>CM074285.1:13922207-14529707 GCA_037194245.1 Opsariichthys bidens | reverse complement strand
CGAGGTGGCTGCTAAGGTGTTGCTATGCGGTTGCTAGGGTAATCGGGTTGGCTGCTAAGGTGTTGCTATGCGGTTGCTAGGGTAATCGGGGAGGTTGCTAAGGTGTTGGTATGCGGTTGCTAGGGTAATCGGGGTGGTTGCTAAGGTGTTGCTATGCGGTTGCTAGGGTAATTGGGGGTTGTTGCTAGGGTGTTGCTATGCGGTTGCTAGGGTAATCGGAGTGGTTGCTAGGGTGTTGCTATGCGGTTGCTAGGGTAATCTGGGTGGTTGCTAGGGTGTTGCTATGCGGTTGCTAGGGTAATCTGGGTGGTTGCTAGGGTGTTGCTATGCGGTTGCTAGGGTAATCGGGGTGGTTGCTAGGGTGTTGCTATGAGGTTGCTAGGGTAATCGGGATGGTTGCTAGGCAGTTGCTATGCGGTTGCTAGGTGTGTTCCTATGCGGTTGCTAGGGTAATCTGAGTGGTTGCTAGGCAGTTGCCATGGTTTTCTGAGTGGTTGCTATGAGATAGATGGATGGATAGATGTGGTCAGATGATAGATGGATGGATGGATGGATGGATAGATGTGGTCGGATATATGGATGGATGGATGGATGGATAGATGTGGTCGGATAGATGGATGGATGGATGGATGGATGGATAGATGTGGTCGGATAGATGGATGGATGGATAGATGTGGTCGGATAGATGGATGGATGGATAGATGTGGTCGGATAGATGGATGGATGGATGGATAGATGTGGTCGGATAGATGGATGGATGGATGTATGGATGGATAGATGTGGTCGGATAGATGGATGGATGGATGGATGGATAGATGTGGTCGGATAGATGGATGGATGGATGGATAGATGTGGTCGGATAGATGGATGGATGGATGGATAGATGTGGTCGGATAGATGGATGGATGGATGGATAGATGTGGTCGGATAGATGGATGGATGGATAGATGTGGTCGGATAGATGGATGGATGGATAGATGTGGTTGGATAGATGGATGGATGTATGGATGGATAGATGTGGTCGGATAGATGGATGGATGTATGGATGGATGGATGTGGTCGGATAGATGGATGGATGGATGGATGTGGTCGGATAGATGGATGGATGGATGGATAGATGTGGTCGGATAGATGGATGGATGGATGGATGGATGGATGGATAGATGTGGTCAGATAGAAGGATGGATGGATGGATGGATAGATGTGGTCGGATAGATGGATGGATGGATGGATGGATGGATAGATGTGGTCGGATAGATTGATGGATGGATGGATGGATAGATGTGGTCGGATAGATGGATGGATGGATGGATAGATGTGGTTGGATAGATGGATGGATGGATGGATGGATGTGGTCGGATAGATGGATGGATGGATGGATAGATGTGGTTGGATGGATGGATGGATGGATGGATAGATGTGGTCGGATGGATGGATGGATGGATGGATAGATGTGGTCGGATAGATGGATGGATGGATGATGGATAGATGTGGTCGGATAGATGGATGGATAGATGTGGTCGGATAGATGGATGGATGGATGGATAGATGTGGTCGGATAGATGGATGGATGGATGGATGGATGGATAGATGTGGTCGGATAGATGGATGGATGTATGGATGGATAGATGTGGTCGGATAGATGGATGGATGGATGGATGGATGGATGGATGGATAGATGTGGTCGGATAGATGGATGGATGGATAGATGTGGTCGGATAGATGGATGGATGGATGGATGGATGGATAGATGTGGTCGGATAGATAGATAGATAGATAGATGTGGGCAAATGACAGATAGATAGATAGATAGATAGATAGATAGATAGATAGATAGATAGATATATGTGGTCAAATGATAGATAGATAGATAGATAGATAGATAGATAGATAGATAGATAGATAGATAGATAGATGTGGTCAAATGATAGATAGATAGATAGATAGATAGATAGATAGATAGATAGATAGATAGATGTGGTCAAATGATAGATAGATAGATAGATAGATAGATAGATAGATAGATAGATAGATAGATAGATAGATAGATAGATAGATAGATAGATAGATAGATGTGGTCAAATGATAGATAGATAGATAGATAGATAGATAGATAGATAGATAGATAGATAGATAGATAGATAGATAGATAGATAGATAGATGTGGTCAAATGATAGATAGATAGATAGATAGATAGATAGATAGATAGATAGATAGATGTGGTCAAATGATAGATAGATAGATAGATAGATAGATAGATAGATAGATAGATAGATAGATAGATAGATAGATAGATAGATAGATAGATAGATAGATAGATAGATAGATGTGGTCAAATGATAGATAGATAGATAGATAGATAGATAGATAGATAGATAGATAGATAGATAGATAGATAGATCTGGTCAAATGATAGATAGATAGATAGATAGATAGATAGATAGATAGATAGATAGATAGATAGATAGATGTGGTCAAATGATAGATAGATAGATAGATAGATAGATAGATAGATAGATAGATAGATAGATAGATAGATAGATAGATAGATAGATAGATAGATGTGGTCAAATGATAGATAGATAGATAGATAGATAGATAGATAGATAGATAGATAGATAGATAGATAGATGTGGTCAAATGATAGATAGATAGATAGATAGATAGATAGATAGATAGATAGATAGATAGATAGATAGATAGATAGATAGATAGATAGATAGATAGATGTGGTCAAATGATAGATAGATAGATAGATAGATAGATAGATAGATAGATAGATAGATAGATAGATAGATCTGGTCAAATGATAGATAGATAGATAGATAGATAGATAGATAGATAGATAGATAGATAGATAGATGTGGTCAAATGATAGATAGATAGATAGATAGATAGATAGATAGATAGATAGATAGATAGATAGATAGATAGATAGATAGATAGATAGATAGATAGATAGATAGATAGATGTGGTCAAATGATAGATAGATAGATAGATAGATAGATAGATAGATAGATAGATAGATAGATAGATAGATAGATAGATGTGGTCAAATGATAGATAGATAGATAGATAGATAGATAGATAGATAGATAGATAGATAGATAGATAGATAGATAGATAGATAGATAGATAGATAGATAGATAGATAGATGTGGTCAAATGATAGATAGATAGATAGATAGATAGATAGATAGATAGATAGATAGATAGATAGATAGATAGATAGATAGATCTGGTCAAATGATAGATAGATAGATAGATAGATAGATAGATAGATAGATAGATAGATAGATAGATAGATAGATAGATAGATAGATAGATAGATAGATCTGGTCAAATGATAGATAGATAGATAGATAGATAGATAGATAGATAGATAGAAATAGTCAGATGATAGATAGAAAGATAGAAATAGTCAGATGATAGAAAGATAGAATAGTCAGATGATAGATAGAAAGAAAGAAATAGTTAGATGATAGAAAGAAAGTCAGATGATAGAAAGATTTTGAGTTTGAATGAGTTTAAATGGATTAGAAATAGTACATAGAATGGCAGCTTCATTGAGTCTAATTGGCAGTTTAAATTTGAATTTTGACAGTTGGAGTTTGAACAGTCTTGGCTCATCTGAACATTCCGTCAATAGAAGTCAATGGGATTTTTCCGAGGTTTGATCAGGATTTTTAGGAAAACCGTAAGTCAGACCAGTCTGAAAAGATATAGCAACCCGAGTCAGAATAGTCTGAAGGTCTGGTCCGAGTTTGGTGGTTGTAGCTTAGATGGTCTAGGAGGAGTAGCGTTTAGAAATTTGGCTAAGAAGAATAATAATAATAACTAGATAGAAAAAATTCGTTGAAACGAATTTTAAGTTGGCTTGAAAAAGCCCAGTCAGAAAGTTTGAAGTAGTTTTAAAAGCTTAAAGTTTGAAATAGTTTAAGTTTTACTTTAGAAGTTTTGATACATAGATAGATAGATAGATAGATAGATAGATAGATAGATAGATGTGGTCAAATGATGGATAGATAGATAGATAGATAGATAGATAGATAGTTAGATAGATAGATAGATAGATAGATAGATAGATAGATAGATAGATAGATAGATAGATAGTTGTGGTCAGATGATAGATAGATAGATAGATAGATAGATAGATAGATAGATAGATAGATAGATAGTTGTGGTCAGATGATAGATAGATCGTTGTGGTCAAAAGATAGATAGATAGATAGATAGATAGATAGATAGATAGATAGATAGATAGATAGATAGATAGATAGATAGATAAATAGTAAGATAGATTAATAGACAGACAAAGAGAAAGATAGATAGACAGCTATGCGGTTGCTAGGTTAATCTGGTGGTTGCTAGGGTGTTGATAGGCTGTTGCTAGGGTAATTTGAATGGTTGCTAAGGTGTTGTTGTACGGTTGCTAGGGTATTCTGAGTGGTTGCTAGGGTGTTGCTATGCCGTTGCTAGGGTAATCGGAGTTGTTGCTAAGGTGTTGCTATGCGGTTGCTAGGGTAATCGGGGTGGTTGCTAAGGTGTTGACATGCGGTTGCTAGGGTAATCGGGGTGGTTGCTAAGGTGTTGCTATGCGGTTGCTAGGGTAATCAGGGTGGTTGCTAAGGTGTTGCTATGCGGTTGCTAGGGTAATCTGAGTGGTTGCTAGGGTGTTGCTATGCGGTTGCTAGGGTATTCTGAGTGGTTGCTAGGGTGTTGCTATGCGGTTGCTAGGGTAATCTGAATGGTTGCTAGGGTGTTGCTATGCGGTTGCTAAGGTAGTCTGAGTGGTTGCTAAGGTGTTGCTATGCGGTTGCTAGGGTAATCAGGGTGGTTGCTAAGGTGTTGCTATGCGGTTGCTAGGGTAATCTGAGTGGTTGCTAGGGTGTTGCTATGCGGTTGCTAAGGTATTCTGAGTGGTTGCTAGGGTGTTGCTATGCGGTTGCTAAGGTATTCTGAGTGGTTGCTAGGGTGTTGCTATGCAGTTGTGGTCGATAGATAGATAGATAGATAGATAGATAGATAGTTGTGGTCAGTTGATAGATAGATAGATAGATAGATAGATAGATAGATAGATAGATAGATAGATAGATAGATAGATAGATAGATAGATAGATAGATAGATAGATGTGGTCAAATGATAGATAGATAGATAGATAGATAGATAGATAGATAGATAGATAGATAGATAGATAGATAGATAGATAGATAGATAGATAGATAGATGTGGTCAAATGATAGATAGATAGATAGATAGATAGATAGATAGATAGATAGATAGATAGATAGATAGATAGATAGATAGATAGATAGATAGATAGATAGATGTGGTCAAATGATAGATAGATAGATAGATAGATAGATAGATAGATAGATAGATAGATAGATAGATAGATAGATAGATGTGGTCAAATGATAGATAGATAGATAGATAGATAGATAGATAGATAGATAGATAGATAGATAGATAGATAGATAGATAGATAGATAGTTGTGGTCAAATGATAGATAGATAGATAGATAGATAGATAGATAGATAGATAGATAGATAGATAGATAGATAGATAGATAGATAGATAGATAGATAGATAGATAGTTGTGGTCAGATGATAGATAGATAGATAGATAGATAGATAGATAGATAGATAGATAGATAGATAGATAGATAGATAGATAGATAGATAGATAGATAGATGTGGTCAAATGATAGATAGATAGATAGATAGATAGATAGATAGATAGATAGATAGATAGATAGATAGATAGATAGATAGATAGATAGATAGATAGATAGATAGATAGAAAGATAGATAGATAGATAGATAGATAGATGTGGTCAAATGATAGATAGATAGATAGATAGATAGATAGATAGATAGATAGATAGATAGATAGATAGATAGATAGATAGATAGATAGATAGATAGATAGTTGTGGTCAAATGATAGATAGATAGATAGATAGATAGATAGATAGATAGATAGATAGATAGATAGATAGATAGATAGATAGATAGATAGATGTGGTCAGATGATAGATAGATAGATAGATAGATAGATAGATAGATAGATAGATAGATAGATAGATAGATAGATAGATGTGGTCAAATGATAGATAGATAGATAGATAGATAGATAGATAGATAGATAGATAGATAGATAGATAGTTGTGGTCAAATGATAGATAGATAGATAGATAGATAGATAGATAGATAGATAGATAGATAGATAGATAGATAGATAGATAGATAGATAGATAGATAGATAGATAGATAGATAAATAGATAGATCGATCGATGGATAGTTGTGGCCGATAGATAGATAGATAGATAGATAGATAGATAGATAGATAGATAGATAGATAGATAGATAGATCGATAGATAGTTGTGGCCGATAGATAGATAGATAGATAGATAGATAGATAGATAGATAGATAGATAGATAGATAGATAGTTGTGGTCGATAGATAGATAGATAGTTGTGGTCGATAGATAGATAGATAGATAGATAGATAGATAGATAGATAGATAGATAGATAGATAGATAGATAGATGGTTGTGGTTAGATGATAGATAGATAGATAGATAGATAGATAGATAGATAGATAGATAGATAGATAGATAGATAGATAGATAGATAGATAGTTGTGTTCAAATGATAGATAGATAGATAGATAGATAGATAGATAGATAGATAGATAGATAGATAGATAGATAGATAGTTTGTTGTGGTCAAATGATAGATAGATAGATAGATAGATAGATAGATAGATAGATAGATAGATAGATGGTTGTGGTTAGATGATAGATAGATAGATAGATAGATAGATAGATAGATAGATAGATAGACGAGTTAGAGTTTCAATGAGTTTAAATGGCTTAGAAAAAGTACATACAATTTCAGTTTAGAGTTTTGAGTCTAATGGGCTTCCGTAGTTGGCTCATTTTGACATTCCTTCAATGAAAGTCAATGGGATTTTTCCGAGTTTTAATCAGGATTTTTAGGAAAACCGGCAGTCAGATCAGTCCAAAAAGATATAGCAACTCGAGTCAGAACAGTTTGAAGGTCTGACCCGAGTTTGGAGTTTGTAGAGTTAAAGCTCTAGGAGGAGTAGGAGTTGGAAATTTTAGTCTCAGAAGAATAATAATAATAATAATAATAATAATAAGTTTAAATTGCATTTCAGTAAGTTGGCTTTTTCAAGCCAACTTAACTAGATAGAAAAGTTCGTCGAGACAAACTTTAAGTTGGCTTGAAAAAGCCTAGCTAGAAAAATTTGAAACAGTTTGAAAAGCTTGAAGTTTGAAATAGTTCAAGTTTTACTTTAGAAGATAGATAGATAGATAGATAGATAGATAGATAGATAGATAGATAGATAGTTAGTTGTGGTCAGATAGATAGATAGATAGATAGATAGATAGAAATGCTCAGATAGATAGATAGATAGATAGATAGATAGATAGATAGATAGATAGATAGATAGATAGATAGATAGAAAGAAATAGTAAGACAGATTGATAGACAGACAAAGAGAAAGATAGATAGATAGCTATGCGGTTGCTACGGTAATATGAATGGTTGCTAGGGTGTTGCTATGCGGTTGCTAGGGTAATCGAGGTGGCTGCTAAGGTGTTGCTATGCGGTTGCTAGGGTAATCGGGTTGGCTGCTAAGGTGTTGCTATGCGGTTGCTAGGGTAATCGGGGAGGTTGCTAAGGTGTTGGTATGCGGTTGCTAGGGTAATCGGGGTGGTTGCTAGGGTGTTGCTATGCGGTTGCTAGGGTAATTGGGGGTTGTTGCTAGGGTGTTGCTATGCGGTTGCTAGGGTAATCGGAGTGGTTGCTAGGTTGTTGCTATGCGGTTGCTAGGGTAATCTGGGTGGTTGCTAGGGTGTTGCTATGCGGTTGCTAGGGTAATCTGGGTGGTTGCTAGGGTGTTGCTATGCGGTTGCTAGGGTAATCGGGGTGGTTGCTAGGGTGTTGCTATGAGGTTGCTAGGGTAATCGGGATGGTTGCTAGGCACTTGCTATGCGGTTGCTAGTGTGTTCCTATGCGGTTGCTAGGGTAATCTGAGTGGTTGCTAGGCAGTTGCCATGGTTTTCTGAGTGGTTGCTATGAGATAGATGGATGGATAGATGTGGTCAGATGATAGATGGATGGATGGATGGATAGATGTGGTCGGATATATGGATGGATGGATGGATGGATAGATGTGGTCGGATAGATGGATGGATGGATGGATGGATGGATAGATGTGGTCGGATAGATGGATGGATGGATAGATGTGGTCGGATAGATGGATGGATGGATAGATGTGGTCAGATAGATGGATGGATGGATGGATAGATGTGGTCGGATAGATGGATGGATGGATGTATGGATGGATAGATGTGGTCGGATAGATGGATGGATGGATGGATAGATGTGGTCGGATAGATGGATGGATGGATGGATAGATGTGGTCGGATAGATGGATGGATGGATGGATAGATGTGGTCGGATAGATGGATGGATGGATAGATGTGGTCGGATAGATGGATGGATGGATAGATGTGGTTGGATAGATGGATGGATGTATGGATGGATAGATGTGGTCGGATAGATGGATGGATGTATGGATGGATGGATGTGGTCGGATAGATGGATGGATGGATGGATGTATGGATGGATAGATGTGGTCGGATAGATGGATGGATGGATGATAGATGTGGTCGGATAGATGGATGGATGGATGGATAGATGTGGTCGGATAGATGGATGGATGGATGGATGGATAGATGTGGTCGGATAGATGGATGGATGGATAGATGTGGTCGGATAGATGGATGGATGGATAGATGTGGTCGGATAGATGGATGGATGGATGGATAGATGTGGTCGGATAGATAGATAGATAGATAGATAGATAGATAGATAGATAGATAGATAGATAGATAGATAGATAGAAAGAAATAGTCAGATGACAGATAGATAGATAGACAGATAGAAATAGTCAGATGATAGATAGATAGATAGATAGATAGATAGATAGATAGATAGAAATAATCAGATGATAGAAAGATAGAAATGGTCAGATGATAGATAGAAAGATAGAAATGGTCAGATGATAGATAGAAAGATAGAAATAGTCAGATGATAGATAGATAGATAGATAGAAATAGTCAGATGATAGATAGATAGATAGATAGATAGATAGATAGATAGATAGATAGATAGATAGATAGATAGATAGATAGATAGATAGATAGATAGATAGATAGAAATAGTCAGAAGATAGATAGATAGATAGATAGATAGATAGATAGATAGATAGATAGATAGATAGATAGATAGATAGATAGAAATGGTCAGATGATAGATAGAAAGATAGAAATGGTCAGATGATAGAAAGAAAGATAGAAATGGTCAGATGATAGATAGATAGATAGATAGATAGATAGATAGATAGAGAGATAGATAGATAGATAGATAGATAGATAGATAGATAGATAGATAGATAGAAATGGTCAGATGATAGATAGAAAGATAGAAATGGTCAGATGATAGAAAGATAGAAATAGTCAGATGATAAAAAGAAAGATAGAGATAGTCAGATGATAGATAGAAAGATAGAAATGGTCAGATGATAGAAAGAAAGATAGAAATGGTCAGATGATAGATAGATAGATAGATAGATAGATAGATAGATAGATAGATAGATAGATAGATAGATAGATAGATAGATAGATAGATAGATAGATAGATGGATAGATAGAAATGGTCAGATGATAGATAGATAGATAGATAGATAGATAGATAGATAGATAGATAGATAGATAGATAGATAGATAGATAGATAGATAGAAATGGTCAGATGATAGATAGATAGATAGATAGATAGATAGATAGATAGATAGATAGATAGATAGATAGATAGATAGATAGATAGATAGATAGATAGATAGATAGATAGATTAGAAATAGCACATTAGAATGGCAGCTTCATTGAGTTTAATTGGCAGTTTAAATTTGAATTTTGACAGTTGGAGTTTGAACAGTCTTGGCTCAACTGAACATTCAGTCAATGAAAGTCAATGGGATTTTTCCAAGTTTTAATCAGGATTTTTAGGAAAACGGTCAGTCAGACCAGTCTGAAAAGATATAGCAACCCGAGTCAGAATAGTCTGAAGGTCTGGTCCGAGTTTGGTGGTTGTAGCTTAGATGGTCTAGGAGGAGTAGCGTTTAGAAATTTGGCTAAGAAGAATAATAATAACTAGATAGAAAAAATTCGTTGAAACGAATTTTAAGTTGGCTTGAAAAAGCCCAGTCAGAAAGTTTGAAGTAGTTTTAAAAGCTTAAAGTTTGAAATAGTTTAAGTTTTACTTTAGAAGTTTTGATACATAGATAGATAGATAGATAGATAGATAGATAGATAGATGTGGTCAAATGATGGATAGATAGATAGATAGATAGATAGATAGTTAGATAGATAGATAGATAGATAGATAGATAGATAGATAGATAGATAGATAGATAGATAGATAGATAGATAGATAGTTGTGGTCAGATGATAGATAGATAGATAGATAGATAGATAGATAGATAGATAGATAGATAGATAGATAGATAGATAGATAGATAGTTGTGGTCAGATGATAGATAGATCGTTGTGGTCAAAAGATAGATAGATAGATAGATAGATAGATAGATAGATAGATAGATAGATAGATAGATAGATAGATAGATAGATAAATAGTAAGATAGATTAATAGACAGACAAAGAGAAAGATAGATAGACAGCTATGCGGTTGCTAGGTTAATCTGGTGGTTGCTAGGGTGTTGATAGGCTGTTGCTAGGGTAATTTGAATGGTTGCTAAGGTGTTGTTGTACGGTTGCTAGGGTATTCTGAGTGGTTGCTAGGGTGTTGCTATGCCGTTGCTAGGGTAATCGGAGTTGTTGCTAAGGTGTTGCTATGCGGTTGCTAGGGTAATCGGGGTGGTTGCTAAGGTGTTGACATGCGGTTGCTAGGGTAATCGGGGTGGTTGCTAAGGTGTTGCTATGCGGTTGCTAGGGTAATCAGGGTGGTTGCTAAGGTGTTGCTATGCGGTTGCTAGGGTAATCTGAGTGGTTGCTAGGGTGTTGCTATGCGGTTGCTAGGGTATTCTGAGTGGTTGCTAGGGTGTTGCTATGCGGTTGCTAGGGTAATCTGAATGGTTGCTAGGGTGTTGCTATGCGGTTGCTAAGGTAGTCTGAGTGGTTGCTAAGGTGTTGCTATGCGGTTGCTAGGGTAATCAGGGTGGTTGCTAAGGTGTTGCTATGCGGTTGCTAGGGTAATCTGAGTGGTTGCTAGGGTGTTGCTATGCGGTTGCTAAGGTATTCTGAGTGGTTGCTAGGGTGTTGCTATGCGGTTGCTAAGGTATTCTGAGTGGTTGCTAGGGTGTTGCTATGCAGTTGTGGTCGATAGATAGATAGATAGATAGATAGATAGATAGTTGTGGTCAGTTGATAGATAGATAGATAGATAGATAGATAGATAGATAGATAGATAGATAGATAGATAGATAGATAGATAGATGTGGTCAAATGATAGATAGATAGATAGATAGATAGATAGATAGATAGATAGATAGATAGATAGATAGATAGATAGATAGATGTGGTCAAATGATAGATAGATAGATAGATAGATAGATAGATAGATAGATAGATAGATAGATAGATAGATAGATAGATAGATAGATAGATAGATAGATGTGGTCAAATGATAGATAGATAGATAGATAGATAGATAGATAGATAGATAGATAGATAGATAGATAGATAGATGTGGTCAAATGATAGATAGATAGATAGATAGATAGATAGATAGATAGATAGATAGATAGATAGATAGATAGATAGATAGATAGATAGTTGTGGTCAAATGATAGATAGATAGATAGATAGATAGATAGATAGATAGATAGATAGATAGATAGATAGATAGATAGATAGATAGATAGATAGATAGATAGATAGATAGTTGTGGTCAGATGATAGATAGATAGATAGATAGATAGATAGATAGATAGATAGATAGATAGATAGATAGATAGATAGATAGATAGATGTGGTCAAATGATAGATAGATAGATAGATAGATAGATAGATAGATAGATAGATAGATAGATAGATAGATAGATAGATAGATAGATAGATAGATAGATAGATAGATAGAAAGATAGATAGATAGATAGATAGATAGATGTGGTCAAATGATAGATAGATAGATAGATAGATAGATAGATAGATAGATAGATAGATAGATAGATAGATAGTTGTGGTCAAATGATAGATAGATAGATAGATAGATAGATAGATAGATAGATAGATAGATAGATAGATAGATAGATAGATAGATAGATAGATAGATAGATGTGGTCAGATGATAGATAGATAGATAGATAGATAGATAGATAGATAGATAGATAGATAGATAGATGTGGTCAAATGATAGATAGATAGATAGATAGATAGATAGATAGATAGATAGATAGATAGATAGATAGTTGTGGTCAAATGATAGATAGATAGATAGATAGATAGATAGATAGATAGATAGATAGATAGATAGATAGATAGATAGATAGATAGATAGATCGATCGATGGATAGTTGTGGCCGATAGATAGATAGATAGATAGATAGATAGATAGATAGATAGATAGATAGATAGATAGATAGATAGATAGATCGATAGATAGTTGTGGCCGATAGATAGATAGATAGATAGATAGATAGATAGATAGATAGATAGATAGATAGATAGATAGATAGATAGATAGTTGTGGTCGATAGATAGATAGATAGTTGTGGTCGATAGATAGATAGATAGATAGATAGATAGATAGATAGATAGATAGATAGATAGATAGATAGATAGATAGATGGTTGTGGTTAGATGATAGATAGATAGATAGATAGATAGATAGATAGATAGATAGATAGATAGATAGATAGTTGTGTTCAAATGATAGATAGATAGATAGATAGATAGATAGATAGATAGATAGATAGATAGATAGATAGATAGATAGATAGATAGATAGTTTGTTGTGGTCAAATGATAGATAGATAGATAGATAGATAGATAGATAGATAGATGGTTGTGGTTAGATGATAGATAGATAGATAGATAGATAGATAGATAGATAGATAGATAGATAGATAGATAGATAGACGAGTTAGAGTTTCAATGAGTTTAAATGGCTTAGAAAAAGTACATACAATTTCAGTTTAGAGTTTTGAGTCTAATGGGCTTCCGTAGTTGGCTCATTTTGACATTCCTTCAATGAAAGTCAATGGGATTTTTCCGAGTTTTAATCAGGATTTTTAGGAAAACCGGCAGTCAGATCAGTCCAAAAAGATATAGCAACTCGAGTCAGAACAGTTTGAAGGTCTGACCCGAGTTTGGAGTTTGTAGAGTTAAAGCTCTAGGAGGAGTAGGAGTTGGAAATTTTAGTCTCAGAAGAATAATAATAATAATAATAATAATAATAAGTTTAAATAGCATTTCAGTAAGTTGGCTTTTTCAAGCCAACTTAATAACTAGAACGTACATTTCCTGAAGGAAATGTGAATGGTGCTTGCAGTGGCAAAATTCGGCACTCGGTTGCTAGGGTGTTTCTAGGCAGTTTCTAAGGTGTTCTGCGTGGTTGCTAGACGGTTGCTAGGCAGTTGCTAAGGTAATAGGTGTGGTTGCTAAGATGTTGCTAGGCGGCTGCTAAGGTGTTCTGGGTGGTTGCTAGGTGGTTGCTAGGCGGTTGCTATGGTAACCTGGGTGGTTGCTAGGCAGTTGCTAAGGTACTTGGGGTGGTTGCTAAGATGTTGCTAGGCGGTTGCTAAGGTGTTCTGGGTGGTTGCTAGGTGGTTGCTATGGTAACCAGGGTGGTTGCTAGGGTGTTGCTAGTTGCTAAGGTACTTTGGGTGATCACCACAATGTTGCTAGGCGGTTACTAGGGTGTTCTGGGTGGTTGCTAGGCGGTTGCTATGGTAACCGGGGTGGTTGCTAGGGTGTTGCTAGGCAGTTGCTAAGGTATTTGGGGTGGTGGCTAAGATGTAGCTAGGCGGTTGCTAGGGTGTTTTAGGTGGTTGCTAGGCGGTTGCTATGGTAACCGGGGTGGTTGCTAGGGTGTTGCTAGGCAGTTGCTAAGGTATTTGGGGTGGTTGCTAAGATGTAGCTAGGCGGTTGCTAAGGTGTTCTGGGTGGTTACTAGGTGGTTGCTAGGCAGTTGCTATGGTAACCGGGTGGTTGCTAGGG
Organism: Opsariichthys bidens; assembly: GCA_037194245.1. Lineage (NCBI taxonomy): Eukaryota > Metazoa > Chordata > Actinopteri > Cypriniformes > Xenocyprididae > Opsariichthys > Opsariichthys bidens. The sequence goes on along the minus strand of CM074285.1, from coordinate 14,515,427 downwards.
TGTTGCTAGGCAGTTGCTAAGGTACTTTGGGTGGTCACCACAGTGTTGCTAGGCGGTTGCTAGGGTGTTCTGGGTGGTTGCTAGGCGGTTGCTATGGTAACCGGGGTGGTTGCTAGGGTGTTGCTAGGCAGTTGCTAAGGTACCTAGGGTGGTTGCTAAGAAGTTGCTAGGCGGTTGCTAGGGTGTTTTAGGTGGTTGCTAGGCGGTTGCTATGGTAACCAGGGTGGTTGCTATGGTAACTTGGGTGGTTGCTAGGGTGTTACTTGGTGGTTGGTAGTTGTCACAGATAGTTACTATGGAGTTATATAGGGTTCTTAGCTTGATATCAGCCCACTTTAGGTCTTAGCTAATCAGTATTAGCATGTAGCTATTCACCGCTAGCATGTGTAGCATGTTGAAAGTCCAGTTTGCTAGCATGAGTCAAAAGATCCAACAACCATGTCTGTACGATGTTCTGATGCTGAGATATAGGTCTTGCTAATCAGTTGCTAGGGTACTTTGTTTGGTTGCTAGGGAGTGGCTTGGCAGCTGACAGGCTTAAACTAATAGACTGCATGTGTGCCCATATCAAAAATGCCATACTCGCGTGTCTCTTTGATGCTTTCATCCATTTAAATCCATTTCATATATTTTTCAATGGAAGTCTTTGAGGTGGTTGCTAGGGTGCTCTAAGTGGTTGCTATGGTGTGGATATAATGAAGATTTTAGGTCATTGCTGATTGGCTACTTGATCAGATGTCAAATGAGTGAGAGAGAGTGAGAGAGAAAGGGTTCCTCGGGCCCTGCGTGTGTGTCTGTGAGTGAGAAAGTGACAGTTGAGATTCACGGAATGTTCGTGAATTTGAATTTTTCAATGCAAAGTCTATGGGAGTTTTTTCGCCGCTTTTTTGTCCGCTGTACGAACGTTGTCGGTCCGATCGCTTATAAAAGTCATAGCACACCTCTCCTCAATGAGCCGGTCGATTTGACACCTCATTCATGGGGCTAGGACAAACGGTGCGGGACGAGTTACGTGCCAAAGTTTTGTCCGGAAGAATAATAATAACTAGAACGTACATTTCCTGAAGGAAATGTGAATGGTGCTTGCAGTGGCAAAATTCGGCACTCGGTTGCTAGGGTGTTTCTAGGCAGTTTCTAAGGTGTTCTGCGTGGTTGCTAGACGGTTGCTAGGCAGTTGCTAAGGTAATAGGTGTGGTTGCTAAGATGTTGCTAGGCGGCTGCTAAGGTGTTCTGGGTGGTTGCTAGGTGGTTGCTAGGCGGTTGCTATGGTAACCTGGGTGGTTGCTAGGCAGTTGCTAAGGTACTTGGGGTGGTTGCTAAGATGTTGCTAGGCGGTTGCTAAGGTGTTCTGGGTGGTTGCTAGGTGGTTGCTATGGTAACCAGGGTGGTTGCTAGGGTGTTGCTAGTTGCTAAGGTACTTTGGGTGATCACCACAATGTTGCTAGGCGGTTACTAGGGTGTTCTGGGTGGTTGCTAGGCGGTTGCTATGGTAACCGGGGTGGTTGCTAGGGTGTTGCTAGGCAGTTGCTAAGGTATTTGGGGTGGTGGCTAAGATGTAGCTAGGCGGTTGCTAGGGTGTTTTAGGTGGTTGCTAGGCGGTTGCTATGGTAACCGGGGTGGTTGCTAGGGTGTTGCTAGGCAGTTGCTAAGGTATTTGGGGTGGTTGCTAAGATGTAGCTAGGCGGTTGCTAAGGTGTTCTGGGTGGTTACTAGGTGGTTGCTAGGCAGTTGCTATGGTAACCGGGGTGGTTGCTAGGGTGTTGCTAGGCAGTTGCTAAGGTACTTTGGGTGGTCACCACAGTGTTGCTAGGCGGTTGCTAGGGTGTTCTGGGTGGTTGCTAGGCGGTTGCTATGGTAACCGGGGTGGTTGCTAGGGTGTTGCTAGGCAGTTGCTAAGGTACCTAGGGTGGTTGCTAAGAAGTTGCTAGGCGGTTGCTAGGGTGTTTTAGGTGGTTGCTAGGCGGTTGCTATGGTAACCAGGGTGGTTGCTATGGTAACTTGGGTGGTTGCTAGGGTGTTACTTGGTGGTTGGTAGTTGTCACAGATAGTTACTATGGAGTTATATAGGGTTCTTAGCTTGATATCAGCCCACTTTAGGTCTTAGCTAATCAGTATTAGCATGTAGCTATTCACCGCTAGCATGTGTAGCATGTTGAAAGTCCAGTTTGCTAGCATGAGTCAAAAGATCCAACAACCATGTCTGTACGATGTTCTGATGCTGAGATATAGGTCTTGCTAATCAGTTGCTAGGGTACTTTGTTTGGTTGCTAGGGAGTGGCTTGGCAGCTGACAGGCTTAAACTAATAGACTGCATGTGTGCCCATATCAAAAATGCCATACTCGCGTGTCTCTTTGATGCTTTCATCCATTTAAATCCATTTCATATATTTTTCAATGGAAGTCTTTGAGGTGGTTGCTAGGGTGCTCTAAGTGGTTGCTATGGTGTGGATATAATGAAGATTTTAGGTCATTGCTGATTGGCTACTTGATCAGATGTCAAATGAGTGAGAGAGAGTGAGAGAGAAAGGGTTCCTCGGGCCCTGCGTGTGTGTCTGTGAGTGAGAAAGTGACAGTTGAGATTCACGGAATGTTCGTGAATTTGAATTTTTCAATGCAAAGTCTATGGGAGTTTTTTTCGCCGCTTTTTTGTCCGCTGTACGAACGTTGTCGGTCCGATCGCTTATAAAAGTCATAGCACACCTCTCCTCAATGAGCCGGTCGATTTGACACCTCATTCATGGGGCTAGGACAAACGGTGCGGGACGAGTTACGTGCCAAAGTTTTGTCCGGAAGAATAATAATAACTAGAACGTACATTTCCTGAAGGAAATGTGAATGGTGCTTGCAGTGGCAAAATTCGTCACTCGGTTGCTAGGGTGTTTCTAGGCGGTTGGTTGTTGTCACAGATAGTTACTAGGGAGTTTTTCTAGAGTTCTTGGCATGTTCTCAGCCCACTTTAACACTTAGCTAATGAGAATTAGCATGTAGCTATTCACTGCTAGCATGTGTAGCATGTTGCAAGTCCAGTTTGGTAGCATGAGTCAAAAGACCCAACAGCCGTGTCTGTACGATGTTCTGATGCAGAGATATAGGTCTTGCTAATCAGTTGCTAGGGTACTTTGTTTGGTTGCTAGGGAGTGGCTTGGCAGTTAACAGGCTTAAACTAATACACTGCATGTGTGGCCATATCCAAAAAGCCATACTCGCGTGTCTCTGTGATGTTTTGATTCATTTAAATCCATCTCATCGATTTTTCTATGCAAAGTCAAAGGGACTTTTTTCGCCGCTTTTTTCGTCCGCTGTACGAACGTCGTTTGTCCGATCGCTTATAAAAGTCATAGCACACCTCTCCTCATTGAGCCGGTCGATTTGACACCTCATTCATGGGTTTAGGACAAACGGTGCGGGACGAGTTACGCGCCGAAGTTTTGTCCTGAAGAAGAGTAATAGTAATACTAGAACGTACATTTCCTGAAGGAAATGTGATTGGTGCTTGCAGTGGCAAAATTCGTTACTTGGTTGCTAGGGTGTTTCAAGGCGGTTTGTTGTTGTCACAGATAGTTACTATGTAATTTTTATAGAGTTCTTGGCATGTTGTCAGCCCACTTTAGCTCTTAGCTATTGAGTATTAGCATGTAGCTATTCACTGCTAGCATGTGTAGCATGTTGGAAGTCCAGTTTGCTAGCATGAGTCAAAAGACCCAACAACCATGTCTGTACGATGTTCCGATGCAGAGATATAGGTCTTGCTAATCAGTTGCTAGGGTACTTTGTTTGGTTGCTAGGGAGTGGCTTGGCAGTTAACAGGCTTAAATTAATAGACTGCATGTGTGCCCATATCAAAAATGCCATACTCGCGTGTCTCTATGATGCTTTCATCCATTTAAATCCATTTCATATATTTTTCAATGGAAGTCAATGGGACTTTGGTTGCTAGGGTGCTCTAAATGGTTGCTAGGGCATGGTTAGGCCGTTAACAGGCTTAAATTAATAGACTGCATGTGTGGCCAAATCAAAAATGCCATTGTCGCGTGTCTCGATGATGTTTTGACTCACTTAAATCCATCTCATCTATTTTTCAATGCAAAGTCAATGGGACTTTTTTTCGACGCTTTTTTCGTCCGTTGTACGAACGTTGTCGGTCCGATCGCTTATAAAAGTCATAGCACACCTCTCCTCAATGAGCCGGTCGATTTGACACCTCATTCATGGGTCTAGGACAAACGGTGCGGGACGAGTTACGCGCCGAAGTTTTGTCCGGCACAATAGTAAGATTGATGCTTGCCTTAGGCAAGCACCAATAACTAGAACGTACATTTCCTGAAGGAAATGTGAATGGTGCTTGCAGTGGCAAAATTCGTCACTCGGTTGCTAGGGTGTTTGTAGGCAGTTTGTAAGGTTTTTGCGTGGTTGCTAGACGGTTGCTAGGCAGTTGCTAAGGTAATAGGGGTGGTTGCTAAGATGTTGCTAGGTGGTTGCTAAGGTGTTCTGGGTGGTTGCTAGGTGGTTGCTAGGCGGTTGCTATGGTAACCAGGGTGGTTGCTAGGCAGTTGCTAAGGTACCTAGGGTGGTTGCTAAGATGTTGCTAGGCGGTTGCTAGGGTGTTTTAGGTGGTTGCTAGGCGGTTGCTATGGTAACCGGGGGGGTTGCTAGGGTGTTGCTAGGCAGTTTCTAAGGTACTTGGGGTGGTTGCTAAGATGTTGCTAGGCGGTTGCTAAGGTGTTCTGGGTGGTTGCTAGGTGGTTGCTATGGTAACCAGGGTGGTTGCTAGGGTGTTGCTAGGCAGTTGCTAAGGTACTTTGGGTGGTCACCACAGTGTTGCTAGGCAGTTGCTAGGGTGATCTGGGTGGTTGCTAGGTGGTTGCTATGGTAACCGGGGTGGTTGCTATGGTAACCTGGGTGGTTGCTAGGGTGTTACTTGGTGGTTGGTAGTTGTCACAGATAGTTGCTATGGAGTTATATGGGCTTCGTAGCATGTTGTCAGCCCACTTTAGGTCTTAGCTAATCAGTATTAGCATGTAGCTATTCACCGCTAGCATGTGTAGCATTTTCAAAGTCCAGTTTGCTAGCATGAGTCAAAAGACCCAACAACCATGTCTGTACGATGTTCGGATGCAGAGATATAGGTCTTGCTAATCAGTTGCTAGGGTACTTTGTTTGGTTGCTAGGGAGTGGCTTGGCAGCTGACAGGCTTTAACTAATAGACTGCATGTGTGCCCATATCAAAAATGCCATACTTGCGTGTCTCTATGATGCTTTCATCCATTGAAATCCATTTCATATATTTTTCAATGGGAGTCAATGGGACTTTGGTTGCTAGGGTGCTCTAAATGGTTGCTAGGGCATGGTTAGGCCGTTAACAGGCTTAAACTAATAGAGTGCATGTGTGGCCAAATCAAAAATGCCATTGTGGCGTGTCTCAATGATGTTTTGATTCACTTAAATCCATTTCATCGAGTTTTCAATGTAAAGTCAATGGGACTTTTTTCGCCGCTTTTTCGAACGTTGTACGAACGTTGTCGGTACGATCGCTTATAAAAGTCATAGCACACCTCTCCTCAATAAGCCGGTCGATTTGACACCTCATTCATGGGTCTAGGACAAACGGTGCGGGACGAGTTACGCGCCGAAGTTTTGTCCGGAATAAGAATAATAATAATAATAATAACTAGAATGTACATTTCCTGAAGGAAATGTGAATGGTGCTTGCAGTGGCAAAATTCGGCCCTCGGTTGCTAGGGTGTTTCTAGGCGGTTGGTTGTTGTCACAGATAGTTACAATGGCGTTTTATAGGGTTCTTGGCATGTTCTCAGCCCACTTTAGGTCTTAGCTAATCAGTATTAGCATGTAGCTATTCACTGCTAGCATGTGTAGCATGTTGAAAGTCCAGTTTGCTAGCATGAGTCAAAAGACCCAACAATCATGTCTGTACGATGTTCTGATGCAGAGATATAGGTCTTGCTAATCAGTTGCTAGGGTACTTTGTTTGGTTGCTAGGGAGTGGCTTGGCAGCTGCCAGTGATGATCCTCCAAAGGCTGCCTTCCAGTATGAATGATGTAAAGCAACCCTATGATGTTCAGGTTTGAAAATATCCCTCTTTGGGTTTGGTTGCTAGGGTGCACTAAATGGTTGCTAGGGAATGGCTAGGCAGTTTACAGGCTTAAACTAATAGACTGCATGTGTGCCCATATCAAAAATGCTGTACTTGCGTGTCTCTATGATGTTTTGATTTATTTAAATCCATCTCATCGATTTTTCAATGCAAAGACAATGGGACTTTTTTCGCCGCTTTTTTCGTCCGCTGTACGAACGTCGTTTGTCCGATCGCTTATAAAAGTCATAGCACACCTCTCCTCATTGAGCCGGTCGATTTGACACCTCATTCATGGGTTTAGGACAAACGGTGCGGGACGAGTTACGCGCCGAAATTTTGTCCTGAAGAATAGTAATAGTAATACTAGAACGTACATTTCCTGAAGGAAATGTGAATGGTGCTTGCAGTGGCAAAATTCGTCACTCGGTTGCTAGGGTGTTTCTAGGCAGTTTCTAAGGTGTTCTACGTGGTTGCTAGACGGTTGCTAGGCAGTTGCTAAGGTGTTAGGGGTGGTTGCTAAGATGTTGCTAGCCGGTTGCTAGGGTGTTCTGGGTGGTTGCTAGGCGGTTGCTAGGCAGTTGCTAAGGTACTTGGAGTGGTTGCTAAGATGTTGCTAGGCGGTTGCTAAGGTGTTCTGGGTGGTTGCTAGGTGGTTGCTATGGTAACCAGGGTGGTTGCTAGGGTATTGCTAGGCAGTTGCTAAGGTACTTTGGGTGGTCACCACAGTGTTGCTAGGCGGTTGCTAGGGTGTTCTGGGTGGTTGCTAGGCGGTTGCTATGGTAACCGGGGTGGTTGCTAGGGTGTTGCTAGGCAGTTGCTAAGGTATTTGGGGTGGTTGCTAAGATGTAGCTAGGCGGTTGCTAAGGTGTTCTGGGTGGTTACTAGGTGGTTGCTAGGCAGTTGCTATGGTAACCAGGGTGGTTGCTAGGGTGTTGCTAGGCAGTTGCTAAGGTACTTTGGGTGGTCACCACAGTGTTGCTAGGCGGTTGCTAGGGTGTTCTGGGTGGTTGCTAGGCGGTTGCTATGGTAACCGGGGTGGTTGCTAGGGTGTTGCTAGGCAGTTGCTAAGGTACCTAGGGTGGTTGCTAAGAAGTTGCTAGGCGGTTGCTAGGGTGTTTTAGGTGGTTGCTAGGCGGTTGCTATGGTAACCAGGGTGGTTGCTATGGTAACTTGGGTGGTTGCTAGGGTGTTACTTGGTGGTTGGTAGTTGTCACAGATAGTTACTATGGAGTTATATAGGGTTCTTAGCTTGATATCAGCCCACTTTAGGTCTTAGCTAATCAGTATTAGCATGTAGCTATTCACCGCTAGCATGTGTAGCATTTTCAAAGTCCAGTTTGCTAGCATGAGTCAAAAGACCCAACAACCATGTCTGTACGATGTTCGGATGCAGAGATATAGGTCTTGCTAATCAGTTGCTAGGGTACTTTGTTTGGTTGCTAGGGAGTGGCTTGGCAGCTGACAGGCTTTAACTAATAGACTGCATGTGTGCCCATATCAAAAATGCCATACTTGCGTGTCTCTATGATGCTTTCATCCATTGAAATCCATTTCATATATTTTTCAATGGGAGTCAATGGGACTTTGGTTGCTAGGGTGCTCTAAATGGTTGCTAGGGCATGGTTAGGCCGTTAACAGGCTTAAACTAATAGAGTGCATGTGTGGCCAAATCAAAAATGCCATTGTGGCGTGTCTCAATGATGTTTTGATTCACTTAAATCCATTTCATCGAGTTTTCAATGTAAAGTCAATGGGACTTTTTTCGCCGCTTTTTCGAACGTTGTACGAACGTTGTCGGTACGATCGCTTATAAAAGTCATAGCACACCTCTCCTCAATAAGCCGGTCGATTTGACACCTCATTCATGGGTCTAGGACAAACGGTGCGGGACGAGTTACGCGCCGAAGTTTTGTCCGGAATAAGAATAATAATAACTAGAACGTACATTTCCTGAAGGAAATGTGAATGGTGCTTGCAGTGGCAAAATTCGTTACTCGGTTGCTAGGGTGTTTGTAGGCAGTTTCTAAGGTGTTTTGCGTGGTTGCTAGACGGTTGCTAGGCAGTTGCTAAGGTAATAGGGGTGGTTGCTAAGATGTTGCTAGGTGGTTGCTAAGGTGTTCTGGGTGGTTGCTAGGTGGTTGCTAGGCGGTTGCTATGGTAACCGGGGTGGTTGCTAGGCAGTTGCTAAGGTACCTAGGGTGGTTGCTAAGATGTTGCTAGGCGGTTGCTAGGGTGTTTTAGGTGGTTGCTAGGCGGTTGCTATGGTAACCGGGGGGGTTTGCTAGGGTGTTGCTAGGCAGTTGCTAAGGTACTTGGGGTGGTTGCTAAGATGTTGCTAGGCGGTTGCTAAGGTGTTCTGGGTGGTTGCTAGGTGGTTGCTATGGTAACCAGGGTGGTTGCTAGGGTGTTGCTAGGCAGTTGCTAAGGTACTTTGGGTGGTCACCACAGTGTTGCTAGGCAGTTGCTAGGGTGATCTGGGTGGTTGCTAGGTGGTTGCTATGGTAACCGGGGTGGTTGCTATGGTAACCTGGGTGGTTGCTAGGGTGTTACTTGGTGGTTGGTAGTTGTCACAGATAGTTGCTATGGAGTTATATGGGCTTCGTAGCATGTTGTCAGCCCACTTTAGGTCTTAGCTAATCAGTATTAGCATGTAGCTATTCACCGCTAGCATGTGTAGCATTTTCAAAGTCCAGTTTGCTAGCATGAGTCAAAAGACCCAACAACCATGTCTGTACGATGTTCGGATGCAGAGATATAGGTCTTGCTAATCAGTTGCTAGGGTACTTTGTTTGGTTGCTAGGGAGTGGCTTGGCAGCTGACAGGCTTTAACTAATAGACTGCATGTGTGCCCATATCAAAAATGCCATACTTGCGTGTCTCTATGATGCTTTCATCCATTGAAATCCATTTCATATATTTTTCAATGGGAGTCAATGGGACTTTGGTTGCTAGGGTGCTCTAAATGGTTGCTAGGGCATGGTTAGGCCGTTAACAGGCTTAAACTAATAGAGTGCATGTGTGGCCAAATCAAAAATGCCATTGTGGCGTGTCTCAATGATGTTTTGATTCACTTAAATCCATTTCATCGAGTTTTCAATGTAAAGTCAATGGGACTTTTTTCGCCGCTTTTTCGAACGTTGTACGAACGTTGTCGGTACGATCGCTTATAAAAGTCATAGCACACCTCTCCTCAATAAGCCGGTCGATTTGACACCTCATTCATGGGTCTAGGACAAACGGTGCGGGACGAGTTACGCGCCGAAGTTTTGTCCGGAATAAGAATAATAATAATAATAATAATAATAATAAGTATGCAGAAGAGTAGGAATGATGCTTGCCTTAGGCAAGCACCATTAATAATAATAATAATAATAATAAGTATGCAGAAGAGTAGGAATGATGCTTGCCTTAGGCAAGCACCATTAATAATAATAAGTATGCAGAAGAGTAGGAATGATGCTTGCCTTAGGCAAGCACCATTAACTAGAACGTACATTTCCTGAAGGAAATGTGAATGGTGCTTGCAGTGGCAAAATTCGTCACTCGGTTGCTAGGGTGTTTCTAGGCAGTTTCTAAGGTGTTCTGCGTGGTTGCTAGACGGTTGCTAGGCAGTTGCTAAGGTGTTCTGGGTGGTTGCTAGGCGGTTGCTATTGTAACCTGGGTGGTTGCTAGGCGGTTGCTAGGCAGTTGCTAAGGTAATAGGGGTGGTTGCTAAGATGTTGCTAGGTGGTTGCTAAGGTGTTCTGGGTGGTTGCTAGGTGGTTGCTAGGCGGTTGCTATGGTAACCAGGGTGGTTGCTAGGGTGTTGCTAGGCAGTTGCTAAGGTACCTAGGGTGGTTGCTAAGATGTTGCTAGGCGGTTGCTAGGGTGTTTTAGGTGGTTGCTAGGCGGTTGCTATGGTAACCGGGGGGGTTGCTAGGGTGTTGCTAAGCAGTTGCTAAGGTACTTGGGGTGGTTGCTAAGATGTTGCTAGGCGGTTGCTAAGGTGTTCTGGGTGGTTGCTAGGTGGTTGCTATGGTAACCAGGGTGGTTGCTAGGGTGTTGCTAGGCAGTTGCTAAGGTACTTTGGGTGGTCACCACAGTGTTGCTAGGCAGTTGCTAGGGTGATCTGGGTGGTTGCTAGGTGGTTGCTATGGTAACCGGGGTGGTTGGTAGTTGTCACAGATAGTTGCTATGGAGTTATATAGGCTTCGTAGCATGTTGTCAGCCCACTTTAGGTCTTAGCTAATCAGTATTAGCATGTAGCTATTCACCGCTAGCATGTGTAGCATTTTCAAAGTCCAGTTTGCTAGCATGAGTCAAAAGACCCAACAACCATGTCTGTACGATGTTCGGATGCAGAGATATAGGTCTTGCTAATCAGTTGCTAGGGTACTTTGTTTGGTTGCTAGGGAGTGGCTTGGCAGCTGACAGGCTTTAACTAATAGACTGCATGTGTGCCCATATCAAAAATGCCATACTTGCGTGTCTCTATGATGCTTTCATCCATTGAAATCCATTTCATATATTTTTCAATGGGAGTCAATGGGACTTTGGTTGCTAGGGTGCTCTAAATGGTTGCTAGGGCATGGTTAGGCCGTTAACAGGCTTAAACTAATAGAGTGCATGTGTGGCCAAATCAAAAATGCCATTGTGGCGTGTCTCAACGATGTTTTGATTCACTTAAATCCATTTCATCGAGTTTTCAATGTAAAGTCAATGGGACTTTTTTTCGCCGCTTTTTCGAACGTTGTACGAACGTTGTCGGTACGATCGCTTATAAAAGTCATAGCACACCTCTCCTCAATAAGCCGGTCGATTTGACACCTCATTCATGGGTCTAGGACAAACGGTGCGGGACGAGTTACGCGCCGAAGTTTTGTCCGGAATAAGAATAATAATAATAATAATAATAATAATAAGTATGCAGAAGAGTAGGAATGATGCTTGCCTTAGGCAAGCACCATTAACTAGAACGTACATTTCCTGAAGGAAATGTGAATGGTGCTTGCAGTGGCAAAATTCGTCACTCGGTTGCTAGGGTGTTTCTAGGCGGTTGGTTGTTGTCACAGATAGTTACTAGGGAGTTTTTCTAGAGTTCTTGGCATGTTCTCAGCCCACTTTAACACTTAGCTAATGAGAATTAGCATGTAGCTATTCACTGCTAGCATGTGTAGCATGTTGCAAGTCCAGTTTGGTAGCATGAGTCAAAAGACCCAACAGCCGTGTCTGTACGATGTTCTGATGCAGAGATATAGGTCTTGCTAATCAGTTGCTAGGGTACTTTGTTTGGTTGCTAGGGAGTGGCTTGGCAGTTAACAGGCTTAAACTAATACACTGCATGTGTGGCCATATCCAAAAAGCCATACTCGCGTGTCTCTGTGATGTTTTGATTCATTTAAATCCATCTCATCGATTTTTCTATGCAAAGTCAAAGGGACTTTTTTCGCCGCTTTTTTCGTCCGCTGTACGAACGTCGTTTGTCCGATCGCTTATAAAAGTCATAGCACACCTCTCCTCATTGAGCCGGTCGATTTGACACCTCATTCATGGGTTTAGGACAAACGGTGCGGGACGAGTTACGCGCCGAAGTTTTGTCCTGAAGAAGAGTAATAGTAATACTAGAACGTACATTTCCTGAAGGAAATGTGATTGGTGCTTGCAGTGGCAAAATTCGTTACTTGGTTGCTAGGGTGTTTCAAGGCGGTTTGTTGTTGTCACAGATAGTTACTATGTAATTTTTATAGAGTTCTTGGCATGTTGTCAGCCCACTTTAGCTCTTAGCTATTGAGTATTAGCATGTAGCTATTCACTGCTAGCATGTGTAGCATGTTGGAAGTCCAGTTTGCTAGCATGAGTCAAAAGACCCAACAACCATGTCTGTACGATGTTCCGATGCAGAGATATAGGTCTTGCTAATCAGTTGCTAGGGTACTTTGTTTGGTTGCTAGGGAGTGGCTTGGCAGTTAACAGGCTTAAATTAATAGACTGCATGTGTGCCCATATCAAAAATGCCATACTCGCGTGTCTCTATGATGCTTTCATCCATTTAAATCCATTTCATATATTTTTCAATGGAAGTCAATGGGACTTTGGTTGCTAGGGTGCTCTAAATGGTTGCTAGGGCATGGTTAGGCCGTTAACAGGCTTAAATTAATAGACTGCATGTGTGGCCAAATCAAAAATGCCATTGTCGCGTGTCTCGATGATGTTTTGACTCACTTAAATCCATCTCATCTATTTTTCAATGCAAAGTCAATGGGACTTTTTTTCGACGCTTTTTTCGTCCGTTGTACGAACGTTGTCGGTCCGATCGCTTATAAAAGTCATAGCACACCTCTCCTCAATGAGCCGGTCGATTTGACACCTCATTCATGGGTCTAGGACAAACGGTGCGGGACGAGTTACGCGCCGAAGTTTTGTCCGGCACAATAGTAAGATTGATGCTTGCCTTAGGCAAGCACCAATAACTAGAACGTACATTTCCTGAAGGAAATGTGAATGGTGCTTGCAGTGGCAAAATTCGTCACTCGGTTGCTAGGGTGTTTGTAGGCAGTTTGTAAGGTGTTTTGCGTGGTTGCTAGACGGTTGCTAGGCAGTTGCTAAGGTAATAGGGGTGGTTGCTAAGATGTTGCTAGGTGGTTGCTAAGGTGTTCTGGGTGGTTGCTAGGTGGTTGCTAGGCGGTTGCTATGGTAACCAGGGTGGTTGCTAGGCAGTTGCTAAGGTACCTAGGGTGGTTGCTAAGATGTTGCTAGGCGGTTGCTAGGGTGTTTTAGGTGGTTGCTAGGCGGTTGCTATGGTAACCGGGGGGGTTGCTAGGGTGTTGCTAGGCAGTTTCTAAGGTACTTGGGGTGGTTGCTAAGATGTTGCTAGGCGGTTGCTAAGGTGTTCTGGGTGGTTGCTAGGTGGTTGCTATGGTAACCAGGGTGGTTGCTAGGGTGTTGCTAGGCAGTTGCTAAGGTACTTTGGGTGGTCACCACAGTGTTGCTAGGCAGTTGCTAGGGTGATCTGGGTGGTTGCTAGGTGGTTGCTATGGTAACCGGGGTGGTTGCTATGGTAACCTGGGTGGTTGCTAGGGTGTTACTTGGTGGTTGGTAGTTGTCACAGATAGTTGCTATGGAGTTATATGGGCTTCGTAGCATGTTGTCAGCCCACTTTAGGTCTTAGCTAATCAGTATTAGCATGTAGCTATTCACCGCTAGCATGTGTAGCATTTTCAAAGTCCAGTTTGCTAGCATGAGTCAAAAGACCCAACAACCATGTCTGTACGATGTTCGGATGCAGAGATATAGGTCTTGCTAATCAGTTGCTAGGGTACTTTGTTTGGTTGCTAGGGAGTGGCTTGGCAGCTGACAGGCTTTAACTAATAGACTGCATGTGTGCCCATATCAAAAATGCCATACTTGCGTGTCTCTATGATGCTTTCATCCATTGAAATCCATTTCATATATTTTTCAATGGGAGTCAATGGGACTTTGGTTGCTAGGGTGCTCTAAATGGTTGCTAGGGCATGGTTAGGCCGTTAACAGGCTTAAACTAATAGAGTGCATGTGTGGCCAAATCAAAAATGCCATTGTGGCGTGTCTCAATGATGTTTTGATTCACTTAAATCCATTTCATCGAGTTTTCAATGTAAAGTCAATGGGACTTTTTTCGCCGCTTTTTTTCGAACGTTGTACGAACGTTGTCGGTACGATCGCTTATAAAAGTCATAGCACACCTCTCCTCAATAAGCCGGTCGATTTGACACCTCATTCATGGGTCTAGGACAAACGGTGCGGGACGAGTTACGCGCCGAAGTTTTGTCCGGAATAAGAATAATAATAATAATAATAACTAGAATGTACATTTCCTGAAGGAAATGTGAATGGTGCTTGCAGTGGCAAAATTCGGCCCTCGGTTGCTAGGGTGTTTCTAGGCGGTTGGTTGTTGTCACAGATAGTTACAATGGCGTTTTATAGGGTTCTTGGCATGTTCTCAGCCCACTTTAGGTCTTAGCTAATCAGTATTAGCATGTAGCTATTCACTGCTAGCATGTGTAGCATGTTGAAAGTCCAGTTTGCTAGCATGAGTCAAAAGACCCAACAATCATGTCTGTACGATGTTCTGATGCAGAGATATAGGTCTTGCTAATCAGTTGCTAGGGTACTTTGTTTGGTTGCTAGGGAGTGGCTTGGCAGCTGCCAGTGATGATCCTCCAAAGGCTGCCTTCCAGTATGAATGATGTAAAGCAACCCTATGATGTTCAGGTTTGAAAATATCCCTCTTTGGGTTTGGTTGCTAGGGTGCACTAAATGGTTGCTAGGGAATGGCTAGGCAGTTTACAGGCTTAAACTAATAGACTGCATGTGTGCCCATATCAAAAATGCTGTACTTGCGTGTCTCTATGATGTTTTGATTTATTTAAATCCATCTCATCGATTTTTCAATGCAAAGACAATGGGACTTTTTTCGCCGCTTTTTTCGTCCGCTGTACGAACGTCGTTTGTCCGATCGCTTATAAAAGTCATAGCACACCTCTCCTCATTGAGCCGGTCGATTTGACACCTCATTCATGGGTTTAGGACAAACGGTGCGGGACGAGTTACGCGCCGAAATTTTGTCCTGAAGAATAGTAATAGTAATACTAGAACGTACATTTCCTGAAGGAAATGTGAATGGTGCTTGCAGTGGCAAAATTCGTCACTCGGTTGCTAGGGTGTTTCTAGGCAGTTTCTAAGGTGTTCTACGTGGTTGCTAGACGGTTGCTAGGCAGTTGCTAAGGTGTTAGGGGTGGTTGCTAAGATGTTGCTAGCCGGTTGCTAGGGTGTTCTGGGTGGTTGCTAGGCGGTTGCTAGGCAGTTGCTAAGGTACTTGGAGTGGTTGCTAAGATGTTGCTAGGCGGTTGCTAAGGTGTTCTGGGTGGTTGCTAGGTGGTTGCTATGGTAACCAGGGTGGTTGCTAGGGTATTGCTAGGCAGTTGCTAAGGTACTTTGGGTGGTCACCACAGTGTTGCTAGGCGGTTGCTAGGGTGTTCTGGGTGGTTGCTAGGCGGTTGCTATGGTAACCGGGGTGGTTGCTAGGGTGTTGCTAGGCAGTTGCTAAGGTATTTGGGGTGGTTGCTAAGATGTAGCTAGGCGGTTGCTAAGGTGTTCTGGGTGGTTACTAGGTGGTTGCTAGGCAGTTGCTATGGTAACCAGGGTGGTTGCTAGGGTGTTGCTAGGCAGTTGCTAAGGTACTTTGGGTGGTCACCACAGTGTTGCTAGGCGGTTGCTAGGGTGTTCTGGGTGGTTGCTAGGCGGTTGCTATGGTAACCGGGGTGGTTGCTAGGGTGTTGCTAGGCAGTTGCTAAGGTACCTAGGGTGGTTGCTAAGAAGTTGCTAGGCGGTTGCTAGGGTGTTTTAGGTGGTTGCTAGGCGGTTGCTATGGTAACCAGGGTGGTTGCTATGGTAACTTGGGTGGTTGCTAGGGTGTTACTTGGTGGTTGGTAGTTGTCACAGATAGTTACTATGGAGTTATATAGGGTTCTTAGCTTGATATCAGCCCACTTTAGGTCTTAGCTAATCAGTATTAGCATGTAGCTATTCACCGCTAGCATGTGTAGCATTTTCAAAGTCCAGTTTGCTAGCATGAGTCAAAAGACCCAACAACCATGTCTGTACGATGTTCGGATGCAGAGATATAGGTCTTGCTAATCAGTTGCTAGGGTACTTTGTTTGGTTGCTAGGGAGTGGCTTGGCAGCTGACAGGCTTTAACTAATAGACTGCATGTGTGCCCATATCAAAAATGCCATACTTGCGTGTCTCTATGATGCTTTCATCCATTGAAATCCATTTCATATATTTTTCAATGGGAGTCAATGGGACTTTGGTTGCTAGGGTGCTCTAAATGGTTGCTAGGGCATGGTTAGGCCGTTAACAGGCTTAAACTAATAGAGTGCATGTGTGGCCAAATCAAAAATGCCATTGTGGCGTGTCTCAATGATGTTTTGATTCACTTAAATCCATTTCATCGAGTTTTCAATGTAAAGTCAATGGGACTTTTTTCGCCGCTTTTTCGAACGTTGTACGAACGTTGTCGGTACGATCGCTTATAAAAGTCATAGCACACCTCTCCTCAATAAGCCGGTCGATTTGACACCTCATTCATGGGTCTAGGACAAACGGTGCGGGACGAGTTACGCGCCGAAGTTTTGTCCGGAATAAGAATAATAATAACTAGAACGTACATTTCCTGAAGGAAATGTGAATGGTGCTTGCAGTGGCAAAATTCGTTACTCGGTTGCTAGGGTGTTTGTAGGCAGTTTCTAAGGTGTTTTGCGTGGTTGCTAGACGGTTGCTAGGCAGTTGCTAAGGTAATAGGGGTGGTTGCTAAGATGTTGCTAGGTGGTTGCTAAGGTGTTCTGGGTGGTTGCTAGGTGGTTGCTAGGCGGTTGCTATGGTAACCGGGGTGGTTGCTAGGCAGTTGCTAAGGTACCTAGGGTGGTTGCTAAGATGTTGCTAGGCGGTTGCTAGGGTGTTTTAGGTGGTTGCTAGGCGGTTGCTATGGTAACCGGGGGGGTTGCTAGGGTGTTGCTAGGCAGTTGCTAAGGTACTTGGGGTGGTTGCTAAGATGTTGCTAGGCGGTTGCTAAGGTGTTCTGGGTGGTTGCTAGGTGGTTGCTATGGTAACCAGGGTGGTTGCTAGGGTGTTGCTAGGCAGTTGCTAAGGTACTTTGGGTGGTCACCACAGTGTTGCTAGGCAGTTGCTAGGGTGATCTGGGTGGTTGCTAGGTGGTTGCTATGGTAACCGGGGTGGTTGCTATGGTAACCTGGGTGGTTGCTAGGGTGTTACTTGGTGGTTGGTAGTTGTCACAGATAGTTGCTATGGAGTTATATGGGCTTCGTAGCATGTTGTCAGCCCACTTTAGGTCTTAGCTAATCAGTATTAGCATGTAGCTATTCACCGCTAGCATGTGTAGCATTTTCAAAGTCCAGTTTGCTAGCATGAGTCAAAAGACCCAACAACCATGTCTGTACGATGTTCGGATGCAGAGATATAGGTCTTGCTAATCAGTTGCTAGGGTACTTTGTTTGGTTGCTAGGGAGTGGCTTGGCAGCTGACAGGCTTTAACTAATAGACTGCATGTGTGCCCATATCAAAAATGCCATACTTGCGTGTCTCTATGATGCTTTCATCCATTGAAATCCATTTCATATATTTTTCAATGGGAGTCAATGGGACTTTGGTTGCTAGGGTGCTCTAAATGGTTGCTAGGGCATGGTTAGGCCGTTAACAGGCTTAAACTAATAGAGTGCATGTGTGGCCAAATCAAAAATGCCATTGTGGCGTGTCTCAATGATGTTTTGATTCACTTAAATCCATTTCATCGAGTTTTCAATGTAAAGTCAATGGGACTTTTTTCGCCGCTTTTTCGAACGTTGTACGAACGTTGTCGGTACGATCGCTTATAAAAGTCATAGCACACCTCTCCTCAATAAGCCGGTCGATTTGACACCTCATTCATGGGTCTAGGACAAACGGTGCGGGACGAGTTACGCGCCGAAGTTTTGTCCGGAATAAGAATAATAATAATAATAATAATAATAATAAGTATGCAGAAGAGTAGGAATGATGCTTGCCTTAGGCAAGCACCATTAATAATAATAATAATAATAAGTATGCAGAAGAGTAGGAATGATGCTTGCCTTAGGCAAGCACCATTAATAATAATAAGTATGCAGAAGAGTAGGAATGATGCTTGCCTTAGGCAAGCACCATTAACTAGAACGTACATTTCCTGAAGGAAATGTGAATGGTGCTTGCAGTGGCAAAATTCGTCACTCGGTTGCTAGGGTGTTTCTAGGCAGTTTCTAAGGTGTTCTGCGTGGTTGCTAGACGGTTGCTAGGCAGTTGCTAAGGTGTTCTGGGTGGTTGCTAGGCGGTTGCTATTGTAACCTGGGTGGTTGCTAGGCGGTTGCTAGGCAGTTGCTAAGGTAATAGGGGTGGTTGCTAAGATGTTGCTAGGTGGTTGCTAAGGTGTTCTGGGTGGTTGCTAGGTGGTTGCTAGGCGGTTGCTATGGTAACCAGGGTGGTTGCTAGGGTGTTGCTAGGCAGTTGCTAAGGTACCTAGGGTGGTTGCTAAGATGTTGCTAGGCGGTTGCTAGGGTGTTTTAGGTGGTTGCTAGGCGGTTGCTATGGTAACCGGGGGGGGTTGCTAGGGTGTTGCTAAGCAGTTGCTAAGGTACTTGGGGTGGTTGCTAAGATGTTGCTAGGCGGTTGCTAAGGTGTTCTGGGTGGTTGCTAGGTGGTTGCTATGGTAACCAGGGTGGTTGCTAGGGTGTTGCTAGGCAGTTGCTAAGGTACTTTGGGTGGTCACCACAGTGTTGCTAGGCAGTTGCTAGGGTGATCTGGGTGGTTGCTAGGTGGTTGCTATGGTAACCGGGGTGGTTGGTAGTTGTCACAGATAGTTGCTATGGAGTTATATAGGCTTCGTAGCATGTTGTCAGCCCACTTTAGGTCTTAGCTAATCAGTATTAGCATGTAGCTATTCACCGCTAGCATGTGTAGCATTTTCAAAGTCCAGTTTGCTAGCATGAGTCAAAAGACCCAACAACCATGTCTGTACGATGTTCGGATGCAGAGATATAGGTCTTGCTAATCAGTTGCTAGGGTACTTTGTTTGGTTGCTAGGGAGTGGCTTGGCAGCTGACAGGCTTTAACTAATAGACTGCATGTGTGCCCATATCAAAAATGCCATACTTGCGTGTCTCTATGATGCTTTCATCCATTGAAATCCATTTCATATATTTTTCAATGGGAGTCAATGGGACTTTGGTTGCTAGGGTGCTCTAAATGGTTGCTAGGGCATGGTTAGGCCGTTAACAGGCTTAAACTAATAGAGTGCATGTGTGGCCAAATCAAAAATGCCATTGTGGCGTGTCTCAACGATGTTTTGATTCACTTAAATCCATTTCATCGAGTTTTCAATGTAAAGTCAATGGGACTTTTTTCGCCGCTTTTTCGAACGTTGTACGAACGTTGTCGGTACGATCGCTTATAAAAGTCATAGCACACCTCTCCTCAATAAGCCGGTCGATTTGACACCTCATTCATGGGTCTAGGACAAACGGTGCGGGACGAGTTACGCGCCGAAGTTTTGTCCGGAATAAGAATAATAATAATAATAATAATAATAATAAGTATGCAGAAGAGTAGGAATGATGCTTGCCTTAGGCAAGCACCATTAATAAGGATTTAGAAGAGTATGAATGATGCTTGCTTAGGCAAGCACCATTAATAATAATAATAAGCTTAAGTACAATATCAGTAAGTTGGCTCTTTCAAGCCAACTTAATAACTAGAACGTACATTTCCTGAAGGAAATGTGAATGGTGCTTGCAGTGGCAAAATTCGGCACTCGGTTGCTAGGGTGTTTCTAGGCAGTTTCTAAGGTGTTCTGCGTGGTTGCTAGACGGTTGCTAGGCAGTTGCTAAGGTAATAGGTGTGGTTGCTAAGATGTTGCTAGGCGGCTGCTAAGGTGTTCTGGGTGGTTGCTAGGTGGTTGCTAGGCGGTTGCTATGGTAACCTGGGTGGTTGCTAGGCAGTTGCTAAGGTACTTGGGGTGGTTGCTAAGATGTTGCTAGGCGGTTGCTAAGGTGTTCTGGGTGGTTGCTAGGTGGTTGCTATGGTAACCAGGGTGGTTGCTAGGGTGTTGCTAGTTGCTAAGGTACTTTGGGTGATCACCACAATGTTGCTAGGCGGTTACTAGGGTGTTCTGGGTGGTTGCTAGGCGGTTGCTATGGTAACCGGGGTGGTTGCTAGGGTGTTGCTAGGCAGTTGCTAAGGTATTTGGGGTGGTGGCTAAGATGTAGCTAGGCGGTTGCTAGGGTGTTTTAGGTGGTTGCTAGGCGGTTGCTATGGTAACCGGGGTGGTTGCTAGGGTGTTGCTAGGCAGTTGCTAAGGTATTTGGGGTGGTTGCTAAGATGTAGCTAGGCGGTTGCTAAGGTGTTCTGGGTGGTTACTAGGTGGTTGCTAGGCAGTTGCTATGGTAACCGGGGTGGTTGCTAGGGTGTTGCTAGGCAGTTGCTAAGGTACTTTGGGTGGTCACCACAGTGTTGCTAGGCGGTTGCTAGGGTGTTCTGGGTGGTTGCTAGGCGGTTGCTATGGTAACCGGGGTGGTTGCTAGGGTGTTGCTAGGCAGTTGCTAAGGTACCTAGGGTGGTTGCTAAGAAGTTGCTAGGCGGTTGCTAGGGTGTTTTAGGTGGTTGCTAGGCGGTTGCTATGGTAACCAGGGTGGTTGCTATGGTAACTTGGGTGGTTGCTAGGGTGTTACTTGGTGGTTGGTAGTTGTCACAGATAGTTACTATGGAGTTATATAGGGTTCTTAGCTTGATATCAGCCCACTTTAGGTCTTAGCTAATCAGTATTAGCATGTAGCTATTCACCGCTAGCATGTGTAGCATGTTGAAAGTCCAGTTTGCTAGCATGAGTCAAAAGATCCAACAACCATGTCTGTACGATGTTCTGATGCTGAGATATAGGTCTTGCTAATCAGTTGCTAGGGTACTTTGTTTGGTTGCTAGGGAGTGGCTTGGCAGCTGACAGGCTTAAACTAATAGACTGCATGTGTGCCCATATCAAAAATGCCATACTCGCGTGTCTCTTTGATGCTTTCATCCATTTAAATCCATTTCATATATTTTTCAATGGAAGTCTTTGAGGTGGTTGCTAGGGTGCTCTAAGTGGTTGCTATGGTGTGGATATAATGAAGATTTTAGGTCATTGCTGATTGGCTACTTGATCAGATGTCAAATGAGTGAGAGAGAGTGAGAGAGAAAGGGTTCCTCGGCCCTGCGTGTGTGTCTGTGAGTGAGAAAGTGACAGTTGAGATTCACGGAATGTTCGTGAATTTGAATTTTTCAATGCAAAGTCTATGGGAGTTTTTTCGCCGCTTTTTTGTCCGCTGTACGAACGTTGTCGGTCCGATCGCTTATAAAAGTCATAGCACACCTCTCCTCAATGAGCCGGTCGATTTGACACCTCATTCATGGGGCTAGGACAAACGGTGCGGGACGAGTTACGTGCCAAAGTTTTGTCCGGAAGAATAATAATAACTAGAACGTACATTTCCTGAAGGAAATGTGAATGGTGCTTGCAGTGGCAAAATTCGTCACTCGGTTGCTAGGGTGTTTCTAGGCGGTTGGTTGTTGTCACAGATAGTTACTAGGGAGTTTTTCTAGAGTTCTTGGCATGTTCTCAGCCCACTTTAACACTTAGCTAATGAGAATTAGCATGTAGCTATTCACTGCTAGCATGTGTAGCATGTTGCAAGTCCAGTTTGGTAGCATGAGTCAAAAGACCCAACAGCCGTGTCTGTACGATGTTCTGATGCAGAGATATAGGTCTTGCTAATCAGTTGCTAGGGTACTTTGTTTGGTTGCTAGGGAGTGGCTTGGCAGTTAACAGGCTTAAACTAATACACTGCATGTGTGGCCATATCCAAAAAGCCATACTCGCGTGTCTCTGTGATGTTTTGATTCATTTAAATCCATCTCATCGATTTTTCTATGCAAAGTCAAAGGGACTTTTTTCGCCGCTTTTTTCGTCCGCT
This sequence comes from Opsariichthys bidens, assembly GCA_037194245.1. Classification (NCBI taxonomy): domain Eukaryota; kingdom Metazoa; phylum Chordata; class Actinopteri; order Cypriniformes; family Xenocyprididae; genus Opsariichthys; species Opsariichthys bidens. The sequence continues at coordinate 14,493,780 of CM074285.1, read as the reverse complement.
GTACGAACGTCGTTTGTCCGATCGCTTATAAAAGTCATAGCACACCTCTCCTCATTGAGCCGGTCGATTTGACACCTCATTCATGGGTTTAGGACAAACGGTGCGGGACGAGTTACGCGCCGAAGTTTTGTCCTGAAGAAGAGTAATAGTAATACTAGAACGTACATTTCCTGAAGGAAATGTGAATGGTGCTTGCAGTGGCAAAATTCGTCACTCGGTTGCTAGGGTGTTTGTAGGCAGTTTGTAAGGTGTTTTGCGTGGTTGCTAGACGGTTGCTAGGCAGTTGCTAAGGTAATAGGGGTGGTTGCTAAGATGTTGCTAGGTGGTTGCTAAGGTGTTCTGGGTGGTTGCTAGGTGGTTGCTAGGCGGTTGCTATGGTAACCAGGGTGGTTGCTAGGCAGTTGCTAAGGTACCTAGGGTGGTTGCTAAGATGTTGCTAGGCGGTTGCTAGGGTGTTTTAGGTGGTTGCTAGGCGGTTGCTATGGTAACCGGGGGGGTTGCTAGGGTGTTGCTAGGCAGTTTCTAAGGTACTTGGGGTGGTTGCTAAGATGTTGCTAGGCGGTTGCTAAGGTGTTCTGGGTGGTTGCTAGGTGGTTGCTATGGTAACCAGGGTGGTTGCTAGGGTGTTGCTAGGCAGTTGCTAAGGTACTTTGGGTGGTCACCACAGTGTTGCTAGGCAGTTGCTAGGGTGATCTGGGTGGTTGCTAGGTGGTTGCTATGGTAACCGGGGTGGTTGCTATGGTAACCTGGGTGGTTGCTAGGGTGTTACTTGGTGGTTGGTAGTTGTCACAGATAGTTGCTATGGAGTTATATGGGCTTCGTAGCATGTTGTCAGCCCACTTTAGGTCTTAGCTAATCAGTATTAGCATGTAGCTATTCACCGCTAGCATGTGTAGCATTTTCAAAGTCCAGTTTGCTAGCATGAGTCAAAAGACCCAACAACCATGTCTGTACGATGTTCGGATGCAGAGATATAGGTCTTGCTAATCAGTTGCTAGGGTACTTTGTTTGGTTGCTAGGGAGTGGCTTGGCAGCTGACAGGCTTTAACTAATAGACTGCATGTGTGCCCATATCAAAAATGCCATACTTGCGTGTCTCTATGATGCTTTCATCCATTGAAATCCATTTCATATATTTTTCAATGGGAGTCAATGGGACTTTGGTTGCTAGGGTGCTCTAAATGGTTGCTAGGGCATGGTTAGGCCGTTAACAGGCTTAAACTAATAGAGTGCATGTGTGGCCAAATCAAAAATGCCATTGTGGCGTGTCTCAATGATGTTTTGATTCACTTAAATCCATTTCATCGAGTTTTCAATGTAAAGTCAATGGGACTTTTTTCGCCGCTTTTTCGAACGTTGTACGAACGTTGTCGGTACGATCGCTTATAAAAGTCATAGCACACCTCTCCTCAATAAGCCGGTCGATTTGACACCTCATTCATGGGTCTAGGACAAACGGTGCGGGACGAGTTACGCGCCGAAGTTTTGTCCGGAATAAGAATAATAATAATAACTAGAACGTACATTTCCTGAAGGAAATGTGAATGGTGCTTGCAGTGGCAAAATTCGGCACTCGGTTGCTAGGGTGTTTCTAGGCAGTTTCTAAGGTGTTCTGCGTGGTTGCTAGACGGTTGCTAGGCAGTTGCTAAGGTAATAGGTGTGGTTGCTAAGATGTTGCTAGGCGGCTGCTAAGGTGTTCTGGGTGGTTGCTAGGTGGTTGCTAGGCGGTTGCTATGGTAACCTGGGTGGTTGCTAGGCAGTTGCTAAGGTACTTGGGGTGGTTGCTAAGATGTTGCTAGGCGGTTGCTAAGGTGTTCTGGGTGGTTGCTAGGTGGTTGCTATGGTAACCAGGGTGGTTGCTAGGGTGTTGCTAGTTGCTAAGGTACTTTGGGTGATCACCACAATGTTGCTAGGCGGTTACTAGGGTGTTCTGGGTGGTTGCTAGGCGGTTGCTATGGTAACCGGGGTGGTTGCTAGGGTGTTGCTAGGCAGTTGCTAAGGTATTTGGGGTGGTGGCTAAGATGTAGCTAGGCGGTTGCTAGGGTGTTTTAGGTGGTTGCTAGGCGGTTGCTATGGTAACCGGGGTGGTTGCTAGGGTGTTGCTAGGCAGTTGCTAAGGTATTTGGGGTGGTTGCTAAGATGTAGCTAGGCGGTTGCTAAGGTGTTCTGGGTGGTTACTAGGTGGTTGCTAGGCAGTTGCTATGGTAACCGGGGTGGTTGCTAGGGTGTTGCTAGGCAGTTGCTAAGGTACTTTGGGTGGTCACCACAGTGTTGCTAGGCGGTTGCTAGGGTGTTCTGGGTGGTTGCTAGGCGGTTGCTATGGTAACCGGGGTGGTTGCTAGGGTGTTGCTAGGCAGTTGCTAAGGTACCTAGGGTGGTTGCTAAGAAGTTGCTAGGCGGTTGCTAGGGTGTTTTAGGTGGTTGCTAGGCGGTTGCTATGGTAACCAGGGTGGTTGCTATGGTAACTTGGGTGGTTGCTAGGGTGTTACTTGGTGGTTGGTAGTTGTCACAGATAGTTACTATGGAGTTATATAGGGTTCTTAGCTTGATATCAGCCCACTTTAGGTCTTAGCTAATCAGTATTAGCATGTAGCTATTCACCGCTAGCATGTGTAGCATGTTGAAAGTCCAGTTTGCTAGCATGAGTCAAAAGATCCAACAACCATGTCTGTACGATGTTCTGATGCTGAGATATAGGTCTTGCTAATCAGTTGCTAGGGTACTTTGTTTGGTTGCTAGGGAGTGGCTTGGCAGCTGACAGGCTTAAACTAATAGACTGCATGTGTGCCCATATCAATAATGCCATACTCGCGTGTCTCTTTGATGCTTTCATCCATTTAAATCCATTTCATATATTTTTCAATGGAAGTCTTTGAGGTGGTTGCTAGGGTGCTCTAAGTGGTTGCTATGGTGTGGATATAATGAAGATTTTAGGTCATTGCTGATTGGCTACTTGATCAGATGTCAAATGAGTGAGAGAGAGTGAGAGAGAAAGGGTTCCTCGGGCCCTGCGTGTGTGTCTGTGAGTGAGAAAGTGACAGTTGAGATTCACGGAATGTTCGTGAATTTGAATTTTTCAATGCAAAGTCTATGGGAGTTTTTTCGCCGCTTTTTTGTCCGCTGTACGAACGTTGTCGGTCCGATCGCTTATAAAAGTCATAGCACACCTCTCCTCAATGAGCCGGTCGATTTGACACCTCATTCATGGGGCTAGGACAAACGGTGCGGGACGAGTTACGTGCCAAAGTTTTGTCCGGAAGAATAATAATAATAAGGATTTAGAAGAGTATGAATGATGCTTGCTTAGGCAAGCACCATTAATAATAACTAGAATGTACATTTCCTGAAGGAAATGTGAATGGTGCTTGCAGTGGCAAAATTCGGCCCTCGGTTGCTAGGGTGTTTCTAGGCGGTTGGTTGTTGTCACAGATAGTTACAATGGCGTTTTATAGGGTTCTTGGCATGTTCTCAGCCCACTTTAGGTCTTAGCTAATCAGTATTAGCATGTAGCTATTCACTGCTAGCATGTGTAGCATGTTGAAAGTCCAGTTTGCTAGCATGAGTCAAAAGACCCAACAATCATGTCTGTACGATGTTCTGATGCAGAGATATAGGTCTTGCTAATCAGTTGCTAGGGTACTTTGTTTGGTTGCTAGGGAGTGGCTTGGCAGCTGCCAGTGATGATCCTCCAAAGGCTGCCTTCCAGTATGAATGATGTAAAGCAACCCTATGATGTTCAGGTTTGAAAATATCCCTCTTTGGGTTTGGTTGCTAGGGTGCACTAAATGGTTGCTAGGGAATGGCTAGGCAGTTTACAGGCTTAAACTAATAGACTGCATGTGTGCCCATATCAAAAATGCTGTACTTGCGTGTCTCTATGATGTTTTGATTTATTTAAATCCATCTCATCGATTTTTCAATGCAAAGACAATGGGACTTTTTTCGCCGCTTTTTTCGTCCGCTGTACGAACGTCGTTTGTCCGATCGCTTATAAAAGTCATAGCACACCTCTCCTCATTGAGCCGGTCGATTTGACACCTCATTCATGGGTTTAGGACAAACGGTGCGGGACGAGTTACGCGCCGAAATTTTGTCCTGAAGAATAGTAATAGTAATACTAGAACGTACATTTCCTGAAGGAAATGTGAATGGTGCTTGCAGTGGCAAAATTCGTCACTCGGTTGCTAGGGTGTTTCTAGGCAGTTTCTAAGGTGTTCTACGTGGTTGCTAGACGGTTGCTAGGCAGTTGCTAAGGTGTTAGGGGTGGTTGCTAAGATGTTGCTAGCCGGTTGCTAGGGTGTTCTGGGTGGTTGCTAGGCGGTTGCTAGGCAGTTGCTAAGGTACTTGGAGTGGTTGCTAAGATGTTGCTAGGCGGTTGCTAAGGTGTTCTGGGTGGTTGCTAGGTGGTTGCTATGGTAACCAGGGTGGTTGCTAGGGTATTGCTAGGCAGTTGCTAAGGTACTTTGGGTGGTCACCACAGTGTTGCTAGGCGGTTGCTAGGGTGTTCTGGGTGGTTGCTAGGCGGTTGCTATGGTAACCGGGGTGGTTGCTAGGGTGTTGCTAGGCAGTTGCTAAGGTATTTGGGGTGGTTGCTAAGATGTAGCTAGGCGGTTGCTAAGGTGTTCTGGGTGGTTACTAGGTGGTTGCTAGGCAGTTGCTATGGTAACCAGGGTGGTTGCTAGGGTGTTGCTAGGCAGTTGCTAAGGTACTTTGGGTGGTCACCACAGTGTTGCTAGGCGGTTGCTAGGGTGTTCTGGGTGGTTGCTAGGCGGTTGCTATGGTAACCGGGGTGGTTGCTAGGGTGTTGCTAGGCAGTTGCTAAGGTACCTAGGGTGGTTGCTAAGAAGTTGCTAGGCGGTTGCTAGGGTGTTTTAGGTGGTTGCTAGGCGGTTGCTATGGTAACCAGGGTGGTTGCTATGGTAACTTGGGTGGTTGCTAGGGTGTTACTTGGTGGTTGGTAGTTGTCACAGATAGTTACTATGGAGTTATATAGGGTTCTTAGCTTGATATCAGCCCACTTTAGGTCTTAGCTAATCAGTATTAGCATGTAGCTATTCACCGCTAGCATGTGTAGCATTTTCAAAGTCCAGTTTGCTAGCATGAGTCAAAAGACCCAACAACCATGTCTGTACGATGTTCGGATGCAGAGATATAGGTCTTGCTAATCAGTTGCTAGGGTACTTTGTTTGGTTGCTAGGGAGTGGCTTGGCAGCTGACAGGCTTTAACTAATAGACTGCATGTGTGCCCATATCAAAAATGCCATACTTGCGTGTCTCTATGATGCTTTCATCCATTGAAATCCATTTCATATATTTTTCAATGGGAGTCAATGGGACTTTGGTTGCTAGGGTGCTCTAAATGGTTGCTAGGGCATGGTTAGGCCGTTAACAGGCTTAAACTAATAGAGTGCATGTGTGGCCAAATCAAAAATGCCATTGTGGCGTGTCTCAATGATGTTTTGATTCACTTAAATCCATTTCATCGAGTTTTCAATGTAAAGTCAATGGGACTTTTTTCGCCGCTTTTTCGAACGTTGTACGAACGTTGTCGGTACGATCGCTTATAAAAGTCATAGCACACCTCTCCTCAATAAGCCGGTCGATTTGACACCTCATTCATGGGTCTAGGACAAACGGTGCGGGACGAGTTACGCGCCGAAGTTTTGTCCGGAATAAGAATAATAATAACTAGAACGTACATTTCCTGAAGGAAATGTGAATGGTGCTTGCAGTGGCAAAATTCGTTACTCGGTTGCTAGGGTGTTTGTAGGCAGTTTCTAAGGTGTTTTGCGTGGTTGCTAGACGGTTGCTAGGCAGTTGCTAAGGTAATAGGGGTGGTTGCTAAGATGTTGCTAGGTGGTTGCTAAGGTGTTCTGGGTGGTTGCTAGGTGGTTGCTAGGCGGTTGCTATGGTAACCGGGGTGGTTGCTAGGCAGTTGCTAAGGTACCTAGGGTGGTTGCTAAGATGTTGCTAGGCGGTTGCTAGGGTGTTTTAGGTGGTTGCTAGGCGGTTGCTATGGTAACCGGGGGGGTTGCTAGGGTGTTGCTAGGCAGTTGCTAAGGTACTTGGGGTGGTTGCTAAGATGTTGCTAGGCGGTTGCTAAGGTGTTCTGGGTGGTTGCTAGGTGGTTGCTATGGTAACCAGGGTGGTTGCTAGGGTGTTGCTAGGCAGTTGCTAAGGTACTTTGGGTGGTCACCACAGTGTTGCTAGGCAGTTGCTAGGGTGATCTGGGTGGTTGCTAGGTGGTTGCTATGGTAACCGGGGTGGTTGCTATGGTAACCTGGGTGGTTGCTAGGGTGTTACTTGGTGGTTGGTAGTTGTCACAGATAGTTGCTATGGAGTTATATGGGCTTCGTAGCATGTTGTCAGCCCACTTTAGGTCTTAGCTAATCAGTATTAGCATGTAGCTATTCACCGCTAGCATGTGTAGCATTTTCAAAGTCCAGTTTGCTAGCATGAGTCAAAAGACCCAACAACCATGTCTGTACGATGTTCGGATGCAGAGATATAGGTCTTGCTAATCAGTTGCTAGGGTACTTTGTTTGGTTGCTAGGGAGTGGCTTGGCAGCTGACAGGCTTTAACTAATAGACTGCATGTGTGCCCATATCAAAAATGCCATACTTGCGTGTCTCTATGATGCTTTCATCCATTGAAATCCATTTCATATATTTTTCAATGGGAGTCAATGGGACTTTGGTTGCTAGGGTGCTCTAAATGGTTGCTAGGGCATGGTTAGGCCGTTAACAGGCTTAAACTAATAGAGTGCATGTGTGGCCAAATCAAAAATGCCATTGTGGCGTGTCTCAATGATGTTTTGATTCACTTAAATCCATTTCATCGAGTTTTCAATGTAAAGTCAATGGGACTTTTTTCGCCGCTTTTTCGAACGTTGTACGAACGTTGTCGGTACGATCGCTTATAAAAGTCATAGCACACCTCTCCTCAATAAGCCGGTCGATTTGACACCTCATTCATGGGTCTAGGACAAACGGTGCGGGACGAGTTACGCGCCGAAGTTTTGTCCGGAATAAGAATAATAATAATAATAATAATAATAATAAGTATGCAGAAGAGTAGGAATGATGCTTGCCTTAGGCAAGCACCATTAATAATAATAATAATAATAATAAGTATGCAGAAGAGTAGGAATGATGCTTGCCTTAGGCAAGCACCATTAATAATAATAAGTATGCAGAAGAGTAGGAATGATGCTTGCCTTAGGCAAGCACCATTAACTAGAACGTACATTTCCTGAAGGAAATGTGAATGGTGCTTGCAGTGGCAAAATTCGTCACTCGGTTGCTAGGGTGTTTCTAGGCAGTTTCTAAGGTGTTCTGCGTGGTTGCTAGACGGTTGCTAGGCAGTTGCTAAGGTGTTCTGGGTGGTTGCTAGGCGGTTGCTATTGTAACCTGGGTGGTTGCTAGGCGGTTGCTAGGCAGTTGCTAAGGTAATAGGGGTGGTTGCTAAGATGTTGCTAGGTGGTTGCTAAGGTGTTCTGGGTGGTTGCTAGGTGGTTGCTAGGCGGTTGCTATGGTAACCAGGGTGGTTGCTAGGGTGTTGCTAGGCAGTTGCTAAGGTACCTAGGGTGGTTGCTAAGATGTTGCTAGGCGGTTGCTAGGGTGTTTTAGGTGGTTGCTAGGCGGTTGCTATGGTAACCGGGGGGGGTTGCTAGGGTGTTGCTAAGCAGTTGCTAAGGTACTTGGGGTGGTTGCTAAGATGTTGCTAGGCGGTTGCTAAGGTGTTCTGGGTGGTTGCTAGGTGGTTGCTATGGTAACCAGGGTGGTTGCTAGGGTGTTGCTAGGCAGTTGCTAAGGTACTTTGGGTGGTCACCACAGTGTTGCTAGGCAGTTGCTAGGGTGATCTGGGTGGTTGCTAGGTGGTTGCTATGGTAACCGGGGTGGTTGGTAGTTGTCACAGATAGTTGCTATGGAGTTATATAGGCTTCGTAGCATGTTGTCAGCCCACTTTAGGTCTTAGCTAATCAGTATTAGCATGTAGCTATTCACCGCTAGCATGTGTAGCATTTTCAAAGTCCAGTTTGCTAGCATGAGTCAAAAGACCCAACAACCATGTCTGTACGATGTTCGGATGCAGAGATATAGGTCTTGCTAATCAGTTGCTAGGGTACTTTGTTTGGTTGCTAGGGAGTGGCTTGGCAGCTGACAGGCTTTAACTAATAGACTGCATGTGTGCCCATATCAAAAATGCCATACTTGCGTGTCTCTATGATGCTTTCATCCATTGAAATCCATTTCATATATTTTTCAATGGGAGTCAATGGGACTTTGGTTGCTAGGGTGCTCTAAATGGTTGCTAGGGCATGGTTAGGCCGTTAACAGGCTTAAACTAATAGAGTGCATGTGTGGCCAAATCAAAAATGCCATTGTGGCGTGTCTCAACGATGTTTTGATTCACTTAAATCCATTTCATCGAGTTTTCAATGTAAAGTCAATGGGACTTTTTTCGCCGCTTTTTCGAACGTTGTACGAACGTTGTCGGTACGATCGCTTATAAAAGTCATAGCACACCTCTCCTCAATAAGCCGGTCGATTTGACACCTCATTCATGGGTCTAGGACAAACGGTGCGGGACGAGTTACGCGCCGAAGTTTTGTCCGGAATAAGAATAATAATAACTAGAACGTACATTTCCTGAAGGAAATGTGAATGGTGCTTGCAGTGGCAAAATTCGTCACTCGGTTGCTAGGGTGTTTCTAGGCAGTTTCTAAGGTGTTCTGCGTGGTTGCTAGACGGTTGCTAGGCAGTTGCTAAGGTGTTCTGGGTGGTTGCTAGGTGGTTGCTAGGCGGTTGCTATTGTAACCTGGGTGGTTGCTAGGCGGTTGCTAGGCAGTTGCTAAGGTAATAGGGGTGGTTGCTAAGATGTTGCTAGGTGGTTGCTAAGGTGTTCTGGGTGGTTGCTAGGTGGTTGCTAGGTGGTTGCTATGGTAACCGGGGTGGTTGCTAGGGTGTTGCTAGTCAGTTGCTAAGGTACCTAGGGTGGTTGCTAAGATGTTGCTAGGGTGTTTTAGGTGGTTACTAGGCGGTTGCTATGGTAACCGGGGTGGTTGCTATGGTAACCTGGCTGGTTGCTAGGGTGTTACTTGGTGGTTGGTAGTTGTCACAGATAGTTGCTATGGAGTTATATAGGCTTCGTAGCATGTTGTCAGCCCACTTTAGGTCTTAGCTAATCAGTATTAGCATGTAGCTATTCACCGCTAGCATGTGTAGCATTTTCAAAGTCCAGTTTGCTAGCATGAGTCAAAAGACCCAACAACCATGTCTGTACGATGTTCGGATGCAGAGATATAGGTCTTGCTAATCAGTTGCTAGGGTACTTTGTTTGGTTGCTAGGGAGTGGCTTGGCAGCTGACAGGCTTTAACTAATAGACTGCATGTGTGCCCATATCAAAAATGCCATACTTGCGTGTCTCTATGATGCTTTCATCCATTGAAATCCATTTCATATATTTTTCAATGGGAGTCAATGGGACTTTGGTTGCTAGGGTGCTCTAAATGGTTGCTAGGGCATGGTTAGGCCGTTAACAGGCTTAAACTAATAGAGTGCATGTGTGGCCAAATCAAAAATGCCATTGTGGCGTGTCTCAACGATGTTTTGATTCACTTAAATCCATTTCATCGAGTTTTCAATGTAAAGTCAATGGGACTTTTTTCGCCGCTTTTTCGAACGTTGTACGAACGTTGTCGGTACGATCGCTTATAAAAGTCATAGCACACCTCTCCTCAATAAGCCGGTCGATTTGACACCTCATTCATGGGTCTAGGACAAACGGTGCGGGACGAGTTACGCGCCGAAGTTTTGTCCGGAATAAGAATAATAATAATAATAATAATAATAATAAGTATGCAGAAGAATAAGAATGATGCTTGCTTAGGCAAGCACCATTAATAATAATAATAATAATAAGTATGCAGAAGAGTAGGAATGATGCTTGCCTTAGGCAAGCACCATTAATAAGGATTTAGAAGAGTATGAATGATGCTTGCTTAGGCAAGCACCATTAATAATAATAATAAGCTTAAGTACAATATCAGTAAGTTGGCTCTTTCAAGCCAACTTAATAACTAGAACGTACATTTCCTGAAGGAAATGTGAATGGTGCTTGCAGTGGCAAAATTCGGCACTCGGTTGCTAGGGTGTTTCTAGGCAGTTTCTAAGGTGTTCTGCGTGGTTGCTAGACGGTTGCTAGGCAGTTGCTAAGGTAATAGGTGTGGTTGCTAAGATGTTGCTAGGCGGCTGCTAAGGTGTTCTGGGTGGTTGCTAGGTGGTTGCTAGGCGGTTGCTATGGTAACCTGGGTGGTTGCTAGGCAGTTGCTAAGGTACTTGGGGTGGTTGCTAAGATGTTGCTAGGCGGTTGCTAAGGTGTTCTGGGTGGTTGCTAGGTGGTTGCTATGGTAACCAGGGTGGTTGCTAGGGTGTTGCTAGTTGCTAAGGTACTTTGGGTGATCACCACAATGTTGCTAGGCGGTTACTAGGGTGTTCTGGGTGGTTGCTAGGCGGTTGCTATGGTAACCGGGGTGGTTGCTAGGGTGTTGCTAGGCAGTTGCTAAGGTATTTGGGGTGGTGGCTAAGATGTAGCTAGGCGGTTGCTAGGGTGTTTTAGGTGGTTGCTAGGCGGTTGCTATGGTAACCGGGGTGGTTGCTAGGGTGTTGCTAGGCAGTTGCTAAGGTATTTGGGGTGGTTGCTAAGATGTAGCTAGGCGGTTGCTAAGGTGTTCTGGGTGGTTACTAGGTGGTTGCTAGGCAGTTGCTATGGTAACCGGGGTGGTTGCTAGGGTGTTGCTAGGCAGTTGCTAAGGTACTTTGGGTGGTCACCACAGTGTTGCTAGGCGGTTGCTAGGGTGTTCTGGGTGGTTGCTAGGCGGTTGCTATGGTAACCGGGGTGGTTGCTAGGGTGTTGCTAGGCAGTTGCTAAGGTACCTAGGGTGGTTGCTAAGAAGTTGCTAGGCGGTTGCTAGGGTGTTTTAGGTGGTTGCTAGGCGGTTGCTATGGTAACCAGGGTGGTTGCTATGGTAACTTGGGTGGTTGCTAGGGTGTTACTTGGTGGTTGGTAGTTGTCACAGATAGTTACTATGGAGTTATATAGGGTTCTTAGCTTGATATCAGCCCACTTTAGGTCTTAGCTAATCAGTATTAGCATGTAGCTATTCACCGCTAGCATGTGTAGCATGTTGAAAGTCCAGTTTGCTAGCATGAGTCAAAAGATCCAACAACCATGTCTGTACGATGTTCTGATGCTGAGATATAGGTCTTGCTAATCAGTTGCTAGGGTACTTTGTTTGGTTGCTAGGGAGTGGCTTGGCAGCTGACAGGCTTAAACTAATAGACTGCATGTGTGCCCATATCAATAATGCCATACTCGCGTGTCTCTTTGATGCTTTCATCCATTTAAATCCATTTCATATATTTTTCAATGGAAGTCTTTGAGGTGGTTGCTAGGGTGCTCTAAGTGGTTGCTATGGTGTGGATATAATGAAGATTTTAGGTCATTGCTGATTGGCTACTTGATCAGATGTCAAATGAGTGAGAGAGAGTGAGAGAGAAAGGGTTCCTCGGGCCCTGCGTGTGTGTCTGTGAGTGAGAAAGTGACAGTTGAGATTCACGGAATGTTCGTGAATTTGAATTTTTCAATGCAAAGTCTATGGGAGTTTTTTCGCCGCTTTTTTGTCCGCTGTACGAACGTTGTCGGTCCGATCGCTTATAAAAGTCATAGCACACCTCTCCTCAATGAGCCGGTCGATTTGACACCTCATTCATGGGGCTAGGACAAACGGTGCGGGACGAGTTACGTGCCAAAGTTTTGTCCGGAAGAATAATAATAATAAGGATTTAGAAGAGTATGAATGATGCTTGCTTAGGCAAGCACCATTAATAATAAGCTTAAGTACAATATCAGTAAGTTGGCTCTTTCAAGCCAACTTAATAACAATTCCTTTCAAGGTATTTGTGCGTATGGGTGACTGGTAAGGTTTTCATGAGGTCATATATATATATATATATATATATATATATATATATATATATATATTAAATGAATTCTGCATTTTGGCACCAGAGGACTAGATTTTGAAGGTCTTGTTGAATTTTGTAGTCACATTTATTCATTTACATTTATTCATTTTGGCAGACATTTTTATCCAAAGCGACTAACAAGTGAGAAGTTGCCCTTGGTGGAGAGCAATTAAGTGCCTTGCTCAAGGTATCATGGTATCAAATGTGGAGAGAGAGCTGTTTATTCACAATCTCCACCTTCAGTTGCTGTCGGCGTGGGAATCAAACTGGCAACCTTCACGTTACAACCCCGACTATGTGCTTTCCTCATTTTTATTAGTATATTTAACATTCCCATTTGTTTATTTTTTGTCAGTTCATTCGCCATTACAACACTTCATATGATAAATATGATTACTTAATAGTTTTAGTTTAAATTAACAACCACAACACTGGTCACTGTGATCATATTCCTGCTAATATGAATTCATTGTAATTGACCATACCATAACATCACAGAATTGTATGATAGAGACATTAGCTTTCGAGCATGTGCAGCAGTGTTTCAGCAGTCAGGAGCTCTGCAGAGCTCTTCTGTGACTGTAGGAGGCACTATAGAGTTTCCCCACAGACTTTCTCATGCTCCCCTCCCCCATTTTGATCCTGCTCTGTGGACATGCACAGGCCTCCATCAGCCAGCCTGAGAGGTCTTAGTTTCAGGCTCTCTCCCTCAGTCCCCGACCCTCCCACACCCACCAACTGGGGCACACATACGGCTCTCTTTCCCTCAGACTTGCATAGCAGAAAAAAAGTCATTTCTCTGAGAGTGACAGTGCGCAGTCATATCATCCCTCCATTTTGAAACCCCTACAATAAATTATATTTATCCAATTGAGCTTAAATTTCGAATAAATTGTCAGGGCTAGAGTAGACCTGAAATAACGGACTGCTTTCATACATTGCGATGATACCAAACTATCGCAAAGTTTTTCATCTGAATTTTAATAATAATAATAATAAATGTAATCCACATTTATATCATGCATATTGTGTTATTTCCTTGTCAGTAAACGACCATTACTAATGCCGCTGCGACGGTGTTTCAACGGCTGAGGGAGCGACGGCAAATTTGAAAACTCTCTTCTGACCAATGAACTATATTTCTCCCCTCTTTTCTAAAATCATGGAAACTCTATCCCGCATTTTTCTTTTGGTATTGGCTCAAATGGAACTATAAAAATAGCTATTTGCTGCTGCCTCCCTTTCACTGCTGTAGAAGTTTACCCAACTATGACAACTTCCACTTCTGAGAATCCTGGAAAATCCCATTCAATCAACAAGGCAAATGTAAGGATGTGAACTCTTTTTCTGATTCGAAAATACCGTCCGTCCGCACGCGCTGCGCTGCGTATTTTACATACTTTTTACATCTTGCAGATGCGCGTATGTATTTCCGTCTCGTGTCTTACGAACAGGTAAGCGAGGAGACGGAATATTTACGAAATATCTGCTACAACGCTCTTCTGACATACCTGTCAGCTTTCTCTACATTCTGGCATCAAGACAAAAATGGCAATCATGCTCACGGTAGCTTCTGCGACATTATCAGTGTTTTTTCCGGATCTGCTGACTGGCATTTTGCTGGAATCATATAGCTTCTGGAATCAGATTGCAACATTTAGGGTTCATAAAGAGCTTCAGAATCTGAATTTGGATTGCATTCATTCCGATTAAGGAAAAATTGTGTAGCTATGAAAACATTACATGAGGACAGGCTTGAGCATCTTGTGTGAATAAATGTAAAAGCTTTGTTTTTCAACCTGTTCCCACTTTCCCTTTTTAGCAATCCAGTAAATATCCTATATCCCTCTGAAATGTTATATTACGGTGATGAAATAGGACATGCAACTATACTATATTATACTTGGATATAAGTCAACACATGCATCCATGCCTTTTATTTAAATATAATTAAATCTCCATTACTGTATTTTTAATCCAGACAGTCTAATAACTAAAATGAGTAGCTGCCTTACAAACTATGTGCCCAAGCAAATGAAGAACAGCCAGATCTTTACCAGGCCAACCTAGGCTCAACTTGAGAGAAAATACTGATTATACATCATATTTTGCATTTCAGTTCACAAAGGAAAGATAAAAAGAGTGACCCCTGAAATGTGTAGTTCACAGCAATCCAAAACTGTAAGGTCAAATGGAAGTAGAAAAAGACAAGGATGATAGAGACTGACCAGGGTTAGAAGCATTGTGAGATGGACAAAACAGCACTTTATTGTTCAGAAATGCTTGCAGTGACAAAGAAAAATAGAATAAAGGGGATAAACAAAACAAAAACAACAGACAACATAAACTGGAGGTCACAAATTTAAACATACAGAAAGTTAGACTGAATAGAGTTGCTCATTCTGGACCCCAGGTCATAACAGAATCCAGCTGGAGAATTTTTTTATTTTATTTTTTATTTTATTTATTAAAGTAACTGCTAAAAAAGGGGAAACAATAGCAGTCAGCAGAGGCTGAACCAAACACAGGCTAGTCTACTTAGCACAATGCTACAGTGGTCAATTTAACTGCCAAATACTCTTACGTTAGGGCAGATGTGGAAAATGTATGGAAAGCTGCTCTGAAAGCAAAACAAGTTACAGGATGGAGAATATATTTATATATAAAAAAAAACAATGCTTCAATTATAAACAGGCAAAACAAAAGCAAGAGTTTGTTCTTTTATTTTGCATCATTTATACTTGGATATATTTTTTTTAGCAAAAATGCTATACTTTGTTAATAAAAGTAAACAGGAAAAACAGCCACCGAAGCCACATCCATTGTCTATGTGAACCAATGTAGAGCATATGAACATTAAGTGCGAGCACAAAAAGTATAGCAAATCTTTTTTTTTTTTCTTTCTTTTCTTTTTTTTTTTAAATCAGTGAGTACACCTACACGTCTCCTTAGACATATCTAAAAGACTGTACAAATATACACTACCAACACTATGAGATACCATGAAATTTAATAATACCTGTTGGTTCTAATAATCACTCCTTTTGGAGCGGCTGAATGAACATCAACAAGTACGGTTATGTTTCTGGGTGTTAAAGGAACAAACTGAAGGCAAATCATGTATTGTTTGGTGAACGTTGAGTGTTTTCTTTCCCTATCCTGAGGTCAACCCCAGCTTCACGATCAAACAATTTGCAATCATCTTCACACTTCAAACTGTAAAACATGACTTTTTTTGCCTTTCTCAAATGGCTTTAGGAGTTGAGGGAAAAGCAGATCCTTAGAGCTACCATCTGTAATGCAACCAAGGTCCAGATTCAGAAGTTCAATGAGGCAGCATTGTTGGTGTACATCAAAGTACAGCAAAAGTATACATGTGCATTTTATTAACCCTGTCCAGAAATCAGACCTGTTGCTTGGTTAATTGAGTCTCTGATTGTTCAAGCTTGTTTGTGATACCTGACTGACATTCGCCCTTTAGTTGCCTTGTTTCATTTAACAAGTCTTTCGACCCATAGCCGTTTTCGCTGTGGGTGTCCTCCCTGATGTCAGAGTCACTCCCATCCACTTTATCATTTGTCTCTGGTTCCTCACTACTTGGCATCTGTGCATTTACACTAGCATTTTGCACATTCACCTCATTTTCGCTGTCCGAGTCCACGGCAATTGGTTCGGAATTGACAAGTGCTCCAGGTTTTAAGGTGCTCTTCATTGAATCATTGCAGTTGCTCCCTATGATGGCCCTTTGACCATTTGAGAAAAGCGAGGCTTTGGCGGAACCCCTTGTTAGCGCCCCATGCTTCTGCTGCAGGTCACCATTGGTTGTAGCTCTTTGTCGAAAGTGAATGGCATTTGCAGATCGGCCTATGCGATACTTAGAAGTTCGTCTTTTATGGTCATTTTTATGGTTTTCAAAATAGCACTTTGAGTCAAAGGTAATGGGATGATGCAAATCTACAATGTCTTGCATTTTAAATCCCAGCAGAACCCGAGTGTTTAACGTTTCACAATTCAGCATACATCTCCTCCTTCGATTTGAGAAGTGGCTTGCGATGTCAGATTTCCAAAGCCAGAGACTGGACGCAAGTTTCTCCACCTCTCGACGAGTGGGGTAAGGCTGCCTGTTGAAGTACTGAGTGAGGAAAGCTTTTCGTGTCTCGTAGGACTCATTCTCGTAACCCTTTGGGTCCAAGGCAAAGACTACTGGGTCGTCTTGTTTATCAGTTGAAAGTGGTGGGCTATGCCCAGTCTGGTCATCAGTTCCGGATTTTCTTCTCTTTGGCTCAGTTTGGTCGAAATTTGCTAAACCTGCCCGTTTGAGACCAGCGCCCTGGGCCTGTGCAACTCTCGCAGAGGGAGCAGGCCGGCCGTTCTGAGTTTTGCTGACACCCCGGCAGTGCACAAGATGCAAAGTGATAGTGGAAGCAGTCATGTTACTAGTGTATACGCCAAGGCAATGGATACACTTGTAAGTCAACTTCTTCTCCACAGGATGAACCGTTTGTATAACTTGATGGCGGTCACGCAAGTGGTGAGCTAGAGAGTCTGAGATAGGTCCCTTAAGAATCGAGAAGCAGAGAGGACAAAGTGTTTTGCCTATATCCTTCTTATAAGGTACAGCCGCTTGCGGTGTAGCCTTAGCCAGTATGGCATCTGAGGCATCTGAGGGTATCTTTGGGACTTGTGGGGAAACCAGTTTATTCCCCTGCAATGATGGTGGTAATGCGTTGTTTTGGGCATGGAATGCCACAGATTCTTCTGGAGCATCTCGCATGTTATATGTGGTGACGATCAGCTGGACATTCTTGGGATTTCCCTGCTGAAGTGTGAGGTCAAAAGTAAGCGGGGAGTCTGTCCGTGGCCCGACAGATTCATTGGGATGTACCCCACGCATGTGCGTCACCATTTTTTCTACATCATTGAATGTGGCCCTGCAGTGCGGGCAAGATAAGCCATGTATCAACATGTGGTTAAGAAGCGTGTCGCTAGGTAGGTAACGGTTGCAGTATAAGCATTTACTGGTGAAGTTGTGAATTTTCATGATGTAGTTGGCCACCGCCGGTACCTTTTCCGCTTTGTGTTCCTTTTCAAAATGAGAACTATACACGTTTTCTGGAAAGAGCTCATTGCAGATGGTGCAGATCTTCCATTTCTGAGTGTAAGATGTGCCGATGACAGAGTTGCCCTTCTTGGAGGTAACAGATGATACTGTAGTAGCTGCTGCCTGAACTCGAGAGTTCAGCTGAGGGATCTTTAGTATGGAAGTGGATGCAGATGCAGAAACCGAACTGCGGAGACTTGCAGAAAGCTGTGGTTTGCTTATTTGAGACTGCTGTGGGATTGAGAGCTGAACCTGTTGTCCTCCAATGGTCAAGGATTGTGTAGTCCCTGGCTTCAGACCAAATGCCCCCTGTTTCAGGTGAACACCTGACAGGAGACCACTTGAGTTCAAACTCCCTTTAGGAATGACAATTCGGCTCAGCTGCTGAGTGGATAAAGGCCGTACCCCAGTCACTACTGAACCCTTTGGCATTACACCAATGAGGCCCTTATCGCCCTGAGCTTTAGGGGACACCATAATCACAGGCTTCGCCCGAGGAACCACTACATTGGTGTGTCCAATCATGGCAGTAACTTGATAACCAATGCGCTCATGGTCCTCAATGACATGCTGAACAAGTGCTTCATAAGTACGGGGTACAAAGAGGCACCGTTTGCAGTGGATGGCTGAGCTCGTACTGTTGGCACCACCAGAATCAGCATTGCTCCCTGTACCCGAGCCTGCTGTTGTCCCATTGGGTGGTGTTATCTTCTCACCAGGCCTCACTAAGTATGGTGCCGCTACGTGTTGAAAATGTTCCCGGTAGATATGCTTGCGCACCACATTATAAAGTGGGTCCCTGTAAGTGCATTTCTTGCAGTAGTACACTGCTTGCTCTATATTATCACGTGTCTTATCCAGTCGAGTACCATCTTTCAAACCAACCCCTGCTCCCTGAGGTCCTCCAACATTCTGGCGCACCATATTGTTGGGCATATGAAACAGTCTGATGTGTGTCTCCAAAGTCTTTTTGTTCCCATTGTAAGTGCAATAGGGGCAGTTCAGGAGAATGCGGTTTTCAAAGTCCTCACTGTGCACATTACGAAAGTGACTCTTGTAGGCAGAGAAAAACTTGGAGGAGAATGTACATCCTGAACAACAAAACGGCTTTGAGCGGTACTCCTAAAAAAAACAGGAAACAAATGGGCAAGGAAGATTGGAGATGTGCTAATAAACAAATAGACAGACACAAAAGATTATACAAATTATTTTCGTTTCTTTAAGTATCACCTAAGACACTACTCACTTGTGATTTGGTCATTGAGGGATCCCACATACACACATCGTCCCATGCAGTGTTTTTAATGTAGAACTCATTGGGAACAAAGTCCTTATAGTCCTGGTGGGGAAAAGAAAGTACAGAATGAAAAAGCATTTAGGTTGTCTCAATACAACATAGATTAAGACCATATCAAGTCTTTTAGAAGAATTTTATCATATGAATTTGAACACGTACTGGACTGAAAAGAAAAACACTGCAAATCAAGTACAGTGTGTAGTATTAGAACAGGTTCACATGTAACACTGGGTGATAAAGTTAAAAAATTATTTTAGAAACAATATCTTGATTAACAGAGGAAGCATTCACAAAACAATTAAATATATAAAAAGAATAAAAAGGATCTGGTTTAAAATAAAAGCATGTTTTCATTCAACTGTTCTTCGCTAGACAAACATCACATTCTATTTTTATTTATATGCACCAAAATAATACATAGTAATAAACAGCCATTTACCATAGATTATTTTCTAAAGGGGGGAATGAACAATTATTTGTTTTGAATTGATTCACTAAATCAAACCTTTCACATAAACTGATCAGATGTAATGAATCAAAACTTCCCAACTCTGTCTATAGGTTTGCTACTTAAGGTTTGAATCAGATGTTTTTACAATGGCTCCATGAGCTAGTGCTCATAACCCTGTGACAAACTAGCCAACTAAGATGGTCTTTAGGCCAAAAATCTGCATTAAAATGACATTTACAATGTTGCTTAATTTTTATCAACAACAAAACTTTAAATTAATCGTAAATATCCAATGTACTGTACAGACTTTATGATTTTCCGTCTACATAATATTGGAAAAGATGAAACTAACAGCAGATGTAATAAATATATCAGGCAACAAAAGAAGCTTTTTTTTCTGGCAATCTCAAGTAACAAAAGTTTTCTTAGGCCTACATTATAATCAAAAGAAACAGCACTATGTGTGTAACTACATTCGGAAAAATGTACCGTTAACATTTTTTAAAAATCAAGATTAAAAGATGAATGGTAAAAAATATGGACGCTACAATTGAACAGTATCGGCCGATTATCACATTCTATGACTTGGTCATCACTAAGTTCAGCCAATCTCACGAACTGATCGCAATTTAAATGACATAACAGTAAAAAGTTGCCGCCGACACATGTAAGCAGTATACAGATGGAGCTTTTTTTGCACCACGTTCTGCTTTTTAACTTCGCCAAACATTAGTAAACCAAAGTAAATCACACACTCGGATTGGAATGATCTCTCAAATTGACAGGTTTTTTTTTTTCCATGTGCCATTGGAGAGTACAGCTGAAACATTACTGGAAGATCCCTAATAAAAAACATACCAGAACGCTGGTTGGCCAGATTTCACAGCTACAGAATAGTACACAGAATGCAATGTAGAAACAAAATCATTTGGAGCCGTCTAAAGGTGAATCAGATGGTCCATGATATTGAGTATGTAGATATTTAACAAATCAAACATCAAATTCACTTACATCAATGTGCTCCTTGCAAAACTCCAAGCCAATGTCACCCAGCACTTTTTTCACATTTTTCCTAGCTCTCCTTAGACTGCTGAGGTTGTTCACTGGGAGTTGAAACATTCTGCCACCTGAAATTCATCACATTATTACCATCACGAATGAACACACATTTTTTTATTGTTTGAATGATTTCAAAGAACAATTCATGAATAAAACATCACTGATTGATTATAAATCCATTATATCAGTTTATCTCACGGTGACATGACCATTTATATGTAGCCTAATCCCTAATATAGACCATATAGCTTCATGTCAGAGAAATGGTCACAAGAAGAGAAAAAGGTCTAAAGCACAACAAATGAGTCAGTCAGTCTTCATCACAGCCTGGGAAAATGAGCTGAATACTAAACACAGAAAGCCAACTTATTTTTGACACCATACAATATCGCTTTCTCATTTTACAAACTTTTAATGTCTCATGTTTTCCCTGACACTACTACCAACAAATTTATACATGAATGACATTCAGACGAGACATTTCACAATAGGGAATTAATTTGCAGACTTTGTATGGTGGCATGTAATTATCATCAAAGATACTTATACAAATAAGAATGTCAATGAGAATAAGGAAAATGCACATATAAGGCAACAATTACAGAAATCAACCTCTGTAAACATGTATATGTGGAGGAGTACATGACAGATCCAAACAAACGGACAATCTTACAGTTTTTTTTTGGTAAATATTTTTATGCATCTTTACTCACACAATTTAATGTATCCTTGCTGAATAAAAGTATTTATTTCTTTTTTACTGACCCCAAACTTTTGAATGGTAGTGTATTATTACATCTGTTTTTACATGTAATAATGAAAAATTGAAATCCTTCATAAAGTAAAAGGGCTTCAGTACATTATGTACATGTACTCCAGGTTGGGATGGCACCATTTCAAAATATGATCGCTCAACTGAAAAACACAAACACATCCAACAAATCTGTGACCAACATTCCACAGCAACAGCACTGCAGATCTGAGCTCTAACAAATAATGAAGAAATAAACATGCACAACTGCAGAGCCAAATAAGGCCAGTCCCACCGCAGCCTGCAGAAATTAGGTCAAAGATCAACTAAGGTCAAAGGTCATGTACCGATCTGACCTGTATTCATGAAAAACTTGCATCAGCTCTTGGCCAAAGACAAGCATCACACAGTACACCCTGCTTGAACAAAGAGCAGCAGTTTCACTTCGGCACTGAATGGGGGCTCTCTCTCTTTGGTTAGGCGTTCCTCATCTCCTCACTGACTTTCTCCCATCCTTTGTAGATGGCGCTAGAGAACAGCTCTTCCTCCATGTTATATAAGCCTCTCCCTGTTCTGCCTGCCCTTTTTCCACTCCCTTTCTTTATGCAGGCTTCTGCATTACAGCCCTGGAATGGCGCCTCCTGTTGAGGCAACAGCAGAGGCCATGGAAAGCCATATCTGCAGTGTCTGCTCTGGGTGGAGGTTATTTGATGTTCCCTTAGAATACAGATGACTTGGTGTGTGTGTGTATATATATATATATATATATATATATTCATAGGCATGCACATAAGAAAATCTCAACTAAAAATTAAAATATGCGTGATCTGTCACATAATTAGCGGTCATAAATCTCACGGTCGTCCATATCCAAAACCATGAATCCTGTTTTAATGAGAAAAACATAATGCTGTAAAATACATTCAGCATCATCTGTTCATCACCACAGTTGCTGAAGCAAAATTGGTTAAGCTCTGCAATTTGCTGAATGACAAACTATACTACAACTAACTTACCCGGGATGGTAAACACTAAAGTGAAGACCAGACTGACTATTCATAGACCCACAATCACATACAAACTGCATAGATCAAATTGAAGTAACGTTACATGACAACACAATGACGACGAGAACAACTGACCAATTAGAGTCCAATAACAGTCACACGTTGGACTGTTTGGTTTGTTGACATGCCAAACACAATCAAATCCAGTAAGCGCCAACTTTGGTCAGTTATTAGGAAAACTGCGCACGTTTAACTGACAGCGCTCATTCGTTAATTAAAGCGACAGTTCACCAATACATAATAATAATAATGGCTTTCAAAGAATTTATTCACCCTGATGTTGTTCCAAACCGACTTTCTTTTCTTCTGTGAGACACAAAAGGAGCTGTCAGGCAGAATGACAGCCCCAGTAACCATCTTCTTTACATGTAATACTAACATCTAATTCTTAATTTAGGACCCATCAAAGAAAAAATGGTTCAAGAACAACATGGGGGCGAATAAAAGATGACACAATTGGTTTTATTTTTTGGTGAAGGTCCCTTTAACGATTGATTCGTTGCAGCGCGAGCTATTCGTGATGAGTTAGCCTAAAACTGTCATAGCAAACAGAACCGCGAACTGGAGTGAGTGCTCTGATTTAGGGTCTGTGTAAATGATAAAACCCGCGGTCGGCTACCAAAACCTCAGTTACAACGGTAAGAACATATAAAAACTTTATTTCTAATTCACGACCTGAGAGGACTGTCCAACAACTGTATGGCACATGCAATTAGCTACATTTTCCACCTGAGGGTCGGGTTTACTCCCTCCAGGTCTGAACTAAGAGACCTGACTCGCTTCTAAGTCGCATTCAGTTTCGTTCGTTTCCCAAACACACGACGGGGAGAGAGTTTACCTGGCCCGCGCTCCCGCAAGCCGCAGCCCGTAATGTCACTTTCCCGCCTCCCGAGTTGAGCGCCTCGTCCTCCGCTTCACGGGCGGACACACCACGCCGAAAGAGGGAGCTCGACTCCTGTCACGGGCCGACACAGAGCTGTCTGTTTGCCGGGAATGAGCTGCTGCAACTCATCTAGCAGTGCCTGTGCTGGTCTACGGGGGTCCTTGAGGAAAAAGGAGCGTGAACCGCCGAGCGCGTGCTGCGTTTGCGATGATGCACAGTCCACAAGACGCTGAGGACGGTATAATTGACTGCAATTAGCGTAATCCGCCATCCACTTAAACAATACAACCCGGTCCAGTACCTATACTATCCAAAATGGCGTGTGAAAAGGGCGGAAGTGACATGTGCGTTTGATTAGCATAAAAAAGCATTGTGCCGACGGAGAGGCGTTGGGTGTGGGATTATGTGGTGCGAGGTGTCAGACGACCACCAATACAACATTTACTCTCCAAGACATCTTACCTGAAATACACAAGTTTGTCTGTGCTTGCATATAACCTTTTCTTCAATGGTCCTGAAATTGGTGTAAACAGCCCCTGGGTGCAGTGACATGGAATGAACCCATTGGGGGCGCCATCGGCCGAAACTTGATTGGGTAGAGGCGTATGCGTCAATTCTGCATCTGGTATCTACCCCCGCAGAGAGTCGGATGTATACAGTGCCTCAGTACTCAGCCAGCATCGGAGCATCATGAGTTCGGGTGGTGGCGCTGTACCGCGCTCATGCGCAACTCACCGGGACTACTTCTGCATGTCAAGTGCTGGGGTTGCAGACTGTGAGCCATGGTGATTCCCCCACCCTCTGGGCCTTGAGCTCTGGAGTTATTACCCCCTTGATGGTAGCAGCATCAAACTCATCCAGGGCAATTCCACTACACAACTTTGGGGTGTCATTTGGGGCCGAACACCCTAAACCCAGAGAGGAGAGATTATTTCTTTTTGGATGTTATGTGATAGTGTAGACAGACACTTAATACACTACATCCTATGATGAGATACTGCCATCAATCTCGTGTAACACTGACTGATGTGTGAAATTCAGTGCATAAAACAACCATATCAATTTGATCACAAGTCCATACAAGTTAAAAGCATCATACAAATATTATAGATCCAGACGATTATGTCCAAACACATTTAAGTTTTTATTTCAGGGAATGCATTTGTGAGCCACTCACAAACATACATTTGTTCTGAAGGGTTTTTTCAGGCTGTTATAAATCATTACACATACAAATGTTCCCAAAGGGTGTTTTCACAGCAATGCAATAGAAGCAGCATTTTGGGTTCAAAGAACTTTTAGTGAACAGTTCTTAAAATAACCATTTTTTCTCAGTATCAAGACCAGTTTACAGGGCTCCAGACCAACTTTTTTTTTTTTTTTTTTTTTACCAGGAGCACTGTAGCCCCTTTCTAAAGATTTTAGGAGTAGAAGTAGGAAATGTAAGGGGACACCTTAAATCGACCTGCAATGCAATTATTCACATTTAAAGTTTTGAAGCACTGGGAAAAATAGTGTGGAGCACTTGAAAGTTCTTGAAAAGTGCTTGAGATCCACAATCAAAAGGTTGCACGAATCCTGAATTGAATGAATGTATAAACACTGTCCCCCACTTTCACGGACAAGGCTTAAGTCCCAGACTTAAGATATGTCACTTTCACTGACATATCTTATAATACGTCACTTTCATTTTGTCTCAAGATGCACACTAGTAATGTTTTTTCTAGGTTACGTTTATGAAAGCTACTAAAGTGTGTAATTCAGAATGTTATGTTTTTTATTACCTTAAAATGAGGCATTTGTGCATACACCACGGGTCCCCTTACATCGAAGTTGCCATTTTGTGCCCCCGTGTTTCTACAATAGCCCTAAATGGACAAATTTCTCTACAGCGCATGTTTGCTTGACCTGCTACTCTCTGCTGTCTCAGATGATGACATCTTTATCCTGTCTCAGCCACCGTAGTTTCTCTATGTGCTTCGAAAGGGAGTAGTGACCGGTGGATTGAAAAATTTGCAACCTCACTAGATTCCGTTAAAATGTACACACTGTACCTTTAAATGCCCTAATTAAACTAAAGCTTAATCCTGGTTTAATCTAATCCCTGTATGTGAAACCAGGCCTGCATCTGCCACAATGCCATATGATTAAAATGATCAGTGCTGGGTAGTAAGGAGGGTAGTATCAGAATCCAAAAACTCATAATCTGATTAGTTATTTTTTTATTTATTGATTACCCTTTATTCTCACAATGGCAGTAAATTATTCATAATTTATCGATTCACCCTACTACTACTTTTTTTAGTAACCTAAAGAACCCTTTTCTACCATAAAGAAACTTTTTGTGGAATGGAAAGGTTCCAAGGATGTTAAAAAGGTCTTTGGAACCATCAATGTCAATAAAAAACCTTTTTAAGAGTATAGCATTGAAAATGCAGTTTATATAAAATAAGTCTAACCACTTTTTCAAAAAGTCATCTTACTCAATTTGGTCCTTTTTATTAAAATGTTTGTGTGTGTGTTTTGTTCACATTTTAATGTACATTTCAAAATATATTCTAATAATTAACCAAACTAAGTGAAAGGTGGCAAATCCAAGCAATCCAAAAGCTACTGTAGCCTGATATGCAACATATAACTCATCATAATGAGCTTATCCACTAGTTATCCACTAAGTGTTGATCATACATCACAACAATATACACAACCAAATGAGGCCAAGGGTCATGTAGTGGCAAAAAGAGTGAGCAATCCTTTCAGGAAGGAGACAATTTCATTTCCACCTAATTTTGACTCCCCATAAACACGATCCACAAATGAAATAGGAACCTGTGTAATAAACAGACAAGACTACTTTCAGAGACATAAAATAAAGCACTCTGCTACTTTGAAATAGATGAAAAAACTTCACTTGAAAGTATAAATGTATGCAATGTAATTTAGTTCGGTATAATACTGTCATAATAGGCTTATTATGTAAATGATTCTTTAAAAACATGTATTTATTTATTTATTTTAATACCACATTCATAGGAAATATAGAATGAGAGATGCACTGACCTCCCCCACTGTAAATCCCAGCTGTCTCGCACGGACAATCATCTCCATCTGGAACACATAGCCTTTTGACACGCACTGTTCTACTAGTTTTTCAAGAACCTCTTTCTTATAAAGCCTGAAACACATGATAGGAGGAAGTAATACAATAATGTACAATAAAAAAAACATAAAAAAACAATTCATTTATTAACATGCACTTACCTAAAACTCCCTGTGAGATCAGATGCTCCAGGTCTGAGCAGCACTTGTGTGATAAAGTTTGCCCCACGACTAAAAGGAAAATAATCATCACAAAAAAGTATTCTAGAGCCATAAAATCAAATAAACTTGAAGATTGATGTGTGGCGGTAATGAGCTATTATAGATAAAATCTCAAAAGGATGAGAAATTTCTAATGTATTTGACAATTCAGTCAGCTGAAAGAATACCTGATGAGTTTCCGGCGCAGATCCCATCCATACACACCCCCGTCTCCTCTGTACCTTGTGCCAGACACCAGGTCAAATCCACCCTCCTTCTGTTTTCTGAACCAATAACAAATCCATGTAAGTGGCAGCAATACAAGTGCATGTAGTAATGCTATTATAGCAAAACTACAATGAGCAAATGAAATGTAACGGCAGAGGCATAAGGTAATAAAAAGGAAATGACTTACTCAATGAACTGTGGGATAAACTTTGGCTGAGGGAGAAGAAGAAAATCACTTATTGTACACAAATGCTCCCAAAGGTTTCACTCAGTGAAGCAGAAAAAAATGATTTCAATTTCTGAAAATGTGAGTAAACATACTTGAAGCAATGCGAAAATTTTTGATACATCAATTTCCAAGACATTTCCCATTCAAACAGATGCGCTAAGGAGTCATTCAGACTAATACACTTCTGCTAAAAACAAATCATGCTTATAACATCTTAACAATAACTTATCATCTCATAATTCTGACTTAGTATCTCATAAATACGACTGTCATAATTATGATTTATCAAATCATGATTTTTTTTTGTGTGTTTCAGAAATGGATTTCTATACATGAATTGAAAAGATCTTGTGATTCTCACAAATTACAGTCACTCAGGTTTGTAAGCATGTTGTACTATGTTCAAGATACATACTTCACCAAGGCCATAACTAAAAAAAACATTTCAGCCATTTTCATGACATTAATTTGCATGACTTTTCCAGACCTGGAAAACAAATATTTCCAGCTTTTCCGCAGCTGTGGGAATTCCGAATACCAGAATTTACTCAAGGAGCTACAAAAAACAGTATATAATCGAGGAATGCTTACATGGTGTGAGAGATCTGCATCCATAATGATAACGAAGTTTCCTGACGCATGTTTAATGCCGTGGATGTAAGCCGTTCCTGAAATGACATAGGCGTAAGTCACGCTATGCTGCTCTAAAAGAAGTATTAAGAAATATGAACCAATTTACCTAATCCCAGTTTTTGTGCTCGGGGTCTCAGGAGCTAAAACGAAGAGATATGGCATATTTTCATGAGTTCTTTCAACATTCGTCGAGCTGTCAGTCATGTGGTGTGTATTATTATGCTCGACTCACAATCTTCTCCGCGCCGTATATCTTCTGAAGCTGCTCGGCGATCTGCAGTGTTCCGTCGGGACTACCGTCATCAATCACTATGATCTCGTAGTTGTAGCCACTGCATTAAAACATGGTCATTTGAACAAGCACGCTCTTTTTAAAACAAATGAAACAGCTTTTCTTCTTCTAATCATGTGATGTCAGTGACAGCTCATCACTACAGTCTGACAAGTGTTTGTTTTCCGGTTCTTGCTCATCACAACAACACAATTACCTCTCGCCGAAGTACTTCACCAGCAACCACACAATCAATGGGAGGTTTTCTCGCTCGTTGTAGGTTGGTAACAAAACAGAATATTTGTCAGACTGCTCCCGGGTCTTCGCATTGCCTCTGCGGCTCGCCATGTTGGCGTCTCCGACAAAACAAACACCGGATGATTACATCAGACACGTCGTCCGTGGAAATCATTAGCTCCATTTTTTGGTTCCGGACCACACAACGCAAAATATTTTAGCAATTCAAGTAGTGCGAGTGAAGAACATCGAACAAATATCTTGTATTGTACAGTAGTAATGTGTAATTCACAAAACAATTCATTTTTGCAGTAAAGTTATATGTTTGTTACACTTTACATTGGGATAACGAGCTCTTTAAGAGCTCTTTAAAATCAGTACTGTACAAAGTCGTAAGCAAAATGTTACAAATTCGAAAAAACAATAACATTTGATTACTTTACTGGGCACAGCCAGTAAAAAAAATAATAGACATTTTTATTTGCAGTTTGTGGTTCCTTCTGGCAATTATAACGATATTCATTGCATTGACATCTGTCATTTCCACTGAGATAAAAGGCATTCCTCCTGAAATCCTCAGATTTTTGAGCTATGTTGTTGATTTAATGTATTCAAGTCATTTGAAACTATTACATCACAAAGATAAAGGTTTCATGAAAACGATCTCTGCTCGCATATTAAAATTATGCTTGTGAAAATGGTATTTTGTAAACAGCAGAGATAACTACTGATTTTGACTGGAAACAAAGTGAATGCGAATAGTAATTTTCATTGACAACATGACGGATCTCGGGTGAGTCAACTTTTTTGATCTTTAACAGTTTCATTGAGTACAGGTTTACATAAACATGTATTAACCTGAAAACAAAAGATCAGTTCACTTAGTATAATCCTATAAAATACTATAGACAGCACTTCTACATATATAAAAAGACAATTAATATAATATCACAGTGTATTTCATATTAACACATGTATTGCTCTTGTACAATATTTCTTATTTTTTGAAAAATACAAAAATACAAAAAACAGAAAGAGATCAAGAAACTAGAATGGAAAATATTGAAAGTAATACGCCTTCAAAAATATACATTAAAACACATATAGTGCATTAAATACAATAAAATACATAATGTAAAATAGTAGAAACATTCTTAGTGCGGATATTGTTCAGTAACACACTAGTTCCTCATCTGGATGTCCTTCCTTGTCTATCTCTGTAAAACAGAGTCTGAGTGTGTTGTGAGTTCTTCTGTGCCGCATAAATAGTTCTGCACATGAATCTGCTGTTGTGTCATAGCAGCAGATCAGGTTGAATACTGGGTAACACAGTCAGGGTCAAGGACGATCAGTGCTTTGTTGATCCCAGAATGGGTGTATTGAGCTGAGGTCAGCTACCACTTTGAGAAAATAGATTCCAACAGGTTCATTCAAAGTCAACGTCTGGCAGAACCCCTTTATCATGTCACACAATGTCTTTATACAAAGTCCGGGGAGAGACAGGATTCTGGCAGTACTGAAGTACATCAGTAACTTTTCAACTCAAGGCTGGTATCCGAGGTATGGATCCTCTGAAAAAGTGAGATAAAAACCCAATTTTACCCAATGGTCAAACATAAGCTTACACTGTTTTTCATGGTGGTCACAATGACATTTCTTTACCTTCAGCCGGGGGTCTTTGATAACATCCACTGCTGTCACATATACCAGGGGGTCCGACCTCTCCTCGCTGACCCGAAGCTCCTGGAATACCTGGAGATCCTGCTTTACCATCCTCGCCTTTGGGACCTGGTTCCCCTGTTTTACTTTCACCCGGAGGTCCTGGTGAAGTAGAAACAAATTAATCACTAACACTTGAAATGAACACTTAAACCATTACAAAAGACATTATGTGTGTTTGTGCAGAAGCAAAAGTATGTAAAACAACAAGACCAATTTTCAGCAAAAGTGAAAAAATGATCTACTTTTTTAAAATGCCATTGTGTAAACTTTGTTTTTTAACCCAAAAAGATTTCTGCTTGAAACAGCTTAAAAAAATTCAACTGAAGGAAGATGTCAGAACAGACCATTTTCAAGCTAACATTAATCTAAAACTCCCCTGACTGTTTTGTAGGACTAAGCGGCGGATTCAGCGTTATGATTGGTTAGATCGCCTGTCAATCAAACTCATGATGAAACTTTTTTTTTTTTTAAAGGCATTTAGATATTTTTATTGGAAGACAAGACAAAAATACTGATTAATAAAATATTTTTTGCAATGTTTTTAACACTTTTGCTACAGAAAACCTAAAAATGATGATGACCCCATTACAGTTTTTTTCAATTGCTAACAAGCATTATTCAATACTGAAACCACATTTTCAAAACTCTTCACACAGTCAAAACAGAAGTCAATGCAGACCAAACTTTGAACCATTTTTTCATTGCTTTCAGACAAAATGCATTCAGTGAGCACACTTTTCAAAATTCAGGAACTCTTTTCCCATTCGTGCTCAACAACATGCAAAATACTGTGTATTTTCAGCACATTTTTCTAATGCTAACACACTGCATTCAAAATGATTAAAAACACATTCAAAACAGAATGATGGCAAATTACAAGCAATTATGCAGTAATTATTTTAAAATATTCTCAATTTTATAGCCAAAATGTAAAAAAATAATCATTACAAGCTAATTGCAACCCCATAGAGGAATTCTTTTCTGCGTGGAGGTGGAAGGTTTATGACCACCATCCACATGACCAGATGACTTTACTGGAGGCAATGAATTTCTCCTGAAGACTGCCAGGGATGGATTAGACATTCCAGGAGGAGACGACATCAGATGTGATGTTGATGAGAACTTGTGGCCAAATGCAAGAGAGAGAGTCGACTAGAACCATCACTGTAATTTACTATAATGAACAACTACAAATGTTGTTACAGTAATGTGTAGAATGTATTTTATTTATTCTTTATTCTTTTTTTTATCATTGCAGCCCTGGAGTTTTTTCCCTTTTGGTTATCATTTTCAAGTACTACATTCATATAAAAAAATGAAATTTTGATTAATTTCTGATTCATTTGTGTTACAAATGCTTTCAATAAAGTGAAATTGTGTTACAGTATTCTATTTGAAGAACCGATTTATGTGGAAAATCATTGAAACTTTAAAAAAAAAAAGTTCATCAATTATGCAATGCTTCCTGTTGTTAGTGTTTTTTAGGTCAGTGTGTCGTGAATGAAATGTGTGTTTTCTCAATGAGAAATGTTGCCAGTGTTATGTTAGTCTGAGGGAGTTTTGTAGGTGAGATGAACTGTTTGGCCAACATTCATGCTGGTAATGCAGACTGTGTGAAGAGTTTTGGAAATGTGGTTTCAGTATTGAACAATGCTTGTTAGCAATTGAAAAAAAACTGTAAACAACGTTACAAACACAGCTGTGTGATACACATATATATTTCAATACCTGCAAAACCCTTTATTCCCTGTGGTCCCAGCATATTTGCTCCTGGAGACCCCTTCTCACCCGACATACCTCTGCGTCCTAGACAGAATTATGTACATAACTTAACACAGAATTTAAATTCAAAATGTGACTAATGGCAACCATCGGATGTAGAGTTTGCCTAAGAAAGAGGTGTGAAGGCTTACCCTGCTCACCAGGGTACCCAGGTCTCCCAGACTCCCCTCTGCTTCCTTGTCGACCCTGAGGGCCTCGGGTTCCAGGTGCCCCTCTTCCCCCTGGTATACCAGGTTCTCCTGGTGGCGCTACTGGTTCCTGGATGGGTACTGGCTTCCGATTCATCTCATTCAGAAAAGCATCCAACTTCAGCACTTCATCTAGAACACAATTTATTATCAACTCATAATTGAAATGCAATTACTCAGGCCCAGATTTCCATCAAAGCTGCTTTCAAATTCTGCATTTACTGTGACTAAATCAATGTACTACATACTGTGCACAAGCTTTTCACAGGCCTGTGTAACAAGCTGGAAGATCACGGCAAGAGACTGTGGCTCGCCCTAATAGACAGAAGAATCATTAAAACAAAATAATCTATTTTAAGGTTTGCAAATAACAAACATGTAATTTTGTAACCTACCTTCTCTCCTCTCTCACCCTTACTTCCAGGAAGACCCTGTGAAAGGGAAAAAATATAGCATTAAACACTCCAGTCTGAAACATCTACTTAACATTAACCAATTTTATCCTTTTTTTCCAATTAAATCAAAAATCTTTTCTGGAAATCTATCTTGCCTGGATTATGTGGATGAAGGACATAAAGAGTAATAGAGCTTTACTTACGGTGGGTCCTACAGGACCTAGTGGCCCTCTCTCTCCCACTGGCCCTGGATGACCAGGCATACCCTGGAAACCCTGCAAAGTGTAAACACTGATGTAAATAAGAGTGCAATGAAAGTATGCGTTACTGCATATAATGCATATAGGTATGGCTGTCTTACTCTTGGCCCCGTGATTCCTGGGCTGCCAATGTTACCTTCCACTCCTCTGGTCCCCTGTAGGAAATTTGTAGACACAAAGATGAATGTCAGACTGAACCTTTCATATGCAATATGGACAATAACAGCCTTGAGCCACACAGAGACTTGCCTTAGGACCAGGGATGCCCTCTTGACCTTTTGGACCAGGAGGCCCAGGTAAACCCTGCGAACACAAAGTGAAGTAGTTAGCATGAAAAACACTACTAATATGACCAGCTATGGCGTAAAAGCTCACCTGACTCCCAGGCCTTCCGATATCTCCTTTTTCCCCTCTTGCTCCTGGTGGACCCTTATATAGACAAAGAGAGATGGTTTTAATCTGTTCCAAATGCTCATATGCATTAGCTTCTCTGTAGATCAAGTGTAGACGTACCACTTTACCCATTACAGTTATTCCCCGTGGACCAGCAGGTCCAAGAGTGCCAAAGCCGCCTTCAGGGCCCGGTTTACCAGGTGGGCCCACCTCACCCTGGAGAGAAGCAGAAAAGGGACAGAAACACATGAAAAAATGAAAATTCTGTCATTAATTTGTGTCGTTCCACATCTGTAAGGCCTTTGTTCATCTTCGGAAAACAAATGAAGATGTTTTTAATTGAATCTGAGAGCTCTCTGTGCCTCCATAGAGATCCAACGCAACTACCACTTTCAAGGTCCAGAAAGGACTTCATTTGTGTTCTGAAGATGAACAAAAGGTTTTATGGATGTGGAACGACAAAAGGGTGAGTAATTAATTTCCATTTTGGGGTGAACACTTTTATTTAGCAAGGATACATTAAATTGATCAGACATTTCTGATGTCAAAAAATATTTCTATTTCAAATATATATATTTCTATACATCTAAGAATTTTTTTTGGGGGGAGGGGGGGGGGGTAAATGTACTAGTTTCAGCAAATATATTAAGCAGCACAACTGTTTTCATCATTGAAAATAATAGAAAATCAGCACATTGGAATGATTTCTGAAGAATCATGTGACACTAAAGACTGTAGTAATTATGCTAAAAATTCAACTTTACCATTACAGGAATAAATTACAGTTTAGTAGAAAACAGTTATTGGAATTTGTAACAATATTAGTGTTTTTACTGCATTTTTGATCAAATAAATGAGACTTCTTTCAAACATCATAACGACCCCAAACGTTTGAAAGGTAGTTTATAATATCAGTAATTTTGAAAAATGTGGTGGTGTCGCTTAGTGGGTTGTAGGTTCAAACCCCACATAGTCTATATGCAAGTTGCCCTACCTTTTGGCCCAACTCTCCCTTTTCTCCCTTCTCCCACGAGGGCCAGGTCTGCCCTGAAAACAGGCATATCATAACACAAATAATTATTACAACATTAATTATTCCAACCAACTATGAATTGATTACACAAGCTTTCTAACGGTCAGTGTCAGTTTTAAAATGCAGCGTTGTAGTCTCACAGGTGGCCCGATGTCTCCAGGTGCTCCAGGGACGTCGGTGGTGCAGGTGCAAGCATAAGCAGGGGCTGGACAGCTCTCCTCTTCTCTCTAGAAAAAAACAAACAAACAAAAAAATAAACAGAAGCAACTTTAAGGCATCCTGCACTACATTCAGTGCCATCCATATTGAGCTGTCAACGCCACCTAGATTGATTGTGTACCTGTGAGGGCAGATCACAGCAGCTGTCTTCTGATGCCCAAGTAGTGTTGCACACAATCTCAAAGGACTGCAGCTGAAACTAGAGAAACATACAATATGCATGGCCTTAATATGAGTGTATATATTACCATTCAAAGTCTGCGGCCAGCATATTAAGCAGCACAATTGAAGGATCATGTGACTCTGAAGACTGGAATAATGGCTGCTGAAAATTCAGCTTTGCCATCACAGGAATAAAATATATTTTAAAATAGAAAACACTTATTTTCTTATTAATTGTAATAATATTTCATAATATTATTGTCTTTATTTTTGATCAAATAAATGCAGCCTTGGCAACAATAAGACACATCTTTTCTTACAAACATTTTTTAAAAATTGTAACCCCAAACTTTTGGATGCTATTTTTCATTTTTCAGCAGACGCTTTTATCCAAATTGACTTACAAGGGGAGCAATTAGGGGTTAGATGTCTTGCTCAAGGGCACTTTAGTCATGGTATCGAAGGTGGAGAGAGTGCTGTTTATTCACAATCCCCACTTTCCTGCCAGCGTGGGAATCGAACCTGCAACCTTCAGATTACAAGCCCAACTCCCTCACCACTAGGCCACAACTACCCGTGGATGCTAGTGTATATACTATTTGTATACCGTTTGTATATTTGTATATCATATTTGAATTTGAAGTAGGTTTCTGGTCATGAAGTGAGACTCACAGCTGCAGACCCGCTGTGAGGTCCACGTGTCCTCACTAGTTTGCCCAGCATCTCAAAGCCATCAGTAGGCAAAGTTCCCAAGGGACGTGCGGGCCGCTCACCAACCCGCTGGCAGTCTACAGACAGCGATACGCTCACCTGACTGACTGACAAATGGATCTGCCAATCAGAAAAAGAGATAAAAAGAATCAGTGGCAGCTTTAATGTAGTATCTCTTTTCTTCCCTTACTAAAAGACTCTTCGTTATGCCATTTTTCTTTTGCTCTTTTCTATGGAGGATCAGTGTGTTTGGACAGTTTTAAAACAGCTTTATTGAAAACAACAACAACAAAAAAAAAAAACACAGTAAAAGTGGGACGCTTGAAACCTTTAAGGATATAAGTTAAATTTTTTCCCCCTAAACTTTCAAATGAAGCTCTTCTCTATTTAGTTGACATTCACAAACATTTGCTTCCATTCTGATTTCAAGTTATTGTTTAAAGGTGCAG
This sequence comes from Opsariichthys bidens, assembly GCA_037194245.1. Lineage (NCBI taxonomy): Eukaryota > Metazoa > Chordata > Actinopteri > Cypriniformes > Xenocyprididae > Opsariichthys > Opsariichthys bidens. The sequence continues at coordinate 14,458,928 of CM074285.1, read as the reverse complement.
TAAGCAATTTCTGAGATGAAATGCCACAATGCACACGTACAATTAATAAACGTGCGATCATTGTTGGAAATCAGTGGGACATTCTGTAAAGCTCGTCTGACTGAGCATCAGTAACCAGCAACGTTTGCCCAAACCTTATGAAAACTGCCGTAGAAAACTGAGTGGACTTGTGTCTGGTCAAAAGTCAGTTCCTGTATCTCTCCTCTGTAGTCCAGACTGAAATACAGCAGAAGCTTCTTCTCAGCTAAATAACAGAACAGGGAAGAAGGATCTAATGAATTTGACAAGGGATTTACAATTCAATATTCTGGCCATTTTTGAATTTATCTACAAAATGCCTAGGTGCTTACGGTCCAGCACTACCCCCATCTTGGGCTGGAAGTCATTGTCCGTGAGCTGCCAGAGGGCGAAGGGTTCCCTCGGTGAATCCTGCAAGAGCCTAAAGGCCATGCTGATGGTGTGTTCTGGAGCAAATCCAGCCGGGTGGATAAAGCTGAGACAGACACGCGGGGTGTGAGTGATGACTGCAGGGTGTAACTGGGCCGTTAATGATATGTGCGTGTGTGTGTTTCTTACCCTGTGCTCTGGGTCAGCTGAACATCTCTATAGAGGGTGTAACTGGGCAAGGTGCTGAAGATGAAAGGTTCAGCTGCCACACCCTCAATAGTAGAGTGAGCTCTCTGAGTTAGACCGAATGCTTCCATCATGTTGAAACCTAGAAAACATATGTACACACACACAAATTCACATTTTCTAACAGTTCAGGGCAAGAAAATAAGGATGGCTCAAGCCATCCAAGGTGTATATGACTTTCTTCTTTCTGATGAACACAAACGGAGAAACATTAATAAACATTCTAACGTATCCAAGCTTTATAATGGCAGTGAACAGGAGTTATGAGTATGAGCTAAAGGAAGTGCCTCTATCCACATCCATCCATTATAAACACGTAGTACTCCACACGGCTGTGGGGGGTTAATAAAAGCCTTCTGAAGCGAAGCGATGCGTTTGTCAAAAAAAAAAAAAAAAAATCCATTGCTAACAAATTATTCCGACAGACCACTTTTAATATTCAATGTATGAAGAAAGTGTAAACTAGCGTTGCGTCATTAGACTTTTTCCATAAGTTGAATAGGGAAGGCGTAGGATGTAGGGTAAGCTTTTTGAACTGCACGAGTTTTAAAGGTAGTCTGGCGGAAGCTAGATATTTAACAAATTATGAAGTAAAATAAGGTCATTTGTTTTACACAAAGCATTGCTTCACTTCATATGGCCTTTATTAACCCCCTGGAGTCGTGTGGAGTACACGATTATGATGGATGGATGGATGTGGATGGAACCACTTTCACTGTAGAAGAAGGTCACTGTCTCGTGACCCTTGTTCCCTGCCATTATAAATCTCGGATGCATCAGGATATTTATTAATATATCTCAGATTAAATAAGGACGGAGTTTCCTGTAAAACCAATGAAAATATCTATAACTTCCAGCTAATTTTATTTGTAAAGAAAATGTAACATTTGATAAAATGGTAACACTTTACAATAAGGTTCATTAGTTAACAACATGAGTTAACATGAACTAATGATGAACTGCACTTCTACAGCATTTATTAATCTTTGTTTATTTCAACATTTACTAATACATTATTCAAATCTTGTTAACATTAGTTAATACACTGTGAACTAACATGAACAATGATTTGCTTTAACTAACATTTACGAAGATTAGTAAATACAGTAACAAATGTATTGCTCGTGGTTAGTTCATGTTAGTTAATACATTACAATAATGTTCATTAGTGTACATTAATGTTCACAAGTCTTACCGATAAAATTTAAATTTGCTGTTAAGAATACTTTATTTAAAAACACATTAATATTAAATGCAAAACATTAATCTAGTAAATGACAAAAATGATATTAAAATCATAAATTGAGAAAATAATGTACCTGAAATATTGCCCTGAGACTGCTCTGAGAAAGGCAGTAGGCTATAATCTTGGTTGTTGAGATTAAAATGTCAAAGTAATGGATCTGATTCTCAGGAAATGTATGAACTGATCATATGTACACCTAAAATGCAATGCAAGTATGTAGACGTATGACCATACCTTTAATCACATGATTTCTGACGGTCATCTCAGGACACACTGAAAAAGAAAGACAGCATGTTATGTTTGAAGAAAGCTGTGTTTTTTACCAAAAGCAGTGAAAAGGCCAGTTCACACTAAAAATGAAGTAGAAAAGCAGAGTGATATTGCGTCCGGTACATTTGCAGTCAATAAGTTTCCGTCTCTTAATAAAAATTGACCCACTCACCAAAGAAAAATGGCTTTATTCTGATGTCAAATGAATTGGGTTGACATGAATAGATCAAAACGGCATGCACTATTTCTGTTCAAAATCTTCTTTGCACCGAATATTATACAAATATTTAGGTTTGTTACTATGAATTGCCCTTTACTCTTACCTTCTCTTTGTATGGGATGTAGACGAGGAGGAACCTGAATTCTCACAGGAGCGGTTGCTTTATGAGAGAATCGCATACTATTAACATTGAGCAAAACAAAATATCAGTTATTTTTGGGCTGAAATATCAGGATTCAAACAGGATTCTGACCTGTGGGGTGAAGGATGGTAACAGCAGCCCCCTCTACTGTTCCCAGACGGGAGTGCACACTGATGCGGTACACGGTTTCAGACTGCAGCTCAGAGAAACAGTGACTGCTGCTAACAGCATCTACTATCTCCTCCTTAGTCTGTTTATCTGAGCACAAACATACATTTGAGAGAGCACTGAGAAGATAGTTCAGCAAGTTTTCCAAAAAAACTGTTCATGCTTTATGATGCTTCATTTCAGAGTTAGTACCTCTAAGGGCCTGGATGACTATGCGATAACCACTGACCGCTGGTACGGGCCTCCAGGACACACATATACTGGAGTGGTCAGATCGCACCACACTCACGCTGCTCACCCGCAGGCTGGCTGGTTGTGAAGAGAAACACATAGGAGATTAGGTTCAAGACACTGTCTGGCAGTGCAGTGTGGAGTGTAAAGTATATACTTGAACAGTACACACTGTAATACTAAAGGTACTGTGTGTGTGACTCACTGGTTTTCCCCTGCGCTGAGGCACTGCCGCCCTCTCTGCTGCGGTACTCAGCAGTCACCAGCACACTGTAACGAGTGTCTGGCTGCAGATTCTGCAGCAGGACGCGCCTCTCTCTGCCTGGCAATGACACCTAGTGAAAATAACCATATAACACAACAAACTAAGAAATAGCGAGAAGTTCCAGGGTTATTATTATTTTAAGTTAGTTATTACCTTTATTTTATCAAATTTTGAGTTGGTTCATTACACTTATTCATTGTTTTTTCTATTTTTTATTTTCAATTTGTCCTTTTAATTTTTGTTCATGATTTTTCACTATATAACTATTCAGTTTCAATGTGTTTCTATTTTTTTATTTTTAGTATGTTAGGGCAACAAAAGTTAGTTTTAAGTCATATCATTTAAATATGTTAACATTAACATTTATTTTAAGATGTAATTTATTTCAAAGCTGAATTTTCAGCATCATTACTACAATCTTCAGTGTCACATGATCCTTAAGAAATCATTCTAATATGAAATTTAGAAACATTTCTTATTATTATCGATGTTTGAAAACAATAAGCAGTTGAGCTGCTTAATATTTTTCTGGAAACCATGACACATTTTTTTCATTATTGGTTTGATGAATGGAAAGTAATATATAGGACACAAATTAAATGTAACATTATAAATGCCTTTACTGTCACTTTTGATCAGTTTAATGCTGCAAAAATCATACTGACCCCAAACTACTGAACATTGTTAAATTTCACAGGGCCATCTAGTGTTATTATCAAATGGCTTTTTTATGATTAATCAGGATGGGTTGTAAGATTTCATAATATATGGTGTCAAAAATAATTTGAGTCACTAAATTGTTTTGTAGTTTAGTTTGTTTTTTGGGTATTTTTTTTTTCAATTACATTTTTTTTAATTACAATTACCTGAAATGTTTTCATTTAGTTGGTGAGAATCAGATCTTTACATTGTCTGATGAAAATATGATTGTTGTTTGGCCATTGAGAAGTTGTCAGTGTTGTCAGGCCATTGCTATTTGGCTGCTAAAATGATCTTAGTGGTTTTAAGTGCCTTTCTATAAATCTCTATAACATCAGGCCCCTCAATATAGAATCTAAAGCACATTTACAATTCAACTACACATGGGCAATACAAAATAAGATGCTTCACTCTATTAAAAAAGCACTCACTGTGTTCTCCCTCGCATCCCCATTGAGGGGAGTGTAAGACACACGGTACTGCAGCACATGAGCGTTTGGGTGAACCCATGTGACCAGCATACTGACAGCTGTCTCCTCTGAGATGGATAAACTGCTTGGACCACCTCCAGACACTAAAGCAGCACAAAAACAGCAAGTTATTCATGTATTGTTGTCAAATGTTTTTTTTGTTTTTTTTTACATGCATATGAGTTTATATACTTACAGGTGCTGTATCGAATGGCCACAGCCTCACTCTGAGCCCCATCGGCATATAGTGCGGAGAGTGAAATCTGATATTCCTTATCCTCCTCAACTTCTTCCAAGATTGCTCCCTCACTCTCTCCATCAACTGTCAACTGGAATATACCCATGGATAACCGTCTATTACCAAATTACTGTTACCTATAATTACCTATTGCTAAATTCATGTAGTAATCGAAGCTATTCCAATCAGTATTGACTGCCCATACATAACACAGGAAGTGCTAGAGTTGGAGCGAACCTGCCTGAGGTCTCCTCCACTGAGGGAGATCCATTTTATAAGATAAGAGACCACGTCATCTGCCGCGGCTTCCCATCGCACTGTTATGTCGCTGCCGGAGAAGTTAGTGACTCTCAAATCTGAGGGAGCTGGGACTCTCACTGAAATATTAAAGAGCATTTAAGCAACAACCTTCCAAACTGTCACAAATTGAATCTTGTCAGAAATGAGTGTAACTTACAGGTAGTGACATTGGCTGTGACAGGAGAGGACAGGCCCTTTTCATAGAGTGACTGGACTGATACCAGATACCTGGAGAGGGAAGACAGATTCTGCAGCAACACTGTGTTCACACCTTTGACCTCCACCTGAGAAACAGAGAGAATGAGCACATACTGTACTCTACCACTCAAAAGTTCGGGTTTAGTACGATTTTTAAAAAGGTGTTTGAAACAAGTTTTTTATGCTCTTCAAGGCTGCATTTATTTGATCAAAAATACAGTAAAATCAGTGATATTGTGAAATATTATTACAATTCCGGTTTAAAATTTTTCCGGTGATGGAAAGTTCAGGATCATTACTCCAGTTTTCAGTGTCGCATGATCCTTTAGAAATCATTCTAATATGCTGATTTGGTGCTCAAGAAACATTTCTTATCGATTTTGCGGAAACACTGATACATTTCTCAGGATTCTTTCATGAATAGACAGTTCAAAAAGTATAATTTCTTTAAAAATAGAAATTTTTTGTCACGTTTGAGTAATTTAATGCATCCTTGCTGAATAAAAGTATTTATTTCTTGAAAAAAAAAAAATCTTACCGACTCCAAACTATTAAACGGTAGTTCGATCTGTGCTAGTATTACTAGAACGTGAGAAGAAAAAAGACTCAAAGCTGTTTGGGACATCAGAACCGCATCAAAAACCACCTAACAAGAGACTTCTGGGATCTGCTTACCTGTTTGACATCACTGCCGTGATTGGTGCTGTAGACGATGCGGTGTGCAGGAACATCGACAGCTCCAGGGACCCATGTGACTTTCAGAGTGCTATGACTGACCATGGGAAACTGCAAACTGAGAGGAGACGGCAATGGGACTGGAAAACAATAGTGAGATGAGAGAAAGAACAGAGGGAATGAGCAAAAGACAGAGTTCCAGCAGGACTTGATTCAATTTGGTGCAGCAAGGGTCTAAACCTCCGAGTTGGACGTGGAAATCTATTCTCAGTTTCCTTTGCTGGTGGGAATTCGCATTTGATCAGTTTTTGCTCTGGAATCAAATGCTGAACACATTTTGTAAGAAGGACCTTTGATTGACGTCAAAACATCTCAGAATAATTTGAAACCAATTAATTGAATTCAAAAACTGAACAAATGCGAATTCCCACAAAAATGAAATGCCTGTCATCATCTTATGTCGTTCCGAACCTGTATGAGTTTTATTATTCTGTAGAGCACAAATAAGATACTTTGAAAAATGTTGGTAACCAAACAGATTACGCAAGAGTTTACAGACATATAAGATGTAAATAGAGCCCACGTTATGGAGAATAATATATTTCTTTTAATTTTATTGACTTGTGTTAACGTCGCTCAAATACCGTGCTTGGCTAGCTACAGAGAAACTGGCAGCCAGGCAACAGACAAGCAACCAATCCCGAGTGGCGGCGTCACCACATGCATTCTACCAGCACGGTTTCAGGGTTGAGAATGTTTAGTAATCATGCCGTGCCGAACCAAGCTCAAGTGCAAATGTAACTGGAATTGTTCCATATCGTTCTTAGAACCATTCAGTTAAAAGTCCAGATGAAAGTGTGTGTGTGCAGGAAAATCAGATAGAGGTAGATACATTTCTATGTAATTTCTAATAATGAATCGATATTTACATGTGGTGCCGATGGCTGTGATTGGGTCACTAGGGTCCTCATCATACAAAGCATAAAGTGTGACTGAATAATCTGTGGACGGCATCAGATCCACCAACTCCACATCTGTCTGAGCAGGTCCAAACTTCACCTGGCACAACAAACAAGACCACAGGAAAGTCATCAAACCATTGTAACATAATTAGAAACACTGAGCCACCTGGTGAGACATCACAGAATTACAGACTCACCTCTTTGGCATCATCAGGCTCTCCATCATTGAGTGCGGAGTATAAGGCCATGTACTGTGTGGCTCCCGTGGCCGGTTGCCAGCGCACCCGCAGACTGCTGGGTGAGGAGGCGGTGACCTCTAGAGCTTCAGGTATCGCCAATGGTACTTTAAAGAGAGCAGCATTTCATTAAATCAAATTATATTATTAGCATAAAAAATCAGAATGAAAGGGGGTGTCAGGGGGGCTATTTTAGGACATTTTAGCCCCCCGAATTTCCACCCAGCCCCCCTAAAAATTTGCGATTAACTCCGTAATATGTACACTAATTCGTGATCGCCTTCATGTGCTACAGGAAATGTGATAATTCCCACTTCTGAAGTCGTGATTACGAGCTTATTGCATACAAGTTTCGACATGAGCAGGCTTGCATTCATGTGCACTTTTTTTTTTACCTAGGATACTCGTATTTACAATAATTCTGAGAGCATGTGAAGGCAGCATAAAGTATTTCAGTCGGTGTTCTTCAGCATGTTCTTCAATCCGCAGCAGCGCAGCATCAGATGCAGAGGACAACGTGTGTGCATTTATCAATAAATTGTTATGATATCTGCATCTGTGTAGTTCTTTGTAAATATAGATAAATGAAGTTTAGATAATATGATGTTGGAGTAATTCAAGACGGTTTCCCATCTACTGTAAAATCTGGGCTTATTTATTCATTTATTTTGTGAAATTCCTTTTATCTAAATGATATGAGACATTGTGACTTTTTCTACTCGTGCTATACTTCATATTTCAGTGCAATAAAATTGCTAAAATTTGTTACAATATTCATTTTATAACAAATCCAAAAGCAAAACACGTGAAAACTATAAAACTGGAGTGAAAATGGCAAATGAGCTGAGTGGTCCTCTGCAGCCATCTACTGGTTATAGATGTAGTGTCATGTTAAAAGTGTTTGGTGACAGAAATCCTCCACTAAAGCATGGCACATTTTCCATGAATGAAAATGAAAAATGTTCTTTAAAGTTAATTTTACTGCAAAAATGTATTTAAAAAATAAGTGTTTAAATCATTACATTTTTTAAAATATTTTACCCACATATTACCAATCGAGACAATTACAGTAATATACAGTTTGTCTATCTATATTCTTAATGATTACCACCTGGTTATTTAAAATCATTAGAAATTAATTCAATATTCAGGTATTGACTTAATAGGTAGCAGAGAACCTACTTAATTTTTCATGCCTAGTATACAAACAATATAATAAATTATTATTTTTTTTAATCATACCCTCACTGGGGGCTAAGTCCCCCTAATATTGCAATCCTAAAATCACCCCTACTCCAGAATGATTGAGATGATCCAAAGAGCACCTTGAGCTTCAGTAGAAGAAGGTTTATCGAACCAAATGTTCAGAGAATCACATAATGTGCTTATTTACATTTACATTTAGTCATTTAGCAGACGCTTTTATCCAAAGCGACTTACAAGTGAGGAATACAAACAAGCGATTCTTCATGAATTGGCAAATAGACACAGGAAGTGCTCACAATACAAATTTCATACATTGCTCAGTACCATAAGCTAGAGTAGGAAGGGAAAAGGGAAGGATAGATTTTTGTTGTTGTTGTTGTTGTTGTTTTTTTTATGAAGGGATTAAGTGCTTACGAAAGAGATGAGTTTTCAGCTGTCTCTTGAATATTGCCAGGGATTCTGCATTCCTGATCAAAGTAGGGAGATCATTCCACCAGCAGTGGAATTTGATTCAACAGTGCAGAATCTGAAATATTTCTAATTCATTTTACCATAACATTTATTTCTTCAAAATTTCAAATTCTTAAATTTTCTCATGTCCAAGTTTTGAACCCCAGATTTTCAACATGGTCTTGGAACAGCATATATAAGGAAAAGTTATGAATGAGCATTTTCATTGCCGAAACTCACGCGTCGTGAAGGTGCCTCTGAGAGCAGAGCCCACATTGTTCTCATAGACGGGGAAGATGGACAGGTGGTACTGTGTCTGTGAGGACAGTCCCGTCAGCAGTGCTGTGCTGCTTGTTCCATTCACCACCACCTGAGATCAATCAACAACATCTGAATAATGCATGCATGAAGAGAGTTTTCTGAATGCAATTATAACTACAGCAGAGAAAGTGTCCTGTAGGTGGCGCCAACATATCAACCTTTCCTCAATTCCTGGTTGTCAAAAGCAAGAAAAAATAAACACTGCCCTCTGATACAAGAAGTTATACGTTATTATTAAATTATGCAATTTTTACATGAAAACAGCTTTAAGTGTGTACCAATGGCCGGTAGATGCCAGCTTTTTAGACACTTGGCTGACCTCTTTCAGACTCTGTCCTTCAGCGGTGTGGTACACTACTCTGTACTGTTGGGGACTTTTGCTGGGGGCCGTCCAACGCAGGCGCACCTCTCGTGAGCCTAGTCCTACGTACTGCAGATCAGATGGGCTGGGATAGGACAGAACTGGGTCCTGAGTGGGTCGCTCCATTCCTTTATTTAAAAGACACACGCCGCTTCGTTTTAAATGGAGTATATTGAAGAAATTTTTAAGATCAGTATAATGAAGACTAATGTGTGTGTGATTGACCTACTCTTTGCTTTAATACGATCTTCAATCTTGCCACAAAGGATGCGTGCTAGTCTTCCCACCAGTTTACTGAGCAGAGGAAAATCATTCACGTTATACACATTCAGCTCCAGTGGTTCAGACGCAACCTGCCTCAACTCTGCCTCGTCTGCATTTTTCACACCTAAACATGAGAGGGAAAGAAATCACAAATATATATATAAACTTTATATGTGTATACATAAATACAACAAAGGTCATTTTAAATATATAATAGCATAATCTAGTTGGAAAAAAAATACTAAAATGCATTTGAAATATATTTTGTGCTAAATATACTACAAATACATTTACATATTTATGTATAAGTATACATTAGGTACACTTTAAAAATTTGCATTTAAAGACTGATAAAACACTTCTTAGGCATAATATTAAGAAATGTGCATTGTGCAAACAATACTCCAAATAAAAGTTTAATTATAATTTTATATCAGTAAGTCTGAAGTGATATAGCAATAAATATGTTAATGGTTTTGGAGTTGAATTACAGTTATGTTCAAAATTATTCAACCCCCACTGAAATTGATTGTTTTGGCCGGTTTGACATTGATTTTGATCATTCAGTCATCCTGCTTACAATTAAATCAAAGAGGCACGTGTAGGTCAGACAAATATAACATAACATTTATAATGAAATAACCACAAATGTCTTTTCTCTGCTCACATCATTATCAGTTTTATTCAACCCCCAAGTGACATTCAATCTTAATACTTAGTACAACATCCTTTTACAGTTATAACAGCTTTTAAACGTGAAGCATAGCTTGACACAAGTGTCTTGCAGCGAGCTACGGGTATCTTCGCCCATTCATTCAAAAGCCTCCAGTTCAGTCACATTCTTAGGCTTGCGCACTGCAACTGCTTTCTTTAAGTCCCACCAGAGGTTCTCAATCGGATTTAAGTCTGGTGACTGCGATGGCCATTTCAAAATGTTCCAGCCTTTAATCTGCAACCATGCTCTAGTGGACTTGGAGGTATGCTTGGGATCATTGTCCTGTTGAAAGGTCCAACGTCTCCCAAGCCTCAGGTTTGTGACGGACTGCATCACATTGTCCTCCAATATCTCCTGGTACTGAAGAGAATTCATGGTACCTTGCACACGCTGAAGCTTCCCAGTACCTGCAGAAGCAAAACAGCCCCAAAGCATGATTGACCCCCCGCCATGCTTCACAGTAGGCAAGGTGTTCTTTTCTTCATAGGCCTTGTTCTTCCTCCTCCAAACATAGCGTTGATCCATGGGCCCAAACAGTTCTAATTTTGTTTCATCAGTCCACAGAACACTATCCCAAAACTTCTGTGGTTTGTCCACATGACTTTTGGCATACTGCAGTCGACTCTTCTTATTCTTTGGAGACAGCAAGGGGGTGCGCCTGGGAGTTCTGGCATGGAGGCCTTCATTACGCAGGGTGCGCCGTATTGTCTGAGCAGAAACTTCAGTACCTACATCTGACAAATCTTTTCTCAGTTCCTCAGCAGTCACACGGGGACTTTTCTCCACTCTACGCTTCAGGTAGCGCACAGCAGTCGAAGTCAGCATCTTCTTTCTGCCACGACCAGGTAGCGTTTCAACAGTGCCCTTTGCCTTGAATTTGCGAATGATGCTTCCTATGGTGTCTCTTGGTATGTTTAACATCTTTGCAATCTTCTTATAGCCATTGCCCTTCCTGTGAAGAGTAATCACCTCTTCTCTTGTCTTCCTGGACCATTCTCTTGACTTCACCATGTTTGTAACCACACCAGTAAATGTCTAGAAGGAGCTGAGTATCACAGTCATTTTAAAGCTGCCTAATTGGTGCTTATTAGGCTTTATTGCTGCTCCCTGACATCCACAGGTGCTTTCAATACCTGATTGAAAACACTTCAATGGACCTCTGTTCTTCAGAGTGGTAGTCTTTAAGGGGTTGAATAATTGTGTCAATGAAGAATTCACAAAAGAAACATTTACTACTGTATTACAAAACCAATTGATGTCATTTTAGTTGCAAATGCTTCTTTAAGAAGTCCTTGTAGGATTTCATTCTGAATTCAATTACAAATGTACTCTAAATTCTCTAAAACCATTTACAGCATTGGGGGGTTGAATAATTTTGAACACAACTGTACTTATTTTATTTTAAAATTTATTTAATTTAAATCTGGGTTTTTTTTTTTTTACTAAGGAACATATACACTCCCGTTCAAAAGCTTGAAGTCACTTTTTAAAGATACTTTTATTCAATAAAAATGTAAAGATGAATTAAATTGATCAAAACAAAAGTGACAGTAAAGATTTTTATTTCAAATAAATGCTGTTCTATTCAAATAAATAAAACTTTCTATTAATCAAAGAATCCTGACAGAAATGTATCCCAGTTTCCAGAAAAAACATTAAGCAGCACAACTCTTTTCAACATTGATGAACAGCAAATCAGCATATCACGATAACATGGATCATGTGACACTGAACCCTGCTAATATCTCACAATATTACCGTTTTACTGTATTTTAATTAAATAAATGCAATCTTGCTGAGCATAAGAGACTTTTTTCAAAAACATTAAAATCTTACCGACCCCAAACTTTCGAATGGTAGTGTATTCTTTAGCAAACAGCATTTACTTTCAAAGCCTCTCTGAAATTCATTACACTCCATTTGTAATTCACTAAGAGAGTCTCTCACCTATAGCAATGATCTCCACACCGGCAATCTTCAGCCTGTTGGCTGCCGCAATGGCATCATCCTGAGATTTCCCATCAGTCAACAGCAGCAAGAATTGTGGGGTGTTGGGCCGTGCCCCCACCTCCTCCTTGAGATTGTTCTCAAGAGCATGGATGAGAGCCTGACCTGAGATACAGACATCATAATGTTAAAAATGGACACAGAAGATTGCAGACAAATTCACGTATTGGTCTCATAAATGAATCCTAATCCTGGTCAAACTGATACTGGCTTGTGACATGCTTATCAGAATCAGTTCTGTAAGTAATTTAGGCTGGTATATTTAGGCTGATAAATTACAGACCAATGTTCATAGCTTTTTATGGTTGCCAACCAATGTGATACATTATGTGCATGTACATTCACTGGAGTGCAATGAATGTGGCTCATCCAATCAGAATTTAGAGTCTGAAATTTTCTTCTTATAATATTAATAAGAGGTTGGTAAGGAATATAAAGCGTAGAATATCCAGTTACCAGTGAAAGTGTTGCCTCCCTTGTATCTGAAGTTCCTGATGGCCTCCAAAAGCGGCTCTCTAGAGGTGAAGTTATTAAGATGCCACTCTGTGCGAGGATCTCCACTGTACTGAGATAATGCTGAAACAACAACAAAATGATACTTTTATTAAGAAACGGTGTGTTAAATTGATCAAAGGTGACAGTAACGACATTTACAGTGTTACAAAAGATAACAATTTCAAATAAATGCTGTTCTTTTTAACTTATTCATCAAATAACCCTGAAAAAATGCATCACGCTTTCCACAAAAATATTAAGCAGCACAACGGTTTTCAACATTGATCATAAAATCTTTCTTGAGCAGCAAATCATCATATTAAGATTTCATGTGACACTGAAGACTAGAGTACTGATGCTGAAAATTCAAAAGTCGTCATCACCGGAATAAATTACATTTTAAAATACATTAAATTACAAAACAGTTATTTATATTATATTGTGAACAAATATTAGTGTTCTTACTGTATTTTTAATCACATAAACGTAGCCTTGTTGACCATAAGAGACTTATTTCCAGTACATATTACTGGCCACAAACTTTTAAACAGCAGTGTTTAAAGTAAAGTAAATTTTTATTACGTAAAGTTTAATGTTAACAGCTGTGACATCACAAAATATATTCCCATGAAATAGCATCTGACCTATCTGTACGCCCTGAGGGCCGATGTGAAAGGGCACAGCCAAGCCTTCCAGGAAGTCGCGCACTTTTCTAAAGTTCGTGCGGCCGATGCTCCAGGATCCGTCCACCAGTAGGACCAGATCTGCCTGAACTCCAGCACTGCATTCAAACGGCTTTCGTGTGGAAACACCTTAAGACACATTGGGCAAGATTCAAACACTGCTGTTTGAATGAGGCAACATAAATTGAGTGTGAGAATGTCTTTTCATGAGTCTTTTCACACCTGCAAACATTTTGTAATCCTCTCCGCTCCTATATCTAGCAATTTGTGAAGTGATTTAACCTTTTTTTTGTCAATACATGTACAGTATGTATGTGTTCTTCTATGGTGCATTCCTATCTATGTGTGTGTGTTTTTCAGATGGCAGGAAGGAGAGAACAAATTTCAGTCCTGAGGGCACACGAGGGGCCTTGATAACAACCTACAGTGTCATTAACTCTGGTTTGTCCCTAATTCTGTTATTAACCCTCACTATTCAGACACAGGAAACATCAACATAGCTCATTAACTCTGTTAAACACTGACCCTAACATTGTCCTATATCTCACGGGTGTCTCTGTTGAGTCAATGTGCATTTTACATTTGCTTTTTAATAGTCGTTTGTCCATCTGGTTGATTTAAATTAACTGAAATGTGAGCGGTATTACCTGTGACAGGTTGGGTTGAGGTGGTTTTTCTCAGTTTGTTGGTGTTGGTGACCTCCTCTTTCACTGACTTCCCTCCATAATCATCTTGATCATTTTTATCCTCAGTCTTGGATCGATTCTTGTCTTTTTTTTTCTTTTCTTTGGGGCTCCTGTCAACTTCTGGCTCAAGCTCAGGTACCGCAGGGGGCTCTATTATGAGTGACATAATGAGTCATTATGATTGAAAAATAAATAGTTAAATAAAAATGTTATATGTTAAATAGATGCAAGACTAATCACAATCAGGTGTGCAAGAAATGCATGAACACCATATTCAACTTAGTATACAATTATTATGATGACACCAATCACAGTAAGTGAGTCAGTGGGATATTTTTAAATTTTTATCCTAAATGTTTTTAAAAGTAAAGTTTACACGCACACACACACACACACAAATATTAAAAAAGATTAAATTATCTGTAAAACAAAATTAAATGTGTGTATGTTAAGTGGTCTCAGAAGAATATTTGAGGGATATCAAAATATAGAAACTGTGAAAAGTTTCCACAGCTAGTGACTGTGGAAGTGTCTGTATTCCCACACCGTGGGGAACAGCATCCCCTCCTTGCTCTGCCCTGTCCCATAACAGCAGCATTGATTACAGGTGTTTGTGTGAACGGACTCTTATTAATAGGTTAGTGAAGGAGCTGGCGCCAGTTCAACTATCTGTAGCCCCACCAGTAAAAAATGTATAATGACAGAGAAGCCGTGGGACAGAAGGTCGGCACAGAGTTCCTTGGCTTTGTACACCCATTTGGGCAGAAGTATGTTTACTTCAAGTAAGCTCATTATTTTAGTAACACCATTTTACACATCTGGAGCCAAGTAGTTCTATCAATTATCATTATATTATTTTATTCATAATATATTAACATCAACTTTTATTGTATGTGATAATGTGTATAATTAGGCCTAGAACACAATATTAAGAACTACAGTTCAAATGTTTGGGGTTGGTAAGATTCTTAAGGCTCTTATGCTCACCAAAGCTGCATTTACTTGATCAAAAATACTGTAATATTGTGAAATACTATTACAATTTAAAATAACTTTTCTCTTTTAATATAGCTTAAAATATAATTGAGGACAAAGCTGAATTTTCAGCATCATTACTCCATTCTTCAGTGTCACATGATCCTTCAGAAATCATTCTAATATGCTGATTTGATGCTCAAGAATCAATTCTTATTATTATCAATGTTGAAAACAGTTGTGATGGACCAGCACATAGATAGTTGGGAAAGTGGCAGGTCCTCTACCTGTAGTCGTTGGTTCTCGGTAGAGGACAGTGGGAAGGGCTGCTAGAGCTTCCGTCACGTCATCCACCTCTCCAGAGCCAGAGCCAGTGGATGGAGTTTTCTTCTTCTGCTCCCTGTTCCCGCTGCGGATCAACTCTTCCTCACGCAACCCATCGACTGTGAGAAAATGAAGAACAGGGAAAGTGAAGATGACTGGGAAAAGACATGGAATGAATGATTACATCTTATTTTGCTTATTTATTCAGTAAACTATTAGGTAAATCAGATTATATAAAGCAAGTAAACAGTTTTTAAGCCCTTATATGTTAACACCAACACCTTTTTGATATATAAGCAAATCCATATGGAAAAACTGAGTGGATGCTTTGGCTTTCATGAGGGAACAATGGAATAATCCCCCCAGACAAGCAAACATGGTCCTCCAGCCAAACCGCATGACTGGCCTGTCCAGACTTGCATGGCTCGACACAGTAACCTACTCTCCTAAACTCTCATCCCAACGCATCACAGATGTTTGGCATAGTCTGCATCTTTTGACAATGACAACACCAAGCTATTATGAAATAAAATCTGAACTCGCATGTGCATTCTTATTTTTACACATTCACAGCTGACGAAGTTCAAATGCAAATCCAGGTTCTTTACTGAGACACTTCATCATCTGATATCAGGTTTCTTTCAGGGTGGTCGTTTTGGTGGAGCATTACTGTGCTTTAAATGGAATTCCAAAAGTGTTTTGTACCTGTAAAGACACAAGAGTCAGTCCCAGCCTGTAATCTGGCAGGAATCCACCATTTGACAGTGTCAATTACAGACAGTTCCCCTCTGAACACTGTCTGTGAGTGTGGAGCATGTGATGTGTTAAAGGGTTTCTGTACTTTGGGTCTGTGTGTTGACAGCTTCTGACCGCTGGGAACTATGACATACAGATTTGTGCTTCTAACACACAAAAAGCTCCCCCACCTCCAACAACAATTGGATGGGAAACCTCCAATCCTGATATTAAACTTTGAGGCGTACTTTACTATTTTTGGCACAGACATGAATGACTCCTCAAATCATGTGGCTTGAAGTGCAGAGATGTGCAATTAGTTTCCTAAGTAATAACACTTATTATTTTAGCCTGGCAGATGATAAAATGGGTTGGGTCTTTTGATTTGGGCCAAGTCACCTAACAACACTCTCCCGGCAATTCTAAATCCCTTAGCCGCCACATAGTAACGTCCTCTCATTCTCTATTCTTACTGGTGAAACGTCTTTTTGCAATGAGTTTCTCCAGTGTCCCATTGAGCACCAGGACTTGGAGAAGGTATTCCTGTCTGGAGTCCAGGCCTGCCACTGTGGCCCGGCCGCGTGTGGTCGTCAGCATCAGCTCTGGCTGTTGAACCTCTGGAAAAGGAAAAGAAAGGATGATTTAGATTTCAAGCTGTTTAAGTGCATATTGTTTATGCTACTAGCATCACCAAAACCTGAAAAAGTAATGACTGCTTCAAACAGGTTTTGCAAACAACCCCTATTGGGTAGAGAAGCAGATAACCACGGTCCAAACTCACAGCATTGGTTGAGCTGAGGAATTTCTTACTATATGCAATGTCCCTGGTCATTTAAGTCAGATTGAAGTACAGGGCTGTTAAAATACGGTTCTCTTTGGACTTCACATCAAACCTGCATTGGTCAGAGGGTGGAAAATAGCCATTAAAGGGGACCCATAATGCTCCTTTCACAAGATATAATATTAGTCCCTGGTGTCCCCAGATTGTGTCTGAAGTTTCAGCTCAAAATACCCCACAGATCACTTATTGTAGCTTGTCAAATTTGCCCCTATTTGGGTGTAAGCAAAAACACACTGTTTTTGTGTGTCCCTTTAAATGCAAATGAGCTACTGCTCCCTTTCCGGAAGAGGGCGGAGCTTTAACAGCTCACTTGTTCTTGAGTTGCTCAACAACAAAGCTGGAGAATCTCACGCAGCCAAAATGATGATTGTCAGTAGCGCTTTTCAGCCTTACATTGTTCAAACTGGAGTCTGACACTGATGGAGAGACTCAGGAAGAAGTTACAATTTTTTAGAATGCATCTGGACGTTTCTGAATGGTTAGTGGATAAATTTATGTAGTTGTTGTGGAGTTGATTCAACTCAATGACTAGCGTGTGCCGGCATGTCAAACTTTTGTACAAATCCAGCGTTGAATTGACCCTCATTAAATGAAGGCATGGTAACAACACTCTACTGCAACAACTCTTCCTCTTCTCTAAAGCAGGCCAACATGGCCTTTGTAGCGTGTTCTCAAGGCAGGGTTTATGTAAATTTTAAGATTTGTGATGTCACTACCCTGGGAAGAAGCTACCAGCCGTTCGTTGTTCGTTAAACAGCAAATTCTTTAAAAGAAAATATCTCCCTTTGCATTGAACTTTGAACATCATAACTTTGCAGATGTTGTTTGTGCTCTAACAGCAACATTACACACTAACTACAGTTAAAAAAAGTCATTAAATCATAATCAAGGACCCCTTTAAAAATTCTAAATTCTGACTGTTTTTGGCTAATAACCATAATTTGATCTATATAAAAATAAAATAAACACTAATTAAATAAAAAGTTATATAACAAAAAAATCAAGGTGCATTGCAGTTTAAAATCTAGTATTTACAGGTAAAAAGTACATCATAGAGAATGTCTCGTTTCAGAAAAGTAACCATTTTAAAACTGAATATTATTCCTCATGAGGTGAAAATTACTGTCATTTCTTTCTTAATTTGAAATGTAATGGCTACTTTTCTGAAATGAAGCAGCCTCGATGACGAATGTTGCTGACAAATGCGACCTCTGGAGGAAGAAGACACAGCAGGGGGTTTTCATTTCAATGTATGGGGTGGCGGATTGGGAATTATGAATAATTATATAGAGAATGGGCAGTGAGGCATTATAATTATTTCACAGAAGGTAAATACAATCAAAGATGGCTGAGTGTGAGAGTTTATTACAAAGCATGATTGCCTATTTCTGTCTCTGCCTGGAGCACTTTGGGGCATGGGCATATTTGTTTTGCTGTGTGAACTTTTTCGAGACTGCACCAGGCCTGTCTGGACTCACCTAACTGAGCACAAGGGCGGAACAGCAGATAAGAGAGACAAAGAAAACGAGAGAGAGAGAGACACAGAGAGAGAGAGAGACACACACACAGAGAGAGAGAGAGAGAGAGAGAGACACACACACACAGAGAGAGAGAGAGAGAGAGAGAGAGAGAGAGAGTGAGAGACACACACAGAGAGAGAGAGAGAGAGACACACACAGAGAGAGAGAGAGAGAGACACACACACAGAGAGAGAGAGATGTTGGGAAAGAGGGAAAGAGAGAGGGAAAGAGAAAGGGTTTCACTGAAAGATAGAGTGGTAAAAAACAAGATGAGATGTCAGAGGTGATATGAACAAAGATTATGACTATCCTCATTCCATCATCTCTCAAAAATCCAGCTTTCCCATTCCTCACCTGTTCTGAATGCTTACTCAGTGGGATAAGAATGTAGTAAAAAGAAAAAAAAGAGGAAAAAGTTCATGCGCCTTCTTAATCTTTAATCTAAATAACGATAATGATTCCCAATGGACAAAAAAAATCACGCTCTACATTTTTGCTTGTTCGAGAAGCCGTTTTACTTGTTTATATGGCACAATAGGGAAGAGAAGATTATCGCAATTTCAGTTAAGTAACGTTTCTATTTATTTTACTTATTTACTTATTTACTTATTTAAATGCTGCTGGTAAATCAGTGCTTCGGTGGAATCCAGTTATGTGTAGCGGGACAAAATTTGGGTGTTTCCTCAGAGCAGCGGAGGATTTAATGTGCCCTGGAGCCAGCAGGTTTGGCTGCTGTATGCTTTGCTGTTATTCATGACAATCAGTGTGCACCTTTTTGTGTTATTATGCACATTATGAATACACATTGCAAACACCACCGTTCAAAACTTTATGGTATGAGAGAGAGAAATGAAAAACTAAAAAATAAAAATAAGAAATTTTGCACTAGACTGGAATAATGGCTGCTAAAAATAATTACTTGCCATCACAGTAATGAATTACATTTTAAAATATATTCAAATTGAAAACAGTTATTTTAAATTGTAATATTCCACAACATATAAGAGACTTCTTTAAAAAACAAAAAACAAAGCAAAGCATATGACACTGAGAAAAAGAAACAAAAAGGGAAATTAACATGGTTCTTTCAGTAAGAAGTGATGATGTAATCTTAATTATTTACCAATAACTAAAGCAGTCTCACCTGTGATGGGCCGGACACGGACCTTGTAGCCCTGAACTGGCCCTTCCGCCTCCTTCCATTTCATCTGCAGCCGATCTTCAGACAGAACAGTCAGCTTCAGCCGGCCTGGAAATGCATTCAAAGACTTTGTGAAAATGCAAGACAACAGATTATTAGAAAAGAAAACAGATCTTTTAAGACTGATAAACATTTGATAAGTATGATAAGTTTGTGTCCACGATAAGTCAGATGAGGGGCAAGAACAAGCATGAAATTCCTAGAGAGAATCATGGGAAAAGAGGCCTATATAATATTTGCATGTCTTGAAAGATCAAAGTCTTCCTCTACAAGCTTCTAAATGGCTTCCCCCCCCCCCCCCCCCCCCCCCCCTCAACATCCCCTCGGAGAATTTCTAATATTTGAACGGGAAGTTTTTTATTCATTCCTCCTTTTCCTTCATCACTGTTCTCTTGCTCAACTCTGCCCTTGTCTTCAGCTTATCTGCATAATTTCCACATGCCAGTTTGTCACAATCCCCTCTTTCATGTTTCCTGCTCTGTCTTCCCCTCTCCCCAGCTGTCCGCGAGCACTCAAAGCAGGCCCTGTAATGCCCTGCAGGGTAACAGGGGGTTGAGGACCACAGGAAATCTGCTTTTCGGTCGGGTTGAAGGTCAGCCTGAAGGGGATGCATGCTTGTAACGTCATAGCCTAGATGAGTGTTACAATGGGTATGACCCCAAAAAAACATGAAGATCTTTGTCTCCTCATACTGTAGTGTCTTTAAGCTCCGGATATTATATTATTGGGGGAATAAAAAAAAAAAAATCAGGGAAATGGTGAAATGTTTCATGGACTGTAAAAAAAAAAAAAAAAAACAACACCAAAAAAACCATTTTATTAGTAATAAAAAAAACCTTCATTTATAACATCTAAATTAACAGGTTTAATTAAAGTAAAAAGATATTTTATTTATTATTATTATTATTATTGTTGCTTCTGTTGTTATTATTATTATAAAATTAGGGGAATGGTGGAATGCTGGGATTCAAGCAATGTAAAACTCAGCTATTAATTTGGTAACATCTAAATTAACAGGTTTAAATCAAGCCAAAATTTTTTAATTATTATTATTATTATTATAAAACTGGGGGAATGGTGAAAAGCTGGCTTTCATGCACTGTAAAAAAAAAGGTTTTTGCTTCATGTGGAGGGCATGAAGAATTCTGCTTCATGTGGTAACATATAAATTAATAGGGTTACTTCACATAAAAATATTCATTCATTCATCCCAGATGAATGCTGAAGTGATGGGCATTATGCACTGTAAAAACTTCCAATGTATTTTGAGGTATAAAAAAAATGCTTCATGTGGTAATATTTACATTAACAGGTGTAATTCAAGTAAAAATGATTATATTTATTATTATATACGGCAATCAACTGCATTAGATTACATAAATAAAAGTCATTTTTAATGGTCAGATCTGGTAGTAATGGCTCCTTGAGGTAACATTTTTACACAGGCAACAAATAAATATCCATGCTCTGCATTAACTGGCAGTGGATCAGAGGCAAAAGAAAGCTTTCTGGCCAACACAGCAGCACCACCAACCCAGAAGTCAACAAATGTGCGGCCAACTGCTCAGACAAAAACAGTGTGGAAAACGCACGCACCGCATGTATCCTCTAGGGAAGACAGAGATAACAAGAGGCCTAGAAAGGACACATAAATTATTCCAAGCATTTTAAGGCAAATTTCTTTCCCAAATGTAGCAACGTCCATCAAGGGTTACGTGCAGTTAAGGATTCCGCAGTGTTGCACAAGGGCCTCGAGCAGTGAGTCTGCATTCTAAACACTATTCTTCTCTGGTGTGCAGCTAAACCAAAAATTTCCTTCCCTTGGGGAAAGTTACAAAAAAACAGTATCATTTGGCTAAAAGTGTCTTTATAGTGTCTAAATATGTCTGTCTGACAACAGGTTTTTCATTGTTTTGTGGGGTTACAATACACTTTTCTTGCATGTGGGTTGTAAACTCGGTCCCATTAGACAGACTTTGAGGAATGCAGATGACATTTCACAAACAAAACAAAAGCTGTGTGTTTTCTGACAGTATTTCAGATGCTAGCATAATTACAAAGACAGAATAAATTCTTTCCTAATGTCTTATCTAAAAACTCTTTATTTCTTTAAAAGACAAATATGATACAGTATTAGTACTATATATTAGTATAATACCACTATTCCCATTCAAAAAAGACAATTATGAGGAGATATAGTTTTTTTATATGAATTAATGGTTAAAAATACAGTTGTTATAGTTGTTTCTGCACATTAAAGTGTTTTTAACAAAAATATTTTAACAACATAAAATTATACGCTTTACCTTTAAATGAAAGAAAAAGCTAATGTACTCCTGTCTCACAAAAAGAGCTACATGTGGATTGCTATTTTGTGGGCATGAATGTTACTTGACCCTTTATTTTATTTTGGAGTGCACAGGCCTTGCATTCTGGTTAGAAAAGAGTGCATCTAATTATGGAAACACCAGCAATTATCCATGGCTCTTAAATTCTGACCATTTTCAAGGATGCAGAGATGTGTAAATATACAGGAACAAACATACAAAAGCTGCAGAGGTTTTAGTGTTAGGGGCTTAGAAAAAAATGTCTATATTAGAATATACTTAGTTTATTGTTATCTACTGCTATTTAATTGTGCATGACCATTTCCCCTATATTTACATATAGATTATCTTTGATTTTTGTTTTCCGTGTTTTACTTTTCACATATTTACACGAAATAGTATTGAGCCATTGATCGTATCTCAGCCATTTTTCAGTTATCCGTCATAACATTAAAAATAATTCTAAAACTCAGGCTGAAATGTAATATTGTTTAATAAAAAATAAAATCATGGCGTGAAAGGTAAAACAGATAACCTTGGGTATGAACTTCAAAAACCAGCATAAGGAGAACCGTCACCAGGATGAGTGTCGTTCGCTCTGGGAGGACGAGAGGAAAGATGTGGGCTGTCATGATTGCGCCGGTGTCAATTAAAGACCTGTGGGGAAAAAAGTCACAGTGTGCAAGAAGAAAAATGAGTGTAACTTTCATTCACTCCAAATAAACATCAAGCTGAGGTGATCATAATAACATAAACAGCAGTTATGAACAGCTGCTGTTCTCTGATGAAACAGAGAAACAAATCCTTTAATATATGTATGTAGCTTTAAATATAACCTAAACAATAAAGGGGAGTGAGAAAGAGACAAAAAGAGATGGGACACTTGCAGAAAAGCCTGCAACATAAGTGGTCATTACAGGCCCATTTAAGACAATTACAAGACCAGGGAGGGGAAACTGAACACCTGTTATATATTTATAACAAGACATGTCTGCAAACCTGAATGTAGTTCAGCAAGTGAACTGATTAAAAAAAAAAATCAATGGAGAAAATAGCAAACATTCTCAGTAGTGCTGGTCTGATTCACACAAATATTATGTGTGAGAAGGGCAATTCCTATTTTAATTGGACCCCCTCCCTCCCCTTGCTTTGGGCCACAATAAGACTGGATTTACATGCATTGGCTTGTTGTGCTGAATACAACAAAAACAGATGATATTGGGACCTTACAGCTCCGAATCTGTTGTGATACCACACCTAAAGTGAGCTGTCGAAAGCTATTACCGCTGCACAAGAGCATTATGAAAACTAAAACTGTCTTTTCTCATTAAGTCACACATTACATGACTTCTATAGACAGCTACTGTTCAAATCAGTCACATTGAACCACGAGAGGCAATTACAGCGAGTCAAAGCTAATTACAATATTCATTTTGAAACGCATAATATATATCTGACTTTGATAAGGGTTTATAAAGTAGTTTACCTGAAGCTGAAGCGTGTACCTGGTGCATTCCACACAGGTAAGGGATGTTAACACATTGAGTCCCGGTCACTCACTTCCCATTCGCTCCCGTTTCTGTCTCTAGTTTGGTTAGGTGTGAAATCTGATACGGGTGCAGTGCCTTCCTCTAGTAATATAGAGGCGGGGAATATACTCAGGGTGGTATATCAGCTGTTCTGCAAAGAGAGAGAGAGAGAGAGAGAGAGAGAGAGAGAGAATTTTTTAACAAAACATTTATTACACAAAAAGGCTATTCACAATACACTCCTACAACAGTTCAAGAAAATAAAATAAATAAATAGATGAAAAAATAAAATCACAAAATAAAAATCAATTCACCTTCAACAACAGAACACAGAGCCTCATTACAACACCAAATACATTCAAAAGTCACAAAATCATCAATAGACTTATAATACATAAAATAGAGTGAGAGAGACACACACAGAGAGAGAGAGAGAGAGAGAGAGATGTGCAAAACTTTGTCGAAGTAGACAGCTCACTATGTTTTGAGACACGGGGCCTGGACATTTGGTTTAGTTTAATTATCCTATTAATTATAGTCATATTTTAATGAACCATGGCACTGACAACTGCAGAGATAATGGAACTGTTGGGGTAAAAACATTTTGGGCGGTAACAAACAGAAGAGCAATGGACCTTTCAAATTATACTTCAAGCTTTTTAATACATAGAGATAATGCTAAAAAATCTGAAAGTCAGTAGAGTATACATAAGGCGTAAATGTGTTACATGTGTTTAAAAAAATAATAATAAAGTTTGATAGGGCTGTCCTTGGGCTGGGTAGGTTACTTTTAAAATGTATTTCACTACAGGTTACAAAATACATGCTTTAAAAAGTAATTTGCAACATATTCCGTTACATTACTCAAGTTTAGTAACTTAATCTAAATACTTTGGAATACTAATAAGTGTGGAACAAACACAAAAAAGGTAATTGCGAGTTTTAATCTCACAATTCTGACTTTTTCCCTCGAATTACGTGATATAAAGTTGCAATTGCAAGTTATAAAATCAGAATTATGAAATATAAACGCGCAATATTGAGAAAAGTCAAAAATATGAGAAATAAAATCACAATATTGAGAAAAGTCAAAAATATGGGATATAAACTCACAATATTGAGAAAAGTCAGAATTATGAGATATAAACAAACATACTAAATTCACAATTGCAAGAAAAAAAATGAGTATTGCAAGTTTATATCTCCCAATTCTGACTTTATAACTTGCAATTGTGAGTTTAAATCTCACAATTCTGAGAAAAAAAAGTCAGAATTGTGAAATGCAAACTCACAATTGTGAGGGGATAAAACTAATTGTGAGAAAAAGTTGCAGTGACCTTTTTTACAATTATAAAATGACTCACAAACAACTATCACAAAACATGAAAACAGTCGAAAACATGAAACTTAAATCCGCTTTTTCAGATTGTCAGAGCATCACCAATTGCTGTTTAAATGACATTAAAATTCAAAGTAATCACTTTGGTAATCTAAAATACTTTTCAGATGTAACTGTAATCTGATTACCACCCATTTAAAATGTACCTGTAATGAAATACAGTTACTCAAATTCTGTATTATAAATACGCGACTAAGTTACACATATTTCGTTACTCCCCACCCTGATAACATTGTACTAGTAGGAAACATTTTCAATACTTCTTGGGACTAAATTGGTCCACTTTTAGTATATAAAAGTATATGTTTAAATGTACTATAAAACGGTAGTAAACTTTAATACTTTAATGCTATTTTATTATTTTTGCACGTTCAGTATACTATATATTACAAAAGTTGTAAAGGTTCAAAGACTTTGCCTGGATCAGATTAATAATGATGATCAAAACACAGATGGAGTAGATTGAGTACATCAACACCCCCAAATCTTAAACTTTTTATGAATCATCATTTATAAATCGTTTCAGCTTCTTCTCCAGTGTTTTGATCCGGAGATTCTGCACTACAAGATGTGTCATAGCGCCCCCTACCATATAACAGTGAAAACATGGATAGAAAAATACAGTCAATGTGTTCACTAAAAGTAGACCAGCCTGCACAAAAATTCAGATACTCAGAATTAGGAACATATATGCTTTCTTTGTAAATCAATATTTTCAAACAATGTAAGTTTATAAAACTGTATGTTAAACTAATCAAAAGATTAAATAACTACAAGACAAGTATACTTTCAGTACATCTTGATCAAAAGATTGCAAACAAGTATAGGCCAAATATACCTAGACTTTTCTGCCAGTATAAGTCAAGTATACCTAGGCACAATTTTAAGTATATTTCCACAAACTACATAAAAGGTAGACTGAAAATATATTTTCTTATTTTTTTAGTTTAAAAGAAGTATACTAAAACACTTGAATAAACTAATTTTCCATAAGAGTGCACGTGTGGATGTGCGCAAGATGTAAAAAAAACAAAAACAAAGCATACATTCTGCTTAAGTGAATTCATTCCCATCTTCTGAAACAACTGCTCTGTGTTGATCTTCAGTTCAGACTACTTGGAACTGAACTGGCCCTTTCTGACTTCATCCTTAATCTACTAAACAAACTCGATGAACTTAATAAGGTTCATGAATTTATAGAATTCCCTCCACCTGCATGAAAACTCCAACAAATCTAATTAGGCTATGTAATCTGCTTTACTGAGTTCTGCCTCACTCTCTAATAAGAGTTGATAACATTCGCTAAACGTTGAAGTAAGCTAAATGCATGCCATTCATAAAGTTGCCTTGCATAAAGTTAAAAGAGAAGGAATCAATGATAGAAGAAGTTCATTCATTTTATTTAAAAAAAAACAAAACAAACAACAACATGATGCAAGTAATTCACTCACATTCTGTCATAATTCGTGAAATCATCATTGTGGACAACTGAAATAAAATTGATTTTTAGTAAAAAATAAATCCTTTGTCACGTAAACAAATGTGTAAGGACACTTGGAGATCATGTGCTGCGACTGATGCCACAAGCAGTTTTAAAAGTATATTTCACC
Organism: Opsariichthys bidens; assembly: GCA_037194245.1. Classification (NCBI taxonomy): domain Eukaryota; kingdom Metazoa; phylum Chordata; class Actinopteri; order Cypriniformes; family Xenocyprididae; genus Opsariichthys; species Opsariichthys bidens. Next base: position 14,432,326 of record CM074285.1, on the reverse strand, counting down.
AATAAACTAAACTTCTGTCAGATGTACTCGCACTAGTGTCTTCCAAAACCCACGTGATTCTTCAGAGACAAAATTAATTATTTATTGCAGATTGTCTATCATACGGCTTAATGGGCCTTGGAATATTGCATACAATTCATATGGATTTATATTTTTTGGAGCGTGAGAGTCCCTGGTCCCATCCACTTTAACTCTATGGACATCACTCTTCTCCTTTTGTGTTCCAAAGAAGGAGAAAAAGGTTAGAAATGACAAGAGAGTAGGTAAAAGATGACAGAAGTTAACTATTTGGGTGAACTATCCCTTTAATCACCCAGTGGCTTTTCTGTCTTGTCTTCACCATAGGCTTTCTCTGTTTTCTCAGCATCATGGAGAGACAGACAGCACAAATGTACCCCAGTACATTAACTGTATAGTGTCTTCTCCTGCTTATTCATTACATATCTGAGGGTTGTTCAGTACCTGTGGTCAATGTGACCACTGATACGAGCCTTTAAAACAGAACATTCCACAAGCCTATTGAGGACATTCACAAACTAATAAAGAATTTCATGCTCCTCTTCATCATTGGTGTCTTCACAATAGTCGTCTTTTGTCTGCAGAAGTGGAAGCTCAAGGTCTGGGTTGTCTCTGACTGGTAATTGCCTCAACATGGGGCCATTTCCTATAAAAAGACACAAAGATACACACAGACTAAGAGCAGCCAGTACCTGGTATCCATACAAACACAACAATTACAGATTCAAAAATAAGCCTCGTGTTTTCTTCTTTCTAAGCATCTGCTGTTCATTTCTGATAATCCATTTTATAACTAAAACTGTTCTGAGAAGCCTATCTTAATTAACATTATACTAGAGCAATGCACTCAAACACAATGAATCATGCCAGACGAGGTCACGTACTGGTTACATGTGAAAGACTCTCTTAAAATGGGCTGATAATAATAAATAACACTGACCTGTTTAAAAACGAATATGCAGTAAAACAAAGTGAACAAACGAAGTTCATCCACACTTTCTTAATGTTAAGATCACAAGGACGGCAATGCAAAGACTGTTTTTCCACAACTTGACACTTCAAAACGTCTTGTAATCCTCAGAGGTTTTGTTCCTGGAGTAATTCCGTGTTTGCGTCTCTCGTATTTACTACTACAAGACGTGTGAATCGGTGGGAGGGGCTAAAGAGGCAATAATGTAGAAGTAGGCGTTGATCTTCCTCTGCAGAGAAGATCTTTTGTCGCACTATGACGTAATAACGTGACAAAAGCCAAAACGAGTCATTTTCTGAGCTTGGTTTCACTAAAAGCTGTATTTGGACTAACGAGGATCCGAGTTCTGAAACTTGCAGGATATTTTATCGTACAATGACCTCATATGTCATACGATCAATGAAGAATTGAGAAAACAAATTATTACCCCTTTAAAACAAATTAAGCTTGTTTAAAAAGCTTGTGTTCACCTGCCTCCCCTTTTGAGTGAAAATCCCACATTTCAAAATCCAATCAAACAACTGATTCTTTTCGATAATCTGTTCATTTGAATGCATGTCACAATACGGAAGAAAAGATCTGTCACGACTTCCATTTCATTGTGACTTAAAACTTACCTTTAAAATTATACCGAAACGCCTGTATGAATCATTGCATTGCATTACAAACATCTACAAGCATAATCAGGATGAGTCTTACCTTTGTTATAAAATGTTTTGAGGCTAATATGCAGGGATATCCCAGAGAGACATACAGCAAAGCCCAACCAGTTCACCGTACTCATTTTATCCCCCATGAACTCCACTGCCAGCAGAAGAGTGCACACCTCCTACAGAGAGAGACAGCGAGAACGTCTTTATGAAGAACATGAATGGTTTAAGTCTAATGAAGGCTTTGAAACCGAGAAGGGAAATGGACATAAAAATTAAGAGATAAAGAGCTTTTGCTGCTTTTAAACATTACTCATAAGCGTGTGAAAGCAAATAAGAAATTCCACAAGATGTATTCTCACCTTAAAAATCCCTGCAATGGATAGCGTGAGGCTGGATGTGCGGGACACCAGCAGGAACTCAGAAAAGCCCAGCCCAAATGCCAGCAAGCCACCCACAGACAGAGTCACAAGAGAGTAGAGCAGGTGTGAGAGCTCACTGACCCTGAAGAGCTTGTCTGTGGTGCTCACACTCAGTCCTGCTCATGAATGACAAGATGAAGAAACAGGCAAACCGGTTACTTAAGATGCAAACTTCTTACAATGTATTTTAATACATCGTAATTTATTTTTTTTAATAGAAAAAAGAAAAAAACCCTGGTGTCTAACTGACCCTCATTGAGAAGAAACAGAGGAAAGAGGCCCAGGAACATGAGGGGCTGTAGATGGTACATGGTGTCTATGGGGTTCTGAAGGCCTGTGTGGCAAAGAGAAGGACATAAGAGTCACGAGAATTCCCCACTTCACCATACAGACCAAACACAGGTCATAACAACATGCTGACATGGTTTAGAGATCTTAAACTATCAAAGTTCTCCTCACACCAAGACTTACCAAGCTCTGCTTTCTGCATGAGCACTTGAGTGAGAGTCCAGCGGATCCCTCCGATAAAAGAGGCCAACAGGACCATAAGGAAACCCTCCAGATTAAACTGGGTGGACTTGAGAGTGAACATGAACAGACCGCTGGCTATCAGCAACACCACGATGATCAGGAATGGGTTCTGTTGGGTACAAAAGAGTCAAGCGGTACACATTACGAACAACAAACACCAAGCCAAAAAAGGTTGCAAGCCCTTCGATATCTCTCGTCCAAACATCCCATTTGAATAAGAAACACAGAAAATAAAACTGCATTCATGACGGACTTCCTATAAGTTTTACAGTTGATTTTACCCTCTTCAAACACTTAAAAGGTTGGCACCTGTATGCATTAATGATTGCTTGCCATGGACGAGAAGTGCTACACCCTTAATATATTAGCACCACTCAGTAGCTGTTGATGGCACCTGAACCACGACTCTGCAGGCTGTTCAAAATCTTGCCAGGATTTTTTCCATAGTTGACAGTTTTCTACTAAATTACATTAACAAAAACTTGGGATATGCATTTATGACTTCTCCCCAGGCTCGAAAATTGTGTATGATGTTTCTTTCAGTAATAAGTTGGTTCTTTTGAATAAAGTCTAAGCTTCATACAAAATATAATAACATCTGAATTCAAACACATTGATGCCGTATTGCTCATTCTTGAAGTGAACTTTATACTGTAGTGACTGGAGCCTTAAAGGGGGACCTATAATGCCCCTTTCACAAGATGTAATATAAGTCTCTAGTGTCCCCAGAAAGTGTCTTTGAAGTTTCAGCTCAAAATACCCCACAGATCATTGATGGCTTGTCAAATTTGCCCCTATTTGCTTGTGAGCAAAAAAAAAATGCAAATGAGCTGTTGTTCCCAATAGAAGGTGGAGCTTTACCAGCTCAGTTTCAGTTGCTCAACAACAACAAAGCTGGAAAATCTCACGCTGACAAAATGACAATTCTTAGTAACTTTTAGAATGCAACTGGACATTTCTGAATGGTTAGTGGATAAATTTATGTAGTTGCTGTAGAATTGATTCAACTCATCAACTAACATGTACCGTCATGTTAATCTTTTATGCAAATCCAGCGTTGAAATGATCCTCGTTTGTGAAGCAGTCTGGTGTAAAATGACAGCATGACAACAACACCACTACAACAACTCTTCCTCTCCTCGAAAGCAGCCCAACATGGCCTCCTTCCCTTTGTTGCGTGTTTTTCTGCCAGGTTTGATAAGGAAGCTCTTATCCAGTATTTGTCTAGATGACGTTCTGGCTGTTGTAGCTGTATTTAACGACTTTTGATGAGCTCCACACTGATTCCTTTGGTCCACCCAGTCATCTTCAGCAGAACATGACCGTTGTCACAATAAATCCAACGTTGAAAATCTTTTTGACATTTGTATCAGAAATAGCGAGGGCTTGGAATTCTAATTCAGATGAATGGGATCGAGAATCAGTTTACTGTTGGGAATTTGTTGTGTTGCGTCGTGCCGCATCCAGTGTAGACAGCATCACTGATTATAATGTGTTCTGTCGCATCACTCGTGTTTGGTTTAGACACCGTGTTAGGAGACAAAGCTACTTTATTGAATGGACGTTAATGGAGGAGAGGCTTCAATACAATGAATTCACTAAGCTGGCTTTTGTGAAAAAAAAAAAAAAAAAACAGCTGATCACTTTATAAATTGATAGCCTTTACACTAATCTTCAACACGTTTACCATTAAGAATTCATTTTGGAATGATCTACACTTGCAAATAACACAACAAATGCTGTATTTTTGGCAATGTTTGTCTGTTGTAAAACCAAAAACCATTTAATGATTCAGAATCAGATTGAAAAATGAATATATTTAAATCTAAGCCTCAACTTTGATAAACTAGTTTATTTTTTGATATTTTTGTTTTGGCTAGTAGAAGTTCTGAATTTCTGGAAACTTAATTTAGTAGCCAAATTGGAAAAAAAAAAAGTTAATTTCAAACCCTCAGATGCAATTAACGCAATTGGTGTCTGTAAAGGTGTGAACCAAACGGCCCATACAATGAGAAATTCTAAGGGATTATTTGCAGGGTCTCCAGTGGGTGGTACAGTATGTACACAGTCCCTCTTTTCTAAGGGTATACAGCTCTTTCACAGAAAAACACTACCACACTACTTCATGAAATTACTCTACCCTCTACTTATTTTTAGTAATACTTAATGAGTTTTAGAAAAGGTGATAAAATTGGTTAGTTGGCTTAATAACATCTCACAAGTAGTTCTTAAAGTGTTTTCGTCTCACAGACACAGTGTGACCACTCAAGAAAAGCTCTTGTAGCAGGTGTATTAAAATGCATTTTAACAGCCCTTTAACATTACCTTCAAATGTACTTCATCCACAATCACAGTGGGAATGCGTTCTCTCTAAAATGCCTTAATGTAACTGCTGCAGACTACATGCTGATTACAGTCTAGGGGGAATAATGATTATATGGACACATATGAACAGAGCGCAGCCAGTTCAGCAAAGATTCCACTTTAAAAAAATGTCTTATGTCTGACAAGCGCACTGACACAACCTCTACAACCTCTGCAAAATGTATGTTTAATGGGTCCGAATTAAAGATAGCGTCTTTTGAACAATAACTTCATTTACTTCTTTACTCACAAATCAAGTATTTAAACATACTTACTGGCTCCTCCAGTTTGAAGACCAGGGAGAAAAAGAGAATGAAGAGAACAGCTGAAGACTTGGTCATGGTGTACCTACAGGAAACCCAAAAAGTAAACTTTCAAACTTACTTGCATTTCCTGAAGCAAACACCAGTGCTTGTAACACAGGTCAAGAATAGAGTTCAAGATTTAAGTCTGCAATAAACTACAGGATGAGTTCTTGCCAGATTTAACTGAAAATCATGTAGTGTATGTTGGGCTTCAGAGTTTGATTACATCCATTCAGGGATAAATCAAACATGTTTGATATTTTGAGTCGATTTTAGACCACGTTGTTTGCACTGTCATGCATCTCCAAACAATGAGAAGTGACGAGAATACAATGGAAAAAATAACGATTTTTATTCAACACTTTCTTCTCTTCTGTGTCATTCTCATATGTTTACCTTCACCACTCGACTATTTTAACAAGTACCTTTCTGGAACTTGAAAGTGGTGGTTAAATTGCTGTCTATGGACGAGTCAACTAACTCTTGGATTTCATCAAAAAATATCTTACGGGTGTAGAACGACATGTTTCTGTTGGGCTTTAGTTCCGTGAAAATTAAATGCTACATAAGAGCAGCATTTCGTGACGCTCAATTCACATTTAGTTTCTTGTCAGCTCCATACAAGGTGGACATGAATTGTTAAAATAGAAGCAAGAAAGACCAATCATAATACAGTATGCAAATTTTAAGACAATATCAGGGGATTATTTTGCAATAATGACCAGCTGATTTTACATCATCTCAATCGTATGATGATCTAACTCCAAATATACTAGTAAATTAAAAAACATTAAATATTTATTTAAAATGATCTGATTATGTGAGAAAGTGTTCTATGAGACTATGGTATGAAACTGGTTGCCAGGAACAACACTAATATATACATTTTTAAGGTCATTACACAAAATATTTGCCTGCAAAATCTGATAACCAACTAATCAGAACCAAGTGTGTAATAAAACAATTTGTTTGCACATCTAAGACTTGGAATATCTACAAAATGTTTGAATGTCAGTGTGACTGTAGTACTTAGGGTTGAGGGATTTCTTTTATCTGAGGAAAAACTAAGTTTTGCCTTCCAAGCACTATAAAATCCAGTCTTTCAGAGAGTAATAAACAACATGCTTACAAACTAATAGTGATGAAAAGGAAGCTCCAGTTGGACAGTCCAATATCCAGCGCTGTCGCCAGGGCTGATGGACACAGACAAACAGTAGTATAGATATTTTGATGTAACACTTTCTCACAATAATACAAATTATAAACAGGATGAATCAATCAATGGTAAAACCTGAACAATGAATTGATCATGAAGATGTGGTTCATTTATAGCAAGCTAAAAATAATGGACCCCAGAATATTCAAGCAGAGATAAACCAAATTCTCTCAGTTCTTGGAACTATTAATGTGGACTTCACTCGCCCAAACTGTGTGTTGGACAAACAAAAAGATAACAGGTTTTTATCTCTTCAGCAACCATTGACACGCATTCAAACACATTTTTGGTCTTTGGACTCACTGATGAGAAAATTCTCACCTGTTGGGGCTACTTTAGAAAAGTAAACCTTCCAGGGAAGGGTAACTCGAGGCTTTCCCGTCCAGCACTGCATGGCAAAGCGTGTCAGTGTAGAGAAACAGAATATTATAGCGAGATGGACCAGGGTCATGAATAGAGGAAAGTGGAAGTCCTAAGGGAAACAGAAACAAATAAGTGCAATCTTCAAAACTACAACAATAAAACTAATTAATGGCAGATTTTTATGCCAATGAACTACATCTCACCTTCATGAGCCACTTGTTGTAGAACGTTATGCCAATGGAAAACACATAGTAGAAAAGCACCAGGGCCACAGTGCGCAGCGTCCTGCAGAGGAACTGCATCGGACACGCCATCCTGGACAAGCCGGATACAAGGCACAGCTAAACACAGTCAGAATGAAAGAATGAACCAGAGATGGTCACGAACTACTTCAACATGAGGAAAAATCAAACTCCGAGTAGGTTGATAAAAACATGCAGGGCCAAAGTTTGATTGTGTCGTATTGATCAGAGAATCACTTGTTGAAAAGTGCAACAGAACAGCTGGTACCGTTATAATGCCTGGACCGAAACGTAAGGTGTCTTGTTTTGTTAAGCAATGAACTATTGAGTTTATACATAAATAAAATCTAGCTTAAATGTTGTCCCAAGCCCTTGCGAGCATTAAAAACCTCGTTACCTGCTCACCTGACCGTGTCATTTACAGCTAACCAGTACTAGCTAAGGTCAGTGACCACAGCTTTTCTTACCTCACTGTTTACATAGTCCTTGTAAACGAAAAGCGGGTAGCATGAACACTATGTAACCATCATTTGCAGTCGTGCTTCTTCTCACAGATCTAGCGAATCTGCCATTCAAAGAACTACTTGTTTGTGGAGTTACTTCTGCTATGACGTGGACGTTTCTCTGCTGACACGTGCGCTTTGAATAAAATTTGAATTCTGAACAGATTACTCCAGATGTGTTTGAAATGAAATATTTAGTGTTATAATATTCTTCCTGTGTGCGAATTCTCTAATTATTTGCCCAATCCACTGTTAGAGGAGTAATATCGCAGAATGGCTGCTATCAGCTTCGCTTTAGCCCTGTTAGATTCGTTCTTTTGAGTTGAATCTTTTGGGTGAATCAGTTGAACCGGTTAATAAAACCCCCGTCTAAACAAATCGTTGTCGAATCGATCTGAGACGACAATGCAATGAAGTACAGAATAGCATATTAGCACACTATTCTTACTGGTTCTCTTGTAATATAGTGTAGTTTACTATTCAGAAAACAGCGAATGTTGAGTGAAAATATTGACATTAAAATATTTTTAAATGACTCCTTTTGTGTATGTGAAATTTAAGATAAAAAAAAATAGCAAGTATTTTATTTTTTAAAGTTTTAAAGACATCCTTGCACACTAAGCCCATATTTCCGTTCACTTTGTTGTGATATTTGGAGCACGTGGTCAGTGAAGAATCATTGAATTGATCAGTTCGAAAGAACCAATTCCCGAAAATGTTTCGAACTTTCATGCGTCATCCAGAACTCTAGTTGGCGCTCGGGATTTAATGTCTCAAACAGTGTCGATTAGATGTGAACGAATGAACAGAATTTCCTGTCTTTACATTTGCTGGTTGGGGTGATTTGTTTTTGTTCTCGCTCGGTTTTTCTCATGTAAGTTATATTATATATAAACACTGTAACTGTTGTATTTGCATGGATATTAATAATCATCTCATTGTATTTCGTTTAAAGAATGGCTGAGGAAGAGGATGATCCTGGGTTTGACGAGGATTTAGACGACGGAGGTAACGGAGTAGATTCTGGCCAAGGTAAAAGAAAGCGGCTTTTTTCGAAGGAGCTTCGCTGCATGATGTATGGGTTTGGAGACGACCAAAATCCGTACACCGAGTCAGTGGACATACTGGAGGATCTGGTCATCGAGTTCATCACGGAGATGACACACAAGGCGATGTCTATCGGGCGTCAGGGCCGTGTGCAGGTCGAGGACATTGTCTTTCTCATCCGCAAGGACCCTAGAAAGTTTGCGAGAGTCAAGGACCTGCTCACCATGAACGAGGAGCTGAAGAAGGCTCGAAAAGCCTTTGACGAGGCAAATTATGGGTCTTAAAACATTCCGGTTGCTATGCTATTATTATATTCTGTCGACGCTAAAAGGGTTTTCTTCTCGACTTTAATGGGGTTTTACCTGTTGTAAACCTGAGCCCACTTCTCTTTTAGCTCTATTTTTCAGTTACACGACAGGTTACAAGTTCATCTGAATAATGATTTCAAACATTATTATAGTTTTGTTTTTCAGTTATACAATAAAGATGCATTATTAAACTTGTAGTGGAAGACAAAAGGGTTTATTATTATTTTGAGACGCATTTCTGTAAATCCTCAAAATGTCAAGAAACATGACTGTCTAAGAAGACATGAACAACAACCTAAATATAATATCTTTTAATTACAGTTTAAATTTACTGAGATTGATTTCCCCTAAACTGTTTTGTTTCCTGGGAGATACTTAAACAAATATCATAGCAAGCTGTGAGAAGATCAGCAGAGGAGGTGTGTGTGTGTGTGTGTGTGTTTGTCTATCCCAGTGGAGACTTCAACCTGAAGACTGTAATGAGACCAAATGTAACTTACAAGGATGGTAAAACCTGAAATCACCTACAGGATCATGTATATTGATATGTAAACATACTAAATGATGGTTATTTAAAAGTGGAAATTTTCTGTGATGGTAGAGATAGTTTAGGAGGATAAAATATATGGTTTTATCAGTTAAAAAACAAAAACAAACAAACAATTACGCCTATGGAGAGTCCCAACAAAGCTTGCGAAACAGTGTGTGTGTGTGTGATTTTACTTTTTATTATTATTAATAAATATTGTAAAGAAAAATTGACATTGTGTCTCATTGATGTTGCAAATTGAAGAGTTAATTCAAGTTTAAAAGCAATTGTTTTGGTAAATACTGCCTGATATTGTTCAGAATGATAAAGTCATTTACACATTTGCATTTTGTTTGCAATAAAGTAGATATCAACAATGCAAAGAGTTTGGGATACATTTTTGGATTTTGTGAACTTGCAGTGGGAGGCTAATTTTAATTTTAGACATGCATTCTATTTATAACTTAGACATGTATGTATAAAATATATTTTTATACTTATTCATTCCTCTTTTAACATTTGGTAGTTTTTTCCAGTGTATGTCAATGAGAAATGATGAATAGATTTAATTTACCTGCTTTCAATTCTCAGTTGTTCGCATTATACACCAATTAATTTGCAAATAATACTCAGTAGCCATTGACCAGATAAACAAGACACAATTTACTGATTTCCACACTTGCAGCACACAAAGAATGTCATGTTGAAAATCTAAATGTGCAATAGAGAAGCAGAGCTATTCATACAGTATGTCTAATAAAACTGAACGGCATATTTTAAGCGAATTACCACTTTGATATTTGTAAAAGTTTGGGGTTAAGGTTTTGCTGCTACATAAACAGTAATAGTTAAAAGAGTTTTTAGTATATACAGAAATTAACTAATTGGGGCCAGAGACTCTGGAGGGGAAAAAAAAGAATGTTTAATTGATAAACTCCTTAAAACAATACCATACAAATCAAAATGTCAGACCAACTAAACAATGTGTTTTATTTTTTATTCTGTTTTCAAGCATTTGTTCTTAAATACAGTGAATCGGTTGTGGCTTTGGCATTGGTCTATGCAGCGATATCAAGCTGCTGATCTAGACTAAATCTAGACTAAACACCCACAAACGTGGAGTCTACCATGGCATGTGCTTCTAGCAAAACAACATGGTGAACCTGTGAACCACACCACAGCTTGGTGGCAAACCCCACACAGGTGTTTATCTGTCTGTCTGCTGAAGAGGTGAGATGGAGGCAGAAAGAGGACAAAAGGGGAAAGTGAGTTGGCATTGAGAGGGCAGGGTTTCAGTCGGCAGGGGTGAGAGGGGAGAGGAATGTCCGTGAGTCTCTGTTTTACTGCACGTTCTCCATCATCTTGAGGAATTCTGGTGGAAAAGGGACATTATGTTGCTTCAGTATCTGATCAGAATCCAGAGTTTAGAAGTTCAATAAAATGTATAAACCGCATCATACCATCAAAGTCCAACATGCCGTCGTTGTTTTTGTCTCCATCTTTAAGCAGCTCGTCAATCTCTTCCTCTGAGATGGATTCGCCAGTGCTGCGGATGATCTCAGCGAACTCATCTCTGTCAATGTAGCCATCACCGTTCCTGCAGATTGACAGTGTTACATATACTAAAGTGAGACTGGGTCACATTCCAAAACAGGTGAACATGAGAAGATAACAAATCACATACTTGTCCAGCACACGGAAACATTCGGCCAACTCTTCCTCGCTCTTGCCAGCCTGGTCCTCCTTTAGGAGTCTCACCATCATGACCAAGAACTCCTCAAAGTCGATGGATCCGCTGCCTACAATTGTTCATTATGAAGTACCTTGGCATTTTTATGCTTAAAACCAAACAGACCTTATATTTAATCTGTAAGTACACAAAATCACGTAGACCAGAAACATACTTTACGCAAGTATGCGAACGCAGATGTTGAACAAACTTTACGTTCTTCCATTGGTCAGAAGGACCATTCATATGCTGTTGACATTAAACAGGATGTTAACTTTCAGCAAGCAAGATTCTTTTCTAACTGCTGCTCTGCCTCAACGGTATTTGGCCTGAAAGGATTAACCTGACTGTCGAAGACATTAGGCCTACCCCAGTGTCTAATCTCCTATATCGCCCCTAGCGGCAGCGTTGAGAATGCAACCAGACAACACATGAAAAGAATCTTGCGCATAGTATATTTCGGGCCATAGTGTTTTATATTGTACTATGTATCCAATTTTTCAATTGTGGCATTTTGTTTACCGTCTTCATCGACCTCCTCGATGATTTCTTCCAACTCCTCTCTGGTTGGGTTCTGACCCAACATCCTCATGACAGTTCCCAACTCCTTGGTGCTGATATCACCGCCACCATCGGTGTCGAACATGTCGAAGGCAGCCTTGAACTCTTTGAAATAGACACATTTAGTTTAATAGGACAGAAAGACGTGGATATTCGTGATATATCGTTTTTTTTGTACACTCACCGGCAAGCATCTCCTCGCTCAGATATGAGCGGGCCTCCTGTTGCGCGTCAGTCTGTGAGAGACAGCGGTTACATTATCAAGGGTTAGTTTCAGATATGAAAGTGTTAATCTGATGAATGAGAAATTCTGGTTCTTACGGAGAGTTTGTTTTTGTTTTCCTAATAATCCCTCTGAATTAAGGCTTTTAGGCCTTGCAAACAGCAGATGGTGCCCTTGCAGGATAATTTTGCAACTATTTTAAGACTCAACGCGTTATTCCCTCAGCCAGTGACTGTACATGGTAATTTCCGAAATAGGACCCTTGGAATGTGTCGCCTCAGCTTGTAGTTATCCCATTTAACCTAACCTGCTGACCAGCTTCATATCAAATACCAGGATGTTAATCTCCACACACTTCCTGATTTCTGACCACCATCTCTTATTTTATACACTCATTAGCAGCTTGCACTCTCCTCTTATATATTTACAGCTAATCAATCAGGGCAACTTCAAATCTTGGAAAAATTCATCTCATTAATACATGGTTAATGGGTACATTAATACAGCGTTCATGGCCTTGAGCTACTTTACAGTGGACTAGCAGTCAAGTAACTTTGAATGTGTATAAAATAACATCTGAAATAATACACCTAATAAAGTCTTTTTCTTAATCTCAGATTATCAGACTTCTCTGCCCAGACAGAAGTAAAAAAGATTTAAAATATATTATAATCTATTCTTCAAAACTGTTTTTTTTTTAATCATCATTAGGGACAAGAAAAGTTACCCTACAATTTTAAATCTTTTTTAAATGCATGCAAAAATAAATAAATAAAAATGCAAGGGAACTGTCAATAATAGCCTACTGTAACCTTATATAATCCTTTATCAATAATTATAGATATATACTAATAAGTGTAATTTTAATAATTTTTTTACTAATAGGCCATCTGCACATTTTTGTTTTCATGCACCCATTAGCAAAACTGACTGTTTAGATTATTTAAACTCTTACCATGGTTGTGGATTAGCCTCTCTCTTATATCCACGAGACAAGCAGTGTTCAACGCGCTCACACCCCAACAGAAAGACTAGACATCAAGTGACAGTTCTCACACACTTTAAACAGGCCACCCAAGACCCGCCCACAGGCCTCCAGATTTAGAATCCTGAACTTTTAGGGTTCGGCTGCTCCCATAAGCCAATAGAAATGTGAAATGAGTACACTTTAAGAACAGTCTGCAAGAATACAGGAAAATGGTTATTCTGCTTTGTTTACTATCAGAAGGCCTGTATTTATCCGAAGAACTGATAAAAGACACAATAAAATAATTATTTATTATGCCTGGTAAAATGTAATTGTGGAAATTATATGTAAATGTTGACCACCCTCATGTTTAGGCATGATTTCCTAGCATTATTTTTAACTTAACTGAACCTAAAATGGTGCATAATGTTACAATAATTTAGTGTACAGATGGAAATTCATTTTTAAAATGGTGAGAGCAAATAGCGCTCTGCACCACCCCCGTTTTAGTCAAGCCGAGAAACCCTAAACCACTCGGGAAGGTGCTGTGTTGCAAATCTCCGGCATGCCCTGAATAGCAGATGATTTAGATCTCTACCCCACCCCACCCAAAATCTGCAATGGCGACACAGGTACCCCAAACCCGAAGAGCCCAAACTCAAGTTTCCATGTATAGCATGTATTTCCTGGGCGAGGAATCATTAGGGCGTGGATTGGAGAAAGGATGTGGGGCACTCGGAGGAGGGGGTTGCGGAATATATACTTTCAGGCAGAAATGGAGTGATTTAAAAGGAGATTTTGAGGAGAGCAGAAAGGATGCACAGTTTTCATATGATTGCAGCTCTGGAGATTTGCATTTACAGCAGTGGCGTGAGATAATACCTGCATCAGTATGACCTGAAGACAGGAGACCTGAAGGATCACATGGCCTTCCACCATGAGAAGAAAACATGGAAATCTGACCTTTTGTCAACGATGAGAACTTATGAGTAACTTGCATGCTCCTGGCACAAAAGGTATTGTCTTTAGGATTCAAAATGTATCTTTTTCTTGACCTTTCTTGGCCATGTGAAGACTCTGTTCTGAACAAAGTGCAAATATGAAACATATCAGAAGAGACTAACAGAGGAAAAGATACAACAACACTACGGATCTACTAGATGGCCAGAGTGTTGTCTATTTTGGACATGGGGCACTGGAAACCAACATGGTGGGATGATCTTGTTTTTCTGATAGGGTGTAATGAAATTATGGCCGAGGTGAATGATAAGATCACATGAGTTTCAGTTATAGCGTCTAGATATGCAATTTTAGCCTGAAGTCTGTAAATTAGCTGAATTTTTCACACGCAATGAGTTTAACTATATTAACACAAGAAGAAAGTACAATCACAAATAAACAAGTAGGTAGATTGGCCAGAACGTGCCTTTTAATGGATATGCAGACACCGCTAACGTGAGGTAATGGAAAGAGATTTCTTTTCACCATGACAACACAACATTAAGTCAGTTTCCAAAGTAAATACTGTGGCAGGGTTATTTTGAAACACTGTAAATGGAGAGGGGAAGGGGCCTGAAGGAAGGTTGGAGAATGTCTTGGGAAGAAGCAGGTGTAGCAGGGACAGCTGAGGGGGGGGGGGGGGGGGGGGGGGGTGTAAGTGGTTTCCTCTTAAAAGGTTTGGATGGTTATTTATAGAGACCATCACATTGTGGTCCCTGAGGAACATTGCCAAGGAGACGGAACTGATCTATAATATTCTCTGTCCCTCAATGCAAATTCCATCCCGTCTTTATTTTTGGTGATTTAAACCAGGGTGTTGTTGTGTCCTCTGCAAGCTTTTCCTTGAAACATCTCAGCATGAATTTTTCTTCAACATCTTGACTTGTTTCCATGAATGATTAGAGGGGATGGAATGTAAGTTCTTACTGGACGTTCTCCATCATTTTAAGAAACTCTGGAATGAAAATGGAAAAAGAGATGAAATATCATACATACACATTTCCTGGCATTGTTCACACACTCTCCACAAATCTGAACATCCTTAGCATTCAGTTATAGTGATTAGAATGTCTTCTCTCACATATTGGGATTCAAAAGAACTCATAGTCGCTGACAAATGGAGGTCAAGAAAAAGAATCCCCATGAGTATTCATGTATTTATATCTAAGAAAGAAAGAAATAAAGGATCCTTTATTGGCATTGATGGTTCTTTTCATTGCACAAATGGCTTTTTATAATGGAAAAGGTTCTTCAGGTTATTTAAAGGGAAAAAAGTTGTTTGAAGAACTGTGGACTGAAAGGTTGTTTTTCGGGAATCCAAAAAGGTTCTTCTATTGCATTGCTATGAAAAAATTACTTTGAAACCTTTATTTGCCACACAAGAGCAGCACACAAAAATAGAAGAAATAACATTTGCTTTACCATCAAAATCAATCTTTCCATCTTTGTTTGTGTCTGCATCTGCCATGAGTTCATCTATGTCTTCCTCCGCCAACGGCTCGCCAGTGGCGCGCATAATATCCCCAAACTCCTCACGATCGATCCAACCATCTTGGTTCCTGTTGAAAATATATATAACATTTTAATTACTTATTATTTGTCTTGAGATGTCAGGATGTGTTTGTTCCTCTATTAAACTGACGACTGGTTACATGAATGTTTAAGTGACGGTGTCATACACAATTAAGCACATAATGTTCAACATTTTAATTTTACACCATATAAATTTATAAAAAAAAATACATATCAGTATAACTTAATTGTAAGTGAATTGTAAGTATTAATTTGATATACAACAAAAACAATATAAAAAAATATGTTGTTATTTCTGTGTGGCTTGCTCCAAAAGTTCAACCAAGATGATTTTGGACAAACAAAATTTAGGTACGGAGGAGTCGCTAAAGAAACTAAAGAGTTAGCTAAAGAGTTTTACATACAGCAAAATTTTGAAAAATGACAAATGAGATCTTCGTAAACAAAGGAACATAAAAACATCCCCCAAAAATAATAATTTCAACATTTTCAAAAGTCATATGCATTTGTATAAAAAGCCTTCTTCTGATATATCCTCTGACATCTAGGTGGCGCAGTGGTCAAACTTTTCAAGTACCTTACAGAAATGCTGGCAACAATGTCAAATCAAATTATGTGCCAATATGTCTAAGCATTTAAAAAATATCCCTTTGTAACCAATTTCAAAATGGTGGACAGGCTATTTGTCCGATCCTGGCAAAATTGGCATTGACGGATTCAGCATGACCCATGGAATCCATAGACACCAAATTTTCTTTGAACAAAAATACAGATTTTTTGGACAAGTACGTTGTAGAGAGCCCAAAGTAGGTCAGATTACTATTCAGGACCACCTCTATCAGTGTACTCTATTTCATCATTTTCATATGTATGGATGATAGGGCTGCCATAAACTCCCATTCAGGAAGAAAATAAGCAAAATGAGAAAGTAATGTATTTCTTTTTCCCCCCACTTTCAGACTTTTTTCCAGACACAAGTGGCCTTGACTCTTAGGTGCACTTTGCTATAATTATAGATTAGTGACCATTTTTTTTGCATGTAGAGTTTTCACGGCAGTGATCATGCTTGACTGCTTGCTACCTAGATGAACAATATGTTATTATCTTGACCAGCTAGAAAAAGTATAGACTTTATTTTCCCTTAAAAGCATAAAATGGACTGTACAGATTTGCATTTGTACAGAATCAAAGAATACCTGAAGAACGAGGTCCATTAACAAGTTCATTTATCTGTTAACAAGCTTCATTCCTTCAATCGCAATCCCTTGGCTGGCACAAGAAGATTTATTGATATAGAAATGTAGTACATTTTACTATGTAAAATAAGCAGCAAGGTTATTCTTTGGATTCATATTCAATAAAGATGCATATATAAAGCCAAATACTGTAATAATAAAAGTGATGGAGAATCCACAGAAATCGAGCTCTTGAACCTAAAGGGATAACTCACCCAAAAATAAAATTTCTATCATTATTTACTGGGCAACACAAAAGCTATATCTTAAAATGTCCATACAATGGAAGATAAAGGATCCATATAAGAAATAAAGTCATAGAGGTTTGATGACAGAAACAGTGACAGAATGTTCAAACATGGACATCCCATTTATCTATCCCTAACCATTTTTCATGCCTTCCTACTATGGACATGAAAGACAAAATCCATTGACTTTTCCTAACATTGATGTTCTATTTCATTTGGTGCGGACATACAAGTGACATACTTGTCAAAGACACGGAAGCATTCAGATAGCTCCTCTTCAGACTTGCCGGCTTGGTCTTCTTTTAGCTGCTGCACCATCATAACCAAGAACTCCTCAAAGTCGATCGTGCCACTGCCTGAGGATGCAAAACTTAGATGTGATGGGACAGATTGAAATTCTTTGAGGATTAAACAGAAAACAATTTGAGTTTTTGCTTTCTGAAGTGTGGTTGGCACAAACCATGTTCAATTTCATTGCATGCAAACTCACATTCAATGCAGTCCATTTTTGTGTTGAGACCAGACTTACCATCTTCATCTACTTCTTCAATGATGGCATCCAACTCCTCTCTGGTTGGGTTCTGACCCAACATCCTCATGACGGTACCCAACTCCTTGGTGCTGATATCACCGCCACCATCGGTGTCGAACATGTCGAAGGCAGCCTTGAACTCTTTGGTTTCAGATGACAAAAAAAGAAAAGAAAGAATTCAAAACTGAATGTGACAGGCTATATGACTAGAAATTTAACAATTCACCTCAGAAAAGCAAGCGGTGTGAATCAAACGTGTCAAATGTAATGAGCAAAATCTTCACACTCACCAGAAATCATTTCCTCACTCAGGAAAGAGCGGGCGTCTGCCTGGGCATCGGTGGGCTAATAAAGAGAGATTATGGTATACTAAGAGCCTCATGGAGCTTAAAAAAATGAAAAATATATGTCCAGAAATATCCATGACAAATAAAGAGCAGACACAGAAAAACAATATGAATAACTTCACTGCTCACTGCTGGTGGAATGATCTCCCTACCTTCATCAGGAATGCAGAATCCCTGGCAATATTCAAGAGACAGCTGAAAACTCATCTCTTTCGTGAGCACTTAATCCCTTCATAAAAAAAAAAAATCTATCCTTTCCTTTTTCCCTTCCTATTCTAGCTTATATTGCTGAGCAATGTATGAAACTTGTATTGTGAGCACTTCCTGTGTCTATTTGCCTCTTCGTGAAGAATTGCTTGTTTGTATTCCTCACTTGTAAGTCGCTTTGGATAAAAGCATCTGCTAAATGACTAAATGTAAATGTAAATGAAAAACTCTTCCTTTTAAACAGTTCAGTTTAAAAAAAAAAAGAAAAAAATCATATGACCGTCAACACATTAAATAACAAATCAAATCAAATAAATGATGCTCGCTTTTCTCATAATTACCAAAATTAATCAACTGGTTTGATATTTTGTTATTTGATGCAATCAGGTTTTACATAACTGAATGTCCAAATACTTTCTAGGTAACCTGAAGGTGATAAAGACACTTAATAATCCATCTATCTAAAGGGATTGGACAAAATAATGTGTATACTATTATTATGGAGGTTAATATCATTTGTGTAGGCTACAGTGAAAAAACAATTGCAATGATCCTTTATTGTTTAAATTCTCTTGTTTGTATATCAGTGCAATTTTAGTGGTTTTCAGCAGTGTTTAATACATCTGTGAAATGGATGACTTCTGCCCATTTAACAAGAGCATCTGTACCCTCAACCACCCTTCTCAGAGACCCGCCCCCTTTAGTTACTGTTGCTATGCCCGACAACCCGTGCGCTCTCACGCCACACATCATGTTCTCACAAAGTGAAAAATACATCACGGAGCAAAGAGGACATTGACAACGTATGAAACAATTTCATAATAATGCAATTTTTGAAAGATGTTTAAACAATTAATACCGTATAGTTGCTCTTTAATGTCTGACAGAACTGTTTGCAAAGGGTCAATTGTGTGTTTTAAGAGCAATAATCTTTATGACTATGACTGTGTACACAAAGCATGGCAAGACTTCATCAGCAAAAAGGAATAGAGGGCAAAAACCGAAAGTGAATGATAAGGATCGTCGAACACTAAGGAGGATTGTGTCCAAACAACTGCAGAAAAGTGACAATACTTACTCATTATTCACCCGGAAGAGCGTGTTTCCACAAAAACTGACCACAGAAAACTTCACAAAGCTAACATCAATGAATGTAATCTCAGACACCACTGCTAAAATGTGAAAAAGATGGTGTTATGCTTATAAAACCTGGCCAGCTGGAGCACCAAGATGAACCTCATCATCTGCCCTGGTCAGCTTAAATCACCTGACTTGAATATTATTGAACTACTGAGGGCAGTTTTAGAGAGAAGACTGAGAAACAGATTACCTCCTTCAACATCTCTGAAGCAACCGTCAGATGTTCTTATCAACAATATTCAACTGGCGAGTATTCAAAAGTTGTATTACTCTATTCTAATGAGGTTGGATGCTATATTAAAGGCTAATTTTTGGTAAAACACCTTAATAAAGATATGCAAATTTCACAAGTGTTCACATCATTTTATCCAACCGCTGTATTTCTTTTAATGCTATTTTTAGAACTTAGGGCTTTTAACATGTAAAAATAAATAAATAAATAAATACACATTGACAAGTACGTGGTTATGGATATGAAATAAATCAATCAAATAAAGTAACATGTATATAACTCTTTGATTGAATAGAATAACAATTATCTCTGTGGATTATGTGTAGAATGAACTCTAGTTATACCATCCACTACTGAACAAGTAAAATGAGTTATAAAAAAAAAAAATCACATGATTATTGGTTCTGCAGCTAGAGAAAGAACGAGAGAGAGGAAATCAATTCATTTGCCTAATAATGACAAGATCTCCAATGCCACACTTCAGTAATACAGATGATGAAAAGAAAATATGACAGTATTCCAACTAACCATTTATACATTTTAGAAAATTATATTTAATGAAATCATTTCCATACATGAGATGTACTCTACAGCTACAATACATTGCTCAAAATGGCAGTAATGTGTTCTTGAACTGGGAACATTGGCTAGATGTATCCATGAAATGTATTCTGCATCAGGTAAGATAAATGACTTTTAAACAAAGACCTTAGAAATGGAACTACAAGAAATATGCCAAACAACATATTCTCTGAACACATAAATATTCCTTGAACTGTCTAAGCAATACCTAAAAAAGTGAAGGGTCAATAACCAACACCTCCTACTCCACACATATTCCTCATCGCTTTATTCTCTAGCATGTCTGGTCTTTTAATTGGTGCGTAAAGTACACAAAATTTCTAACCAGAAACAAGAAGCATCTCTTCCTTATCTTGTAGAGCAAATACCGGCTGTCTCTCTAATCCGGTAGTCGGTTTTGGGTAGAAATGCTATTCAGCACCAACATGAATATACAGAATCCTTTCATCCACATGTACATGATCACAAGGAACCACAACATGATTTTGCAAATGTCAAAGCACCATGATACTTTCAGCACTGTAATCAGACCCTATATGTTCCTTCTCTTTGATGATGTGGATTACCACATGTATCCGGAGACCACAAACAAGGCCAAACACTGTCAAAGAAGAGAAGTCACCTGTCAATCACTTTTAGTATGCACATTAATAATTAAAGGGATAGTTCGTTCAAAAATTAAAACTCTGTCATCATTTACTCACCCTCAAGTTGTTCCAAACCACAAATTTCTTTGTTCTGCTGTACACAAAGGAAGATATTTGGAAGAATGTTTGTAACCAAGCAGATCTCGCCCCCAATTGACTACCATAGAATGGGAAAAAATACTATGGTGAGGCGAGATCTGCTTAATATCTTCCTTTGTGTACTGTAGAACAAAGAAATGTATACAGGCTTGGAACAACTTGAAGGGCAGTAAACGACAAAATTTCAATTTTTGCCTATTCCTTTAACAGTAGTGATAGTTCATTAATATATAGATTACTACTGCACTGCTATGAATATTACTTGTACTGTAAACATCTGCAAACACAACAAGCCAAACAAGTCCTCAAAGTCAAGCCTTTGTATAATCTACCAGGCTCAATACTGACATACAGTTCTACACTTCTAAAAATGTGTAACATCTCTGGTTTTATTCAAGTAACACGATTATTTAATATGACGTGATGTTATTAAGTTAGAGGGTTAGAGCAAGAAAAAATTACTCATTGTAAAATGTAAATCCTGCACATATCCACTTTTTCATTAGATCTTCTAGAAAATCTTCCAGTCATAAGTATGCATCCATTTCCTGTGATCACACAAAGATCACTGATTGACTGAAGCATCTTGTCCATATCCACTCCAGATATCTTACCATACTGACAGCTTGTTAGTGAGATCAAAGTGTATCTGAAAACAGTAACGGTCTTCTGTCCAGCAGCCTTCCTCCTAAATGTGCGCAGTTGGACAAATGTCTCCAGGCTCCCCTAATAAGACCTCATATTATTCTCACCTTTCTAGAAAATGGCCAGGATTGGACATGAAACTCAAGACAGTGAACTTGTCAACCAATGTCTGTGTAGCCTTTAAAAAAGCTCCACCCTTCTTCTTCATCCCTTTCTAATCCATTGCGACCTCTGTGTGTCCTCCAATGCCCCATATTTAGCTGAAGGATGGACAAGTGGTCTCAATAACATTTCCCTGCCAAAATAAAAAAAATAAAAATAATAATAATTAAAAAAATAAAAATAGGAAAGCAATGAGAGATTATTTAGGCATTGGATAAACAGCTTCCAGAAACAGATGTAGGCTTACTTCCACACACAGGGTAGGATTTGTTCCCTCATCCACATGCCTGTATTTCGTCACCTTATCTGTCCATCCATCAGTCATCTTGGCTGTGTGTCCCTGTCGGTGCTGACTGGCTCACTTTGATCCGCATTTCACTGACCCACATTAAGAAAGTCACAAGAAGACAATGAGATGTGGCTTTGCATGTAAGTTGAACCCTACTTTCACAGAGATTCCAGGGGTTTTTTGGTTGTTGAGTTCACACCCAAAATATTGCTGTTTTATAGAAGTCCTGATTTCATTTTTACTACATACACTCTAAAAAAAGATGGTTCTTTGAAGGTTCTTTACATATAGTAACAGTTCTATTTAGAATCGTGGCGTCTTGTAGAACCCTTTATATGCTAAAATGGTAGAGTTTAGGGTTCTTTTTTCCTGCTTTTTGTGTGCAGCCATCCACACAAACTGTCAACAAACTCTCAACCAATCATGTTTTTTTCTGTTTTTAGTTTAACAGAATATGTAAGTGTGAGCAGCTCTATTCAGTAAATGATACTTATCTTCTCTTCTTCCACTAAGTAACAGAGAAATTGAATTTATGATCCATATTGTTAGATTTTTAAATTATTACTTTATGCGTAAACATACCCAGTCACAAAAAAACCCTTTTAAGCTATCCCATGACTTTAATATATATTTTTCACTCACATTCTGTCTATTTTTGCTAATTTTGGCCTTCATATACATAATTGTTTTTACATAAACAAATAGAAGAGACATATTCCAACAGTAAGGATGATATTAATAAAAATAAACCATTAATAAAAAGGTAATTTATAACACCATTAAGGTCCTATATAACACTTTCAAAGCATGGTTCTTTATAAAAAAGGGTTCTATTTAGCATCCAAAAATGGTTCCGCTATTGTTACAAGCCAAGAAACCTAATTTGGTACTGTTTAGAGCCATTCTTCTTAAGAGTGTGGTACATACTTTTTTAAGGGCTGTTGTACTACTAGAACAGACTTTTTTGATTTTGGATGCATCTAATGCGTGTATGAATGAAATCTGGACGCACTACCAAAGATTCTTTAAAATGGATTTTAATGCCTCTACGCTTAATAGTAAACTTCATTCTTAAAAAATAAAGGTTCTTTATTGGCATCTATGGTTCCATATAGAACCTTTAACATACATGGAATCTTTCCATTGCACAAAAGCATATTAAAATGTAATTCACACTAAGACAAAATGGTTGTTTTGAGAACTGATCACTGAAAGGATCTTTGGTGAACCAAAAAAAGAGTATGCCTTGATAACTATCGTGCGTTTCAACCAAAAGGGTAAACTGTAAAAATTGATCAATCCAAAATTAATGTTTATGTAGTAAAATATGTTGAAGATTAAGACAGGACATCAACTCATTAAGTGATAAGCTGTTTCCTCCATTCATGACTACTGTCCCACGGCCTCATGGGGTCCATCAGATGCCCACAGGTCACCCAAAAATGAAAATTCCACCATTTTTTATCATTTAGCAGACACTTTTATCCAAAGCGACTGACAAGGGGAGCAATTAGGGGTTAGGTGCCTTGCTCAAGGGTATCAAAGGTGGAGAGAGTGCTGTTTATTCACAATCCCCACCTTCAATTCCAGCCGGCTTGGGAATCGAACCGGCAACCTTCTGATTACAAGCCGGACTCCCTCACCACTAGGCCACGACTACACCATCATTTACTCACCCTCATGTTGCTCCAAACCAGTACAACTTTTTACTGTGGAATACAAAAGGGAAATTTTGAAGGGATTGGAGCTTTCAAGCTTCTGAAAACAGCTTCATTCGGCACCATTAAAGCTTCATAAAAAAGTCCATAAGGACTCATTCATTGCATACAGTGAAATTTACCATTTAACATGATGATGGTGGTGAGTTTTAATTTTCCTGTAAGCTGTCCCTTTGTGCTTGCATTTTCGCATTCACGAACAGACTACTGCTCGCCCCCCCCCACACACTTCTGTTTATATTATGTTTGTGTGAGGGAACAGAACGAGGAGTGACCTTGTCATTCTCTTAAGGCTCGTCACCATGACCCTTCCATGCCTTATCCAGTTTCTCCTAATAATCCTCTGACTGCTAGAGTTTCACATAAGGCTTTGCAAATATATTTTCCCCCAGGACCACATAACACACCTACACACTACGAACACTTGAAACTCAACTTGTCATACAGTAAATTCTAAGTCACAATGTGTAAAGATGGCATAGCCAAAATAGTCCCAATTAAAGGGACAAACTGAGACCTCGCTTTTGGATGGCAGACAAAATTGCATGACTGGAGAGCTATAGTAAAGAAAATTGATGTAACACACATGTATGAGATTTGAGATCAATTCAAAGCTTTTTAATATTTTTTCAAATCCACCTTTTCCACCTTTTTAAAATCACTTAATTAGACAGATAAAGGTAAGTCTTTGCAGTGAAAGTCCACTTATTTTAGTTATGGTGACCCTGTTGCAAAGAAGGTTGTCCATTATCTCACAGTCATGCAGCTTTTATTATTATATATATTATTATGTCATTTTAATTAACTGATTAAATAAATAAATGAAATTAAAATAAATTAATCTGTTCACATAGCTTTTAACAAATAGAGATATTACCATCATCTGTCGACATAAAGCTCGACATTTCATAAACAAACTCCCACATTCATCTGTTCACATGAATGAGTGAATGAATGAATACAAGTCGATAAATTCCCTCATTCTCTCTGTTAGTCTCACTAACCTCTATCTATATGTAAAAAATATTTTCTATTAATAACTTATGACGAAGACTTTGAGCCTCAGAATAGCTGCTTACTCATAATGGATTGATTTACATAAATGAACAAATCCTTCAGTGGAGAGTGAGTGTCCTGTCATCGCCGTTTCTAACCCAGCCCCAGTGTGATGGTGGGGATGCAGCACAAAGCCTCTGGTGGCTCCGTTAAAAAGCATGTATTCTCTGCGAGAGCCTTATGTCACCCCAAGCTCTCCAAGACACTTGAGCTGAGGTAAATGACAGCAGCAACTGTCCACGTCTCATTCCTGTCTCTCTGCCTAACACTCCTCCTTTTTTCTTCACGCTATTCTTGGACATTCCCAAGGACAGCAGCTGAATCTTCGAGAACAACTAGAAGTGTAACAAACTAAATAAGGAGAGAGCATGCGCCCTCGCTCTTTTGCTCTCCTTAAATCCCTGTCATCTATCAAGAGTGGTCACTGATTCTACAAATGCATAACCGAATGCGAATATGAGCCAGTCAATAATAGGCCTATATGATTATGTTTCAATTACGTTTGATCAACATCCTTTGAAGTTGAACCATAATTTTTGTTGTTGTTGTTGTTGTACTTGCAGACAAAAGGAGTTTGGGAGGGGCATGTTCATCTACTCCTGTCAATCACAACTCGAGGGAATATAAACAATCGCTTACCTCCCTGTAGCAGCTCTTTCTACATCATGCCACATGTCCAGTCTATTTTTAATCATTTTTATTAAAACTATAATCTTCATTCGTCATGCCCTAAAACAATAGAAGACGAAATGGAATAAGAATACATACGTGATCAATGCTTGCATCTTGCAGTGACGACTGTATTTACAGAGCTATTTATACCATTAGTAGGCTGCTCAGATATAGAGGCATTCTTTTTTATTTTACTTTATCTTCATTGTGTTTAATTTTAATAGACTGCCTTTGATCTTAAATGGACATTGTGCTTAAATAAGGGTCAAATGTAATAGAATTTTAACCCTTTCATGCATAAATTATATATTTTTTATTGCTCTCAGGGCTCTCATGAAAGTTCATGAGATTTGAACTTTTTTATCCATATTTTACAAAGAGATTTTCAGTTTGCATTCGTGTTTTTAACTAAAGAGATTCTGTATTAAACGTATACAATAATAGCACAGCAATACTGTGTGTATTTAACAAATATCAAAGAATGATGTATAAAATGATTTCTGCCTTCTTCTATGATTTTTCTATGAGGACTTAATGCACAGCGTTGTAGTACATAAACCAATAATAAAATTGGTTTATGTAGAATTAATTAAAAATTAGATATTTGTTATTGTTAAGCAGTGTATGTGATTTCTTGTTAAAAAGCATATTGATTTCAAATTAAAAGAAAGAGATCTATCGGTTAGACAAAGCCCAAATAAAAACTGGAATTACAAGCAACATTTCTGTCCCCCTCACTTCTGAAATGATGGCTACACCCCTATTATGTAGGCTAATCAGATTACCTTTTTTTTTTTTACTGAAAATTAAAATATTATAACATAAATACATTTATTTACACCCAAAAAAAGTTACTGCAGAGGAATTCAAGAACAATAGTCACAGTGATACTATAATAGTTTTAGCTGAAATGTGATGCATGATGTCCAATCTAGTGGGCAGATGATTTATCATAAAATGCAGCCCATTTAAAATCAATACTTTAATTTAACAATAATACGACTCCTTAGATAGCAACATGTTTTTTTTTTGTTTTTTTAACTGCAAGAGCCTCCTAGGATAGAATATAAGGGAATACAAGGGTTTGCCACTTGACCTCTATGGGTGAAAAGTATTAATACCAGCACTCTGGACATTAATATCTGCACTATTGTCATTAATACCAGGTCATATTGCTGCTAATTTTTGAATCCTTTGCACTTTACACTGCTGCTATGTAACACATTTTTTTTCTTTTCTTTTTTTATTGAGATTTTATCTTATCTTTATACATTTATATTGTTTAAATTCTTAATTATGTTTAGTACTTATAATAATTGCACTATCTTGGAGTAGACCTGATTTACATTTCACTACTGGCTGTATATACTCTATACAACTGTGTATGTGACAAATAAAGAATCTTGAAAAGTGAAGACTGTTAAGTGCAGATCCCCTGAGGATCTACGAATACGGCCGAGTACCCGCGGAAAAACACGAGCTTCATTTGAACCAATAAAAAAAAAAATAATAATAATAATCGATTGACACCCGGGAACCTTTCTGATTGGTGGATCTCACATCAGGGCGGGTCAACAACTTGACACGAAAGTTTGTGCTTTTTTTTTTTTTTTTTTTTTCATGATAAATTGCATTTTAAGTCGGCTAATTAGCCCCAAAATCATCATGTATAATAGTGAGAAAGCGACTCGCGACAATTGGTAATTTGCAGTCCGTGTGGCTTTCCCTTCGCGAGACACGAATAACTTTAGTGTGAGAGAGGTTTATAGGCTGATACATTATCAAGCCACTACAAATAGAAAACGTCTTGTAATGACAATACATTTTTACAAACGTTATACAAATGCATTGGAAAATCAGTGGACTATGCAGCAGTTATGAGCTATTTGAATCGAAATGTCTTGATAAAGCTATTTACAAACCATTACAATGTACATACAAACATTAAAAGTGCTTTAGGCCTATTAGCTAGTGTATTATTGGGGTGAGAGAGAGAAAAAACCTGATAATTACGAGAATTCTAACACTCCTCTGACAACAATGAAAAAAAAAAAACTGTGTTTGAACGGATTAATTTTCAAGAGCAATCAAGGCGAACTCTTTCTGCTGGAGATATTCACGAGAGAAATGTCTCTTTGAATGAATTTAAGCTCCACCTTCATTCAAGTCACTCACCTGCCCACATGTTCTGTAAACGTATCGCTTGTAGATGCAACAAACGCGAACATCAGCCACAGAGTTGTCAAAATCCCGCCATGAAAGCGCTCGTCCTCGCGTTATTGGCTGCAGCCTGCGCGTGTCCGTCTCCAAGCCAGGACGCCCGCAACCTCACTCTGGACACCCTGCAGCTGCTGGACCAGGGACGCTGCCTCTTCAGATCCATCCTGCCTTCAGACACAGCAGTACAGGTACTGGTGTGTGTGTTTGTAAGCATGACCTTCATGTCCCTTGTGATCAATGGGTGCACTCTGTGCAGTCTGGGCAGTTCAGAAGACTTATCCTGGGAGCCACGCTTCGCCTTGCTGAAAAACCTCATAGTGAGTGACGTTCTGCTCATTATCACCCAAGGTCCAACCGTGATTCACTGCCTGCTGCAGAAGACCACGCTGCCGTACGGAGCTTGGTGTGTCATTCAGTTCTTTATTAACACCGTTTGTGTTTTCTGCACCCTGCTTACTATCACCTGCATGGCTCTGGAGCGCTACCTGTACGTGTGCCAGGCCATCCACTACCTCAGAATACTAACCACCAGGCGCCTTCACCTCATAGTTGGGCTCACATGGTTTATTTCAGTGTGTGTATCGACAATTATAACAGCTTTGCTCAGTTTAGGGCACAAGAGCTCATTGCTGGGCAAACCCATTACAGGACTCCTTTGCGAGCCGGACACCTTGGAGTCCCACCTGGGCTTTCCACGGGCTGCTGCGGTGTTTCGCAAAGTGGTTGGGCTCATGCTGACGCTGCTTTGCGTCTTTTCCTACTCGTTCTCGTACCTGCACATGTATCACGAGGCGCGCAACGCCGTCCAGCCTTTCCAGCAGGTCAACACGAGGGCACGCAAAACCGTGATGTTCTACTGCTCAATGCTGCTGCTTCAGCTGCTCCCCATCTTTCTGAAGATAGCCTCGGATGCTCTGTGGGAACTGGAAGGCAACATGGCCATGATCCAACCGCTGGATTACACTGGAGGCTGGACGACCGCGGGGATCCTCCACATCATGCTGCTGGTGATGCTTCAGGTGCCTCCGTGCATTAATCCACTCATTTACGGTCTGCGCAACAGGGAGGTGAGGGATGCTCTGGTTAAGCTGATGTCGTGGAGAAAGTTGAACCGTTAAGTGAGCCCGGGATTATCCTCTACTGGGAGACGTTTCAGCGTTCTGAAGGAACAGAATGGAAGGAAGACAGATGAGTGTGGTTTATTGTGAGATGATACAACTTTAAAGCAAAATGCTTTGAATGCAAAACATAGTACATTTGACTTTACATTTAGGTTCAATTTGATATTATTTTGATGCATTAGGTATTAAGAACAAACAATGAACAAAAAAAAAAGAATTTATTAATCAATGTTTGTGTTAATTTTATTTGTTTTTCGTTAATTCAGGTTCATAAATGTGAATAAATAGATTCAATTAATTAAAGAATGTAAACAAATGACATTATCTACAAGTTAGTAGATGTTTGGCATTAACCAAAAATGAAAATGCTGTGAAAATTGAGGCTTATTGTAAAGTATCACCTATATATTTTAAATATTCCATTACTGTTACAAAAAATGACTTAAAATAGCTGCTCAGAGTCTGTGAAAATCACAGGTACAAATCTAATTACCCAGGATCTGAACGGACATATTAACACTCTTAATGATTACCAGCCAAGAATGCAGATATAATTAGGCATAGCAAAAATGTGTAAAGGTTATAGATACAATAACAGATATCAGGTATAATGGCAGATACTGTTGCAGAGACTAATACTTCATAAATGAATATAATATAGAATATATTACATTTTTATTTATTTGTATAAATTATTGTGTATTTATATGTATATTTATTTACTTATTTGAATGTGTATATGTACAGTGTTTATTTATTTATTGACAAAAAAATGAACTTTAGTCCAGTACAATGTTGTATGTAAAAAGAAAATCTATGTAAAAAGCTTATTTGTGCTATACTATATAATTGTTTATAATTACTTCATTATATTGTTGATTGTTTCCACTTGAAATTTGAGTAGAAATGAAAGAGTTTTGCTAAATTTGATACTATAATTATAATTATTTGGTGCAAAGTAATAAAAGTGTGATGCAACTTCATTCCCTTATTAAGTGATGTTTTATCAATAAAATCCTGCTTCTTTTGTGAAATGGATTTTGTGATAAAATGGATAATTGTCCATGCAGACTCTTTCACCATTTGGTGCCCATGTGTAAATAAAGAGGTTCTGAACACAAGTGAACTGCATGAAGAATATATCTGTGCAAACATCTCTATGAAACAAACAAGTTATCCCAACAAGCTAGACTTTCTTTTCACAGACATGAAATGACATTAATAAGTGGTTCTTGCTAAAGCAAGTATGACTATTACTATTAATCAATATCAACTTTTTAGTTATTGATATGAACAAGCATCTAAAACCTTAAAATATTATGATGGGTACCTCCTCCACAACATTTGTTGTTCAAACATGATTGCTACCTCAAATTGTGTGACTTGTTGAGGAGAGGTGTGCTATTTCTAAACAGTTATACATACAATTTTTCCTGATGGCTAATAAACCTGCTAGAAACCACCAACTAAATAAGGGACCTATGAAAATCACAAAGATTTATATAGCAGGTGGAACCATGTAACTGCACTGGAACTAACAACCACACATAACACCTTAGCCATGGCAAAACATTTCACCCCAAGCACCACCAACAAAAATCTTTTAATTTGACCTATTGGAACATTAAATAATAATTATTATATACAGCCTTTACTGCAACACGCTACATTACTTTTGACACTTTTTAAAATCGGCATTGCATCTCGAATGTGATCAACAATACTTTTAATTATTTTCCCATCCCTTTTTTGCCATTTGACTGTCAAGGAGTCTCTTAAATGGATAAATAAGGGATGGGAAAATTGCAGTAAATCAAATGAGAATGAAACATTTATATATACTGAAAGTTCATTATCATTCAGGCAAATGTGTGAAAACCAAAGTGGAAAATCTGCATTCTCTTTTCCCGGAACGCTTCCTGCATACATTATAGAAGCGTGAATAATAGCAAAAAGAACAAGTGTGTAGCTCATTAAATTTTAATTTAAAGGAGAGAGAAAAGAGAGACGCTGACCAAAGAATAGCTTTTGTATTTTTCTGAGGGAAATCAATCATTTGCAATAGACATAGTCTTGCTCACTGACTAGGCTGCTATTATTGTTGAGCTCCCTCTAGTGAGAGTAACATGTCTTTACTATTTCAGGGTCATTGTTCAGTTCAAGCACTTTAGATGCCCCTTTTTTAGTGATAAGAGCTCTTGAAAAACACTTTAACTAATAAAATATTGACGTTTTGGTTTAAATACAGAAAGATGGTAATAGGTGATGCAGTGAGATCCAGGCAGTCTGGCAACGATTATGTCAAGAGATCAAATTTGAATAAGGAATAGTAAATTTATTAAGAAAAAATGTAAAATTAGAGAGACAAATTTATCTAGTAAATAGTTTATAATAAAATCCAGAGTTTTGTACCTAAGAGATGGAGAGTGAAGATCGGATTATAGAGAATGAGATGGATGAACAAAAGATATTTGTAGAATGAAAGGAGAAGCAGAAGTAGGAGCAGAAAGAGAGACAAAAAGAGCAGAAGCAGAATAAGAACAATGACTATATATATATATACAGGAAACTTACACCTTCTTAAACATAAGTTTTGGTCTAATAAGAAAAAGTCAAACGGACTTATCCATTATGTCATAGTTGGTGTAATGGCTATCTCAGAGTGACTGGTTAAATGTCAAAAATAGATACAGAAGGTGTTGTTCTGACACCATTAGGAGAATATTACAGATCTTGCATTATCTCATGTCTGCAGAAATAGAAACAGATTTTGATACATCACAATTAATTAATGGAAAATACACCCACTCAATCCTACAGCACAGAAGAGACACCAAAGATCTTAATATTCAAAAACATCAGAGCATACAGTAGAAAATATATAAATGATTAAGGAAACCAATAACACGCAACAGAATAATAATATATAAAGAATAATTAATAAAAGAAATAATATGAACAAAGGCATTGTCATTAACACTGTCCATTTTGGATACACCAATAGGTCATAAAATAACTACATATAAAATTTGGTCAAGAGAAATCCATTCTGAATTAAATGAAACCAACAAGAGAAAACAAGTCTGGAGTGATTAAAAAGTTCTTCCTCTCAGGTGCACAAAGACAAAGGAACGAGGAAGTGATGAGTCGTTATGCAATCAGTCACATCCCTCTCATGAATTACAGTAGGGGAAATTGAACTGTTGCTCACACACAAGCCACAGAAACTGCCCTGAAACCAAAGACATACAGGCTGTATAGGTAAGTGCAATTTTACTGGATTCATTTTAATCATGCAACAAAAGCTGACATTTCATTGGTATTTTATGTATGTTGTAAAGCAAAAAAACATTTTGTTTAAACAGTATAATACTTATAGAAGACTGTAAATTGGCTCAGCGGGACAATGCTCAAGACATTCTTCTGGCTGGCAGAACCAGTTTGTGTGTTGCAAAATCTTTGAAGCCATCTTCCTTAACCCAAAACATTCCTTAACCTGTATTTACTTGAAAACAGTGGCAACTGGTATATTATTATTATTATTAATAAAGTAGAAGAGAGTGGGGTAAGAAATGCTATAGTGTTAGGTTGCATATTCCTGTGTACCTGTTTGTTACATAATATTTGTAGACAGGCACCATCATACCTAGCTCTCTACAAGAGAGAGAAACAAAGGCAACACGTAAATAAAAGTTGTTGTTTTTTTTGCATGTCAGTCATTTACATAGTCCAGTGGGTTTCATGTCAAAACATTCATCAAAATTATCCTTTTTTTGCACTAAAGAAAAGGTTTTGCTTTGCAAAGATGGGGAAATGCAAGGAGGAAGCAATGCGCAAATTTACCAGCAACATTGTTGGAATGTAAAATATGCTCACCAAGACAGTAACTACACCATGGTTTTAAATCTTTTATTATATGAAAACATGCTAAAATATGTGATCATATTACAGAAGTCACTCTCTGAAATCCAGATTTGTTAGT
Source organism: Opsariichthys bidens (assembly GCA_037194245.1). Lineage (NCBI taxonomy): Eukaryota > Metazoa > Chordata > Actinopteri > Cypriniformes > Xenocyprididae > Opsariichthys > Opsariichthys bidens. Next base: position 14,399,712 of record CM074285.1, on the reverse strand, counting down.
CCCTTTAACTTCATAGCTCAATATCCAAGTAACTATATAACAAAACACGAAAAATCAACTCAAGAAACTGCCCTGGGATTTGCTCAGTCAAATCACCTTAGCATCATAACAAGTTCAAGCACAACTTTATCATTGTCTTTAAAACAAATGGCTCAACTTTCCCCTCATCCCCAGTGCTTGAAATGGGCCGGAATGCGCTGGTATACTATACTGGCACTTCTTTATTTTTCCCTTTCGCATACAGCCAGTTTTCCTCGCATGCCGACAATTGACATGTTGCATGTATGGAAGCCCGCCACTTCCTCCCTTCTTTAGGAACGTGTTTTGAACTGAACATCGGGAGTACCGACACTTTTATTTTTCCACACTGCTCCTCCCAACTTGGATACTAGTGATATAAATAATTTCTGTACCACAAAAAGCACAATACACTCCCTGTTTTGAAAAGACCTAACAGTACATTAAAATAAAAGTAGTTGTAGCCGAATGTGCTCATGCTAACTCTATTCCATTCCAGCATCAATGGAGAACAAATGGGATGCACAACAGCAACAAGAACCTTGCTTCGATAACAGCCTTGTATTTATTTGCAAGTTACCAACCAGGGAATTCCAGTCACTGGACAGACGTGCGCCCGTTCAGATCAAACTCCCAGCGCAATGCAGCGTCCATCAGCTTCGTGTGCGGCTGTGTATGCTAGCACAGGAGTATAACAGACTTTCAGAGCCATTTGCACTTCTGGACCCAGAACGATACAGTTTGTTGTACTACAAGGAGGAAGAGTGGTATGAAATTTATGACGACTTTCAGGTATTGCGAACTCTGGATGCACCCTGGTTTCAGGGTACCGATGGTCTCCAGACTGTCTGTGTCACTGTGTTGGCTCAAAAAACCACCTCTGAGGAGAGAATTCGCTTCCAGGGCATTCTGAACGAACTAATCGGCTATGACTTGGACTCCTCAGACACTAATCGTTTAAGTGAACTAGGCTATACCCGAAGAAAGTTTGCCACACCGCGAAGGGAAGAGCTGAAAAAGCGGGATCCTATAGCTTATGCTACTGAACCATGGACAACTTCCACAGTGCTCCGAAATGACCAGCAAGGTCACCTTCAGCAGAAACTCTCGGTGAATCTTTATTATAATAGATCAAAAATTTCCGTTAACTCTGACTTGACACATACCCCCAGTGATCTCCTCAAGATCTTCTGGGAATCATTGCCAAAGGGGGACTTGTCATTCGAAGGATGGTCTGTTGATCATGTCCTCAAGGTGTGTGGCAGAGATGAATTCTTGAGTGGAGACTTTAAGCTCTCAGACTACTTGTGGGTCGGGCACTGCCTTAAAAACTCACTGGACCTTCATCTCTCAGTGGTTGCCATCTCATCCCTTCCAGATAATACAGTAAGCAGAGAGTTCTGGCCACTGGTTGACAGCCTCACTGGTCTCTCAATCTCCCATGAGGAACTTTCCCTTAAAGGGAAGGAAGTAGAGGACATTGTGATGATTTCTCTGTGGGATTGTGAGAGAAAGTTTAGAGTTAAACTCTTAGGGTTTGACATCCCAGAACTACCAAGTAAGGTACCTCCACTTGTTCATGTGGAAGCCACCATAATATATGGTAGAAAGATTGTGTCATCGGTTTGTTCAACTCCAAAAGAGTTTACAGATGAAGTGCTGTGGAACACCTGGCTGGAATTTGACATTCTGATCAGGGATATCCCTCAAGGAGCGAAATTAGGCCTCACAATTAATGCCGGTACCGCAGAAGGCATGTCAACAAAGGACACAAAGTCAAATTCCTCTAAAGTACCAGATTACCAAAAAGGAAAAGGGCAAGTACTATACTTTGTAAACCTCCAGTTGATTGACCACAGATCCCTTCTTAGCCAAGGTCCACACACTCTGCACATGTGGCCTTTCCCAGAATGGGATGAGGAGGCTTTCACTTATGAAGGGGAAAAGCTGTCAACCGCCACTAACCCTGATGTAGCTAAATCAATGGCAATTACCTTCATGCTGGATCGCTACAGCTTTCCTGTTGTCCTGCCGCATGGCAAGAGCTCCTCTTTTAGTGGTACATCTCCTATCTCAGTCCCTTCTACACTGGACCTTTCAGGAGAATCCAGACTCTCCTCCCCATCCAGTGAGGCTCCTGCAACACCCTTCACAAAGACAGATTGCCTCAGGAGGCTCAAAGAAGAAAGTGTCCACTACGCCTCAAATTTACCTCAGTTTCTGCGCAAGGTCGACTGGATGATGCCAACTGCGGTCCAGGATGTCCACTGGCTGTTGAGTCACTGGGAGCCAGAGGACATAGAGCTGTTTGTGGCCCTTGAGCTCCTGAGTGTGGATTTTGCAGACATGAAGGTCAGAAGACTGGCAGTTCAAAGATTAGAGATCCTATCCAATGATGAGGTGCTTAAGTACCTGCTGCAGCTGGTTCAGGTAAATTGCTCTAAAGGATACTGACCTATACATTAATGCCTGTGTCAAAGTAATGAACCTCCGAAGAGCTCTTTCTTGGAATTTTCTCCAACTATGAGTTCTAATAAAGCATGCTATTTATTTAGACCCTTAAAGTCGAGCCATATCATGATAGCTGCCTGGCAAGATTTCTTCTCAAAAGAGCACTAAGGGTGAGTTATATGTTTCCATCTATGCAATACATGCTTCATTAGACGATGAAGCATGATATTTATAAGTTTTACTAAAAATACTTACACCATTTCATAGACAAAAGATAAAAGTTTAACTCCACTATCTGTTGCCATTTCCTGGAACATAGAGCAGACGGATCGGACACTTCTTTTTCTGGTATTTGCGGAGTGAGGTGGCAGGATGCCCGTTTTTCCGCCAGCGCATGGCGGTAATCCTGGAGGCATACTTGTTGGGCTGTGGAGAGGCAATGTTGACTGAATTCCAGCATCAAGTACAAGTCGTCAATTCCCTGCATGATGTGGCTATAGCAGTGAAAGTGCTCTACCCAGATAGGACAGACCTTCCATCAACAGGTAAAGATCAAACATGCATGCCCTCTGTACTATTGTCTTATACATACATCTACATTATCGAGTTTGTGTGTCAGCTCCTCAGAAACTGCAGGAGTTACTGGAGGAGTGCAATTTACCCTCTGACTTCCAGGTGCCTTTTGATCCCCGTGTCAGAGCAGGAAGTATCATAGTGAGTTGATCATATTTATCTATAGCTTCCAGTATGCTTGAATATTAGAATGCTATCAGATTTTTTATATAGCAAACTTATAACAAACATAAGCTTCTCAATGTTGGGGGATTGATTGATTTCCAACCCCACTTGAACTTGTTCACAACATAAACTGTTTGTAGGCCTTCATAAACAGATATGAAAAAAATTAACTCTTTAATACATAGTATACCATAAAAAATTGATAATTATTTATTCACCCTCATGCTTTTCCAAACATTTATGAGACAATAAGATATTTTGAAAAATGTCCCAGTGAATTGGATGTCCGATTACTTTTATGTATGGATAACTTTTGTTGTATGGACACATATTCAAAATGTCTTCAGTAATGTTTGTCAGAAGAAAGAAAGTCATGGAGGTTTGGAATGACATGAAGGTGAGTAAACGATGACAAAATTTTTGGGTGAACTGTCTCTTTAATTCAAACTATCCCTCACACAGCTGAAAGACTGTAAGGTGATGGCCTCTAAGAAAAAGCCACTCTGGCTTGAGTTCTCCTGCATAGAGTCAGAGGCTCCAGCCTCTCCTCCTGTCGGCATCATCTTTAAGCATGGAGATGACCTCCGACAGGACATGCTCATCATCCAGGTAAAGAACTATTCAAAAACAATTTTCATAACAGACTGATTTTTCACTAGCAACTAAAAACTGAATTAATTTAGAAATGAAAGGGTTTTTAATGTTGTTTTTCAGACTCTAGTGGTCATGGACTCAATTTGGCAAGAAAAAGGTTTAGACTTGAACCTGGTGCCTTATGGATGTATTTCAACAGGATATAACATAGGTACTTGTCTTCTTCTTTTTACAGCAGTAAATTCCGCAGTGAAAGCACTTAAAACATTTAACAAACATTGACAGCAAAGCAAAAATATAATTAAAAAATAATCATTTTGACACAGCACTCATACTTGATTCTGTAGAATTGCATGGTACAAAAAAGTCTAATGACCAACAATCTGATCAAGTGACTGTTGTCGCTGACATCTATCTGTCTTTGACACAGGAATGATTGAGATTGTGCGAAATGCGATCACTATTGCCTCAGTTCAAAAGAGTGAGGGAGGTATGGCGGGAGCTTTCAAAAACAATGCCTTGTATGAGTGGCTTCAGAAGAACTGTCCATTCCAGGAAAAAGTAAGCAGACATAGTGTACTAATACCATCTCATGTGAGCTGCTCTTTCTCAAGTGTGATTTCTGATGTATGAGATGTCTCCACAGTCTGATAAGCAGGTATCTGATCATTCTCTTCCTTATGTCTTGAACTTTGGTGTAACAGCACTTTCAAGCTATGGAGAAGTTTGTGAACTCGTGTGCCGGCTACTGTGTGGCAACATATGTGCTGGGTATAGGTGACCGCCACAATGACAACATTATGATCACTGAACAAGGTAAAAGAACAAGTTAATTTTGTCCTTTGCTTCTGACAAGAACAAAATAAAATAAAATAAAATAAAAAAGCCATTTTGAATGATGCAATTTTTAAAAATCTGCAAAACCAATAAACTATGCAGAGGTTTCAATAGCACAGAATGTGGGCAAGAATAGACGTACATTCTAATGAATGTGTCTACAGAGCATCTAACTAATATTAAGTCTTTTGTTCTTCTCAGGCAACTTGTTCCACATTGATTTCGGCCATATTTTGGGCAACACTAAGAGCTTCATGGGGGTGAACAGAGAAAGGGTGCCCTTTGTCCTCACCCCTGACTTCCTGTACGTTATGGGCAGGGTGAAAGGCCGTCCGAGCCTCTACTTCAAGAGATTTATGGTATGTTCTTCAGCACGGTCAAAATCTTCTCAGTGTTAGTGTTATTAAGCTTTTAGAAACTTCATCCTGTTCAATTTGGATTAGTGACTGAGTAACTAGAAAATAAATAAAACAAGTTTGTATGTTAAAACACGTGGACAGGTGATACGAACAAGTCAACAAAATGCTACAGCCTATCTGTTCTCTCTCTAGGACACCTGTATCAGTGCCTATCTGTCCCTCCGGACTCAGTCTCGCCTACTTATCACGCTCTTCTCTCTAATGCTCCTCACGGGAATTCCGGAGCTCAGCATGTCACAGGACATGCGCTACCTACGTACTGCACTGCAGCAGGATCAAGGGGAGGAAGAGGCTCGGAATCACTTCCTGCAGCAGATTGCACTTTGCGAGCAGAAAGGTTGGACTGTGCAGGCAAACTGGTGGTTTCACTTAATGGCCGGCATTAAATAGAAAACATGAGGAAACTATGTAACATTCTGATAGATAATGCCATTTTCCCACATGCTATAATTCAACTTAAAGGCACATTTCACTCAAAAATGAAAATTGTCATTTACTTGATCTTCCAAAGATGATTTTGTTTTCTGTTGAACACGAGGAGATGTTTGTCAGCATTTTCATGCTGCTCTTTCCATACATGAAAGGGAATGGTGTCCAGGGGGTGACAAAAAAAAAACAAGTGGTCCATCTGAATCCTGCACTATATTTACGTCTTCTGGTGCCATATAGTTGCTTTATGTAAAGAACAGAAAGAAATGTTAGGTGTTACTTTCATTTATGCACCTTAAATTCATTTCTAAAGTATTTAAGTTTACTTAATATATAAAGCCCTTTTTGTCAATTTTCCAAAATAGCTACATATAAATAACTATATTGTGAAATATATCCTTACCGTGAAATAAAATCAGTTCCGTAAAATTGAATTTTGGCCACCCCAATGCTGATCAAACGCTCCCACAGAAATATCCGATGAGATATGTGAGCGAATCAGAGGTGTTCACGAAACCGCTCAACAGTGCTCAAAACATCACATTTTTAAAATTTCATTACCGACTTGGTATCGTGGTCGGTGCTTTTGACAACTCTAGCTTGAAATGATGTGAGGGTGAATTTTCAACTTTGAGTGAACTACCCTATTAAATTTTACATTTTATTATGTAAACTATATGGAGAAAAAATGTGTGTTCAGTTTAAACAATAAAATTTTGTTTGCCACTACACGTTATTTTTTTCCTTTCAACAATTTAGAAATTTAGATCACCTTGACTGTTAGAAAGAGCATTAGTGTATCACGACAGTAATGTAATAAGGATGGCAACTCAAGAAATGAGACTGCGCAGGTATACAGAGTAATCACATGTTCTCATATGAGTGCCATTCTGCTATTTACACTCGTTGCCTTTAGAGGGCACTCTGGGCCATATTCACCTCACATGCACTGGGTCATGAGACAACAGACCTAAAAACACATTGCTTCTTAACAATAGACTCTACAATAAAATAGTTTTAGTTCATTAACATTATTAAAAGTGCAACATACAAATGCGAAATTCTCTTCACAAAGGCCGTATTTTGGAGTTGCCATGGCTATTGGTGAGGGTAGGGAGAGAGGGGAGGGCTGTTTGGTGGGTGTAGGGGTGTTTTCAAAGCCAGCAGTTTGGGGGGCATGGGCGGGGGGCTGTCAAGTCTGTCTGAGAGACCGTTTCCAGACAGACAGCCTCCATGCTTCTCTCAGCTTCTCATCTCTCATCCACTGCATCCTCACATGCTGTTCTTCATTCAGTCTTTTCCTTTGTTTTTAATCATCAAGGTATTTTTTATATTTTCTTGGTTCTCATTTTTAATCACGTTTTATCTTTAAAACAGTACTGCATTCAGTGTTTCATTTATTTCACTCTTCTCGCTTCTTCTTTCTTATTCACTCGCACACACACACACACACACACACACACACACACACACCAAGACGGTATCACTGTGCTGCTGATGAAGGATGAGCACATGGTCACCCCTCACACTGGCTGGGTACCTTTCTTGGGACTGTCCGTTCTTCACTATAAGAGATCTACAAGAATTTTGAATCTCTTTTACTGCACTTTATCGAAAGGTAAGACTATTCACAATAGCTTGAAAGTTGATGAATATATACATAAAATACATTGACTTTCAGCTGCCGATCCAACGTCTTCCCTCAGACCAGATGACTGTTACATAGATGAAAAAGATATTCATTCTGTGAAGTTATAAGAGACTATAATTATTCCTATTTGTGATACATAATAATAATAATAATAACAATAATAACATTAAGTATGTTATTATAAAATATGGTTCTCGTTATCTTAAACTAATATTTATTTGTTGCAATTATCTATAAATTTGTGACTCAAATAATATGCTTTACACTTGATACCCTATAGGACTTGTGGTTCAATGACAATAATTCATATTCAGAACTGCTTCATTTCTTCACACTAAATCCTCTTCATGACACCCTGCTTTTAAACCCACATTTGATTTGTAGTCATATCCCATCGCCATGTGCTGTTGTTGAGGTCACGCCCTCAAAAAAAAAGGCCATGTTTGATGCAACCTGCTTTTTATAATTGAGAAGCCCCAATAATTACTGATAAGGGTGTGCCAGTGGGCAAGTCAGTTCATATCCATTTGAGTCTTGGTTACTGAGTGCACGTGGAGGACACAGACAAGCAGAAATGGTTTCCAGCACAAAAAAAGAGCACTGACCTAGTTCATGTTAGACAGACCAGCCAGACGAGCCCCCAGTCTCCCCTCATTAAAAAAAAGTGTGGATTGTATGAAATTTAACAGAACTTAAATATAAAAACAGTAAGCTATTTTCAATGATAACAACAAATTACAGTAAAAAAAATAGCCATATGGTGATTTCTGTGACACTGTAACACTATTATACTGGATGATAGAAAAATCATTAGAATGAAGTAAATTCCTTCTTTCTATCCAAAGAAAACACAGTCACACTTTAGATTAGGTGTCATTAAGTAGAATGTACTTACAAGAAAATGAAAAAAAAAATGCTTGGTACAATGCATTTGTTGTTTTCATGTTGAATTGCAAGACACTTTTGCTGCTATTGAGGAGAGATACGGGTAAGGTTAGGCACAGGTTTGATGGTATGGTGAGGGTTAAGGGGTAAGGGAAGGGTTGACTGTAATTATAAATGGAATTACAGAAATTAATTATTATTTCAATGCATGTATTTTAAAATTAAGTATAATGTAAAAACATACATTGCCTGAAATTATTCATTTAAATGTAAGTTCATAGTTAAAGACACTTAATTTAAAATGGCTCAAAAAACACTAATCACCATGGTGTCTTCAAATGCATTTTAGTTTTACAGTATATTTATCAAGATCTGCATGATCAGATACATTGGGGGACATACAGAAATAATTATAAAGTAACACTTCGCAATAAGGTTCATTAGTTAACAACATTAGTTAGCATGAACTAATAATGAACTTCTCTTATACAACATTTATTAATCTTTGTTAATGTTAATTTCAACATTTACTAGTACATTTTTAAAATCTTGTGAACATTAGTCAATACTCTGTGAACTAACATGAACTAACAATGATTTGCATTAATTAACATTAACGAAGATTAGTAAATACAGTAACAAATGTATTGCATGGTTAGATCATGTTAGTTAATACGTTAACTAATGTTTAACTAATGAACCTTATTGTAAAGTATTACCCATTATAATATATACTGTTTTATTTTATGTGTGCCCCCAAGTAAATACCAAAGCAAGTTAAGAAAGAAATAACCAACTGATCCTGCACGTATGTGGAGTACTTGCTTTAAAAACTATAGTGCATTAAAAAAAAAAAAAAAACAGCTACAACATCTGCTAGCTTCTTATACTTCAATAGATTGAGTCATAACATATATTTGTGCCTTCACACATCCTTATGCTGTCACTTATTATCACATTAGTCTGTGAAGTGACATTTCTGTTCCCAATAGCACTGCAACTTTGGAAATGTACTGCTTTTATGAATTTCTTTTCCCCAATATATCATATGTAGACATGTCAATTGATTTCTGGTATAAATGTTAAAGATTGGAGTTGAAATTCCATTTTGATTTTGTGTGATTTTTAATGACGGCAAACATGTAGAGATTTGTTTACACACCATAGGTGTGTCTTTAAAAAAATCTGTCTTTACTTTTCATATTAAGTACAGGTGTGGCTAACTACATTCAACTAAACTGACAGACATGCAGCTAACTGGCCTCAGGGTCTAAACTTAAAGGATCATGAAACCTTAAAAAACATTTTTTGAGATGTATAACAGGTGTGCACACATTGCAAATAAGGGAAACATTAGACAAAAAGAGTGATATCAGACTAATTTCTATAGCTGCAGTCCGTAAGTTTTGCCCCTTTGTCGCCATCTCTGTTTGAAACCTGCAATTGCAGTTGTTGGCGGAATCATCATCTTTACATGCGTTGTGCCTCGGCGCAGCTCCTAAACGCGGATGAATCTAATGTATGCTGTCAGTATCCACATTGGAAGTATGACCAAAATAAGAATTTTGACCGGAAAATGTCATCAGAACAAGTAAGTAACAAATCTGCCACTTTTGTTCTGACCAGCTGAGAAAAAAAGCATTACGATAAATTGCACTGCCAATGGCGATTAAATCTAATGATTACTTAGCACGGATCACGTCAAACCATGCAAATTTTTAATTATTGGTATGCTTTGATCTCAAATTGTTAATGTCAACAACATCTGCATTGCGTGACTAGTGTATTTAGTGTGTATTAGCGTTGCGGGTGAATTCACTATGGGTAAATCTCCAGTTGTCACTGATGAGTGTCATTTGGACCTTTCTGGATTACAATCTGCCATCAAAATGATACGTTTTAATTATTCCAGCTGCTGTGAGAAAAGACAATTTTGATCCGCCACCTGCAGCATCCTCCACATGCCATATTGCCTACTAGCTGGGTCTTTTTATATTCTTTATGTAAATAGACGTGACGTAACAACACAAATATGAATGGCAGCATGCTCGAATTTCCTGTGGAAACCCACCAGAACCACCCAAATGAGAAAACATTATTAAAAGCTTGCCATTGTGAATCGGGCTAAGGAGAGATTTTTGAACACCGCTAGTTATGTACTTGCTCAAAAATAGATTTTTGATATTTTTTAACCAAAAAGATTTACGGACTGCAGCTTTAATATTAAGGGCTTCAAAAATAAGTCATTATTCACCATTAAAGTCTTTAACTAATATTAAAGATTCTAGAGTTAGTAGCTGAAGCCACATTACAGGTAATCTCAAATCAAAGATTTTTGGTGAATAATGACTTAAATTTCAATTGGTTTCTCAAAGCTATGCAATGTATGGCACCAGAAAACTTGGAATATAGTGCACAAGAAGTATGGGCTAATTTTAAGGTGCATTTCTAGTCTTTTTTGGATCTCGACAGCCAATGGTTACTAGAAAGTGTAATTTATGACAAAGAGCATTGTTACAATAATTAAAAAAAATCCTTGTGATCCACAAAAAAGGTGGGTAAAAAAAATGACAGAATTTTGGGTGAATGGTCTTTTTTAAGAGTCTATATATTCATTTAAAATTGAGCAACTGAAGGATGTTATTTCAATTTTATGTATCAAAATGATGTGAAATATATAAAAGTGTATGATTTTAAAAGCAATTATAATGACAAATGTGTGTTTGTGCTGGTTATTCCCACGTCTCACACAGATCCGCTGCCATGCTGATTCGGGGAGGTCCCCTCTTTTCAGCACTGATGGTCCATGGCTAAGCTGCTATGACACACTGCAGCGTCCTTTAGAGGGGCCCTCCAATTACCACTGAGACACACGAACCACCAAAAACAATGTGCATACAATCTATGGAACGGTCCTCTGGAAGAAATCCATAAATCAATATGAGTAAATGAGACTGGAAGAAGACTCCAAGACGACATGCGTTTCAACTGAGTGACACTGGCATTTGATTCGTTTTTCTTTTTAAAATGCATTTGTGCTATTTTATTTAAAAGCTTGTTTAATGTTGCCACACAAAAACAGCTCTCCGCTATGCTTCTACCTTTTGTAGCGTGACTGATTTCCTCTGGTGTTCAGAGTGGACTGGGTTTTCTAGCACCATTTGAAATCGGTCGTGCTGAAAGGTATGGCGTCCCCTTCACATGAGCACACCAAAGACCACATTGTAGCTGGTGAAAAGGCAGGAAATGGTTGGGGTGAAGTTAAAAGTCATTAACTTATAAACCACTGTAGGTCAGAAATTAACCAGAAAAAAAATAACAAATGCAGAGAAAACAATGCTCTCCTCGTGAACACGTTGATATTCCAATTAACATATTGAATAAATATTCTAGCCATAATGTGCATTATTTACAACTCCTTTTATTATTGATGTTGATTGATTAAAAGACAATTGTTCCCAAATTATGAATCTATTTCAGTACATCGATTATAAAGTATTTTGACACAGGCATATAAGCATAATTTACTTTCATACCAAGTAGACCATGGTGACTTTTTGTCAAGAACCTTTTAATTCTTAAACTGTTTTCAAAATTAATTTACATTAATTCATCAATGACTCAACCTCATGTCGTTCCAAACCCGTAAGACCTTTGTTCCTCTTCGAAACACAAATTAAGATGAAATCCGAGTTATATGGCTTTGTTTTCCTCACTTGTAAGTCGCTTTGGAAAAAAGCGTCTGCAAATGATTAAATGTAAATGTATATGACTCCTCAATAGACTGTAATTTAACCACCACTTTCAAGTTCCAGAAAGGTACTAAAGACATCGTTAAAATAGGCAACGGGACTACAGTGGTTCAACCTTAATGTTATGAAGCAACAAGAATACTGTGTGTACAAAAACTAAACAAAAATAATGACTTTATTCAACAATATCTTCTCTCCCCTGTCAGTCTTCTATGCTGTTTATGTTCAGTGCTTCCAGGTTCTAAAGCATACTCGGTATTGGATGGGGGAAAAACATCCATGAAAGGTGGCACCAGCTGATGACCCTGCAACTGACCCAAAGGTGCACTGGAGAAGTTGCGGCAGGCAGAAATGTTGAGCAGGAAAACGCCACCTGTATTGAGAAGGCAGACGCTATTCAGATGAGCAGCAGGAGGCATTCGTGTGATGCTGAAGCAGGAGCCGGCCAATAATGAGCCAGCGTTTTGACGTAGAACCTGGAAACGCTGAACGTAAACTGCATAGGAGAATGAGACAAAATAGAAGATTTTTTTGGAAAGTCTTTCGTTTTTTGTTTTGTTTTTGTGCACAAAAAGTATTCTCGTCGCTTCATAAAATTAAGCTTGAACCACGGCGGTCCCGTCGACTGTTTTAACGATGTCTTGAGTACCTTTCTAGACCTTGAAAGTGGTGGTCAAATTGCTGTCAGATACCTCTCGGATTTCATCAAAAATATTTTAATTTGTGTTTCGAAGAAGAACGAAAGTCTTACGGGTAAGTCATTAATGACATAAATTTCATTTTTGAGTCAACTAACCCTTTAAGACTAGAGCTCAGAATCAAATTTCTGATTGTTCATATCCATTCTGATATTAGATAGTCTCAGCCTTATTTTTGGTGTGTTTAAGGTTTTATATTTTTCCATTACGTTTCATTAAATTATAACAGAGGCAACTGAAATCTGTATGTGGTCACAACTACCATACAGATGATTTTACGATTATCACCATGCTATTTTTTATGTGCATACAGAAGCAAACTGTGTTTCAAATTTATATGGACTTTCCATGGGGACAGAAATTGTCTTTCATTCTTTACCATTACTTTGTCTTATCAGTTTCCCTCTTTTTTTCGGTTATCAGCTTTAGGATTAACAGGACATGTTTGGACCCGCAGCTCAAGAGTCAATCATTAAACACACATGCACATGTCACTTCTGGGCCAATGCATACTATCCCACAATCCCTGGACAGCAGAGGCAAGTGTCAGAAGGGATGGGACTCTATTTGCCCTCATTCCTTAGAGGAATCAGGTGCTTTCTGTCACCTGGGATACCGGATCTCCATGGATGTCACAACCAACCCGCTGCCTGAACTGAGTGGCACGGCCCTACCGAGATCTGTCTCAATCTGATCTAGAATCAGTCAGTTGGATGTCATTCCCAGTGTTTCTAAGAGTACAGGGAGAAAGTCACAGATGAAGACCGGATGAATACAGGTGAGAATTACTTCTATTTTTGCTGTATTTGCTGCTAAAGTTTTGGTCAATAACATCTGGGTGATGTCAAGAGTTCTTTTGCAGCCGAATTTTTAAGGCTTTTCTTTCTTTTGTTGGCAATTTTACACAAGGCTGGACCAGGACAGTATTTGATTTCTTTTGTCAAGAAGTAACATCCTCTGTCTACTCACAGTTGTGCTGTCAAAACGCCTTTAGAATGATGGAACAAAACATGATGCTGGGAAATGAACTGATCCAGGATGACTGCCATGTAAAATGCAAGCAATACCTCATCAGGTATGTGATTTTGCGTAACGGTGGGCCTCAGTAACATCTGTACTTGATATACAGTGCGAGTTGAAGAAGCACTAACTGTTTAAACTATTTGATCAGCTGGCAATCTGTCTTTTAGTTTGTTTGATGAATCGACTGCAGAGTATTTCCTCAGCCCTTCCTCTTGCTCAAAGGAAATACCCTCTTGGTTTTCCCAGCTAAAAGACAACATGAAAGGTATTGACATTTTTTGTTTCTACAGATGGATAACTGTATGAGAATTGAATTTATTGGGTATGATTGTACATGCAATACGATAATCACTTAGCAAACTTGATTATGATTACACTACCATTTAAATGTTTAAGATCTGTTTAAATTTGAATGTTTTTGAAAGAAGTAACTTCTTATGTGCTGTATCTATTTGATCAAAAATACAGTGATATTGTGAAATATTAATACAATTTGTTTTCTATTTTAGTATTTTAAAATGTAATTTATTCCTGTGATGCCAAAGCTGAATTTTCAGCATCATTACTGCAGTCTTCAGCGTCACATGATCCTTCAGATCCTTCATCATTCTAATATGATGAATTGATGCTCAAGAAACATTTCTTCTTATTATAAATGTTAAAAACAGTTTAATATTTTGTGGAAACTATGATACATTTCTTTCAGTGTTCTTCGATGAATAGAAACCTCAAAATAACAGCATTTATTTGAAATAGAAATCTTTTGTAACATTTTAAATGTCTTTACTGTCACATTTGATCAGTTTAACGCATCCTTCAGGAATAACAGTGTTAATTTCTCACCAACAACAAATCTTGCGGACCTTTAGTAAGTAAAGTTTTTTGTAAAAACTGGGGGGGGGGGGGGGCATGATAATAAGACACAGATAAGAAAATGTTTAATGTCAAATAAGAAATGTTTAAGATGATTAAGTGTGTTTTCTGTTATTAGATCAAATGAGTGCAGTTGCTCTGTGGGATGCTATGAGACAACGCACTGCACAGATACAGCGAGAATCAAACACTGAACCCTCAATGGTGATCACTAATCAGGTCAGGTTACACCCAACTAACTCAGTCAACTCTGAGATCTGTACTAAGCCACAACCAGCAATGTTATACTTTGCTCTTCTTCAACAGATTGCAAGAAGGGTGACAGACTGGAAGACACTGGTGAAAAAGGACCATCTGATGCACCTAGCAGGGGTGAAATATATGTTCCGCTGTGCTCAGCAGAACCAGGCCATCTCTGCCCTCCTTCTACAACACAATCCTCCTTTTGACTATGGGATGAATAATGGACTGAATTGAATTTTGCCCATAATGCCAAATAAACCAAATAAGCACATGAGGTGGAACAAAGGAGACTATGGAAAGCAGGGATATCCCTGTAATCTGCACACAGACAAACTTTATTAAGTAAATTACTGCTATTTCCAGCATTTACCATTCTATTGTCCCATTAGAGACTTGCACAGGCTTGATATAGCAAATGAGTCAATGAGTTAATGTGGTTGCACTGCATTTAGGGTTCGTACTTGCCCATCACTACCATAGGGGGGCAGCAGATTGTAAATTTGTCTTTTAGTCTCAGTGCTGAGTAGTGCACAGTAGTTTTCAACTGGTTTTCCTTCAGGAGACAGATTTTACTTAGCCAACACTACATATAAACAATATTATAACCTATATATATTTTCATAAAGGTCATATTTTCTTCAACCTTGTGCAGTTACAGTTGAATAAGCATATATATTTTGATATCTAACCTAATTACGCACAATTATATTTTGTTGCATATAGCAGCATCTCTAATGGGACAACAAAAGAACAGTAAGTTTTAAGTTTTTCCCTTGTGAATCTATCACTTTGGGATGCAAGCCACCAGCTGAAACCCACACTTATGCCTCAGACTCTGAAACTCCGAAATTATAGAGAAAATAGTTGAATATATTAAACATCTTATAATATTCATCATTACACATACTTTGCACTCTAGATGACCCCTGACCTCTGCTGTTCACACATCATTCAGCATCTACTCACTGACCTCTCACGGCTACTACTACACGCCTAACTAACCACTTAATTAGAAAACAACCAATATTTGGTATGAGAACGATTCAGCATGACCACTGCAACCGCCCATTTTTACTACTATGTTGGCATGTTTATAAGTATAAAGATCTGAATAGACAATTTTGACACATTTTTCTTATAAATTTTGCATTACCTTATCCCCCCTGTGCCTCGTTCATTCAGGGTAAATCTCAGCCAGCCAAGTATTTTAAGGTGTTTAGCCCATAGGAAAAGCCACTGAATTTGTAATGCTCGAATCCTCTGCAAGTATGCATATGTTAATACCTTTAGCAACTACACTGAAGCGTTAGTTTAGTTAGAATAGTTTTTCATTACATCAAATATGCCTCATGTTTATATGTATGATGGCTGCATCTAATATCTTAAAAATGCTGCATTCGGAGGATGCATTCCAAGCCAAGGCACGTCCAACTCCAATGTTAGCTTAGCTTCCTGTCTCCTGAGATACCTTCATCTAATCGATTAGATGTATCCTTCGCTGCCTTTAATATCCCACAATCCTGTGCATTCCATTCCGTGACAATTAAGCAAAAAAAATAAAGATGGTATTTGAATGTTGAGGTGTTGTGTGTAAATGTGCATTTCTGACCAACGTTTGATGTCCTTATTATAGTAATAATTATTCACTCATAGTTAACACCATAACTCTCTCTATTTTGCTGTAGATTGTTGACCCATTATGTTGCCTTAGAAGTCTTTATGAGCAAACGCTGCCTGTCAATAGAGAAGTCACGTGACAGGAGGCCTTCTCCACTGCGGTTAGACTATTTGGCACGTTGTCAATTCGCTAATGTCCACCTCATATTAAGGCAAACCTGTCCATAAATAAACATAAATGCGTAAACCTAGTAAAAATGGATCGAAAGGACAAGAAACTTGAAATGAGTAATGAATAAATACGTCATCTCCGTGCCTGCCATCTCAATGAACTTGTGACGTATCACACGAATTGCAGGTTCTGGTAAAACATTTTTAAAAACGCAGTTTGGTTTTAATAAAAAATATCGTTTTCTTGTTGATAGTGTATGTAACAATACTGTCCAAACCTGGAAAGCGCTTAAATAGCCTATCAAATTCAACTAACTTGAACTATAAAATAACAAACGCAGCGAGGAAACTAATTTGCTTCCTTTTTTCCGACCACTATCATTTGAGGACTCATTTGAGGACTATTTAATTGAAACACAAGCCATGACGTCGCCATTCAAACACTCTTACCTGTTTTTTTAAAATACCGTGAGAGGGCAACGCGCGTGAACTCCTCCTTCAGCGGTGAACTGTGCATGTGAACAGGTGGACGCGCAGCTCGCGGAAGGCGCGCTTCTGCTTATGACAGGTCCACAGGTAAGAGTTTAAGCTATACTGCTTAACGTTGTGCTGTGATTGATTTACAGGCACTTTTACAATTTATACTCGTATTTTTAAAATGTTGCTGTCAAATCCTTAGTATGTCGAAACTACGTGAACTTTTCATTTCAAATGTAATGCTGCACATTTTCTGTTGTTTCTTTGGTTTTAGTAATAAATGCATTTCATGTCTTGCAAGAGAACCTATTTATGTAGCGCCACGCGATTATGTGAAAGAAAAGACGGGTCGCAACATTTTCATCTCTCTCTGCCTAAAGTGTACAGACATGTTTTGAAAACTCTTTCTCTTTAAAAAGGCACACACCGACAGAAGAGAGATAAATCATTTCTATTGTTGGATTGTAGACGGAGGTCTGTCACGACTCAATTGCAGTAGCTATGAAAAAGGATTTGAGCAGACCCTTGTTGACATTTTAAAAAACTAAATTGCAGAAAAGATGCAATAAAGGAAATTCAGAATATTCAAAATATAGAAAGATATTATTAAAGAACTACATGAGTACATGTGTAAGCTATCAGCATTTTTTGTTTATTTTTGTTTATTATTTATATGGACGTCACCAAAAGAGTTTGGTTACCAACATTCAAAATGTCTGAAATCTCAAAAGAAACTTATAGAGGTGTAGAAATTATGACAGAATATTTCTTTTTGGTTTAACTATCCCTTTAAGTGTTCCGTTCAATCTTCTCATAGAATGTGTTAGTCACTATGGCAAGCCATTTGGACTTTTATTCATTCTCACGATATGAATTCTTGATATCAACAAATCGGTTTTCACTAGTAAAAATACAATTCTTGACATCAAGAATTATAGTTCATACTAGTGGAAATTGAATTGTTGATAACACGAATTAACGTTGTTACTAGTGGAAATCTAATTCCTGATCTCAAGAATTAACATTTTAACATTGTTGATATCACAAGTTCATATCCTGAAAATGAATAAAAGTCAAAACGGCTTGCCATACTGAGACGGCTGTCATTAGCTTGTGAAGCCAGCAGTTTAATTGGAGTAAATGTGTGTCACATAATGATGTCGAGAATGTGATTCTTTCATTTTCATTCTAGAAGTTCAGAAAACAATGAGACATCAGACACATCAGAATGGTACTGACCTTGAAGTGACTTGTCTGTATTGGCAAAGACTGATTATTTACACTCCCACGTTCCCAAAGATATGTATGTTTTCGTTCTTTTGCAGCACGTTCTGTAGATTTGTTTCACATCAGAGCTGACAAATGCGCATGCATGCTCTGATGGCTGTTACAGAATTTCTTGGACAGGTATCATTTGAGGAATTAATACAATAATCTTTATAAACATGTGTTTTAATGAATCTTACGGGGTGTAAGCTGACAGTCAGACAAAGGGCGAATCAAGTCACAGAGTCATGGGAAACAATCCCTTTTTCTGAGTATAGCTTTAATCGGCTCTTTTTTGCCCTTTAGCCTCATTGCTGTGGGTGACAGTGTAGTTTAAAGAGTTCTCTAAGAGGGCTTCAGGTTCTTCTGACCCTGTTAGCTGGAAGATGCTGGTGTTTCCATGCCGAGCAATTGAAATGAATATGATTAACGTTAACAGATGATTTCCTACAGTTATTAAAGACCTAGTTGTGCCTAATAGATAGCAATGCCACCTGCAAATCCTCCCTCTAAAACACAGATACTCTTGAGATTAGATTAAATACATGTTTTGGAAATGCTAGATTACGTTTGAACCCACTGCAATAATTACTCGCAGCTGAAGGACAATCTGTCAAAACATATTCGGCGTATCTATCTCTCATGATAGCTCCGCTGGCCGCTCATTCTCTCTGGAGCCTTATTTAAAACGTCAGTCCCGGGATTGCTTGGGATTTTCAGCTTTTTGAAGCAGCTGATGAGAAGTCTCATCAGTCAGTTCAGGTATTCTTTACTGCCAGACATGATGAAATGATGATGGATCTAAAGTTCTGCGTATAAGACATAATAATTGTCAAATAAACACAGAATTAAAGCCTGATTTCTTGCTGGTGTGCTTTGATGTTTTTATAGTGAATTACTATGAGCCACAAGGCCATTACAAGCATAGGGAATATATTAATGTATAGCCATCACCATCTTTTGCATGTTTTAGATAAAATATTGAGAATAGTGTATTGGTATTGGTTTTAATGGTCACACTTTAGTTTGGGGAACTCATATTCACTGTGAACTACGAATTTGCCTCAATAAAATCTTAATTTACTGCTTATAAATAGTGAGGTAGTTGTAGTGGTTAAGTTTATGTATTGGGTAGGTTTAAGGGATGTAGAATAAGGCATTAATATGTGCTTCACAAGTACTAATAAACTGCCAATATTAGTAATATGCAAGCTAATAAGCAACTGCCATCGATCAGGGATGTTGTGTCATAAAATCTTTATATGAAATAATATGTCAGGGCTTTGGTGAATTGCCTCTTTCCATATGGGCAGTAATGTAGCTCTCTCTGGCATTCTGTGAGGAATGCAGGGAATTGTACAGTTTCCGAACATCACTCGTCACACTACTGAACATTCTGGAATGACCCTCTCAGAAGACCTGGTCTTTTTCTCAATCTCTCGTTCCCTGGAAGTTCAAAGGTGATCATCAAGTTCAACATGAGGAATTCTTTAACATGTAATTGGTTCTTTGATCATAAACATACAGTATCTCCTCAGAAAAGGCCTCAGGTTTCTCGTCATCCTGCATGCACGAAATGAAAGAAACTTACTGTTATTTTGAAAACTTTGCAAATACTGGATCCAAAGCTGACACGAATTGTAGTTACTCTGGGATGTGCATCCTGTGATAGAAACAAGTAACATAATCAACCGATTAATTGATTGTTGATTCGGATAGTCATCATTGACCACTTAAATAAGTGTTTGTGTGTGTTTAAAGGGAAAAGGAAGTGTTAGGAAGTGCAGATTCGGAAGGTGAGCGCAGGTTTACATTTGGCTACTGTTTAGTCTTACTCCGGAAAAGCCCGAGGGAGTGAGCTCACGTGAGAGCACTCAGGTTGTCTGGTTAGAGATTAACCTTGATATTAAATGGGCTTAAAAAAAACAGGCACAGGAGCCAGAGCCTGCTATATTCTGCATTAAGATTCAATATCCTTTTCACAGCAATGTGATTATGAATGTAAAGCGCGCATGCTCTTATGGATTATTTTAATTTTTGAAGGTTGTGAATCACAAGGCCAAAGCTCAAGGTCTTTTGAGCTGATTTCATCTCAGCCTGCTGTAAAGTGGTGTTGTGGTAATACAGTGTGCAGAACACATGTGTACTATGTTAACTTGTTTTATAGAGTTGAGCATAATCAGAAAGACTGCTGGTGTAATCTTGTAGAGTCTAATGCGAGGGTAAGCACACTTGTGTTTGGACTTTGTCTATACATGTCTCCCATGTTAACCGCAGTCTTGTTATTTATGTTCATCCTAACAAGTACTGTGTGATAATACTATTATTGGAGGAGGTGCATTGAACAGTTTAGTTCGGTTTATTTACTGATTTACCGTGAAAATATGTTAGGAGAGTCTTAATATGTTATTCATTAATATTGATCTCTGTAATATTTAATTTGTGATAGATACAGAATTTAATATATCGACCACTGTTTAAACACTATCTAGCTGGCTGACAAGTCAAGTTTTGTCAAAATGGAAAGTCTTGGAAGCATCAAGTAATGTTTTGTAATTTCATTGCTTTCCAGCAAAAGTGTTGAGTTACATACGTTAAAAGGAAGAAATCTGACATTTTTTAAGATTTTGTATTTTTATTGTTTTATAGTGGGGCACAAGAAGAAAAAAAAGTAATAATATTTAAATATGGGTTTAATTTTTTTCTGGTACAAGAAGAAGGTCTTTGTCAGTGATCAGAATTAACATGCAGGCTGCAGGCTCGTTTATTTATTTGTTCATTATAGATGGATAGATAGATAGATAGATAAGCATATACTGTATGTAACTAATGCTATCTGTGATAACAGGAAAAAAAGCTTGCAGTGATCAGGAATGTTCATCATTGTGGGTAATGATTGCATCAAAATGACTGATTTTAAATAAATACAAAACTTCTTCAAGAAGATTTCCTGTAATGTTAACATGCTCTAACATCTTCAGTTCAGCTCAGCACCTCTTTCAAGTTTTTCCTTCTCTGAGTTCAGACTAAATGTTGTATTGGAAGGGAAAAGGGTGTGTGTGGTCAGAGAAAGCCAAAGCATCACTGCCCTCCCCTCTGTACCCCTTAACCAGCTCAACGCCCCCCTAAAGAATGGTTCAGTGCATTCCGTCAGCCTGGAGACCGGCTCCCCCTTTCAAACAGTGGCTTTCAGAGTGACAGCTGCATTTGAATAAGAATCACTCTCCATTCACCCCATTGCTGCGCTGAGGGCGGGGGCACCGTTTTCCGTCCACTCTGATTGGCCTAAGCCGTTCCTTCTGTTTTTGTCCGGAAAGGCCAGTTGTGCCTGTAAAGTTTTTTTCTTCTTTTTTTTTTTGAGCTTAACTTTACATATTCACTCATTTTTACACACCTCAAATCTCACACACACAACCAGTCTTTCTCTTTTTGAGCCTCCAAGGGAGCATTTCTGAGAAAGGCTCTTCTCTACCCACAGGATATCAACTTGTGAGGTTGCGTGAGTACTATAAGTTTCTTGTATTTCACATATAAGGCTTTAGATAAAGAATTAGAGGCTCTGTCGTGCTTTGGTTGGCCTAGACAGATGCAGGTGATGCTGGTTTTATCTGTTGTCTTGCCAGCCAGTTTTGACTGTGTACTCAGTACATCATTCTGTTATTTTCTTTATCTGTCTTTTGTCTTTATCTATCCTTCTTCTTTGATTTGACAGTGTGCCATGTGCACTTTATCTATAAGGCATCCTACCTTAGTGTTGTGGAATGGTCCAGAATGATTTAAGGACTGTGAGGTTTGATTTTTGACAGTAAATTCCTTTATTTTAGAATTTTTAAGGGGTTTTAAAATGATAAAATTATTGTTTTTCAGTTACTTGTTCTTATAGCAGGTTTTACGTTATCATTGAATTATTTTGTGGCTCTGTGTATGTATTGTATTTGTTGACTGATATAACATCAGTGAAACAGTTTGTTCTCTAAAGTAGTTGAGTGAGTGTTAGAGGATTTAGTGGCAGTGAAATATGGAGTGGAAGCTGTGTGGGAAACGGAGGCTGTGGCATTGTGTGGTGGAGCTGACCTGTCACTGCACTCCTCTCAGCAGCTCTCTGAAGAGTCTGCAGCCAGGGGCCCGACGCTCCTCTCTTGAGCTCACACTCATGATCCCATCAGACAAAAGCTAGCATGCCTCTCACCTCCTCATGTCTACCTCAATTTAAATCTTTAAAATTCATTCGGGGAAATGTCTAGTGCGCTAATATATTTAAAATAAACAAAAACAACGGAGCAATAACCGAGTGGACAAGTGCTATTACATTTGGCGCGGTTGTGCTCCCTAGTTTCCCTGTCCCGTCTCTTCGGTCCTCTGATTTCTTGTCTGTTCTCCTACTGTCCTATCTATAAAGGCAGAAAACAAATATATATATATATAATTTTTGATAATATGTAAATACATATATATTAGTGTATATGTAGGAGATTCAGGTGTAATATTGCATTAACAGAACTATAACTATTATTTATGTATGTGTTGTTATTATTATTATCAGATACTGGGAGTTATAATAGGTTAATTATTGATATAGTAATTAACAACGGTTTATTTTGTGAAATTTCAAGATCTGTATGTTTTTAACAGTTAATGAACAACATTTTTTTTGGTTACATCTTGATTGTATGTTTATAGGTCTTATTTTAATATATTAAAAATAATATTAATATTAATTATATTAATAATAATATATTAATTTGAAATAATCTTAAGTCACCCTGTGCCCCCTGGTTGAAAATCACTGGTATACTGTAGTTCATGCTTGATTGAGGCAACAATAGGATTTATGACTGTCAAAAGTCTTAATTGGATTCAATTCTAACTAATAGGATTTAAGACTGTCAAAAGTTCTTAATTAAAGCGCTGCACTGACCCTTTTTTCATTGATAATACTTAAATTTAGTATACAGTATGGAACCATTAAAGAGCATTTTAAATTATATTAGTAATTATGAGTCCAATTAACAATTAAATATTGTGAAAATGAGAAGCTTTGAAACCCACCATATCACTATATTTAATTCTAATAATGTGTTTCACATTCAGATGCAGTTTTCTTTTCAGATAATGTAAACTGCATTGGAAACACATTACAATAAGGTTCATTAGTTAAACATTACTTAATGTATTAACTTACATGAACTAACCATGAGCAATACATTTGTTACTGTATTTACTAATCTATAGTTGTTCATTGTTTGTTCATGTTAGGTCACGGAGTATTAACTATTGTTAACAAGATTTTAATAATGTACTAGTAAATATTGAAATTAACTTTAACAAAGATGAATAAATACTGTATAAGAGAAGTTCATTAATAGTTATATGTTGTTAACTAATGAACTGCATTTTAAATAATTATGAATCATATGTCTTGTGAACACACTATGAAGGTGCTTTAGCACCTGATACTTACATTTTAGTTGTCAGCTGTTGAACCACATTTTTCTATGTATTTCAGGCCCCTGGAAATCAGCTGCTCATGGTTGTTTGATTGCCCATGATGATGGCTAGATATTTCCGTGTTCTGCTTCTGGGTAAGTCACAGATTGAATTGAAGAGATTTCTGCATAAACTAAAGTATAGTGGTCACGTCTTTACCTTCCGGACATCAGTTTAAAGGGATAGTTGACCCTTATATGGAAAAAATACTATGGAAGTCAATGGCTACCGTCATTCTTAGAACACAATAGAACATATTTTGAAGAATGTACATATTTTGAAAAATATGTTCTATTGTGTTCTGCAATAGAAAGAAAAACATACAGGTTTGGAATAACTAGAGGGTGAGTGAACGATGACAGAATATAAATTTTTGGGTGAACTAAACCTTTAATGTGGGATCATAAAATGACTGATGACGACACATACGATCCCATGTCATTATCAAAGTCTTACTCTCCAGTCAGGTGAGCAGGGGATACGCTTTTTAAACAAAGTGAAGTTCAAACACACAACCCCCCACCCCGGAGGTCTTTCACAGTAGCTCCCATGAGAGCCCTTTTCAACACAAAACAATCTAGACTTAAGCAAACGAAAAAAACATGACCAACCAGTTACCCGCTCTCTTCTTTAGCATCAGTGCCTGGCCTTTCTCTGAAGAGCAGCAATCAGAGGCATTGTGTTTGCTTGTCCTTGCTTCTTTGTGTTTCATTATGAAAAGTATACATTATGGAGAGGAAACTGTACACCTGCGGCAAACACTGTTAAACAAGGCGAGGAAAAGTTCTGTCGCTATTTAACAACCAAAACACATGCAAAATAGATACTTGCTGTGGGGGGCCTTTTTGCAAAGAACACACATTTTTGGTGTTTTCATTCCACTGCTTTTTCATTGTGAACTTTTAAACTGACATGTTTGCTTGCATCTCATGTCTTTTGCAGTGTCTTGTGCGTGAAAGGCTGTTCTCATGTGGTGCTCAAGTTAACAAACATGTCTCTGGACCTTACATTTTTAAACTTAAAGTGCAGAAATGCTGAAAATATAATTCTAAAGCTTTTGCGGTTCAGTATTTATCTATTGGCACCTTTCCTTTTATGATAATTAGACTCGTAATAGTTTCAGTGCTATTTGCCTGCTGGAAATAAAAAATGTTTTTTTTTTTTAGTTAAGTGAGGTGAGTGCTTTTCTTGATCAGGGTCGATGTAGTTTGATGGGCTGACAGTTAGAACACATGCTTCTGACAGCTTCTGGGAGGCAGGTTTCAGTCATTTTCACACCCTGCAATATGTATTGAATCAAAAGAGAGAGCTGAACAAGAGGGAGAGAAGTTCATAATAATGGGGAGCAGGATTTCAATAGTGAGGGTGCTTCAGTGAGGATGGAATGAGAACAGTGCTGAGGATAGCCATTAGTTTTGGCATGTGAGGGAGAGGGCGATCAACACTCTAATTTTGAGCCATTATTCTCATCGTAGCGCAGCGCAATTATCAGTGCATCATTAATTATTTTTATCCGGGTCCTTATATGCTCAATCACTCACATTTGGTCAGATGCCTAAATGCATATCTCCTGTTGAAAGTACCACACTTAAAAGATTAAATGTCTGGAAAAATGGACTGGAAATGGAAAAACACTACATTGGCTCTGTTCCAAACCTTCGTGAGCTGCCTACCCAGATGACATGTTTAGACATCATACTGTAGGTTCACTCCCAATGCGAAGACTGTTCTGAACAGCAGGCTTTTTTGGAGCTATCGCACTATATGGTACATCTGTGAACCCAGATCAAAAACTGAGCTGCTTCTGAAATTGTATATTGTCTGAGTAGATACAATTTTTGATGAGGAACTTATTGTGATCGCTAAAAATTATGTTCTGTTGAGTATGAATGTGAATGTAATCAGAATCATACTTAGGTTGTCATTGTTTCACAACTCCTCTCCTGTGGCCTTATGGGATAGTAAAGTGTCCATCAGATGCGCACTGTACCCTTTTTTTACTGGTTTACGAATACTATGAGTTCTATGAATACTATTATGGACATACTACTCTTTTCATACTGTAGTGAAAGGGAAGTGAGCATAAACATATTTGGACACAGGACCAACTTGAAGCATTGTTTCCAACCTATTCTCATACTCTTCATTCCATTAAAAGTGAAAAGAAGAAAAAAATCCCCCAAAGATGCAAGGTATCTCATTATAGTTTCATTCTGAGGCAGCAACACATGGAGCCTGTCATTTTGGTAATCCCATAAAACTTTGCTCTAAATAAAAAAATGACATCCAAGATTTTGAGCGTCGATTTAGAAATATATTTTATTCAGTACTGAACAGCATTAGTTGATAATACAATTTTTGTTTGAGTTTGCTTTTAATTGACTTCTTATTAGGGTATTGTGTTATTAGCTTAGATAGCAACGTATGCTAACATCAGACTTTAGAATGAATTGCATTAGTCAAGCCGCTCTGATGTTCTGTTAAGTGTGACTATGTAAGATATGAAGATATTATCTGCCTTTTTTGAATGTTGATGCCTTTTTTCTGTGGACCAGAAATCTGTATTTAAAGGTTCAGCCAGAATTTAGAGCATGAGAGGAATGTAGTGGAAATGATAACAGTCTCAGGTGTGTGATTTCTATATGTGGCTTTTTAAAAGGCATTTTAAGTAGTGGCTGGAAAGCCTGGTTTAATGAAGGGGTGTGAAACAAGCTTCCAGTCGATTCTTAGGAAGGTTTCCCTGTAGAGTCAACTTCACTCAATCATTTCCATTGAGTTTTCTGTGAGATCGCTTTTCTTAGTGTTTGGTATTAGACTATTACGTGGCAGTTTAATATATTTATGAAATGTAGACAATGGCATTTCAACTGACAGTATAATATTCTGTTCTCAACAATGGGACACCTGAGTAGGCCTGTAGGTTTAATCGAATTTTAACTGAACTTAATGAGCTATGTGGCCTATAGTGTGATTATCAAATCACTACGGCTGTGATTTAAATAAATAAATATATGTGCTGTGTGTTCTTTTAACACAATGCAAGCAGCTTCATGATTTGTATTAGGATTATTGACATTTTAATTGATTATATCATTTTGTAACAAATTTTGCGTCCCTACAATCAAGCACAGCAAACCAAGATCGCATTTTAAATCGTAATTAGACCCCCCCTCCCCCCTTTCGCCTGAAAGTGTTTGACAAGTTTTATAGCATATTAAAATAAACATGATTTGATATAAAACTGAAAAAAGTGGTTGTCACAGGTCTCTCTAAAAAGCTAAATGACAGGAAGTTTGTTTGCTGGCTTTGTTTCGTTAGAGCAAGTTACACTCATAACTTTATAACAGAAGATTAAGTTTGTCCACTGTTTACCAGGATTTCAAATGCTGATCATCACTGATAACACGTTTTACAGTAATTTTTCCTGGCACAAGCACAAGCTCATTATCTGGAACTGTGGGCTCTGTGCCTATTGTGCTCTCTTTACTCAATGTGGGTCAGTGAGACTGCGTGTTAATTATTGTACAAGAAATATGATCAAGGTGTGTGAGCATGCACCATTGTAATGGAATGTCTCTATGTGTCTTAGGGCATGTGTACTTTGTGAACTCGTTCCTGTTTTGGAATAAACTTAATGCAGACAAAATCTATAGGTCTGCCAGCAGCTGCATTGCTTAAATCTACTCCTTCATAAACGCTTTATTGTATTATAATCAGTTTTATCAGTATTATCTTTGGAGGAACGTTCTGATCTGTCAAGATTTTGATTGTTTGTCTTCAAACAATGACTGCCTTGCTTTGTCTGTGCCTGTAGATACTGATTTTTCACATTCCAGTTTTTTCCAGGATTTGACAGTGCATTATCTACATTAGCCCACCTATTCTTTCACATTTCTCACAGCAAAATCAAATAGGGCAATTCTTGTTTTCTATTGTTGTTTTTTAAATGGAATACTGCTGTTTTTTTTATTATTTATCTGTGCATATTGTTATTATTATTATTATTATTATTATAACTGGCGTAAGGGTGGGACATACTGTCAATCACATGGGATCACAATAGAAACCACAATGAACCAATGATCCAATCAGTTCCCAAGGTCCCATCCTACTTTTTTTTCTTGCCCGAGAAGCCATCATAATAGGGAATAAAAGAATGTTTTTGAGGTAAACATTGCAGGATTTTTCTCCATATTTTGGACTTCACTGGGGTTCAACGGGTTGAAGTTTCAATGCAGCTTCAAAGGGCTCTACACAATCCCAGCCGAGGAATAAGGGTCTTATCCAGCAAAACAATCTGTCAAAAGAAAAAAAAAAAATCGATATGCTTTTTTTTAGCACAAATGCTCGTCTTGCACTACTCTGCAAGTTTTTTTTAGAAAATGACCGATCGTTTCACTAGATTAAGACCATTATTCCTTGTCTAGGATTGTGTAGAGCCCTTTGAAGCTGCACTGAAACGGCAATTTGGACCTTCACCGGTTGAACCCCTCTGAATCCGTCATTTTAAATGCTTCAAGTGAATTTATTTGAAATGTACAGTACGAAAAATTGCTATTCATTTTGAGATTTGCTAAAGATTACAATTAACGGTTTTTAAAGATTAACTTTTAAGTGAGCTTTCGGTGATAGCAAAGGTACTCTAACTGTAAAAATAGAGGAAATAAGCATGCATAAATAAATATCCAATACTAACTTGACACATAAACGATAAATTAAAAAAAATCTAATATCAACTGATTAGTGCATCTCAGGTCTTATAAGAACAATCATATTGCTTATAGCTGATGGCAGATACATCAGTCACTTCTGCGGTGGTCTCAGCTTCCTTGCGACATGCAGTGCAGCACATGTGGCGGCTTGTCATCGACTCGTGGAAAGCCATTCCTTAGCTACAAATGGACATTTTGTAAGACCTATGTGAGATACTTTTACACCTGGAATTTTTCTGTTAATGAATGACATTTTCCTGGCTTGGCATTCCTGTACTGTCTTCACTATTCACTGTCTACCACTTGTAGCTTGAATCTCTGCCTGCCGTAAATGTGGCATGTAGGAAAGAGGGTGTGTGTTAGCTGATGCAGTTTGTGGGTGTGTTAGAAAGTGCAGGGACAAGCAGTCATTTACCTGCCTTAACCTAAAAGAGCGGATGTTTAAATCTAATTTTATTTAATAATCTTGAAATTCGTTTGTTAGTACTGCTTTTATTTTTTCATACATGGCCAAAAACTATTAGATAGCAGCAGTATTTGTTTTTAGAAGTCTTTAATTATACTTAATTAGTCTACTGAAAGACTTGGATGGATGGAATAATCCACTGCTTGTATTTTTTATACATTTTTGTATTGGTAATGCCTCTTTCTTCCTCTTTCTCTATCAGTCTTTTTCACATTTGTTTTGACACTTTGAAGAAGAGAAAAGAATGTGTGTAGACTCAATAACAGACTATGCCAAAAAAAGTCAAAACCTATTCTTGTTTACCCCTCCCCAAACACACACTCTCACGGTCACGTTTTCGCCCCTTGCTTGTCAGAACATGAGAAGTCATGAAGAAAAAGTGTTAAATGCATACTTTCATAAGCAGATTCCTCAGGGAATCTGTTATGAGGGATGCAGCATCAGGTCTCACAAGGCAAAAAAACACTTTTTGGAGAAACGTTTTTTTCTTGTGTGTGTGGCCTGTAAAGACTGATCTGCACTCTGTGCTTATGAAAGTTCCTCTGATTTTTGAGCTGTTTTAATTGAAACCAAGTTTGTGTTCGTCAGTGATGATTTGTCCTAAGATTTACACCAGTAATGTTTTTTTTTTCTAAGGCATG
Source organism: Opsariichthys bidens (assembly GCA_037194245.1). Lineage (NCBI taxonomy): Eukaryota > Metazoa > Chordata > Actinopteri > Cypriniformes > Xenocyprididae > Opsariichthys > Opsariichthys bidens. Next base: position 14,370,264 of record CM074285.1, on the reverse strand, counting down.
TTTATAAAAGCTACTTAAATGTCCTTATTGAACTAAGGCCTAATCTTGGCTTAAACTAAGCCCTGTCTGTGAAACCAGACCTGTGTGTATTATAAAAGTCAAATGATACATTTCTGTTAATTAATTAGAATAATTACTGCTGATATTCTGCGGGATACTGGTAAGATAATAATTATTTTCATGGTATGTCTGAAAACTGATACATTTATTTATTGATACATTTGAGAAAAAAAATGTAATTTAATGTAATATGTCAATCTTATACTATTTTCTGGCTCCATCACATTATGTTTTAAAATCAGCATCTGTCTTTTGTTTTTCTGAATGTCTTTTCCCATCACACCTAGGCTATCTGACGTCCACTCTAACTGCTTTCACTGTGTCCACTCTTGTTGCTTCATTTACTTTCACTCATTCTCTCATTATTCTGCGTTGAGATGATGACATTATTATTCAGAGTCAGTGATGTGTAGCACAGAGGGGCCTAAAGACCAGGACACTGCCTGTCCTCAATGATAAAGAGGTCAAACACTTTGAGATGTATGGTCGTATGCAGTTATTGGCATTCTCCAACTGTGAAATCCTATGCAGTATTATAGTTTAAGGGAGTAGTTACGTGCTAGTCTTCCTTAATGATAGTTCCACAAAGTTAGAGGTGAATGTTCAAAATCAAGACCTCCCACACATCTGGATTTGACAATGTCAGATAACCCTATAATGAACTGTGGATTTTGAAAGGCAAACACAATGCATTTTTAGCCCTTTGCAGAGGTAACCATGTGGAACAAAGCCAGTAATTTTCCTGACTCGATGAGAAACTAAATCCTCAGTCTTTGATATTGCCGCCTGGGTGCGACCATGAGGTCATCAAACAGAAGCCGTGCTGGTTGTATGCCATGATAATATCCCATCATTGGCTGTCATGTGGTGTTTTTGACAGAAAAGTGTAGTGTAGACTAACTAGTGTAGACTAGGTCGTTTTACATTATCTTGATGTGGATCAGTTGCATTCACCCATTCTTTAGAATACCACATTCAGTCGATTGTGGACTTCATAGGATATTTGGTTATCTTAAGTGAGATTTGTAACTGTGGGGAGTGTTTACGTGAATATGTATCAGAAATCATTTCATAGGACGTTGAAAGGGAAATTTACCCATAAGTCATATGAGTCATAAGGATGGAGTCCTTCAAATGTTTTCACATTACACATAACAATTTATTCATTCATTCATTCAGTTATTTTTTCATTCATTGTTGTTTTTGTTCAAATTAATTATTGTTAATTATTTTTAATTATAATTATTATTATTAATTATAATGTCCTCTTAGACAGTCGCAGCACCTTGGACAAAGACACCGCGTGCCAGTTTTCAAGACAATTGGACTGACAGTTTTTTCATATTATGAAGCCACCAAGTGACCAGTTGCCACATCGTTTTTCACACGACCAAAGACCGAGCCTGTACATAAGTGTCCCGTGTTTGGTGAAATTGTCTCATTCCGTTCAAGAGGGATAGACCTTTTAGAAAAAAGTGGCCACACCCACTTTGAACATTTTGGCATCCCCGCCACGGACGTAAATCAAAGTTTTGATAATTATTGACATTCAGACTCCACAGAACCTTTCTGCACTGGTTTGGTTGGGCGAAAAACCTAGGACTAGTTCGCAAAAGTAGTTTTTTTCTTTAAAAAAAAAGTAGGTTTTCTGACAAACAGTTTAGGAATTATGAGTCATTATGTACTTTTGACTGCTGTAGCGCCACTATAAGGGCTATTGGGACGAGCCTTGGTGACATTGTAGACAGGATGGTTTACTACCATCCCTTAAAGTTTCTAAGACTTACGGTTTGGTTTGCCCAATCACTTTTATGCGGTCCTTGGATCCTTGGAAATTCTAACTATTACAATAGGGTTTTATCACTACGTGCATGAACCCCTAAAAAGCCAAGTGAAGGGAAGGTGTACAGATATCCACCAATCAGTGTACAGGAAGCACTGCATAATGTTTAGGAACCCTGTGAAACGGAATACACTGTTAAGTTAATGACCCCCACTTCCTGTCTGTGTTTTCTCCAGTTCTTCCAGTTGTGGCTCAGGAGCTCCCCTCAGCCCCACATGGATGCATGGAAGGGAGCTGTTACCCGGCAACAGGGAACCTTCTGATCGGCCGAGCTATTAATCTGACCGCAACCTCCACCTGTGGCCTGGATGGGCCTGAGCTGTACTGCATTGTCAGTCATTTGCAGGTAAACCCAACATTATTTCGAAATCATTCTTTCTCTTTCATATGGGCACAAAAACATGATCTCATGTTATGTAAACTATGCTCTCTACTCCTGCATGTATGGCCTTGCCCTGCAGTTTGTTGACGGAAATTATTTGTCATATGAAGATAGATCTGCTTGTGCATGGGGCCCCTGTAAAAGGTTTTTTGTTTTTTTTGAGGTACATTTACACACACATTTACTATCCTCTATAGGGACATTTGATCCTCAATATATAGGTAAACTTTACCCACATACATACACACTTGCACACTTGTCAGATTACAGGATGTTGCACACGTTGGACTCTTGCACGTGTATTGCTCACTATGCCACACCTCTTTTACAGCAGTAAAAGCGGCAGCCTAAGGCTTTTCTGTTTGATACATGTGTGATTTAAAAGATCTTGTATTCATTTCTTACATCTACTTCTGTTTGCTTTCTCTATTTTATCCTGAAACACTACTCCTCCCTTTTCCTCGAGGTGTCTATAAAGCACTCTTTTCTGCCCTCATAAAATGTATTTTCATTGACTGTCTAATGTTCTATGAATGTCTATTTAAAATGTTCTGTGTTCTTTTAGGTTCTATGTATTTCACCCCTCATTAAAGTGTTTTGGCTGCATAAAATTGACAGAACTGTTTAAGTGCCTGGAGGCACCACACATCCTAGACCGGGAGTTACACCCTTTTTGTCCTCAGAGCAGGTGTTACCTGTCAGTGCTTTGTCAATTTATTTTATATTACTTCCCCACATGTCCGTTTGTCTTGTGATTTATCCATCAAACAGTTTTAATTGACTGCTCTGTTATTATTTAAAAATCACAGTCGTAATTGTGATGCTAACTTGATCCATGAATTTTACCATGGTCTTTTTCACCTATCATCCAAGAGTTTTCAGACTTTGATTTCAAAGACCTGCAGATATGATTTTCCCCTTAAATTACATTAAAGATAGATATATAGACAGACAGACAGACAAAAGCTGCAAGAGAATTAAAGGGTTAGTTCACCCATAAATGAAAATTATGTCATTTATTACTTACCCTCATGTCCTTCATTCATCTTCGGAACACAAATTAAGATATTTTTGATGAAATCCGACGGCTCTATTGCCAGAATGACACTTTCAATGCCCAGAAAGCTACTAAAATCATATTTAAAACGGTTCATGTGAGTTCATTGGTTCAACCGTAATATTATAAAGCAATAAGAGTACTTTTTGTGTGCCAGAAAAACAAAATAATGACTTTTCAACAATATCTAGTGATGGCCGTTTTCAAAACACTGCTTTGAAGTATTACGAATATTTTGTTTCGAATCAGAGTTTCGGAGTGCCAAACTCACATCATTTCAGTAAACAAGGCTTCGTTACGGCATAAGTGTTTTGAAATTTCAATAGTTCGCGTGACTTTGGCAGTTTGATACATCGTCCGAACCACTGATTCGAAACAAAAGATTCGTAACGCTTCGAAGCAGTGTTTTCAAATCGCCCATCACTACATATTGTTGAAAAGTTCATTCGTTTAATTTGTTAAAAGTTATTTCGTTTTTAGGCGCACGAAAGGTATTCTCATCGCTTTATAATATTAAGGTTGAACCACTGTACTCACATGAACTGTTTTAAATTTGACTTTAGTAGCTTTCTGGGCATTTGAAAGAAATTATCTTTCTTGAAATAGAGGCCTCACTGAGCCATCGGATTTCATCAAAAACATCCGAAGAAGATTCGTGTTCCGAAGAAGGCCTTACGGGTGTAGAACAAAATGAGGATGAATAATTAATGACAGAATTTTCAGTTTTGGGTGAACTAACCCTTTAACAATGTGTTTTTTGCAGGGCCCCAGCATAGCATTCCTGTAGTTCATAATCCGGATGATCACTGCTAATCCTATTGTTGGCAGCTCACATTCAAAACTACCCCAGTAAGCATGTGTCTAGTGTGTGGTAAGCACAATATTGTAAAAGTGCTGATATCCGTCTCCTGCAGAGCTTGTGAAGATCTGAAACAGATACCGAGGTTCTCCTGGTCATTGTTGTGACCTTTTAAAGGGTGCTGAAGAAATACACGTGTCTCACTTGTTTTAGCCAGGCCACTGCTGGAGGTTTTGTTGCCCATGACAACAACTCAGCTTAGACAAAGTGCTCTGGCGTTCATCCATGCTAACTCTCATGTTCTCAACTGAATCCAGGAGGCCCATTCCCCTTTCTTCCTCTGCTTCCAGATTGGCATGGAACTTGCCCCCCATTCTGATGGAACATTTTGCTCAGGCTATGACCCAGATTTTTTTTTATATGTCAGTTACCTGAGCCGCCATCCATGCGAGTTTACAGAATGTTGTTCCAAATGAAACTGTACCTGAGAAAAGCTGTGGAAAGGCTCCTGTCAGACTGCACTGATGTTGCTACGTGTTTTTGCAAAATGTGCATTGTTTCTTTTTTCTCACTCTTTCGTTCTTTCTTTCTCTATGTCTCTTGCAGGATTCAGATAAGTGCTTTATATGTAACTCTCAGGAGCCGTACGATGTCGATTATCATAGAAACAGCCATGGTGTGGAGAACGTCATCTACCAGAGAGACAGCAGAGGAGAACTCACCTGGTGGCAGTCTGTAAATGGTGCGTGAATGTGTTTTTTGAGCCCAGAAGTCTGAGACCACGTAATGTTTGTTTTTCCTGCTTAAACTTAGTCTTAAAGGGGACCTATAATGCAAAATTCACTTTTACATGGTGTTTGAACATAAATGTGTGTTGGCAGTGTGTGTACACAACCACCCTATAATGGTAAAAATCCACCCACTCCTCTTTTTTTAATCCCCATAAATCAGAAGCAGTGTCTCAGAACAAGCCGTTTGCAGATTGTAGCTTTTGTGATGTCACAAATGCTTAGGTCCCGCCTACAACTGCTGACGGACTCTGGCCTATTAGCATAGACCCCGCCCTGAATGAGCTGTACACAGTCCACCATGTTTATCTCCTCACCAAAGCATTTAATAGCAGCATTCAAGTAAGAAGTTAATTTTTATTAAAGCTACTAAGTTATTCAATCACAACAGAGATGATAATCAAAACAAAATAGATGTTTTCTTTGGTTTGAATTTGAGGTACGAACTGCTCATTTGCATTTAAAGATACATGTAAAAAAAAAAACTGTATGTTTTTCCTTCCACTCAAAAATAGGCACTTAGAACATGGTGTAATAAATGATGTGTGGTATATTTTGAGCTGAAACTTCACAGACACATTCTACGGACACCTGAGACTTATATTACATCTTGTAAAAAGGGGCATAATAGGTCCCATTTAAAATTTGGAAAGAAAAAATATTTATTTGTCTAGTTATTTATTTATTTGCTTCTAATTTGCATTCTTATCTAATTTTCTAAAACATAAATAAAAAAATCAATAATATTAATATGCATTTATGTTAGTGTATACTGTATATTGAACTCTATACTATATCTAGACTATTAAAATCTAAAATAGAATGGAAACATTTTCACAAGTGGTCTCAGGTTTGTGAACCCCACTAAATTAATACAAAGATAATTTAAGACATACAAAGTAATTCTACTACCTAAAAGTAATGAAATTCATGTTAATTTTTTGAATAAGCTTTTCAGTCAATAATTTTTGGTAAGGGAAAACAATTACTGTACTGGTTCAGTTGAAAACTTGTAGATTATGACTTTGGTTTTCTTTTGCTCATTTGTGTGCAGGAGAGGAAAATGTCAGTATTCGACTGAATCTTGAGGCCGAGTTCCACTTTACTCATCTCATCATGAAGTTTAAGGTGTGTATATAAATTAATATCTTAAGTATCACTTCAAGTTTCAACTTTTACATCAGCAATTTATTTCAATCAAAGTATGTATCACTAAAAGTGACACCAGCATTCCTCACTTTAAACTTTAACCTTCTGTTTGCACTTCCACAGACATTTAGGCCTGCTGCTATGATGATTGAGCGTTCTTCTGATTTTGGCCGCACATGGAGGCCATATCGCTACTTCGCTCACAACTGCTCCAAGACTTTCCCCAGGGTTCCTGCCCACTCTCTACGGTTTATTGATGAGGTCATCTGCGAGGAGCGCTACTCTGACATCGAACCGTCCATTGAGGGAGAGGTGTGTATGTGCTGATGGAATTTTAATATGGCTGTGTTTTATTGTTACTTTTGAATGTAGTGTTCCCACTATGTGATTGTATTATTTTTATTTTAGGTCATCTACAAAGTGCTGGATCCTGCGATCCATGTCAAAGACCCATACGGTCTTGACATTCAGGGTTAGTACAGTACAGTATAACCACTTTTTTTACCATGTAATTTTTTTGTGGATTATTTTTTATTATTACACGGCTCTCTGAAATACTTGTCAGTCGCAACATTTTGAGGTCAGTTGTTCCCTGATAATGACCTGATAATAGTGTCATCTTGCACCGCAGTTATCGACTATACTGTATTATTCAGTATACTTCAGGCCTACAAAAAAATGTAAGTGTTTGTCTTGTTGCTAGAATGATTGCTTTGAACACTGTAATGGATCATAAAATGATAATAAACAGGTAAGATTTTTAAAAAGGTTTCTTTAAAAATCAATATTTAATATCCTCATCTCTATTTATGTGGTGAAAAGTAATGTGATGCGATATTATTCCTTAAATGTCCATCTTTTTTTCAACTTGTTCGTTCGTCCAGGCCCAAAACTGCTTGGTAGCGACTGTTTTTCTTCACAGAAGCTTTGCATTATTAGCTGAGCTAATAAAATATTTGTTCTCAAATCAATATTTCTCATTTTGTTATTTACAGTAACACTTTATTTTAACATGAAGTTACATTTACATGTAGTTACTATAATAATAATAGTGAATTATGCATAATTACAAGCAGCTAACCTTAATCTTATACCTATAGTTAAATATATTACTCCGTACTTAATTGTTTAATTACACTATAACAACGTCTCCTTAAATAAAGGGTCATTTTATTTACATTTTTGACAAGTAGCCGTGTAATAAGCAGAATAATGTACATTCAGTCGGATGTTATAGCAAAATAACCCCCTTCAGGATTATATAAGACCCCTCCGCTTTGTTCTGATCACATTTTCGCCGTTTATTTTTCTATTAAAAACTGTCTGGATGTACATTATCTTATTACTTTATTGCAACGGGATTATTAATGGTTAACTTAAGAGTACAACTGACTTTTGCAAGTAAATAACTCGCATTTACTGTAGCGAGTGTTCAGTTTGGACACTCTGCACAGTACTTCAAGTAAAGCAGTTGCACAATCTCCCCTCAGATTTGTTGCGGATCACTAACTTACGAATACACTTCACTAAACTGCACACTCTGGGCGATAACCTGCTTGACCGCCGTCCTGATGTGCTGCAGAAATATTACTACGCTTTGTATGAGCTGGTTGTGCGTGGGAGCTGCTTCTGCTACGGTCACGCGTCGGAGTGCGCACCAGTACCTGGAGTGACCACCAGGGATTCAGGCATGGTGGGTGTCAGTCAGATTGATTTGCAGTTTTGATTTCATATCACAATTTATTATTCTTACATTGATGGATCGTGAGTGAAGCACACTATTTAATATATCCTGTGCTTTTGATCGGGCAGATTCATGGACGCTGTGTCTGTAAGCACAACACTGTGGGATTAAACTGTGAACGCTGCAGAGATTTCTACCATGATGCACCCTGGAGGCCCGCCGAGACTGATAACTCCCATACCTGCAGGGGTAAGACAGATGCGCATGAAGGAAATCTACGTATCCTAATACAAACGTAAATAATAAAAAAAAATCTTAATATGTGACTTTTTCCCAGAATGCAACTGTAATGGTCACTCCAGCAAGTGTCATTTTGACATGGCGGTGTATCTGGCGACGGGAAACATCAGTGGAGGAGTGTGTGACAATTGTCTCCACAACACCATGGGCCGCAACTGTGAGAGTTGTAAACCTTTTTACTATCAGGAACCAAATAGAGACATCAGAGACCCGGCTGCATGTGTCCGTAAGTTATTCATGATAATCTTGTGAGAAAAAGATTCTTTCAATTCTTTTTTTGTGCATGATTTTCTCCTACCTTCTGTTCATGTTGTTTCCTGTGTTTGTACAGCCTGCGACTGTGACCCCGTGGGCTCTGTAGAGGGAGGAGTTTGTGACAGCCATACCGATCTGGATCTGGGTATGATTGGCGGTCAGTGTCGCTGTAAGCAGAACGTCAGAGGTCAGCGCTGCGACTACTGCAAAGAGGGACATTATGGACTCAGTCTTGACAATCCACTGGGATGCCAGCGTAAGTGTTTGCATGTGTTTAGTGGATGTTTGAAGTTCACACAGGTGTAGTTCATCATATTAACTGCGACATATAACATGTGAAAACAAGAAACTGTCCAAATTTAAACCATAAACACTACTGTTCAGAAGTTTGGAGTTGGTAAGATTTTTGTAATATTTCTGAAAGAAGATCATTACTGTCTTCAGTATCTCATGATCCTTCAGAAATCATTCTTATATGCTGATTTGCCGTTCAACAAACATTCCTTCTTATCAATGTTGTGCTGCTGAATGCATAAACCATGATATAGTTTTCAATATTCTTTGATGAACCGAAAGTTTGAAAGAACAACATTTATTTTAAATGTTTTGTAACATTTAAAATGTCTTGCGCTATTGTTGTATAATTTTAAAAATAACTTTGTTTTTCTTAAACGTATGTTTGTGGAATATTTAAAAAAAATTAATTCTATTAGGGTTTAATGGAAAGACATTCATAAATTTTGTATGCTTAAAGGTAAGGTAGGCAATTTCGGAGAGGCTAGCTTTGAAAGCGTTAGATCCCACCCTCCCTTCAGAGCGTCTCCAAAGCCACGCCTCCTCCAAAACACATGAACGCGCACATGCACAGTCAGCAGAGCCTGCAAAGCGTCACGAGAGACGAGGTTAAATTATCTCACGTCTCAAAGCACATAACATTACAATAATAATGAACATAAACAACTTTGAAAGCACTTGACTTGTACCACCTGTAGATTCATTATGGTGTTGATAGTGTTGCCATTGAAACACAAATCCAGGAGGGTATTTGGAGGTATGGAAATACATATGTTGACAGGCAGGTAGGACATCCTATCATTGCGTTCGAACCGAATGCAATGATTTGACAAACATTTTTTGGTCCTGAGACTTTCTCAGAAGTAAGTGTAATTGCTGTCAGCGAGTATAACAAAAAGTGTTTATGAAAAACATTGCCTACCCTACCTTTAAATGTGAAAATACCTTTATGGGCCTCTGTATGTGACACTTATGTATGTGAACATCGTTGGCAGCATGTAACTGTGACCCTCGTGGTATCACCATGGTGGGGGCCCCGTGTGATCAGATCAGTGGGGACTGCTCCTGCAAAAGATACGTAACTGGCCGCTACTGCAACCAGTGCCTGGTACATGCTCTCTCTCTCTCTCTCTCCTTAATAATAATCAATAACCGTCACATTAATTTTTATTTTATTTATTTATTTATTTTTACAACCTTCAGAAAATGCCTGTATATATATATTTTTGTTTGTGTACAGCCTGAATACTGGGGACTCAGTAATGATCTGGCTGGTTGCAGACCCTGTGACTGTGACTTTGGTGGAGCAACCAGCAGCAGGTGAGTCACTGATGTCAGTTATTGCATTTAAATGAGTGTATTTACCCTCGATCAGTAATAAGGAAGTGTCTGGTATCTGGGTGTAGTTTTCATATACCAAGATTAAAATTGTACATTGTTCTGGGATTTGATTAGGATGGAACTGAAGTCAAAAACTCGTAAAGAATTAACTAAATGGAAGTGCCTAAACTACAAGTTTGAAGTGATTTTAAGATATCTATGACAAATGTCCCTGAACTCTTTTCCCTTTCACCTTTAGATGCATGATGGACAACGGTCAGTGTGACTGTCGACCTCATCTGATTGGTCGGCAGTGTTCTGAAGTGCAGCCTGCGTTTTTCTGTGCTTCTCTGGATTATTACAAATATGAAGCAGAAGAAGCTATAGGTCACTCCCCGGATGATCCCTCTCTTCCTGTGAGTAATGCTCAGCTGCACAGCACCTAATACTGGCATTTCAACTTTGTATTGTTTTTCCTTTTGGCTGTCTAAACTCTTAAAGTTCATGCCATATTATAAGGGTGCTGCTATAAATCTTCCTACTGTTATGAATAAGTGTCTGCTCTTCTCTCGGGGGCGATGCTGGTATCATTGCACCATGGAAAGAGTAATATGTGAATGTCTGTGAAAGCATTCCTTGATTTTTGGGTTCAGTTGGATCTTTCAGCCCTTAACATAACTAAATGTTGATGTAACATGTTAAATATAAAACCGTCTCCTTTGTGAGTTTACTTTCATGTGAGTTGAACCCTCAGGTACCTTCATTTCCGCTGCTCTTTGTGGCATAAAACACTCGGAGCCGCATCCCTATCTGATGCCATCATATCTTCTGAGTCACACTGGGTTCAGCGATAGCTTTGGTTAAAAATGCATTGCAACAAATACCGTCTTCCAATTTTACAGTTAAAATAAATAATTTTTTTAAGCATTCACCTATCATAATTAAGTGAGTTTTATCCAGGATGGTTTGGAGCGGTACCGAACCCTCCAAGGGAACTCAGACAGACAGTGCTGGTTGTGTAGACCCACTATAGCAAACACAAACAAACACCAATACGAACTACAGAATGCTCACGGGTTCACAGTTGAAGTGACCCAGAATAAGATCTGAGAGCAGAAGAGATGCCAACCCGTCAGAGCGAGTTATTAATGCCCACCACACATATAAACGCACACCAGCACTGTCTGGTTCACACAGTCTCTCACTTTCTCCACCATCATCTTTACAGTTCACACTTTCTCTGCGTGCCACCTCACTCACTATTTCAGAAATCGTTTTGCTCTGCTTCTATACTTGAAAAGACTTTATTTTGCATAATGTATAGCGTACATTATTGTTCTAAAGTTTTTGTCTAACATTATAAATGTGTTTGCTGTCACTTTTGATCAGCATTGGGGGTAATGCATTACGAGTACGCGAGTTACATAATCAGATTACATTTTTCAAGTAAGAAGAACTAGTAAAGTAACGCATTACTTTTAAATTTACAACAAAAAATAGGCAAAAATTACTGTAATCATCATATTTGTGTTTTATGTTTTTGTTTTTATTGCTTAAGTAAGAATGTTAAACGTTCTTCTCCTGCGTCCTATTCTTCTGCAATCTAGAATGGCAGCACTAGATGCTTGTTTGAGTTGCGCCCTCTACTGTACTTGTGTAAATATGCATTTGCTTTAGCCTGATGCTTATTCATTGCACTTTTGATGTGAAAGGGCCTTTACATTTGCAAAAAAATAGAACTTTTTTTGTTCTAATAAAAACAAAACTAGCAAGCCTAGCGCAGGTGAAAAAGTTACGCAAAAGTAACGTAACGCATTACTTTCCATAAAAAGTAACTGAAGTAAAAGTATTGAATTAGTTACTTTTTTAGGGAGTAACCCAATGTTGTAATGCATTACTTTTAAAAGTAATTTTCCTCTACACTGCTTTTGGTTAATTTTGCTGAATAAAAGTATATATTTCTTTTTTTAAAAATCATTCTGACCACAAATTTTTCTACAGTAGTATACGATACACTGTATACTACTTGAACTTAAAGTACACTGTACTGTATAACAGTAGTGTCCTTATTGTCACATGACCTCAGTACACATATTTACTTCAGTCACAAGGTGTCTTTCATTATGGCATTTTAAAATCAATTTTGTATGAAATTATAAACTAGGACATAAGTAATAAGTTACAAAAGATGTTAAAAATCACGTTTGGTGTCATTTCTGATGCAATTATAACTTTCAAAATGCTTTGTGGGATATAATATCCATACAATACACTATATACTGCACATTTGGAAATGTGCTTCCTGGGTGCACAGTATAAGTAATTCATTTAAGATCAATAATATACATGCTGCATACTAGAATATGTATTGTCTATTCTGGACATACTTCAGTCATACCAGTATAAATAAATGTTATATCTTGAATATTAAGTTGAGCATAAATATAGCTTATGTGCTTGTTGTTTAGGGCAACCTGAGACCTCAGGCTGAGACCGACTGTGTGCAGCATCTCAACAATCAGCTGAGAAGACATCGCCGTCACCGTCGCATCGCCCAGCAGCAGAGGGCAGCACTGAGACGTATCCGACAATTGCAACAAACGGTGAGTTACCCTTCAGATAACTCAACCTTCGCCTTCATCAGCTGCTCTATACCTTACACTTCACTGCTGTATCTGATTTAATATGAATCTGTTTTCAGCCCAGTGTGAGTATAGTGCACAGAGAGAGACAGCCGGGTCAGATGGTCACATGGACTGGGCCGGGCTTCGCTCGGGTTAAAGATGGCGCTGGCCTAGAGTTTACCATCAGCAACATCCCTTTTGCTCTGGAATATGACATCATGATCCGATACGAGCCAGAGGTTTGTGGTCTGAAACGCTTGATAGATTGTTTCGGAACGTGGTAGATGATTACTAGCTGGTAGATTGTTAACCTGCCAAAAAACAACAACCACCTGGTCATAGCGTCTGCAAGTAATGACCATTTTGCATGGCTTTACACCAACTAGAATACAGCTACCATGTTCCAGAAACACAGATAGCAGTTTAATCTTTAATAGTTACCTAAAGGGATAAACCACTCAAAAATGAATATTCTGCCATCATTTACTCACCCTCATATTGTTCCAAACTTGTGTAACTTTCTTTCTTCTAAGGAAAGTAAAAAAACATATTTTGAAGAATGTTGGTAACTGTTTTGGCTCCCATTATATTTTTTTTTGTCCATTCAGTGAAAGGCATGGGAATTGATGATTAACGACAGATGAATTTTCATTTTTGGGTGGACTATCCTTTTAATAAATATCTCAGATCTCATATTTGATTTAAAAAGAATGTCATTAACAATCATATTGTCTGTTATTTTTGTTTGCATGCAGTCCACAGAGGACTGGGAGGCTGTAGTGAGTGTGACATCCCTGAATTTACCCACAAGTCTCCGCTGTGGAAACATGCTGCCCACGGAGCAGATGTACACAGTCACAATGCCTCACCACAGGAGGTAATATCGTTGTGTTTATGTCTGTGTGTGTCCTTGTTTACCTGACATATCATGAATACTTTGTTTTTGGATGCAAGTACACATTCATATTTCTTTGTAAGCACTTCATGCATTGTAGCAAAGTACTATTTTAAACCTTGTAAACCTTTTGATTTGCCCAGCCCCACTTCATGGGAAACCTAGTTCTACGGCAGTTGTTTTGATCATTTTCCTGCATGGCTGAGTTTTTGGGTGCCATTGTAATCTGACTCTAATCTGATTTCTGGCCTCGTCCCAAGGCTCAGGGAATGCAGGAGCAAATTAGACTCTGTCAAAAGCTGAATATCCTCTTGAGCAAACACTGAAGGAATTAAAAAATAAGATATTGGCTGAGTAAGAAAGTGAGAGAAACAAGGAAATGAAAGGAGAGAGGGAGTCAGGTGAGTTCAGGAAGTTCAATCTGGATATATTACCAGTCTAAGCCTTTCCATGAGGAAATAAACCCCAGGCAGGAGATAAGACTTCACAGACATTATCAGGCAGGTGGAGCTGCTGTCTAACTGGGGGTAATTAAATAAGGGTGCTTGAATAGGATTTGAATGAATGTTGTTAACATAGGTAAAGGAAGCAGCTGTGTGTACTAACTGTCAGGGTCAGAGCTGCATGCTCCACCCTATTAACACTTGTTTAATATACTAATAGTATATAAATATAAATAAAAATCACATCTCACATTGTACATGCATATTTCTGACATATATATGCACTACTAAGATTTTTAATAGAAATACTATATTTAGCAATTACGCATGAAATGTATCAAATTTAAATAGATTTATAATGTTACAAAAGATTTCTATTTCAAATAGATCGTCAAAGAATATAAAGAAAATATTAGAATGATTTCTGGAGGATCATGTGACACTGAAGACTGGAGTAATGATACTGAAAATTCAGCTTTGGAACTGAAATTACATTTTAAAATATATAAAAAAGACTAAAGGTTTATTTTTAATTGTAATGATATTGCAAAACATTACTGTCTTTCTGTATTTTTGATTGTATTTTTATTTCAAATAGGAAAACTACTGACTCTATGATTGTGGTCTATTGAAATAATCACTGTTTCATTTTATATGGTAATGTGCATTTATTTATTTAAACTAAAATGTTATTTACAAGCTTAAATTAGACATGAAATTTAAGATTTTTAATGGACCTCCTCTGATTTTTTTGGACCCCAGTGTTTATGCCTTGACTTGTCTGTCTTGGTAATTTAAGTATCTTATAGAAATCTGCATTAATAGACTGTTTATGAATATTGTTAGTGATGGCATATCATTTTTGACAGGTACATTGAAATGCCGAGGCCCTTCTGCTTTGAACCAAACAACCAGTATGTGGTCTCCATCCGTTTTCAGCGCCATGCCGTGTCTCACCGACATCTAACCGCCTTCATCCTGATAGACTCAGTAAGGATCTCTCTCATTTACCCTTATTAGTCATTTATACACATGTTATTAAATGCTTAAAACGAGGAATACCTGTGGTGCAGTATCCTTACTACAGATTATACAAGCACTGCCCCCTGCTGGTGGGTGAAAAGTCTCTTATTCTATCTCTCTGTCCTCACAGCTTGTGCTGGTACCTAGGTATGAAGAGCTTCCTGGTTTCCAGGGGGATGACGCCCCAGATGAGCGTCGACGGCAGGAGATGGAGGTGTACATGTGTTTGGATTCCTTCACGACCCTGCCGATGCCTGCGCTGGCCGAGCTGTGCACTACACTCATCTGCAGCATCTCTGCTATCATGCACAATGGAGCCCTGGGTGAGTCACTGTGATGGAGTTAAAGGATAAATGTCCTTTCTCAATGTCCTGTCAAAACAAGTCACAGTATAACACATCCATTGCTTTTTCCTTCAGCTAAATCTCATACTGTTGTTTAGATGCTTATGAATGGCTTCCTAAATAGTGATCTTTCTACAGCATGTCAGTGTAACCCTCAGGGTTCACTGAGTGCAGAGTGTGACAAAGTCGGAGGTCAATGTCACTGTAAACCCAATGTTATTGGCCGACAATGTGATCGGTGTGCACCGGGGACGTACGGATTTGGGCCCTATGGCTGCACTGGTGAGACACTTTTTTTATTGTCAGAGCCTTTAAGCATTTTAACTGATATTTAAATTAATTTACATTTTTACATTATACTTTTGATAGGGCCAACTTTGATGTATACTTTATATTGTAACTGTTTTTTCTCTCACAAATGTTATTTTAAGAATCAAATCAATATAAATTAAACTTGACATATTTCTCTTTGTCTCTCACTTCTTTTTATGTCTGCAACAGAATGTGACTGCCATTCTCAGGGCTCTGTAGGGCATCAGTGTGACCCGTTGACAGGTCAGTGTCTGTGCCGGCATGGGGCGACTGGCCGCCAGTGCTCAGACTGCCAACCAGGTCAGTGGGGATTCCCCAACTGTAGACAGTGCCAATGTAACGGCCATGCGGAGAGCTGTGACCCTGAAACAGGTGCCTGCTATGAGTGCAAAGACCACACAGCTGGACAGCTGTGTGAGAGGTGAGACATCAGTGAGACCAAATCAATGTGAGAATTGCATTTGAGTCACTGATGAAAGTCACAATGTAATGCATGCTTTGCAAAGTAGGATGAGGCAGTTACAAACTATATATCAAGTATAACAGCAAATACATTAAAAAGGGTAATTAATTAATAAATAAATATCAATACTTCTTTTAGATACTGACCCCGGACCTTTAAACGTTGCTTTTATCAAGCTTGATCAAGAGTGACCGTGAATACTTTCCCTAAACAATTTCTATTTCATATAAATGCTGTTTCTTTCGACTCATTAAAGAATCCTGAAAAAAAAAAATGCATGAAGGTTTCCACAAAAACATTGATAATAATAAGAAACGTTTCTTGAGCAGCAAATCAGCATATTAGAATGATTTCTGAAGGATCACGTGACCCTGAAGACTGGAGAAATGATGCTGAAAATTCAGCTTTGCCTTCACAGGAATAGATGATATTAAAATATATCCATAAATAAAAAAGTAGTTTTTGTTTTAAATTGTAATAATATTTCCATTTTTACTGTATTTTTTTATTAAGTACATGCAGCCTTGGTGAGCTTTCAAAAGAGACTTAAAAAACATTAAAAAAAAATATCGTACTGATCTTAAACGTTTGAACAGTAGTTTAAAAACATCAAAAACAAAAATATTTGTATAAATATGGCATTAATAAAGTATGCTATGCTAATAATAGACACTTAACACTAGACTGCCCTGTAAAAATGTAGTAAGACAAAGTAATTAGAGATTAATTAGAAATGAAAATAATATAATGTTGTTTTCTAAAGCAATTATATTGATTATTCCATCCTTTCTTTAGGTGTGTAAACGGGTTCTATGGTAACCCAGTATTGGGCTCTGGCGAGCACTGTCGCCCCTGTCCGTGTCCAGGACACCCTGACAGCGGACACTCCAATGGAGCGTCTTGTCATGCAGACTATGCCTCTAACCAGATCCTCTGCCAGTGTGGTGAAGGATATGCTGGTAAAATACAGTCAGTTAAATCAATAGTTTTTGATTCTCATTTTTAGTAGGTTAACTGACAGTGTCCTGTCTCAGGTCCTCGCTGTGATCGCTGCGCTCCTGGTTACTATGGTGATCCTGAGCAGCCTGGCAGGATGTGCAGGCCATGCCAGTGCAATGGGAACATTGACCCCCGGGACCCAGAGTCATGTGACCCACAAACCGGCGAATGCCTGAAGTGCCTGTATAACACTGACGGCAACTCTTGCTCTGAGTGTAAATTGGGTTATTATGGAAATGCACTCGCACAGGACTGTAGGCGTAAGTGCAGTGGCTTAAAACTAGACTTTTGAATGAATTCATGCATTTAAATCTAATTCTGCACTCTGTCTTATCCTGCAGGCTGTACTTGTGTAACTGCCGGCACTTTACAGGGCCACTGTAACGATGGAGTATGTCAGTGTAATAAGCAGACTGGACATTGCCCCTGCAGACCAAACATCATTGGCCACAACTGTGACCAGTGCGCCCCCAACTACTGGAACTTCGGCTCGGACTGTGGATGTGAACCCTGTGGATGCGTCCCGCCAAATGCCCTCAGCACCCATTGCAATATGGTATGACATATGCTATACAGCGTCTTTCTTCATATTGTCTTTTTTATAAAACCTATATTTTATCAAGGTTCGTCTCTCAAGACTAAAACCTCCTTTTTGAAAGAGACAAGTGTGAAATTGCACCATAAAACCTTACAACAATAAACAAACATAAATCAAGGTTCAATATGACATGAAGAGATGTGACTATACTTTTCCAAGGACTCCCAAATGGGATGAAATATAAAAGCCAGTGTGTGATGAAAAAGTGTTGCTAAGTTTGAAATTAGAAAAACATCATGTTGTTTGCAAAATGTATTCATTGATTTCTATTTTATCATTATATTAGGCTAAACCTAATTATTAATATATTATTTAGAGGATTGTCAAATCAATTTATCGCGATTAATCACATCTATCATAAAAGTTTGTTTACATAATATATGTGTGTGCATATACATTATTACATTTATATATATATATATATATATATATATATATATATATTGTATATGTGTGTGTGTGTGTGTATGTACTGACTGTATACACACACATATATATAATATATATAAATACAATACAAACACACACATACAATATTATGTAAACACAAACTTATGTTAGATGTGATTAATCATGATTAATCGAATTGACACCACTAATTATTTACTTTATATTAAATTTACAATATACACTACCGTTCAGAAGTTTGGAGACATTCAATTTGTCAAAAGTAACAGTAAAGACATTTATAATACTGTTAATCTCTCCTCTCTCCTCTCCTCATATATTCCTTATTTTTGTCTCTCTTCGGACCTGTAGTTCAGTGGCCAGTGTCATTGTCAGCCAGGTTTTGGAGGACGACAGTGCGATGAGTGTGAGATGTTCCACTGGGGTGATCCCAGAGTACAGTGTGAAGGTGACAGTTGCACACATACATCGAACTCCTTTTCGTCTCTGTGTCAGATCATTAGTGCTTTATCTCCCTCTGATCAGAATGTAACTGCCATTCTCTGGGGTCCGAGACGGCTCAGTGTGACCGTGTAACAGGCGTATGCGAGTGTAAGGAAGGGGCCTCAGGCCGTCGCTGCGACGAGTGTGCCCGTGGCTTTACTGGAAACTTCCCCAAGTGCGTTCCCTGCCATCCCTGCTTCCAGCTCTGGGATGATGCCGTGTGCCAGGTCCGCCGAGATCTGACACACATCAAGGATGTCATTGCCATGATTCTGGAGAAGGGTGAGGTGCCCGGAGTCAGTGACAGCCGCCTCCGTGAACTGGAGAAGAAGCTGGCACAGGTTCAAGATCTGATCAAAGATGGAGACCAAGAGGGAACCTTTAACTTAGTCAGCCAGGCTATTGATGACTTGAGGTAAAGCTGTAAATATCATTACACTTTTTTAAAGGGTTAGTTCACCCAAAAATGAAAATTCTGTCAGTAATGACTCACCCTCATGTCGTTCCAAACCCGTACGATTGTCGTTCATCTTCAGAACACAAATTAAGATATTTTTGCTGAAATCTGAGAGCTTTCTAACTTCCTTATAGACAGCAATGTCATAACCAATTTCAAGGCCCAGAAAGGTAGTAAAGACATTGAAAGTGAAAGTGAAGTGAAAGTCGTGATATGGTCAGGTATGGTGACCCATACTTGAAATTTGTGCTCTGCATTTATCCCATCCAAGTGCACACACACACAGCAGTGAGTAGTGAACACACACACATACACACACAGTGAACACACACCCGGAGCAGTGGGCAGCTATTGCTACAGCGCCCGGGGAGCATTTTAGGGTTAGGTGCCTTGCTCAAGGGTACCTTAGTCATGGTATCGAAGGTGGAGAGAGTGATGTTTATTCACAATCCCCACCTTCAATTCCTGCCGGCGTGGGAATCGAACCGGCAACCTTCTGATTACAAGCCCAACTCCCTCACCATTAGGCCACGACTACCCAAAATATTATAAACTACCCATAATATGTTAAAATAGTCTAATAGATAAAATGTGACTACAGTTGTTCAGCCTACATGTTATGAACCAATGAGAAAACTTTCTGTGTGCTAAACAAAAACAAAAATAATGAATTTATTCAACAATTTCTTCTCTTCCCTGTCAGTCTCCCATGCTGTTGACGTTGTAAACACAGTGCAACGCTTCCGGGGTTCTACTTCAGAACGGCAACTCCTTATTGGCCGGCTCCTGCATCACACGCATGTGTCGAGGTGCTCATATTTTCAGCGTCAGCCAGCGTGTGCCGGCGTTCTGACATAGAACCCGGAAGCGCTGCACTGTGTTTACAACGTCAACAGTGTGGGATACTTCATAACATTATGGTTGAACCACTGTAGTCACATATGGATTATTTTAACGACGTCTTTACTACCTTTCTGGGCCTTGAAATTGTTGCTGTCTATAGGGAGATCAGTAAGCTTTCGGACTTCATCAAATATATCTTATTTTGTGTTCGGAAGATGAACGAAGGTCTTGCGGGTTTGGAACGACAGCTGATATATTGTTCACCAAACATAATTTTTAGTCAGGTTTGCCACATGATGAGTGTTATTTTGCACTTTGTTTTCATGTTAAATGAGAGTAATTGGAATTTTTCTCCATTTTAAATGAACGTAATTTCAGAGCAGAGATAGCTTTGACTGATGGGCGCCTGATGGGTGTGATCCGGGAGCTGAACTTAACGGCAGACCTTGACATCGCTCTGAAACAAAACCTAACTGCACTGGAGAAAGAACTGAAAGACTTAAACAATACACTTTACCAATTACGCAGAGGGCTGGAGAACTACCTCACCGCTGGATTGGCAGGTAAATTAGTGTTTCTTAGCAAGTATTATGTGAATCCAAACTGAATAATGAAAATGATTTCATCCCAAATAATGCATTATTTGGCTTTGTAGTCTTTTAAACAAATTCTCTTTGCCTGAAATTACTTTTCCTGTTACATACACATTTTCATTCACCATCGCTATTTCATTCATCATTTTGAAAAAAAAAAAATCAAAACAAAAAAACAGTAAAGTGTGTTAATGTCTTTTGTCATTTTTATTTTACAGAGCAATTTGAAAATGTGCGCAAGTACTACCAGAGTTCACTGAATTCAGAGAGGCTCTGTAATGCCTCCGTGTACGGACCCCAAAGTCCCGTGGAACAGTCTCAAGGCACACGTAACCGTACCGAAGCCCTGCTGAAAGAGAGAAAGGACAGCTTCCTGCGTACCCTTGCCGCCAACAATAGGTCTTTGTCTGAACTAGAGGAAAAAGCTCACGAGATAGACCGAAAGGTCCATCATCTCAGCGACAAGGTAGAGACTTTGGGCAAAATTTTGGGCTTGAGACCTGAAAGGGAGCGGCAGAGAATCGTTAGCTAGATCAGTGACACATTGTTGTTTCTATTATACCTTAAGGTATGTGGTGGCCATGGCAATGCTAGTGCAAATAGCAGCTGTCCAGATAGCCCTTGTGGAGGAGCTGGTTGTCGTGACCTTGACGATGTGCTGAAGTGTGGAGGGAAAGGATGTAATGGAACCGTTGGCGCCTCACTGACGGCTCTGAGTCATGCTGATGATGTTCATAAGAACCTGACCGCTGCCAGCGATGAGTTACAAACCATGGCTAAAAAGGTAAACGGCCGTCTGTTTGAGCATGTGCTGTGTCTGTGCTGAGAAAAAAATGAAATAATCTCTGCTTACATCTCAGCTTCGAGACATCGCTACGCTCACCCAGACTGTGAAGAATCAAGCGAAGGGTACTCTCGATAAAGCCCAGAGAGAGAAAGATCGCTTTGAGAAGTCCAACAAGGAACTCAAAGACTTCATTCAGAAGATAAGAGATTTTTTGAATGGTCAGTGATTGTGTGATTGTTTCAGTATTGTTGTTGTCGTAAAAAGCAAGTGGCATTAAAGGGGGAAAAATTAAAATGACTCTCATGTTGTTTGTAAATATTTTTATGATTAAAGGATATATTTTGCAGAATGTCCAAAAAAGAAAAAAATATTACCATAATCTACCTTTCAAAGTTATGCTGTCTGTACGATTTTTTAAAAATGTTTTTTTTTTTTTAAGTTAAAGTCTCTTGTCCTTACCAAGGCTGCATTTATTTGATGGAAAAAACATTGTAAAATATTACTAAAATTCAAAATACCAGATTGCTATTCTACATTTCTACATTTCTATTCTAGATTCTACATTAGTATATATAGTAAATCACATGGTCATACTGATAAAAGGAAACATTTTAAACATAAACAACAGGAGGGTGAATAAATTTAAATTTTTTCATGAACTGTCATTTTAAGATGTTTAATTATGATAAATGCCTAACTATCCCTTATTTGAAAACCATACAAAACCTTTTTAATGGTAAATCTCATGTTATATTCAGAGGAGGGAGCAGATCCAGAAAGTATTGAAAAAGTGGCCCAGCAGGTTTTGGCAATCTCCTTGCCAGTCAACAGAACCGTAATAGTCAACATAGTTGAGCAGATCAAAGAAAACATCAACAACCTCACCAACGTGGAGGGGCTGTTCAACCACACCTCAGAGCAACTGGCCAAGGTCAAGGATCTGCTTAAAAGAGCACAAGACGCAAAGTAAGTGGGGGAATGTTGTTCACTATTTTACACATAAATCTGTATGCAGTAAAATGATGATTTTGTGTTTGCGCAGGTCACAAGCTGAAGAAGTGAGCAATAATATCAATAAAACTAAAGAAGCAATTGAAACCTCTCAAAGTGCTATAAATAAAGCTGAGGAGGAAATGACCACAGCCCTGGAAAACCTCAAGAATGCCCAGAACATCACTAACATGGTAAACCTGATATTTCACTCCATATATATATATATATATATATATATTGTGCTTTTGATCAGTTTAATGTTTAATGTGGCCTTACTGAATAAAAGCATTAATTTCTTCTTCTTTTTTTATCTTATTGATCCCAAACTTTTGAACAGTAGTGTATGTTCTGATCTGATCTAATCACCTTTCTGTCCCTCTCTTGAGCAGCTTGACAACAAACTCTTAAATTTAGACGTCAACCTCATGGATGTGATGATGAGATTGGCCAATTTGTCACATGGAGTGGATTTATTGAAGAATAAAACAGAGCAGAACAGGGAGATGGCAAAAGATGCTAAAGCCCAGTCAGACAATGCAACTGAAGAGGCTGCTGGACTTCAAGAGGTCTGTGTATATGTGGGATCATCTGGCTGTATCTGTTCAGATCATGCTTATGCCATTAACATTAATGCTATTTGTATGTGCATGTGTATGTTTACCAGGAACTGATAAATGCTGAGAATCTGTATAAGGAGCTGAAAGAGAAAGTAGACTCGGTGGGAGGAGAAGGTAATGTTAACCAGAGAGCCATAGAGATGAAGAAAGAAGCAAAGGAACTGCTGGATAAGGCCACCATGGGCATAGACAGCCTCAAAAGTATGTGTCCAACTGCATTTAACATTTTGAAGTAAAGCATTGAAATTTTATGGCCGCTAAAATGAACCTATGAGCCAAGGGTATTATCATTAAAGGCTTAGTTCACCAAGAAATGAAAATTATTCCATAATTTACTCACCCTCAAGCCATCCTAGCTGTTTATGACTTTCTTCTTTCAGCCAAGCACTATTGGCTGAAAGATATAAATATGGGTATTTTTCTTATAAAAACCCATCGCTTCCCTTCAGAAGCCCTTTATTAACCCACTGGAGCCATATGGATTACTTTTATGATGGATGAATGCACTTTTTTGGGCTTCAAAATCTCGGCTACTATTCACTCCCATTATAAAGCTCAGAAGAGCCTGGATATTTTTTAATAAAACTCCGATTGTGTTTGCCTGAAAGAAAAAAGTCATATACCTAGGATGGCTTGAGGGTGAGTGAATTATGGGATAATTTTCATTTTTGGGTGAACTAACCCTTTTAAGCATTTATACTGTGTTATTTATACTGTCATTTTGCTATTAAACTCAATTTTGAGTTATTTGACTATGTTAGTATTTAGTCTGTATTAGGCTCTTTTCTCATCTTCTCTTTTTCTGTTTCGCTCTGAAGAATTGGAGAAAAAGTTAAACAAGAACGAGAAGAAAATGCAGCAGCAGCGAGATGAACTGGCAGAACTGGAGAAAAACGTTACAGAAGTCAGAGAAGATATCCGATTAAAAGTCATGGGCTACAACAACTGTCAATAGGATCTTTAAATAAATGACAAAATCCTGAATTTTGTCAATTTATCCTCTCAGTCACCCTCTGCGTGATTCACATATTGTTCCATTACAACCTATATTGCTATTTCAATGAGATTGAGCAACTTCACTACTTCATTTTTATGACATTGATGACAAACTTCAGAATGAAGCACTAGGTCTTATTGTCATTCTGCTGATTCAGTGGTTCTCAAACTTTTCAGGTGTCGGAGAGCAGTAAAACAAACTGCGGATCACCTAATATGCCAAGTCTCGTTCAATGTCCTTCAGTCACCAACCCATATTTATTTCACTTATTTCATTTTCACTGAAACTAGCTGACTGTTTGCTAGCTAAGAAGTTGAAACATACAGTGAAACAGACACGTCAGTTATGTTACACATTTAATGTTAACGCTATCAGTTAATTCTTTTTTTAAACATTTTTTTATATAAAATAAGCCAATCAACCAATCAGATCACAGTTTGAGAACCATTATATTAAATAAACCGTTGTGTAATCTAGTATTGTTCAAAAATTTGGGGTCAATAAGATTTTTTATTTTTTTTAAGAAATTAATACTTTTATTCATCAAACGTGCAATAAACTGATCAAAAGTGACAGTAAAGACATTGATAATTATTACAAAGGATTTTCATTTCGAACAAATGATATTCTTTTGAACTTTCTATTCATCAAAGAATCCAGAAAAAAAATGTTTAATTGTTTTCACAAAAATATTAGGCATTTATTGCAGCATTGATTATAACAAGATATGTTTCTTTTCAGTACTGGACAAAATATAGTAAAAAAGAAAACAGTTCTTTTAAATTGATATTATAATTTCACAATATTACTGTTTTTATGTATTATTGATCAGACAAATGTAGCTATGCTGAGCATGTCTTCTTTCAAAAACATTTTTATAAAATCTTACCGACTCCAGTCTTTTGAACAGTGGTGTATGTAGACACAATGACCATATCATATTTTTTATATTGTGTATAAAACGTATATGAAAACGTTAAACCTTGGATATTGAATTTAAAAGCTGTTTTGTTTTATTTCTGTGAAGAAACAGACAGTTATTTTATGAATTACATCTGATCTACAGGAGAGGGCGATGGAGATTGCAGAAAACAGGCAACAGACTGTGGGACACATTACAATCAAACATAATGTCAGTCCTCTTGTTTATAATTCTAATCCGCATTTCTGAATTTCACGTTTGTTATATATTGAACTTTTAAAGTTATGCCCGGTAACTTCTTTCTCTTTGCATCATCCACTCTGTTAGGCAGGGCATGCACTTTTCTGTGGGTAATCCTGTCTGTTTGCATCAGTGGCTTCAGTTGACCCTGAACATTGATTCATATCATACCACTGAATCACATTATTTACTTCACACTGTTTTTTTTTTTTCATTCATTTTGACTGTATTCTCCTGATAGTCCTATATTGTACATTTCATAAGAAAAAGATGTTTAATAAATCACATCAGTAAGCTATATCCTGTCACTGGGGGTGTCTAGGTCTGGCTTGAATATCACTGGTTATTAATAAAATCATTCTGTGAGCTGTATTCACATAATGTTTAACACGAAGGTCTTTCAATTGTTATTTGCATTAATATGTAGGATACTTTGTTACTTAATCATGCAACTTTCTTTAATTTAACGCTTAAAAAAAAATAATATATACGGTAGTGTGTAAGTTTTAATTAGGTTTTACTTCTATTACTGAGAGCCCTTTTTGAGGAGCGCGCGCATTCCTGTTCGCCTCCGCGCGTTCATGTACAGGGTTCTCCGCAAAGCAAGTAGTGGAATATTTTTTTTCTAAAGCACTCGGTGACTTTCCCTCAGGACCGTTGAGCTTTACGATTCACGGCAGTCCAGCGCATGTTTTCCACCAGTCATTTCCACAGCTGTAACAGGACTTCAGAAAGTCCGTCTGAGTCTGATATCGCTCAAAGTCTCATTGGCTCAAAGAACAGCTCGACCATCGACAACATCACAGTAAACATGTGAGTGCTCGCTTCCAACATTGTTTCTTCATTGTTACTTCTGATATTACTAAAGGTTTTATGGGAAAGAACACTTTGTAATTATATATATCTAAGGTGAAGTTGTGTGACAGCTGATTAGTAATTTTCATATTTTAGAGGCGCGCGGCAGTTGAAGGGAACTCATCATTAAGCGCACCATGCGCGCGCTTCTCTTACTGCTCATCTGTGGTAAGTGGAGCTTGAATTAGTGAATCATATTCTTCATTTTGTGGTTTTCTACTGTTATTAGATGTAGTTGTACATGCATGTTTACAATTTATATATGTATATAAATGTATATGTTTATATGTATATATGTTTTGTACAGATGTTAAATAGAGCTGTTTTCCCCCCTCAGTGGATTATTATTACTATATATATATATATATATATATATATATATATATATATATATATTATAAACTTGGCATTTGAAAATCTTTCTTCCTTTTTTCCATATATTAAAGTGTTTCCTATACCTACAATATGTATTGCATTTATACTTGAATGGCCAAGTTTAATCATTCACCAAATGTATTTGTGCCTAACCCCACACAAGAGCCAGGAATCATTTGCACCTGTTTATATAATTGAAGTCTTCTCTATGAATGTCTCAGTAGACTCTTCTCAGTTGACTTGTGATGCTCCACACTAAAATTGAGTCATGAGGGGAGGCTCTTTCTCAAAAGGTCTCCAGACCATGTTATTACCCCCCTCCGGCACCCAATTAACTTATTTGTTTATTTCCTCTGTCTGTCTAGTTTAAATTGAAACAAAATTAACGGGCATACATACTAAAAGGGAAACCAGAGGTCAGCAGGTAATAAAGAGAGACCATGTGCATTGTATTAATAAGTAAAAGTTCTTCACTCTTTGAATTAAATAGGTTCTCTCTTCTTTAAGAATAGCGTTAACTAGATATATGAATCCTTGATTGTTCTTTGATGAATTAGGCACACCTTTTAGATATGAGACACCAAATCTGCTCAGTTGAGTAAACTGACCTTCACATTCCTTTTTCGCAACCTTTTCTTTCTCTGATGCAGGATTTCACAATTTAGAGTTTGCCATTATTTGGATGACTTTCAGTGGGATTGTGATTAGAAATGACAAATTAAAGTGAGTGAAGAAAAATTCTAGCAAAATAGAACATTTACATGATCTTATTCAAATGATTTATTGATAGTTCATTTAGATACATTTAATTGTTTAGTAGGCTAATTGTTGTATTAGCTGTTTTAATAAAAGTATTCAATAATTTGCCAATAATAAAGTTGGGTTGAGCACACGTTTTGATTGACTTGCAACACATCTTCTGTTGTTAAATCTAAATCTGGTACAATAGCAATGATCAAGGTTTCTCCTTATTACTTCATTGTGACTCGGAGATCACCTAATAAGCAAGTTATATGTTGAACGGATGAAACATCTGTCTGACATCAGAAAGTTTGGACTTGGAAGGAAGGTTTAAGTTGAGCCACAGTAAGGTTAAAGGGTTAGTTCACTCAAAAATGAAATTCTGTCATTAATTATTCACCCCCATGTCGTAAGACCTTCATTCATCTGCGGGACATAAATTAAGATATTTTTGATGAAATCCGATGGCTCAGTGAGGCTTCTATTGACCGCAAGACAATGAACACTTTCAATGTCCAGAAAGCAACTAAAAACATATTTAAAACAGTTCATGAGTACAGTGGTTCAACCTCAATATTAAATATCAAATAAAGCGAAGAGAATACTTTCTGTGTTTGCCAAAATAACTCCCAAATTAATGACTTTTCAACAATATCTAGCGATGGTCGATTTCAAAACACTCCTTCGAAGCTTTACGGATCTATTGATTTGAATTAGTGGTTCGGATCACATATCAAACTGCCAAAGTCACACGAACTATTAAAATTTCACTCATGACGTAACGAAGCCTCATTTACTGAAATCACGTGAGTTTGATGCTCCGAACCACTTCGAAGCAGTGTTTTGAAATCGGCCATCTCTAGATATTGCTGAAAAGTCGTCATTTAGTTTTTTTGCCGCACAAAAAGTATTCTTGTCACTTTATAATATTAACGTTGAACCACTGAACTCACATGAACTGTCTTAAATATGTTTTTAGTAGCTTTCTGGACATTGAAAGTGTTAATTATCTTGCTGGCAATAGAAGCTTCACTGAGTTATCAAATTTCATCAAAAATATCTTAATTTACGTTCCGAAGATGAATGAAGGTCTTACAGGTGTAGAACGACATGAGGGCGAGTAATTAATGATATAATTTTTATTTTTGGTGTGCTGACCATTTAAGATTCAAGTAAAGGGATATTATTTTGTACATACTGATAGTCACGGTCTCATTTGCATATATGCAGAACCTGATTTCAAAAACAATGTGTTCCAGTATCAAAATCAGATTTGAGGAACAAGTTTACAGTTTATGTCAAGTTTAGGCTTACAATCAGGGTTTTGGTACTGTATCAGTAATGGCTATATCATTTCCCTCTGATTTTAGGGGTAAATTATTGGTCGGGTTAGGTTTAGGTGTAGGGATGGGGTTAGGACTAAATTTTCAGACACAGTAACACAAAGATGTTGATCCAGGACCATGTCTAACTTGGCAAAATCAGGACATGTTTCCATATATACCCCAGACCCAGACTCATTAAACACCGAGTCCTCAGTGCATTTACAGTGTTCCATATCTTTCTTTATCATTTAGTGTTAATGTCCAGCTGTCCTCCAGCTGTGGACGTTTTCTGAAGGTGATGGGCCGCAGGGCTCGGCAGGAGCCTCTGTGTCTGAGAGGATTGATAAAATGGGAGAGAATGCGGAGGTGTCAGAGGCAGAGCGGTGGGAGTGTTATTTTTGGTGAGCCTCTAATGAAAGTAGCAGGTTTGTAGGAGGCAGACAGCTGATGAGGAGATGCTCTTATTTAGTTCCCGTCGCTACATTTAACATCGACTGCCTGCCGATGAGTTCACATCTGTTCACAGATTGTGTTACTGCAACAACATTGTTCACAGACAGTTCTGGTTGCCTGTTAATGAAGACAAAGTTAATTTAAGTTGATTGTGGATAGAGTTGACCCACAGA
This sequence comes from Opsariichthys bidens, assembly GCA_037194245.1. Classification (NCBI taxonomy): domain Eukaryota; kingdom Metazoa; phylum Chordata; class Actinopteri; order Cypriniformes; family Xenocyprididae; genus Opsariichthys; species Opsariichthys bidens. The sequence goes on along the minus strand of CM074285.1, from coordinate 14,341,370 downwards.
TAGATATAGTTAGAGCTGTTTTAGAAATGAGCAGCATTTCATGCATTTATCATCATTGATTTTGTTTATAATTTTGCACTGTTGCAATTTACAGGCAAACAGTTTTTTCTGCTTGCCTGTTTGGGCCAATCAATTTTTCATTGGTCCAACACAAAATTGATATATTACATTTTTAATAAATTACTTCAAAAAGTGTGAGCAGTCCATCTTTATTATTAAACATGGCTCGCTCATCAAAAATGTTCCTTTTTAGTAGATCATTTCTTGTCAGACCTACTTTTTTTTTTTTTTTTTTTTTTTTTTTTTTTTTTTTTTACAGTTTTACTAGCAACACATTCCTTTTATTCTCAGTTTTTAGCCAATTTGTGTTAAAGGCGATTCAGCAGTGGGGATTTCTGCTAGCCAACGATGGTACCACTAGACGATCTCCTGTGATATTTGTGTGAAAGGGGCATATGAATTTGTGCTGACCAATCAATATGTAAGCAATTTATAATTGATAGAATTTATATTTTGTTTTAAAGGACCCTAAAATTCTCCAAAAATTATGAAATAATCCAGTCAAGTTGTTTCTTCAGAAAAAAAATGAAGTAAAAAGAAATCCTTGATGAAAAGAACATGAAAGCCGTAAGGAACCTTTGTTCATAAGTTTCATCTACAGGCAAAGCTTTGGTGCGATGTGGAGGAGAGGAAACTGCAAAAATCCCCTTTGACTCTCCTTCTTTTAATCTCTTTTTTCTGCTTGTTTGCCTTGTGACTTTTTTCATTCGTCTGATGTGTGCTGAGATCATACATCCCCCAGCGTGCAGCTGCGTGGTGCGGACACAGGTAGAGGCCGGCACATTCAGGACGGTGGCTGTGATCCATAGAGCCGCTTGAATGCAGCCGCCGATGAGCACCGCAGAACCCTGCTCTCTATAACAATGGGGCAATACGACACTTTTCATTGAGCTTTGAGGTGGAGGAGGAGGGAAAATAGAAGAAAGGACTAATACAGGGGGTGGAGAGGTAGTGAAATGAAAGGCAAAGAAACGTGTCTGTTTATGCAAGTTGAGTTGAATAAGATTTTAGCCTTGGGGAAAGAAATTTCTAAAGAGAGAAGTGTCAGATGTGTAGCTGTGGCCAAAAGTATTGGCAGTGACATCTTTGGCCAATCCTTGCACTTCCTGCAGAATTTCAGTCTGTCCTTGATGTTTTTTCTTGGAGAGAAGTGGCTCCTTTGCTGCCCTTGTTGACACCAGACCATTGTCCCAAAGTTTTGGCCTCACTGTGAGTGCAGATGAACTCTCACCCACCTGCTGCTAATATTGAGCAGCTCTGCACCGCTGGTGACACGATTCTGTCGCTGACTCCGCAGGAGGAGGTGGTTCTGGCACTTACTGGACACTCTGGGACGTCCTGAAGCCTTCTTCACTGCAGTTGAACCTGTCTCCTTGAAGTTCTTGATGATCTGTTAAATGGTTCTTTCAGCTGCAATGTTCTTTGCAGCAATTTCCATTTCTGTTACGCCATTTTGGGACCAAAAACAGTAAAATTGTTCTTTTTGTTCTTTTTACTTTCTTTTGTGTTTTTTTGGCCAATGAAGCTTTTTGCAATTATTTAGAATGCATGCTATCACTCTGCACAATAACCTACAGTTGTGTTCAAAATTATTCAACCCCCACTGAAATTGATTGTTTTGGCCGGTTTGACATTGATTTTGATCATTCAGTCACCCTGCTTACAATTAAATCAAAGAGGCACGTGTAGGTCAGACAAATATAACATAACATTTATAATGAAATCACCACAAATGTCTTTTCTCTGCTCACATCATTATCAGTTTTATTCAACCCCCAAGTGACATTCAATCTTAATACTTAGTACAACATCCTTTTACAGTTATAACAGCTTTTAAACGTGAAGCATAGCTTGACACAAGTGTCTTGCAGCGAGCTACGGGTATCTTCGCCCATTCATCATGGGCAAAAGCCTCCAGTTCAGTCACATTCTTAGGCTTGCGCACTGCAACTGCTTTCTTTAAGTCCCACCAGAGGTTCTCAATCGGATTTAAGTCTGGTGACTGCGATGGCCATTTCAAAATGTTCCAGCCTTTAATCTGCAACCATGCTCTAGTGGACTTGGAGGTATGCTTGGGATCATTGTCCTGTTGAAAGGTCCAACGTCTCCCAAGCCTCAGGTTTGTGACGGACTGCATCACATTGTCCTCCCATATCTCCTGGTACTGAAGAGAATTCATGGTACCTTGCACACGCTGAAGCTTCCCAGTACCTGCAGAAGCAAAACAGCCCCAAAGCATGATTGACCCCCCGCCATGCTTCACAGTAGGCAAGGTGTTCTTTTCTTCATAGGCCTTGTTCTTCCTCCTCCAAACATAGCGTTGATCCATGGGCCCAAACAGTTCTAATTTTGTTTCATCAGTCCACAGAACACTATCCCAAAACTTCTGTGGTTTGTCCACATGACTTTTGGCATACTGCAGTCGACTCTTCTTATTCTTTGGAGACAGCAAGGGGGTGCGCCTGGGAGTTCTGGCATGGAGGCCTTCATTACGCAGGGTGCGCCGTATTGTCTGAGCAGATACTTCAGTACCTACATCTGACAAATCTTTTCTCAGTTCCTCAGCAGTCACACGGGGACTTTTCTCCACTCTACGCTTCAGGTAGCGCACAGCAGTCGAAGTCAGCATCTTCTTTCTGCCACGACCAGGTAGCGTTTCAACAGTGCCCTTTGCCTTGAATTTGCGAATGATGCTTCCTATGGTGTCTCTTGGTATGTTTAACATCTTTGCAATCTTCTTATAGCCATTGCCCTTCCTGTGAAGAGTAATCACCTCTTCTCTTGTCTTCCTGGACCATTCTCTTGACTTCACCATGTTTGTAACCACACCAGTAAATGTCTAGAAGCAGCTGAGTATCACAGTCATTTTAAAGCTGCCTAATTGGTGCTTATTAGGCTTTATTGCTGCTCCCTGACATCCACAGGTGCTTTCAATACCTGATTGAAAACACTTCAATGGACCTCTGTTCTTCAGAGTGGTAGTCTTTAAGGGGTTGAATAATTGTGTCAATGAAGAATTCACAAAAGAAACATTTACTACTGTATTACAAAACCAATTGATGTCATTTTAGTTGCATATGCTTCTTTAAGAAGTCCTTGTAGGATTTCATTCTGAATTCAATTACAAATGTACTCTAAATTCTCTAAAACCATTTACAGCATTGGGGGGCTGAATAATTTTGAACACAACTGTATAAGCAATGTAAATCAACACCACAACAACTTACTTACGCTCATGTTGTTCCAAACCTAAATCCAAAAATAAATTTTTTCTGGTCGCTCTTTTCCATGCACTAGAGCTTCAAAAATGACATTAAAGCACCATAAAAGTTTGTCTTCTGCACAAACCATCTTTGTGATTGGATTTATTGAAAAGAGTCGACTCCAAAGAATGATTCGTTCATGGATTGAAACACTTTTCTCACACTTTCTCTGTCCTTTGACCTTCAGATTCATGACAAATCTCACGCTACAGATGTGGACACGTATGTGTCACAGCTGTATATACCTCCATATGTGATCGTCAGGATATGAAGTATTCTAACAGGCTGTCCTGAGGGGAATGATCTCATCTTTCATGCAGGCCAGGGGAAGGTGTGCTGAAACATTATAATTCATGCTGTACCTGTTTTCCCCAGAGTACCAGCCCACAGAACATCCTCTTTAATGAGCTGGAACAGCTCCAGCAACTTCTCCAAAGAACATTTTAACTTATTATTTAGTAACACATTACAGTAAGGTTCAATTAATTAATCTTAGTTACCAGCATTCTTGCAAGGACGTAATGACAGAGGAGAATGTTTTGCAATTAACAGGTCAGTTCACAGACTTTGCTATGATTTATACTAGAGTTCAAAAGTTAAAGGGCAGTAAGATTTTAAAAATGTTTTTGAAAGAATTGCCTCTTCTGCTCACTAAAACTGCCTTTACTTTTTCAAAAATACAGTAAAAAAGTATATTGTGAAATATTATTGCAATTTAAATACAATTGTAATACAACTTATTTGTACATGGTTTAAGATTTAATTTATTCCTGTGAAGGAAAAAAGCTGAGTTTTCAGCATCATGACTCCAGTCTTCAGTGTTACATGATCCTTCAGAAATCATTCTAATATGCTGATTTGCTGCTCGAGAAACATTTATTATTATTAATGTTGAAAACGGTCGTGCTGCTTAAAATTTTTGTGGAAAACTAAAGTTTATTTATTTTTTAAAATAGAAAATTTTATTATATTATGTCACTTTTTATAAATGTAATGGATTCCTGATGACTATAAGTATTAATTTATTTATTTTTTAAAAATCATACTGACCCCAAACTTTTGAACTGTATATGGTGGAACATTAATTTCCATTATGTCTCAATATCATCATCCTTATAGATCAGATAAACCTATGATAAGCATGTTAAACCTTTGAATGTGGTCAGATTGTTTGGATTGTATTTGTTTTTTAGCTTCTTCTTTTTTGTTTTTTACATTGAAAGTTGTATGAGAGCAGAGCAGGAACACACACAATATGTAGTCTATGTATTTCATTTGAACTCAAACGGTATCTAAAGACTGATTACCTGTAATCCTATAAGGACATGTCTCATTGGTTTATCTGTAATGTAATGAATTTGTCAGGGCCACAGTTGTTTTGGTCATAGGAGGAGCCATCGGAGCTGAGGAAGGAGACTTTAGGAGAGGTGCATGTGGTTGTGTGACTGGAGAGGAGCACGATATGACGGGAGCTGGAAATAGCACTAGGGTTAGGGGAGAGTGCAGACTTTGAGACTGGGCAGTGGCTCCAAATAGCAGACACCTCTCGTCAGACTAAATAGACTCACAGTGCCAAAATAAACTGCAGCAGATTATCTGCAGCAACATCCTCTATCCTCATGTATTCTCTATATTTCACATTTGTTCACAGGGGCATCTGAATGCTGCATCACCATTACTGTCATGTCTTGCTCAGGCTGTGACCGTGGTTAGAACTGTGAGGAGCTTGAAACAGTGTTGATTTTACTGCCACACCATTTGTGTTTACGTCTGCCCTTGTCTGCTTTGTCACACACAGTGGCCTCAAAAAGTATTTAGTCACTCAAGCCACACCTAAAAATATCTGAATGTCTTTGCATTTGAGTATACACACTACTGTTGAAAGGTTTAAGGTCAGTAAGATTTTATTTTTGTGAGAAATTCTTTTATTCAGCAAGGATGCATTAATTAATGTATAATATTACTATATATATATATATATTTCAAGTAAAGGCTGTTCTTTTGAACTTTATATTTTTTATATTTTTTAATTTTATTCATCAAAAATCCTGAAAAAAATGCATTATGCTTTCCACCAAAACATTAAGCATCAGAACGATTTCTGAAGGATCATGTGACACTGAAGACTGGAGTAATGATGCTTAAAATTCAGCTTTGATGTCACAGGAACAAATTATATATTTTTTGAAATATATATTTAAAATTGAAAATATTGCTATTTTTACTGTATTTTTGATCAAATGAATCCAGCCTTGTTTATGTTTAAATAATACTGACAGTGCTTCAACATTTAAAAAGCACAATTTAATTATTATTAATGTACCTGAATTTGCAATAATTGATTTTGAATCAGATGGTAACCCAAATAATCTAATTACTAAAAATCCAAGATTTATTTTTTACAGCACAAGATAACGTTTTAAGAGTCATACATCACCTAATAAAATTAAACAATAAAACAATAGATATACAGTTTAAAATGAAGTAAATGGGTATTTGGACACTTTTAGTTAATCAAATTTAGTGGAACGTGTCAGCGGTGAGGGCAGTAAGTATATCCGCAGTATTCATATTAGTAGTAGAGTTTTCAATGACATTCTTAAACTTTTAGGTTACACCCTTGATAGCGGGTCCCACATCCCTGATGAGTATAGTGAGACTAGAGATCAGATCTGGGGTTGAATTCTTTGGAGCTTTGTTACAGGGAGGGTCAACGGGTCAGTACAGACGTATTTAGGAGTTCTGGATTCAGTCCATCCATCCCTGGTTAGATCCCTAGAGGATTCTTACCTCATTTTTTGCACTCCAGCAGCAGGTGGACAAATGTGGTCAATGCATACTGCATACCAATATTTTAACATTGAAATGCTATTGACATTTGACCCAAGGTAGTTTGTGTAGTGGGTTTTATCGGTGTAAAAACCTTGCTTAAAAATGTTTCAGAGGGGCCTCTGTGCTTCTTAATGGACTATTTAGGAAGTGACCGGCTGTTTTCTGTCACTCAGCTGCTGAACAATGTACCACGTTGGTGTCACTTTTTCCTCTCCCGTCAAATGAACAGTCCCCGAGATAAAATGTCTCTCTGGGGTTAGAGGCACAAGGAGGCAATTCTCTGCTTTCCTTGGTTGAAAACAATCCCCCTCTGAAAGCTGAGAGGGGCAGAGATGCAAGAATGAAAATGAAAAAGTGGAGCTCTGGAACAAAGCGCACAGTCCCAGCTGTGATAATCCCTACCTGGCACACAGAAGCAAACCCAGACCAGCAGAAACTGAAACTACAGATAACAGAGGGATGGAGGTTTTTTAGATTTACAGATGAGACGAAACCTTATGAAATAGTGCAAGAAAAGTCTGAATGTATGTATGAGAGAGAAAGACAGAGAAAGTGAAGCTCTCTCTTTGCCTCATTCTCTGGGTCGTGCCAGGAGATTAGCTCAGACAGGACAAACAGGACACCACAGAGCATCATGGGATATAGCCGGTCCACAATCACTGTGTTTTCAGAGATATAGATAACACACTCTGCCCTACGACAGGCTGCACTGTACCACATTGGGATTAAGTTTGTCTATTCTGAGTCCGTGAAACTTGTCAGGACCGCTGCACAGCCCCTACAGCCCACTTATTCATATATTCGAAACAAGAAAAATGAATCAAACAAGGTTGACTATCTATCTGGCTATCTATCTGTCTGTCTGTCTGCCTAACCTAACGTACATGACATGACAAAATATGTCAAGACAAAAAATATAATCCCTCGTTTTGATTAAACTAAAACAATGGAACAAATATAGTTTACAGTACTGTTCCCCATGTACATTCTATGTATGAATTATAGTTATTATAATAATAACTGGGTAATAACTAGATACTAACCCTGATCTATTCCCCTAAACCTAACATTAACCCATGTAATAACCTTATATTATTTAGTACTTTCTTACGTAAGTACACGTAAGTGCACATACTGTAAAATAAAGTGCAACATTAATGTGGCCACGATTTAGTAAAACGAAGGAATGAATTATTATATTGTGTGTGCAATTTAATAAAACCTTGGAACAATTGATTAAATTAGTAAAACGTGCTGACGTGTCAGTTAGTCGTAGCAACGAATGATTAATTTGTGTCCATGATATGTTTTTTCGCCTCATGTCATGCGGGGCTCTGTATATTATACTATATAGTTTTCTCTGCAATAATCATTCATTGTTATTGGTATATTCTATTCAACACCATCCAAGAATGGTTTGCATTTTATGTATTTCTGCAACCTTGACTACCTTGACTGTGGGGTGTTTAGTTGGAAATCTCCTCAGCGAGTACAGTAAGGCAACAGCAGGTCTTTGTTAGCTCTGAGGTATGTCTGCCGTGCCAGCTGTCCTCCCACATTCCTGAGAGCCTGTCCATGTAAGGCAGAAGCAGCGAGTGGCACACACACACTGACCGAAGGGCAGCTTCCTCAAGCAGAACTTCGGACATAGCTTGAAACCTGCTTATAAGAGTGAGAGGCTACTAAATGAACCAAGCCACATGGTTTTATCATCATAAAAACATGACAACAACAGAATGAACTCTGTGTTCTCGCTGTCACCATTTGTTATCATAGCTCATTGTGGGTGTAGTGACTAAATGAGATACTATTTCCATTTGTCATTCCCTAAAGTGAACTTTTCGTCCTCAATTCGTGACTTTTTTCTGCTCTTGCCACCTGCTGGTTCTTGTATAGACAAGAATATTTAAAAGAATAGTGCACCAGAAATTGTCATCATTTACTTACTCTTACGTCGTTCCAAACATGTATGAAACACAAAAGAATTTTATCCATTTACTGTGAAAGTTAACCAAATCAGTCCAAATCAGCAATGGACCCTGTTAACTTTTCATGTTTGTTCAAAAAACACTGAGACATTTTTCAAAAATTGAAACATGAAGCTAAACTATCCCTTTAACAGAAGAACTCCTCTTGCTCTTGTTCACATTTAAGCTTTTTCTTCCCATAATTCAGCTTCTGTCCACTCTCTCACTGTTTTGTGGTCAACACACTGCCAGAAAGAATAAATGTAATACCAGCACTAGATTTGTCATTGTATCTAGACTTATCTGTGGTTACTTGCTCTGCCTGATGGGGAAAGAGATGGAGATGGTTTTCCCTTGAGTTTGAATTGAATTCATTTCTCAGGCATTTTCCCATCAATTCCTGTAGTTTACTGTACAACTTTTTTTTGGAGTTTGGCTCCAGGTGGGTGTGTTTCCGCAAGTTGATGTGTGAGGCCGGATAATGTGTGTGTGTGTGTGTGTGTGTGTGTATTTGGTGGCAGAAGGGTGAGAGATGGTGCAGTGCCAGACAGACGCAGCTGTCTTGTGTTGAAGACACAGATCTCTGATGGATAAATGCTGTAAACAAGAGTTTTCCCAGGCTTTTCCCATTCACGTGACTATGATTTCCTAATTCTATTTGTGTATTAGTTTAATTAAATTTAATTTCTGACATTAAAAGCCAGAAATCCATCGAGACAAATTACGCACAGAGTGTATGTGTGCATCACAGCACCTGTCCTAAGCAGTCCCAGCTTTCTTGACTGCAAATCCCAATATCATCTCATGTAGAGTTTGTTTGGGACAATGGCAGGAATGTTTAGCAGCTGTTCAGTGTTGTAAAAAATTATTCTGAAACTTGAAATCTTGTAGCTGTCATATCTATCTCTCTCTCTTTCTCTAATTAAAGCTACGCATAATGAAGTACGTTTAACCCAGTTTTTACCCAACATTTAACTGTGGCTCCAAAAATCATAAGTGTTTAGGGCTGATCGATAGAGGTAAATACATATTGATGTTTTTGATTATATTGAATGTTTTTTTTTTCAATCAGAGAAGTCATCTTTTTGACCAAATAGAAATATTTAATGTAGAAAATAAAATATAATAACATTAATATAGTATTTTTCAATAAATGAACATGATTAAGAATCATTTTCATTTATATCCCCCAAACAGAGGTATTTATTTATTTATCTTTATTTACTAAATGATTTTAACACAGAAACAATGAATCATTATTGATTCAAAAGTTTAATCTAATTCATGTAAAAGCATCAAATTTACCTCATTTCACTTTTTGTTACTGAAACAAGGAGATTGAGAAAATATGAGAAACTGAATAGCCAAATAAAACCCATGAAAAATATATTCATGATTTTTTCAATTAATTTATTTTGTACAGCCAAATCTGTAATCCATTTCCAATCATGCTAAAGCAGCATTGTTGTTCCTCACCACCACAGCCTGAAGGGACTTTTTGTGGAAACTTGGCATTTGCTGAACTTTATTGGAAAATAGCTTGAGCTCTGGTTGGCCAAACTGGCAAGAGAAAAAAAAATTGAGGTTCAGTTTTTTATTGTACACTAAAGCTTCCACGTGAACAATCTTACAAAATTACAATCATGTTCATGTCTATTTCATTTATCTCTGTTTCCTTAAAAGTCCTGTCAACGGCCAGTGCACAGGAGCCTGATCATGCCCACGGCTGTACCCATGGAAGCTGTTACCCTGCAACCGGCGACCTCTTGGTGGGTCGGGAAATGAACTTGAAAGCATCGTCCACCTGTGGCCTGCGGAGGAGAGATCCCTACTGTATTGTCAGCCATCTGCAGGTCACCAGTCATCATAAACAATACACCATTTTGATTTTTTGGGACTATGCTGATACTGTTTTTTGACTCTTCACCTTATGTAGGAAGAGAAGAAGTGTTTCCACTGTGATTCACGGCGACCTTATGATCCTTATTCCAACACCATGAGTCACCGCATTGAAAATGTCATCACCACCTTTAAACCACACCGCAAGAAGTCCTGGTGGCAGTCCGAGAATGGTGAGAAATGGTGTCAAATATCTGTATTCAACTGTTAGCTGTACTTTCTGGGGCTTTTTATGCTTTATAAGACATAGATATATGTCAGAGTTGGATCTGCATGGCCACTACAGTTTAACATGTCTGTGTTAACCGCTGAGCCTTGGCTCTGACCTCAGCCAACTGTTAATTAAGGCATACAGAAAACCATGTGTGCCAATCTACAGCTTCAGTGATGTTTTGATGGAAATCCACACATCCGTTTGGTTTCATTTGTCAAGTGTAGAGTAATATGTTGCCAGGAAATTTGATTGCCTCCCTTAGCCCTCCAAACCCAGCTGCTTGGCAAGGACTGGAAACGCTTCACATGTATTATTAGAAGGTTGATGTTCAGAGCGTCTATTAATAACACAGAGGCTGAGGGAGAGATGCATGCACTCAGAATGAGGCCCAGTGCTGGGGCAAATTAGCCTAAAACAGTTCATAGAATAAGTGAAATTACATTAAATATTTATGAATAATATTTTAATATACATTACTGTTAAAAAGTATGACCCCAGGTCATTATGATTTTGTTTTTGAAAGAAATTAATACTTTTATTCAGCAAGGATGCATTAAATTGATACAAAAAAAAGTGACAGTAAAGAATACGAACAAAAATATTAAGGAGCACAACTATTTCCAACATAAATAATAATGAGAAATGTTTTAAACAGATTATTAGAATGATTTCTGGAGGATTATGTGACACAGAAGAGTGGAGAAATGTAAATTCATATTCACACATCACAGAAATAAATGACATTCTGAAATATATTCAAATAGAAAACATTTATTTTAAACTGTAATAATATTTCACAATATTTACTGTATTTTTGCTCAAATAAATGTAGACTAGGCGAGCATAACATAACATAAACTTCTCTTTAAATACATTACATCTTACTGACCCCAAACTTTTGAACGGTAAAGTAAGTAATGTACATTAATGTAAATAAAAATACTTAAATATTAATACAAATAATTAATAGTATTATACAAGTAGAACTTACATATGCTAATTAACTAATCAAATTAATAACAAAAAATCACATTTGTCTTTGCTGATAAAAGCCCCCAAATGAGGATGTACAGAAAGTGCCTTTATGAGTCAATAATGTTTGGCTTTTGATTCGTCAATATAAAGTAGCTAAATGTTGCCAGGGTGATGTTATGCACCAACTGTTGGCACTGTTTGTTTTCTCTCCTATTTTAATAGAATATTCAGCAGAATGTCCAATAAAGCTGTTCTCATTTACATATTTGTATTCTGTCAAGCAATGGAAAGAGTATGATAAGGTGACTCACTACATGTGAAGCAGCAATCCAAAAATCGCTAAAGAGGTCTGAAAAGTATGTACAAGAGTGCAGAAACAGAGGAAGTTTGTTGGTTGATTTAGTTATATTTCAAAACTCAGATGTCCAAGCTCACCCTGACACACACTCCCTAAACCCTGCAGCATTAGAGATAATTACAGACAGCCTGCTGCTGGCATACTCACACAGAGAGAATGAAAGAGGAAAACCAAAACTCTAATAGAGCAGAACATGGAAAAGAACAAGGATGGAAGAACAGAAAACTTAAAAAGAGCAAGAAAAAGCTGCAGGCTAATACATGCACTCACAGCATTTATTGTTGACTCTGATAAGTGCACTCGTGGGCTGCATTGTTGGGTGATGGGGAGTAACTAATTTAAAAAAACTCAAAGTAGTGACTCTACAAACTTAACTACATATTTGCATGATAGTTGTTGATCTAAAAAAAATGCAGATTTTCTAGTAACAATTATAAAATTTTTGAATAAGTAGCAGTGCAATGAGCTAAATGGTTGTTTTTAATGTCACATTCTATTGTGTACTTAATATACAGTTGTGTTCAAAATTATTCAACCCCCACTGAAATTGATTGTTTTGGCCGGTTTGACATTGATTTTGATCATTCAGTCATCCTGCTTACAATTAAATCAAAGAGGCACGTGTAGGTCAGACAAATATAACATAACATTTATAATGAAATCACCACAAATGTCTTTTCTCTGCTCACATCATTATCGGTTTTATTCAACCCCCAAGTGACATTCAATCTTAATACTTAGTACAACATCCTTTTACAGTTATAACAGCTTTTAAACGTGAAGCATAGCTTGACACAAGTGTCTTGCAGCGAGCTACGGGTATCTTCGCCCATTCATCATGGGCAAAAGCCTCCAGTTCAGTCACATTCTTAGGCTTGCGCACTGCAACTGCTTTCTTTAAGTCCCACCAGAGGTTCTCAATCGGATTTAAGTCTGGTGACTGCGATGGCCATTTCAAAATGTTCCAGCCTTTAATCTGCAACCATGCTCTAGTGGACTTGGAGGTATGCTTGGGATCATTGTCCTGTTGAAAGGTCCAACGTCTCCCAAGCCTCAGGTTTGTGACGGACTGCATCACATTGTCCTCCCATATCTCCTGGTACTGAAGAGAATTCATGGTACCTTGCACACGCTGAAGCTTCCCAGTACCTGCAGAAGCAAAACAGCCCCAAAGCATGATTGACCCCCCGCCATGCTTCACAGTAGGCAAGGTGTTCTTTTCTTCATAGGCCTTGTTCTTCCTCCTCCAAACATAGCGTTGATCCATGGGCCCAAACAGTTCTAATTTTGTTTCATCAGTCCACAGAACACTATCCCAAAACTTCTGTGGTTTGTCCACATGACTTTTGGCATACTGCAGTCGACTCTTCTTATTCTTTGGAGACAGCAAGGGGGTGCGCCTGGGAGTTCTGGCATGGAGGCCTTCATTACGCAGGGTGCGCCGTATTGTCTGAGCAGAAACTTCAGTACCTACATCTGACAAATCTTTTCTCAGTTCCTCAGCAGTCACACAGGGACTTTTCTCCACTCTACGCTTCAGGTAGCGCACAGCAGTCGAAGTCAGCATCTTCTTTCTGCCACGACCAGGTAGCGTTTCAACAGTGCCCTTTGCCTTGAATTTGCGAATGATGCTTCCTATGGTGTCTCTTGGTATGTTTAACATCTTTGCAATCTTCTTATAGCCATTGCCCTTCCTGTGAAGAGTAATCACCTCTTCTCTTGTCTTGTCTTCCTGGACCATTCTCTTGACTTCACCATGTTTGTAACCACACCAGTAAATGTCTAGAAGGAGCTGAGTATCACAGTCATTTTAAAGCTGCCTAATTGGTGCTTATTAGGCTTTATTGCTGCTCCCTGACATCCACAGGTGCTTTCAATACCTGATTGAAAACACTTCAATGGACCTCTGTTCTTCAGAGTGGTAGTCTTTAAGGGGTTGAATAATTGTGTCAATGAAGAATTCACAAAAGAAACATTTACTACTGTATTACAAAACCAATTGATGTCATTTTAGTTGCATATGCTTCTTTAAGAAGTCCTTGTAGGATTTCATTCTGAATTCAATTACAAATGTACTCTAAATTCTCTAAAACCATTTACAGCATTGGGGGGTTGAATAATTTTGAACACAACTGTAGCTGTATTACTCAACATAAAGAAATATAGATATAAATATATTGCTGTTTGTTGTAAGCTTCATTTTAGTAGCTTGTACTCTGTACTGATGGGATGAAATTATATTTAGAATTTATTTGTCATTTTTATTCAAAACAATACTTCTTTACATCTTAACAAAGTTCCTTTTATAGTTTGAGTGCATGAGGCCCCTCTGTGTCTTCTCTGTGCTCACCGAAATGAGCGAATGAAATATGGGCGTTCTCAGGAAATGGTCACTATTTTTGCTCATGGTCACTATGGCTTCAGTGACTTTTCTGTAATAATGCTGTATAATGAACAGTAGATCAGTTGTTCAGCACTTGTAGATTGTGAAGTGGCTCCTGTCAGGGCCCCTCTATTGGTATTATATAAGTGGATACCAGATATGGTACATTTTGGCGTGCAATTACTTTTTTAGGCACTAAAGGCATTTTAAAGAATTTCTCAAGTGAAAATTGGTCCAAAACTAGTTGCCCCCTACTTAGTTGACAGCTTAAATAAGGCTAAGTCTCCTACCTTGTTATTGGCAATTATGTTTATTTAATTTGATAATTATTTAATGTTCACAATGACGACAAAAATATGGGGGTTTATTTAGATTTTTAAATAGTAACAAAGTTTCCCTGATGAATAGAGAGTAAATATTCAAATAAAAAATAAAATGTTGAAAATAAATGACTAAATAATAAGGCTATTAATAATAAAATAAAACAATAATCTAAAAAAATCACTTCAAGAATTCCAGGGCCTATTATGTACCCTGTTCGTGGAAACTCATTTTTCTCTGGCTTTCCTCATGATGTGTCATGTCATGGAAAATCAGGTGCTGCACATAGGAGTAGTCTTTTTCATGGCTCTTTGGCATGTCCTCTGGATTGAGGCTTAACGCCTTTAACGACTTCCTCCTCCAGCCGAAACACTGAAACATGAATTGGAAAAAACACCAAGTCATTCAGTCAGTTTCCTTTTGTGCTCCACTTGACCCCTCCGCTGGCTTCTCCCCTGCTCTAGTCTCTCATTCTCTTCGGCTGTGGTACAACCTGTTTCTCTTTTCCTCAGCGTCCTTTCCTTCCTGTTTAGCTGTTGATTATGGAACGCTGGTTAAATCCAGCAGTTACACAAAGGGCTGCAGCAGTGGACTGAGTTACAGCTTTGTAATGGTAATGCAGGGAGGCACAGGTGAGCCCTATGTGGTGCCAGCTCTGCAGAATACAGACCGTCTGTCGCTCCAGTTGAATAATGAACTGTCAAAGTAGGAACTGAACAGAACAAAAGTAGATTGTTAAACCACCCCATCTATTTCTAGCTCTGCTCAGTAACTGTAGGACACTGTATTTGTAATGTGCATATTGTTGTGCATTTTTATTCTGAGTTAGAGTCTTATTGCATTTCCAGATAAAGTGTTGAGTAAGGAAAACGTGAGATCTCTTTCACTGCCGTACCAGTGTTGTTGTTGTTGTTGTTGTTGTTGCTGTATTTCTCTGTATTACATGAGAGCATAATAACACCGGCAGTGCTGGCAAAGATGAGTTTAAATAAAAGTTTGGAGTACGGTTAACAAAGCTCGGACTTCTCTGTTTGTTTTCCTTTTTTTAATATTACAGAATATTTTTAGAAATCGAATAATAATCAGGATCTGTTTGTAGTCATTAAAAGTGATGAACATTTTGAACCAACATATAGAGCAAAATCTTCCTTATGCTGATGTATGGACATTTTTATATCCTTTAGTCTATGAGTTGTACTAACACATTTCTGTCAGTAACCTTTATATTTTTGTTATATGGAGGTCACATTGACAAAAGGTAAATATCACTAGTTAACAAAATATGCTTATTGTGCATCATTTTCAATCAATCTGCAATTTAGTTCAATTATAAAAAATACTATTTAATTGTATTTAGTGTACATATAATGCTATAGCAATTAAATTATCATTAGAAAGCTGGCCATTTAATTTCAATAATAATTTAATTGATTTTAATAGATTTATTTCAATATTATTTAGCCTATGTCCACTGCTTAGTAGACAAATTAAATAAACTAATAAGAGTGCGAAGACAGTATATTTTCCTTAGGGTCAAAAGTGGAGATTTTTGATGGAAAAAGTAGTAATGAAATCAAATACAGCGAATGTTACCCACCAACCATCTAAACTATTTACCTGATGTATTTGTTGTGTATCCCACAATGCACACAAACTCCAAGGGTATATAATTTTCTTCTTTACACAATGACATCTTATTACAGATTACTTATTACTTATTAAATTCAACTTTTGTGAAATTGCTGATAGCCATTGTTGACGCCTTGACTCAATAATGTGAACGTGAACTCTTTTCTGTCCTCAGGGAAGTCTGATGTTTACCTTCAGCTGGACCTGGAGGCAGAGTTTCACTTTACTCATCTAATCATGACATTTAAGGTGAGAATTTTTTTTCCTCCAAGAAATCACCATCACTCCAAAACTGACCTCATACTCTCAACTGTTTTTGAACACAGACGTTTCGTCCAGCAGCCATGTTGATTGAGCGATCTGCAGATTTTGGCCGAACCTGGCAGGTGTACCGTTACTTCGCTTCCGACTGTGAGTCCAACTTCCCGGGAATTTCTCAGAGTCCTATTCGTAAGGTTGATGATGTTATCTGCGAATCCAGATATTCTGACATCGAGCCGTCGACAGAAGGAGAGGTGAGAGTTATTCAGCTGGAATACTTAGTTAATTTTTTGGGGAATTTGTTTGCTGAACTGCACTTTTTCTTCTCTCAGGTGATTTATCGTGTTCTTGACCCTGCTATTCGGATCGAAGACCCTTACAGCCCTAACATTCAGAGTAAGTCTACCTTAACAATTCTAACCTCCAACTGGATGCCTGAGACACAGCTTTTTGCACTGAAACACATTTACATAACCATGGCATAACATTTGTTTTTGTGCAAATGAGATGCGTAAATGCCTGCTCACGTTTAGTCCGGATCTGGGGTTCCCAAACACATTCCTGGAGGCTCTCCAACACTGCATGTTTTCCAAGTCTCCTCAACACCTGATTCATATCATCACCTCATTAGTCGAGACTCCAAGACCTGAAATGGGTGTGTCAGTTAAAGGAGACATGCAAAATGTGCAGTGTTGGGTGGGCTCCAGGAATGTGTTTGGGAACCCCTGGTCTAGATAGAACTACAATAACCATCATGTTCACACAATGCACACGTAACGGTGCTTGCAGGAAGGCAGACGAATACAGAAGATAGTTTCCAAACGTTTAATGTCAAAATCCAACATAGACAGACAGGCTGGCAGGTAGTGCAAACACATGGGTATTACAGTGCAGAACAGGGAACAACTTAAGTAATGACACAGACGATTAACTCAAATGACGAACACCTGAAGAAGATAATGATTAGTGTCCATGATGACAGATAGTGGCGGGAACAAAGGAACACGTGATCAATAACAATGAACTGAAACTCCATATAAACAGAAACTGAATGGAACTAAAGTTGACATATTACCCCCCTCTGGAGGAGGAAGAAGAGGTGAAGGAGAAGGGTTGGTGAGAGGTAGACGAGGAGGGATGATGGCAGGTTGCGGCGGGTGAATGGGGGATGACGAGACAATGGCGACGCTGCTGGAAGATGGTCGATGGCACAGACTGAGAGCTCCTCAGTGCCGAAAGCCCGGGGCAGAGACGAGGGAGGGAGAAATCCAGGTGCGGATGAGGCTGACGACAGCTAGGGGACGACGCCAATGATTCTGCAGAAGCTGACGGAGAGTCAATGCAAATGGGTGACATCGCTGGTACTGGTAGACCCAGGCGATGCCACGGCAGAGCCAGAGTACCCGAGTTCTGAGGTGGAGCCGGTGTGATCGAGGACAGAGGTGATGCCGGGGAGAAGGAAGAGCGCACTGCAGTTGTAGGGGTGGAGGGACAGTATGCGGCTGATGGACCGCAAGTCCGGCAAGACGAGGGAACCTGGAGGAGCCGCAAGTCCCAGGGTCTCTGGTGGAGCTGAAGCTGGGCGTAGCCAATATGGAGCCGACAGGTCGACAGGCCGACAGGCAGAGATGCTCAAATAATATTGGATGACCTCGTTGGTGTGTAGTAGAATTAACCATATGCACAGAACAATCTTAAGAACTTCCACAGTAATATAAGTTAGCTGGAAATCTTCTGGTGAAATGTCACTTGTTGGTGTTGCTTTTTTATTTTTAAATAAAATTATTTTCTATAAAATGTTGGATTTTCTACATTTTGAGTCATTTGGTTTACAAATGGGGACAATCTCGGAAGGATTATCAAATAATGTTTTTAGTCACCACATTAAAATAACATTTGAAGTGCTGGAAAAATGTTGTGTGTGCGTGTCTAATTACAGACACTGGGTTTCTTTTTAAAACGTTCCTATTAACTTTCTCTAAGTGTGATAACTGCATTAAAATATAAATGTAACATTAAAAAGTCAACCATTGATGGTTTTGTGTCAGTGTACAACGAGTACAGAACGACACCGGAAATGCCCAACCTGGCTTAACGAAAACCAGGAACCAGTAACCGTGCATATTGTCATATTCAGCTAGTCAGTGTATGTTCCCATACAGCTGTGAGTTCTCAGTCATGCACAGTGTGAGTGTGCTTAAATAGATCTCATACTCTCTGCGTGGCTCTCACTTTCTCTTACACTGGACATATAGAGCATGACTGGAACAAACAGCATGTGCACAGGACTGAATTCTCTGATGTTGGCATGTGCGACTCTCTCTATCACACACACACACACACACACAGCTACATGATTTTCCCTACAACTCTTTTCCTTATAAATCACACAAGTCCCACTTCATTGAGTGTCTGTGAAGTGTAACAGCAGTCTATCCGCCACACTGCTAAAGGCCTCCACGCTCAGCTGACTATGACCTCCAACTGAGGAGCAGGCCATTGGCTCGGGGGAGAAGGGGTCAGAGGTCATTGGTTAACAGGGTTTAGGTATTTTTTTTTTACATGGGTTGGAGAATGTTCTTATAATTGGGGGGTTGGGATTGTAGGCTTGATGATCATTTGGTGATTTATGATCAGAGAATTTGGTGCGATTTAGATTTTTGTAGATTTTTTGTACACCTTCCATTATCTATGGCTTTTATAGCTATTCTCACTTCAAAAATGGCGTTTGTGTCTGTCTTGTTGGTTTATTGGCCACTATAACTCCACTAAACCCAATGTCTTCATATTGCAGACCAGCTGAAGATAACCAACCTCCGTCTCAACTTCACCAAGCTGCACACTCTGGGTGATAATCTGCTAGACTCACGGCCCGAGATCAAAGAGAAATACTACTATGCCATGTATGAGCTGGTTGTCAGGGGCAACTGCTTTTGCTATGGCCACGCCTCTGAGTGTGCTCCTATCGACGGCATCAGGGATGACATTGAGGGCATGGTGAGTTACCAAACTGTAGCTAGATGTACATGGTCATTTTGCCTATTTTTTACATTTAGACTACCTTTGTGTCATGTCATATAACGCTCACTTAAAGTTGGCTGGAAATGGAAGTTGCAATAATGTTTTCTTCCCTATTGTGACGTATATCCGAGTGAAGCGGCTTCTTGAACAATAAAAAGTGTAGGGCGGAACTTGATCTTGTTCATCGGAAAATTGATTGCAGGGTTTTGATTTGCGGTTGTGATAACGATTTGCATTTTGCATGAATGAAACATTTATAACAAATACTGCAATATTCCATTAAGTCAATTTTGGTTTCAAGGTGGCTTTAAATCTTTAAAAACACCGATAATGAATAGTACTGTTAAATGTAATTTTTTAGCAAATCTTAAAATGGATATCCATTTTCATACTGTGCTTCATTCTCTTTTTGCATTTAAAATGGTTTAGTTTTTAATGTTTTATTTATATATTTATATATTGGTTATTTAGACAAATTAGTATAGAATTTTAATATGGACCATTTAGGTGTTATCCATAATACAAAAAATATCAGTTGTCAGAGAGGTTAATACTACAAGATGAGATGAAGTTTGGCGGTTCCATCTCTAGGTACACGGGAGGTGTGTGTGCAAACACAACACGAATGGACTGAACTGTGAACAGTGTGATGACTTCTATAATGACCTGCCCTGGAGACCAGCTGAGGGCCGTAACAGTAACGCCTGCAAGAGTAATTATCAATAACCACAATAATATTGCTCATGCAGTGCATACAGACATAGATTTCTGATGCCACAGTTAACACTTTCCTCTTTTCTCAGAATGCAACTGTAATGGTCACTCCAGCAAGTGTCATTTTGACATGGCGGTGTATCTGGCGACGGGGAACGTCAGTGGAGGAGTGTGTGACAACTGTCTCCACAACACCATGGGCCGCAACTGTGAGACTTGTAAACCTTTTTACTATCAGGACCCAACTAGAGACATCAGAGACCCTGGGGTCTGCGTGGGTAAGTGTGAGACAAATGCTAAACATATATACGTTCATGCATTATACCGTATACGATTGCTTATGTCTGTTCCATCTGTCAGCCTGCGACTGTGACCCAGATGGTTCTCTGAATGGTGGCATTTGTGACGGGCATGATGACCCCTCTTCACGCATGATAGCTGGGCAGTGCCGTTGTAAAGACAATGTTGAAGGCCCACGCTGTGATAAATGCAAGTCTGGTTTCTTTGGACTCAGTGCTAGCGACCCTCGTGGCTGCCAACGTGAGTACAAGCTGAAACCAATCAGCTGATGATTATGTTTCATGTTATAGCCAATAAATGGCTATAAATATTAAAAATAGCTACTGTTTTGTCTAAATAAATAAAAGTAAAAACTTCCTATTTTAATGTTTTTTAAAATGTAATTTATTCCTGTGATGCAAAGCTAAATTTCCAGACATTTCTCTAAACCTCAGTGTCACATGATCCCTCAGAAATCATTCTAATATGCTGATTTAGGAACATTTCTATCAACATTGAAAACAGTTATTTTTGTGGAAACAGTAATATTTTATCTTTGATGAATAGAAACTTGAAAAGAACAGCATTTATTAGAGATAGAAATCTTTTGTAACATTATTAATGTCTTCACTGCCACTTTTGATCAATATAATACATCCTTGGTTTAAATTAAAAGTGTCTAAAAAATCTTACTGACCCCAAATTTTTATTAGACACATTGACATTTCAGAGCAAAATTAGACCTCCATCTATTTGTCAAACTTTTTTCTGGTATATTTTACTCTTGATTCACAATCATTCTCTTTCTCTCACTGGGCTGCATTAGCATGTAAATGTGACCCCAGGGGTACAGTGTCCGGGAGCTCCCAGTGTGACCCTGTTAGTGGAGACTGCTTCTGTAAACGACTGGTCACTGGACACAGCTGTAACCAATGTCTGGTAAGTAGAGCTGAAAAACAAGCTTGCCTTTTTTAGTCGTTTATTATTCCCCATACACCTCTCGGAGAACATGTGGTTTATCATTCACCAGTAAGCACTACATGCTTTTACTGGTACCTTGTATCTTCTCTACTGGGTGGGAACATGAACTGAGAGTGTTTGCTCAACAGTGTCTGCATTTAGCCCAGGGGCTTATGGCAGATGGTGTAGGTTTACACACGGCTTAAAATGGAATGAAAGGAAGAACTGTATCCTGAAATTAGACCAGCAATAAATGCCTTTAGTGTTAGAGTGATGTCACCACTTTATGAATATGTACCATGGTAATTCTTTATTATTTTCACAATTTTATTTTTGAAAACGCAGCATGGTATATATCAAAGTATCAAGGTGTTCCATCAGCCTACCATGGCTCTGTCACAGTATTTTGTATCGTACCTATAGTCAACAATCTTATATATTTGTGTTTTTATTAGAATCCATCACACCTGCATGTTTTATGTGCTTCTCCTACAGCCTGAGCACTGGGCCTTGAGTCATGATGCCAATGGCTGCAGAGGGTGTGACTGTGATGTGGGTGGAGCTACAGACAACCAGTCAGTGGGGGTTTTTAATAAATAATAAATAACATCAAATTTAATTGGCATACTGATGTTGTACTTTGTGTTATTAACTGTCTTCAGATGCTCAATGGAAACAGGGCAGTGTCACTGTCGGAGTCACATGATTGGGCGCCAGTGTAGCCAAGTGGAGTCTGGGTATTTCTTCATGGCCCTCGACCACTACATCTTCGAGGCTGAAAATGCCAAACTGGGTCAAGTAAGTACAGACTTGGGAAAAATAAGTAGAGGGTTTGTTATTAACCTCATCTGATACTCGAGTAACAGAACATATATTTTTAATCAAACATCAGTGGTGCATGCCAAGTGGAAAGGAAAGTAACGTAGATCTCTTCTGTAGAGACACTCTTAAAACGTTGGGTTAAAAATGGACAAACCCAGCAGTTGGGTTAAAAGTTTGCCCAACCTGCTAAGTAGTTTTGTTTATCTCAACTACTATAAACTATTTAAAATTGCTATATGGCTTGCATAAAAATTACATTTATTTTTGGAAATTATTAATGTTTAATAAGTTAACATTTATTAATAAGTTTAATGAATAACAATTAAACGATATACATTTATTAAATTGCTTATTAATAAATATTCACTTTTTTATTATTTTTGTTGCATCTAGTAATTATGTGTCTGATTTTTATTTTCCAACCTATTTTTGGTTCATTTCAAGCCAGCCATATAATAATTTTTAAACAATAGTTTGGTTAAATAAAACTGCCTGTAACGTTGGGCAAACATTAACCCAATCACTGGGTTTGTCCACTTTCAACCCAACTTGTTGTTTATAACCCAGCATTTTTTACAGTGTATTATGATTATATGGCTGATATATCGGTATTCAAATTCTGCCCAATAACAATAATTATTTAAAATGAAAAATAAATTTAAAATATTATAAATGTATAAAAAATATATTTGATAGGGCTCTGCATTTGAAGAGAGAGAATACCAGCCGGGCCGTCCCGTCTCGTGGACAGGCTCTGGGTTTGCACGGGCTCCTGAAGGTGGTACGCTGGAGTTCGCCATTAACAACATTCCATTTTCCATGGAATATGACGTTCTCATTCGCTATGAGCTTCAGGTAAAGGCTACACTTAGATATTACATGTCTCCCCATTGGCTTCATAGGCATACTCAGAGAAGAAGTGTGTTATGGGTATACTCATATGTGTTTATGTGTTTTTAAAAGATGCCACGGGACTGGGAGGAAGTCCGTGTAATGGTGATTAGACCAGGCCCCATACCTACCAGCAGTCCATGTGGAAACACCATCCCTGCAGATGATCTGTTAACCGTATCGCTCCCCTCTGGTGCCAGGTCAGTGAAACACGTGTATGAATGTTTAAAGAGACAGTTCACCCAAAAATGAAAATTCTGTCTTTATTATTGTTTTGTTGTTCTGTGAAATGCAAAAGATGATATTTTGAAATATGGTTCAACTGTTTTTATCTATATAATGAAAGTCAAAGGGGTTCAAAACAACATAGGACCTCATTGACTTTCACTGAAACATTTTTTTTGTTCCAAAGACAAACAGGTATTTTCCTTTTTTTCCTAGTAGGCAAATGTTTTCCTTAACTTCTGTATCCCAGACTCTTCTCAAAGTCCTTTTTGCTTATTATATTTTCTGCTGCAGGTTTGTGGTTCTGCCTCAGCCGGTGTGTTTGGAGAGAGGAGTGAGTTACAAACTGCGTGTGGAGTTCATCCGTTACGCTGACAGGAACAGCATCCTTACCTCCACTAATGCTTTTGTGCTTGTCGACTCTGTAAGCATAAATATGTGACTTTATTCTACTCTTATCAGGTCTTTTCCGTGTTCTGTTTCATTTTGACTTGTTCCTTTCATCCTCTCACCTCCCTAGATTGCCCTTCTCCCTCGTTACTCTTCTCTAGAGATGTTTACCGCAGGAGACCCTGCCTCCGTTGCACGGAAGCAGAGCTATGAGCGTTACCGCTGCCACGAGACTGCTAAGAGTGTGTCCCGCCCACAGATGAGTGAAGCGTGTGCTAAACTCATTACCAGCATGTCTGCCCTCATTAACGACGGCGCGCTGCGTGAGTGTCAGCAGTGAATATAGGGGTTGTGTTGGGGGTTTGTTTGGTTGTGTTTGTATATGATTTTATTAAGACAAGTACATTCTTCCCACAGCTTGTGAGTGCGATCCTCAGGGTTCGCTCAGCTCAGAGTGTGATGTCCGTGGGGGTCAGTGCCGCTGCAGGCCCAACATATCAGGCCGCCGCTGTGATAAATGTGCACCCGGGGCTTACGGCTTTGGCCCTTCCGGGTGCAAACGTAAGAGACATCTTCTAAAACCCTTTTCCCTGCTCTGGTTCATTACCATTCAAAAGTTTTAGATTGGTAAGATTTTTAATGTTTAATGTTTTTTTAATGTTAAGAAGTCCCTTCTCTTCACCAAGGCTGCATTTATTTGATCCAAAATAAAGCAAAACCAGTAATATTGTGAAATATTTTTACAATTTAAAATAACTGTTTTCTATGTATTTTAAAATGTATTTTATTCCTGTGATGCAAAGCTGAATTTTCAGCATCATTATTCCAGTCCTCTGTGTCCCATGATCCTTCAGAAATTACTCTGATATGCTGATTTTCTGCTCAAAATAACCTTTCTTATTATTATCAATGTATTTTACAATAGTACCGTTTTGCTGTATTTTGGATGAAATAACTTGGTGAGCAGAAGAGACATCTTTTAAAAGCATTACAAAATCTTACTGATCTAAAACATTAGTAGTGTACATCAGTAATATTTTGCTTTTTTGTTAGTTTTGTTTTTTTCTTTACTTCATTCTTTCTTTTATGATCGTATTTGTTTTTCTTTCTTTTGCCATTTTTTGTTGTTTTCTTGTTGTTTTTCTTTCTTGCTGTTGTTTTTGTTGTTGCTGTTTGTTTCTTTTAAGGTTCTTGTTTGTTTCTTTCATTTGCTATTGTTGCTGTTTGTTTTATTTGTTCTTATGAATTCTATTTATTTGTTATTTCTCTTTTTACTTTTTATTTCTTTTTTGTTGTTGTTGCTATTTGTTTTATCTTTGTGTTTTGCTTTTCATTTGTTTAATCGTTCTCTCTTCTTTTTGTTTGTTTGCTCTTTCATTCCTTCCTCGCTTCATTCATTCATTTTTCTCTTTCTTTAGTTTGTGAATGTAGTTTGGAGGGCTCTCAGAGCCGTTTCTGTGACCAGCACACAGGACAGTGTCCATGCCGTCCTGGTGCATTTGGTCAGCGCTGTGATGGTTGTCAGGCTGGACACTGGGGCTTCCCGAACTGCAGGTCTTGTCAATGTAACGGCCACGCTGACGAGTGCCACCAGAGGACCGGAGCCTGTCTCAACTGCAGAAGCAATACAGCTGGGGACCAATGTGAAAGGTACAAGTAATAAAGCAGGCATTTTTGACGTTTTACGCTTTTTGGTTGATCTGATAATCACTAACATTAGAGCACATTTAACATATTTGAGAACAGCAAAAAAAATTTAAAGCTTGCAGGCACAATTTTCTTGAATGTTTCTCTGCCCAAGCTAATGTAATAAACACCTCCTGTCACAGGTGTGCTAATGGCTACTATGGAAACCCGGCCCTTGGTTTAGGAAATCAGTGTCGACCCTGCCTCTGTCCTGAGGGCCCCAACAGCGGACGCCACTTTGCCGCCTCGTGTTATCAAGACAACCGCAACCAACAGGTGGTCTGCAACTGTAACCAGGGTTACACAGGTATTTTTAACCCCAGAATTTTCTTTCTTTCCATTGATGGATGGAGTAAAAAAAATTAAAAAATGAGGTCTGGGTCAAGAAGTTGCATTTCTTGCATACATACGACAGGAGAATCTAGTTCTTGTATGACTTCCCAAATTAATAAGTGCTTGAATAGGGCTTTATTTTGCCATTTAACACCCTGAGTCCATCTGCATCTGGATAGGATGCAGAAAATGTCATGATCAGAGGCCACTGTCAGTCTGATCAGACATGCAGTGATCTTGTGTGTTATCTCCTGTCCCCCTCAACTGGACACAGGGATTGTAAAGCGCTCTGCAGGGGCAGTCCTCAAGCGTGAGTAACCATGGAGACCCACACCACCTCTGCTGCCCGACCTCCATCACCCCTCCCGTCCCTCCCTAGCGCATGGCTCACGCACTTCACACCTTGCATGTTCATTTTGCAGAACCCTGTGAATCTGCACCAAGTGCAGTTTGACCCTCTCAACCCAGTTTAATCATGTGACTGAACAGTGTTGGGGAGTAACTAACTAAATGTAGCTAGTACTTTTTTTAAAACTAAGCTTTTCTAGTGCTTAGCTGTACAGTTGATAGAAATTAAACGCCAACCTAAAATCTTCTCTCTCTCATATTAATCATTGGGAAGTTCAGCTCAGTTCAGTGAATCAGTTTGTATGGATGGTTTATTTAAATGCACCGGTTAAAAAAAAGTGCAATCTTTATTTTTTGCAATTACTTTTTTGTAGCAAAACAAAATAATATTTTACTATTTGTTTAAATCATTTTACAAAAAATATATATTTATTATTCTGTAATATTTCTGGTTTTCTATTTTTACTATCTATTCAGATGCTATTCGATTCTGTCATTCTAGTTGAGATCCTCTTTTTTGTGCTAAATACTTCTCTTATTTAAATTCTATTCTATTCCATTCTGTTCTATCACTAGAAATGAGAACCCATCACTGTTCCTTTGCCAACTTTTGACCCAGAGAAGCAGGCGTGTGTCTGTATAACACTTGGCTGCAAAGAAATTTGAACATAGCAACAGAGTGAATAAATATACGTGAATCATGGCATCCTGTTTAAACTGAATTAATATTACATCTAAGCTAACCAAGAAGTGTTTTAAATCTTTTAATGTTAAAATTTTTTCACTCTGATGCTTTGTACCTCATCACTCTTCAGGAGATTATTACAGTAGTATGCAGACAGCTGAGTACATTATGATTTGACATTAAGATTAAAATGTAAAATCTTCTGGAGAGTCATTTTTCATAACTTGATTTATGTATTTTTGACACAAGACTGTAGAGCTTTGTATTTCATTAATCATTTCATTAACAATTTAATGTCATAACTGAACATTGTTCTACTACTTTAAAGACCCGTATTAGTTATTTTAACACTAAGCCTACAAAAACAATTTCACTTTTCAGTTTATTCCTACTCAGTTTAACACCTTTTCCTTCAGATATGTGAACCTAATGTTGCTTATAATTATTATGTACTTATAAAGTTTCACAAAGCCTTTAATATATATATATATATATATATATCAAGAAAACTGTGTATTTTCCTGGTGTGATTTTAGTCTGTGACAGATTTTAGAGCAATTTTAGAGCTATTCAAGTAAATATAAATCTTCGATTCATGTTCTGCTGAACACAAAGGAAGATATTTGGAAGAATATCTTTTTACTACCATGGAAAAAAAATATGGTAGTCAATCACTGGCAAGCAAGATCAACTTGGTTACTGACATTCTTCCAAATATCTTCCTTTGTGTACAGCAGAACAAATAAATTCATACAGGTTTGGAACAATTTGAGCGTTAGTAAATGATGACAGAATTTTCATTTTTGGGTGAACTATCACTTTACCTCTTTCTTGCCATTGACAGGACTTTCACTGTTATACGGTAGGGGGTGCTATTATGGATCTTCTGAAAGTCTCCAGATCAAAACTGGAAAAAATGGAGCAGAAACAAAAAACATTGCTTATGTACGTTGTAGTCTTTGGGGGAAAAAAAGTGATTTTTTTCTTCAAAATGTTGCTTTTTTATGAAACTTGCCCACATTCAAGAGTTAAGCTAGAATAAAACTATTTACTTTGGGTTGTTTAAAAGCAGAGGCTCTTTCTTTCAAAAATGCTGGTGTTGGCTGACAAACGCTGACGAGGAAAGAGTTTACATTGTCCTTCAGGTGTATTAAAATAGTTTTCTTTTCACCGATACTTTATAAAATTCTATCTTTATGCAACTAAACTCCTTGCTTTTTCCATCAACCAGGTCCACGTTGTGAAGAATGTGCTCCTGGTTATTACGGTGACCCCTCGAAGTCTGGTGGACAATGCCGACCTTGTCGTTGCAGTAACAACATCGACCTATCGGATCCTGAGGCATGTGACAAGCGTACTGGCCAGTGTCTCAAGTGCCTGTACAACACCGAAGGACCGGACTGCAGCGTGTGCAAGAGCGGATACTATGGAGATGCTTCGCGTCGCAATTGCCGGAGTGAGTTTACCTAGGTCTCCAAATACTTTTCTACATCCTAGTGCACTAATAACAGTTATAAACATATCAACACTTTAATCTACCCAGGGTGCACCTGCAACTTCTTGGGCACAGAGCGCAGTCAGTGTCTATCTCGAGATGACTGTGTGTGCCAGCGAGCCACAGGGCAGTGTCAATGTCTGCCTCATGTGATTGGACAAACCTGTGATCACTGCGCTCCCAACTACTGGAACCTGGCAAGTGGGCAAGGCTGTGAGCCCTGTGGCTGTGACCCCAACAATGCCTATACATCTGCCTGTAATGAGGTACCCTCGAACTCACAAATACAGCACACACTCAGGGCAAAAGGGCTTCCATACAGTAACGTTCAAAAGTTTCGGGTCAATAACACCATGCCCTAACCTGATACGATGTGATAAGATTCCAGCGACAAGCAATTTGTTTGTCCACACCAGACATGACGCGACTACGAGAACGGAAATAGGAACAGTGACAGTAAAGATTTCAAACATTGTTACTAAGTGTTTCTATTTCTAATAAATGCCGTTATTTTGAACTTTCTGTCCATCAAAATTTTTAAATAATTAAAAATAATCTGCACATTAGAATGATTTCTGAAGACTGGAGTTATGATGCTGAAAATTCAGTTTGGCCATTACAGGTATAAATAACATTTTAAATATATTACAATAGAAAAGTGATTTTAAATTGTAATAATATTTCACAATGTTATTGTTTTACCGTATTTCTGATCAAATAAATGCAGCGTTGGTGAGCATAAGAGACTGTTCAAAAATATTAAAAAATCTTACCAACCACAAACTTTTCAACAGTAGTGTATATTTATTTATTCATAATATTTTAGCATATGAACTAAATGAGAAGCTTGGCTCATGAATATTAATTACATGGCACGGTTTGCCCAGTAGTTCGACCTGATTTGCTGAAAGGCAACCAGTTGGCAAAGGCTTCTGTGGGTTATTGCAGATAACTGAGTATGAATTATTTATGGACAGTATTACATTTCTACATTGTTTTGTCTAAATAAATGGGGAAAAAAACAACAACAAAAAAATTGAATTGTTTTTAAAGCTACAAGTGAATTTAGGCATCACAACATTATTATGTACAGTATAAGAATGTATATTCATTTTTGAAATTTGCTAAAGATTGCATTTAAGAGTGTTAGTAAATTATTGATTATATTAAAGGTTAACTTTAAGTAATAGTTGAGTATGAATAATTAAATATCCATGCCAAAATATTAAAAAATATCTGATAACTGATATGGTTCCATGTTTATCTTGCATTCCAAGTTGAGTCCTGAGTAGTCGTAAATATAGCGATTCCTCTTTCTGAACCAAATTCATATAGTTCACAGGCCAGTGCCAGTGCCGTGTTGGGTTTGGAGGAAAGACCTGTAAAGATTGCCAGGAGAACCACTGGGGTGACCCAAGAGTACTATGCCGAGGTACTATGAGCATTTTATATATACTGTCTGTATCGAATGCTAACACATTGTAACACATGTAACACTAAAGCACTAATTAGAACATTTTTGATTCACAATTAATCATAATTCCCAAAATCCTAATGATTTGGTTTCTTCTCCTCTGACAGCATGTGACTGTGACATCCGTGGCATCGAGTCGTCTCAATGCAACCGTGTGACCGGTCATTGCGTGTGCCAGCAGGGAGTGTCAGGCGTTCGCTGTGATCAATGCGCCCGTGGCTTCTCTGGCACCTTCCCTGATTGCAAACCTTGCCACCAATGCTTTGGGGACTGGGACCGCATCGTTCAGGATCTGGCAACCAGAACCAAAGCTCTTACAGATCGAGCCAAGGAGCTCCACACTACCGGCTTGACTCGAGCCTTCGAGAGAAAATTTAAAGAGTTGGAGGACATGCTGGCTCAGGCACGGGACATTGTTAATGCCCGCAATGCTACTGCTGAAGCTGTGACCATTCTGATGGGCATGATAGAGGATCTCAGGTACAGTTTGGTTAGATGGAGTCATTTTTTTCAAAATAAATATTTTAACCTGTCTTTATTACATAAATATATTCAATACATTTTTAAAAAAATGTATTTAAAAAAAAAAAAAAATTTAAAAATGCATTTAGTATGTAAAATGAATAGTTACATTACATTGTTAAAAATTAATTATATTAAATTAGATTATTTAAATGTATTTTGATCGTCTCAGTCGATATAAGAATTGACTTTTTTTTTACTGTGAAACACTTAACTATTTAACAAAATTAATTATAAACGTCTCTTTTTGTTAAATACTTGAGTACAAATTTGACATGGTACCCATACTTTCACATAAATATATTTGAAGTATAATTTCATATTTTAGCATTTTTCTCACATTCATTTCTAATTTTTTCACCCTTGATGGTGATAGTTTTGTCAGTTCATCAGCTCTCTTTCTATATGTAATGTTTTCCTCTCCCAGAGCTCAGATTGGTGAAACCACGGACACACTGAACCAGCTGGAGGGAGACCTGACCGCTGTGCAGGACAGTAACTATGAGGCCAGTAATGCACTAAGTACCCTGGAGAGAGAAGCGAAAGAGCTCAACCTGAACTCAGATCAGCTTAACCGTCAGCTTGACATCCTCAAGAACTCCAACTTCTTGGGTTAGTCACTGATGCTGTCTTACTGTACCAAAAATGCTCTTACAGTGGCCCCAAACAAGTGTTAATTTAGGCTACAGTTTTGTTTGAACATATTTGCATTGTTCGACAAAATATCAAAACAAGTGGCATTTATTTATTATTATACAATGGGCTGTTAAATGCTCGAATCTGATTGGTTAACAAACATTCTAAGCCTCGCAATTATTAAAGTAGTTCCAGGCAGGTCTTCACCGCATTAATGTTCCATATCACCTCGCAAAATAATTTCAGTTATTATAAAAAGTCCTGACAGCTTACAGCAGCAAAAGAAACAACGACATTGACAAAACAAATAAATATATTATAGTAACGATATATATGAAAAGGACAAATTATTGTCATGGTTTTTGTCACAAAATATGTTTTATTATGTCCTGAGAGCACAAATTGTTCACCCGCTTTCTTTCTCACTTAAACACACACACATACAGTACGGACACACACTCACACAGAAATTTGTTTTCCCACTGCTGACTAATTAATCAGTATAACAGTTTAGCAACTTAAAAGCTACATGACATTTCTCAACAGTGAGGTAATAACGGTGGGGTTCTTGAGATAGATAAACTTACGGTTTCGCTATTAGTAGAGGCAAACGGTCAAGAGACACACAGTACCAGGTAGGTGTACACTCGCTCTCACTCTCTCAGCTGTATTAATAACTACATCAACTATCTGCGATCATTGGCTCAAGCCTCCGTTACTAGCCCTGAAATTACGTTTTGGAATTCGCAAAGAAGGCTTGGGATGAGAAAAACCTGACAAATGTCTGAACAGAGTTTTGAAGTGTGGTAACCGTAGTTTTGGCAGAATAATTGACGATAGGCCGTTGAATTATTAGAAAATAATGCACACCCAAGGTGGTAATGCCCTTCATCAATTATACCTTACTTATCTCCCAGAGACCAATCTATTGACTGTTCTTTGTTACCGGTATCCTTCATCAGGTGCATATGACAGCATCCGGGCCTCGTACAACAAGTCACGTGATGCAGAGCATCGCGCCAACAGATCTACCACTGACATTCCCAGCACAGTGAGCCAATCGGCAGACACCCGCAAGAAAACAGAGCGACTGATTGCCCAAAAGAGAGATGATTTTAATCGCAAAAATGCTGCTAACAAACGTACTCTCACAGACTTAAATGCAAAAGCTCAAAATCTGGACATAAAGAAAATCAATGAAAAGGTAAGCAGATCTTTGTGACGGCCACCTCAAATTTATTTAAAGTTATAACAGTACATGCATATAACAGTACAACATCTGGATTGTTCATTTAAATATTTTCATAGCATTTTTAGGATATTTAAAAATATTTTAACAGGTATATATTTATAATGTATAAAATCCTTTTAATGTATAAAATATCTTATAGTTAATAGTATTATTTTATAGTTTATTATTATATTGGTTAACTAGAGCTCTTGATTTATTATTGTTATTGTAGGTATGTGGAGCACCGGGTGATGCTCCATGTATGGACAGCCCTTGTGGTGGTGCTGGTTGTCGTGATGATGAGGGCAAACGCCACTGTGGAGGTCTAAATTGCAATGGAGCTGTTGCAGTGGCCAACAATGCCCTGGATAGATCCAAGCATGCAGAAAAAGAGTTGGATAAAGCTATGGGAGTGGTGGAAGAGCTTTTTAAGCAGGTAGAGACACTCTGACCAGTGACTAGCATGATTAGAATGTTTTCAGTGCTGCCAATCCCGTTTATTAACATTCTCCAAATGTATTCAGTCTTTTCTCTGTATCTTATGTTGTCTTGATTGTCTATCTGGTCTTATTAAGGTGGCAGATGCTAAGACCAAGGCCCAGGAAGCTAAGGACAGAGCCCAGGCAGCGTTGGAAAAAGCTAGTGATACCAAGAACAAAATGGATCATTCCAACAATGACCTGAGGGACCTCATCAAACAAATTCGTGAATTCCTCATGCGTGAGTTTTTAATTATATCTTATATAATATTATATTAAAAGAGATTAAAAGAATTAAACAGGACTAAACTAAAAAGAAAGTAAAATGCATAACTAGTTTTCACTTAATACTTGGTACTAAATTTTCCAAACATTTTCATATAGTTTCTCTCTCTCTCTCTCTTTATTAATTAATTAATTTTTTTTTTTTTTTTGCTCGTAGAGGCTTAGCTTACAATTCTTTGATTCATTTGAGCTCAACCCTAGGTTCAGGACTATCCCAGACTTTAACCCCTTTAATGTTCACCCTTTGGTCATTGTTTACATGTCATGTTGAATATTTGCAGAGGAGGGGGCAGATCCTGACAGTATTGAGGCGGTGGCCAATCGGGTGCTGGAGCTGTCTATCCCTGCTTCTCCCGAGCAGATTCGACACCTTGCAGATGAGATTAAAGACCGTGTCAAGAGTCTGTCCAATGTGGACGCCATTCTTGAGCAGACCCAGAATGACGTCCGCAAAGCAGAACAGCTTCTGCTGGATGCCAAGAAAGCCAGGTGACTATCTGCACATATGGTTGTATTATCTTTATTTGTGCACTGTTTTTGAACATCACTTTATAAATGTGAATACAATCCATATTCTTTCACTATAGAAATAAGGCAGATGGAGTGAAGAGCACAGCTGAGGGTGTGAAAAAGGCCCTGAACGATGCCAGCAGGGCCCAGGCAGCTGCGGAGAAGGCCATTCAGAAAGCTAGAAATGACATTGGCTTAACTCAGAACCAGCTGGCACAGGTAAAACAACCTTAATGTGGGTTAACTTGAATTTCTGTGGTTATAAATTGATGACAAGCATTCTTGCAATCTTTCTAAAGATCCAGTCAGAGACCACATCACGTGAGAGAGATCTTAATGATGCAATGGACAGGCTGGGAGATCTGGGACGCCAAATAGAGGCCTTAAAGACCAAACGTGCCAACAACAGCCTGGATGCAGCACGGGCAGAGGAGACTGCCACCATGGCCCGGGACAAGGCCAATGAAGCTAAAGAGGTGTGTGGTCTTTGGTTTGTCACAGTGTGTTTTGTTTACCAGTATTTAGTGTCTTTATCATGTGTTTTAGATCCTGGATGGCGAGCTGTCCGATAAGTACCGTACTGTTCAGGGTCTGATGGACAGTAAGGTGAAGACAATGCAGGACGCCAAGCAGAAAGCAGAGCACCTGAGAGATGAAGCGAAGGAGCTGCTAAAAGATGCCCAGGATAAACTGCAGAGGCTGGCAGGTAAGTGTGTGGGAGATGCACAGAGAACTGGAGGAAGTCTATTCTCACAGTTCAGTTAGATAAATCCTAAACAATTCCTTTATTTCCCTCATAGTTTTATGAATTTGGAAGTACCTTTTCGTCTGAAATGTCTGAGAGCAGTAGTGGAAATACTTGGGTTTTGTATTTACATAGTGAATAAATATTATTTTGTGAATATATATATATATATAGCTAAATATAAAGATTCACAATTAAATGGAACCGCCATCTCATACTATTATAATATATATGTATATATAATCTCACACGATTTCACTTTTTTTAAAACATCAGTAGGTTTAAGATAATGCTATTAAGATATATAAGAAACAGCTCCCCTTGTTCTTTTGTACATTGTTGCTGTTAAAATTAGGAAAATAAGGAAATCGAAAACATCTAAATAACTTTTTGTTTTAATATGTCTGCCTTAATCACTACATATATATTTTCCCCCTAAAATGAAAAAAGTCGATAAATTAAATGCTAATTAAAATATATACGATCCAATTCAAACAATAAGTCCAAAACAGAGCTAATGTAAAGAAAACCAGGCTGATGCACTGATCGCACATTGTATTTATGCACAGAAGCATTTCAGTACATTCAAATTGTTTCCACACACATTCAGGATAATGTTTGGATTCGTCATTTGTATGTTGCTGTGTTCAGTAATTCTAAATGGATCTGTGTACTGTAGTAAGCAGTGATGGGGAAAGTTACTTTTAAAAGTAATGCATTACAATATTGCGTTACTCTTTAAAAAAGTAACTAATTGCGTTACTTAGTTGTTTCTTTTTATAGAAAGTAATGCATTACGTTACTTTGGGCTGGGCTTGTTTGTTTGTTTATTAAGAACAAAAAAAGTTATCCTATTTTTGGCAAATGTTAAGGCACTTTAACGCCATAACTAAAATGAACAAGCCTCAGGCTGAAGGAAATACAAATTGACACCTGCACAGTAGAGAGCACAACTCTTTCTTCAACAATAAAAACAAAAAATGAAACCCAAATAAGTTCACGATTTCTCTCAACATGCGGAGAGGAGAGCTGTGAGTCAAAAAATGGGAAATCAAAGTAACTTGCGTTACTAATTTTGAAAAAGTAACTCAGAAATTGTGCTGTAAATTTAAAAGGAATGTGTTACTTTTCTGCTTGCTTGGAAAAAAGTAATCTGATTGTAAACTTTACTTTGCTGGATATAGCAAATAAGGACAAAATCAACATGTTAAACAAGATAAATGGTGTATGTTTAATTTCACAATATTTAAATTCAAAAATAATTAAAAAAAAAAATTAAATAAAAATTTTAATCAGCCCAAATATATATTTCTGCTCTCTTGTGCTGGCAAGTAATATTGATCTTTTGCAATTTTCTTGGAAGGCAGTCATTGTTTTTTTTTCCCCCTTGTAAATCTAACCTGGTTTTGTTGTTGTTTTGTATCCATAGAGCTTGAAAAGGACTATGAGGAAAACCAGAGAGTATTGGAGGGCAAAGCCAGGCAGCTGGATGGCCTAGAAGATAAAATGAAGGCAATCCTGCATGCCATTAATAAACAGATACAGATCTACAACACCTGTCAATAATCCGTCACAAGAAGGGAGTCCATCAGCTGGTCTGCTGCTGTCTCTGAAGCTTCACTACTGTCTGAAAGAATCTGCCATTTGACTCCCCCCCAGGCTGCTACAAGAAAAGCAGTTTGCCAACAAACCTGTAATGACAAACTGCCACCAGACATAATGTCTGCAACAAATGTTGTTTTAATGAAAATGAAAAAACCTATTTTCATTATGGAGTTTAATGAAATGCAGATATTCACTTATGTTTTGTAAGGCAAAGCAGTACTCTACTTTCTTGTCATTAGAAATTTGCTAGTAAAATACTGTATACAGTATGATGAAGTTACTGAGTTTGCTTGAATGTAAAAGACACTGAATAGTGGCACAGAAGTTATAGTGTTTAGATTTTCTGCTTGCCCTTTTTCTTTTAAAACAGGTATTGCTTGGTATTTTATTTTATTGGTATTTTAACACTCATTTTCTAATGAGAAACACTTTATGTTTGTTGTCTTCTGAGAAAATAGTTTCTTTAATAGGCTGAATATCTGTCTAAGAGAAACTACTTTAAGAACAGACTTACGAAGACTTTGTTAAATGAAGTAAAATGAGTTAAGCTGTCCATATAAGTCACTGGTTGTGTATCATGTACATTGATGTACATCATGATTGTTCTTATGAGTATCAAATAACAACAATTAATAAAAGTCAAAAGTAATAATATCCCTATTTGATTTCTTGTATGTTCTCTATATTTAACCCTAATAAATGAGGAACAAAAATCTATGGTGTGAACATGTTCAGATACATAAATAATGTGTGATATGTTCTATAAATATGTAGCATTCACTTCAAAGAGTGAAACTAGACTGCAGGGTGGTTTTCAGCCATAGTCAGGAAATAATAGCCTACCGTCTTGACAAAATAACCGTGTTTAAATATCTCACATGTATTAAATGTAATGGCTGTTTTTCTGTTTAATTTATTAAATAGAACCTACTTAATAATCTGAGAAATTAAATGAAAATCCCAAACAATTTCTTTACCATTTATGTAACATAGTTCATAACATTATCAAAAATATAGAAAAAAACCCAGAAATATTTACAATTTAAAATAACTTTTCTATTTTTATATATTTTAAAATGTTATTTTTTATTGAGATGGAATAATTACATTTTAAATTTTCAGCATCTTTCTAAATATGCTCAAGTAATATTTGGTATTATTATCAATATTTAATAATTCATATTTTTGTTGAAACCGCGATACACTTTTTATTTAAAAAAATTTTTTAAAAAAAATTAAAAATTAAAAAGAAACATTGAAACGAATAAAATGTCTTGTGTTTATTTTGATGCATTAAATAGTTTTCATCTGCGCATGGTTGTTGTAAACGCACAGGGACTCGGCGTCCGGAAGTGGCCCGTGTGTATGTTTGTGTGTGGAGCAGGTTGGCGTGATAGCCGTCGCTACCCGGTTTGTTTTTGTTCTCTAACAAAGTGTGAGTTACAGAGCCGCGGTCGGCTCATCAAGTGAAGGACGGGCACCGTCTTTGCGTCTTTGTTTGTATTTACGGCAGCTTGTTTTTTGTTTTAACGCAACAAAATGGGTCCTGGTTAGGATTATTTCGGAAATAATTGAGTTTTTAGAGGCGAGCTGATGCGGCTCAGGGGAGATCGGCGGCCCGCTGCCGTGTTCGAAGCCTGGTGCTGAATTAAGCAAGAGGCGCTGCGGCTCCGCTAACGAAAGACAGAACAAGCCTTCAGACTCGTCTTTACAGAACAACAACGAAACCAAGTAAGATTTCATCCAAACAACTGCTGTCATATCCATATATATATATATATATTTTTTTAAAAAAGACCTGACCTCTCTTGCAGGTATTCACACTTTTGACAATACCGCACCACCCGACCTTGCGGTAAAGTGTACTGGCTCAGCAGCGCGTGCTATTAGAAGCTAAGCGCGTGATTAGCTGGGCAGCCGGTGCAGCGCGAGAGGCCTCGCGCCTCGGTTCCCTTTAACGGTTATTTAGCTCGCTTGTCACCCTGCTAACCGGCTTCTCCAACAACCAAATAACAAAGTTCAGATATGTCACTCTTCCTGTAGATGATATTTAGCAGCATTAGAACAAAATTAACGAGAAGTGACAGTTTGTTGGTGACATTTTTTTTGAGTAAAAGAGATCTTGAGTGTGGAATCGACTTGAACAGGCTAAGCTAGTCGGGTTAGCAACCGCGGCATTAGCGATCATTATGGGTTTTTAAGCTGCTTGTGTTTCCATGGATATATATTTCTCGTATGACAACTGAAGTGGGAAAACAAAAGGAAATATAGAAATTACTGTCAAAGATATTCTCTCTTTCACCAAATTCGCCATACATTTGAACAATGACAGAAGTGTCAGGACACTGACAGTAACCGGCACTGGTGTTGGCGGCTTGACGTTTTCTAAATAGTGAAATAATAAGGTTTGGTTGAACATTTAATTTTCCGAGATCACTAGTTTTTAAAATAAGAGATACGTTTTACTTTTTTTTTATTTTGCTATTTAAATTTTACTCTAACGTGTCATTGACAATACAAAATTTGCAGATCAAAATAGACTTTACTAAACATATTCAACAAATAGGAAAAGAGATATTTAAAAAAAAAAAAGGTTTTAGATGCCATGTTAATGACTTGGAAGCTTCACATTGAGACCTACTCTGTTTTGCTTTACTATTTTTCAAGCCAAGAAGTAAGTAAAATTGTTTCTGATTAGATAAAACATGCTGACAAATTTTCCATTTGGGACATTTACAGTTGAAAAAAGGTAATAAATTGCAATATATGTTATTCCAATACTCAGCATAATGCAAAATGTTTCAAGTTGTAATTATGTCATATAGTGGCTTAAGAATCATGATAATATCTTATTGTGGGGCTCCTGGTGATTTCCTCCACCAGAGTCTATTTGTATTACATACGTTGCTGTTGTTTTTGTTTGCAGTCTCCCTCTGATTCTCTTCTGGGAGTGCTCTCACTTGAAACGCCGCCAAGATAGCTGGACCAGGCAGGAAACGGCACAGCTCAGATCCAGACCCCTGTGGAAGCAGCTCCGGCAGCGGGAGCGAGGTAGGAGACGGCCGACCCATTAGCGGCAAGTGGCTGAAGATGGCCAGCAGCAGTACAGGACCCAGCGAATCGGGTCGGAGGCGAGGACAGAGAGGACCTGACGATACGGTCAGCACCAGCAAGAAGAAGCAGAAGGACAAAGTCAACCAGGAGAGCAAGGAGGCCAAGCGGGCAGCCTCGGGCATTTGCACAGAATCAAGAAAAGGTGAGGAGAGGACATGGTTTGTAAACACTCAAATTAGGTCTGAATTATTTTTTTTATCTCACTCAGGTACTATACCCTAATTCATTTGATCTCTTTTTGTTTTGATTGTCCTTTCGCTTTGTCTTCCACCAGATGTTACTTTTGTAACTCAAGCCGTTGGGGCCTAGACAGATATTTGGGCAAAATATAGCGTGGGATAAATGTTTTACTGCAGTGATATCTAATGTAATATGAACTGTTAGAAAGCGTCTCTGGTGCAGTGTCCTTTTGACCGGTATAAAATGCAGTCTGGCCCATAACTAGAGGTTGAAGTCATTAAAGGTATAGTCCTTGTCCTATTTTCATGTGCAGAGCTGGGCTTGATTCCAATCTGTTGCATAGTGTGGTAAACTGGGATCTAGGAAGTTAACAGACATTAACCGTTTGAAACACACTGAACTTGTGTAATTGTTCTGTTATGCTAGTCCCTATTGATTTAGCTATGGACCTACTTCTATAGCTGGCCTATTGAATTGGTAGTTGTTTGGCATTAGAAGCTTGTGTTAGTTGGTATGTAGTGAATCCAGTTTCATTTAGACTGACATTTATCTTACTCATCTTTTGGTAATTGTCTTTGAACAAAACTTGGTGATAATGAAAGTAAAACAACAATAAGCAGGGCTCCAGACTAACTTTTCCACTGGTTGCACCG
Source organism: Opsariichthys bidens (assembly GCA_037194245.1). Lineage (NCBI taxonomy): Eukaryota > Metazoa > Chordata > Actinopteri > Cypriniformes > Xenocyprididae > Opsariichthys > Opsariichthys bidens. The sequence goes on along the minus strand of CM074285.1, from coordinate 14,301,925 downwards.
GTGCTGCCAATTTTCTCAGTTGGTCGCACCAGCACATGATTTGGTCGCACTTTTTTTTTTTTTTTTTTTTTTTGCTACAACAATTTTAATCAATGCATGCTTGATGAATCGTAATCTTAAATATTAATTATTAATATTAAGATTAATATTAATCTTAAATATATTAAATCACAGTGGCTGATGGCCGATATAAATCTGGTATATGTGTATATATATATATATATATATATATATAATATTTCGATTAATTCATACTTTTCATATTTCTAATTTATTAAATATGAATTAAAATTAATATAAATTATACATACATATATACATACATTTTGATGTATGGATGTTCCCGCGAAGCTGAACTGAAGTCTGAATTCATTTCACACGGATCGACGGTCACGCACAGAACACACGCGTTCACGCGGGTTACAAACACTTCAGAAAAATCTCACTTTTGTATTCGAATAAATATGTAAGGTCTGTGATATTAAATATTAATTGGATATTCAGGGATTTGTTTTAATGATATAGATGTGTATTTGCTAAATGTTTAATTTAAATGAGAAAATATTAGCCTTTAGTTTGCCTTTCTGTAACTAGGCTAATAATATAAAAGCAAACACTGTACTTTATCACATACAGTTTACTTTCTTTCTTTTGCGGTTGGTCAGACAAAATAAAACAAACATTTTAGTCCATTCACATTTGAGTCTATTTTGTTTAGTCAGTTTGAGTCGCTGACAGACGAACTGCGCGTGACCACCGGCGCGGAGCGCGAGCATTTTAAACTCACCAGCGGTTACGCAACGTAAGCAATGATGCTGCGTTTGAATTTTCGAGACAGAGACGTGCTTATATACATTACCTCGACAACACTATTTGACATTAGCGCGGGCCAACATTCTCTCGCGGCTTATTGAGGAGCTCTGGTCTAATCCATTGCTGTTGAAGTAACTTAATGCATTTCTATCTGTGCGCTCATCATGTGTCTGTATGCATGGCTCGTCCTTTCCAGCAGCATCCTTGAACTCCAAACTTTGTTTTTTTTATGATTATTATTCAGCTATTAACCTTTTTATTTTTATATGGCTTAATTCCGAAATTTGGCGCGTTTCATCATCATTGTGCAATGCGCGTGTACGTTCGCTCTCTAGGGTTAATAAATAGAACTGCATGTGTCTTGCGGAAGAACATTGTAGCCGGAACTACTTCTCTCTGTTTGTCTATGACGAGTCACGCAGGTACTGTGATACTCCGCAGCGCAGCCGAGCCTGGTCTGAAATAGTCCGAATATAAACACTTATTATTGGCGCACCGTAGTGATTCAGGATAAGACAAAAACATGGTTTGGAAAATGGATTTATGATATACTCGTTCATTATATAAATTTTGTTCATTTTGAAAACAAAACAGTTACGGACGGCAGCAGCTGCCGACACCTCGTTCTGTTACACATGCGCGAATAACATGATCATGCACTCGCACAAATGCGACTACATAAAATTTTTACTCGCACAACGTTAAAAAAAGGTCGCATATGCGACCATTTTGGTCGCAGTCTGGAACCCTGATAAGGTGATTTTGATTTTTGTGACCTGAGATATTTTTTAACAGATATGTATAATTTCACATTGCTGACAGCTGTTACATGAGCCTTATATTTATATATTAACTTCTATTATAAGTTTTAATGAATGCAGTTGTATTAGTTTAAGTTGTGACCTACGTGGTAATGATTTTCACCATTGTTTTGTGCTAATTGTTAAGCTGCATATTTTTATGGAGGCTTGTTTCCTCCACGGAATAAAAAAATACAAATGTAATTGCGAATTTATATCCCACAATTCACATATTTTGTCTCTCACAATTGCAAGTTTATATCCCACAATTCTCATATTTTTTAATCACACAATTTTTTATTTTTTTATTTAGAGTCTATATACCACAGTTGTTTTTTTTTCCCCAATTGAGAGATATAAATTTGCAATTTCGAGTTCTAAAGCCCTTATCTGGAAAAAGTCAGCTTACACTTCTGACATTTTCTTGTAATTCTGATTTTGTTCTCAGAATTGTGAGATATAAGCTCGCAATTGCAAGAAAATGTCCGAACTGTAAGCTGACTTTTCAGTCAGTCAGTTGTGAGCTAAAACGTTGCAGTTACTTTTTTGTTTTTTGTTTTAGTGGCGGAAACAAGCTTCCATACATTTCTAACTTGAATTAATACCTGATATTTATATGTCTTAATAATACTTCTTGGCATTAATTGTGAATTTACCGTAACATTTTAAATGCATGTAAGTGATCTCATTGTGAAGTTTTCATCTATGTATATGATTCTTTTCTTTTTTGACCTTGTAATTTAATTAAAGTATCACAACTTGACTTCTCCTAGGTGACATATGCCAGACTTCGTCAATCATTTCCTTCGCATAAACCCTGCCTCTTCCTTACAATCAATTAAATTTTTTGGGTTGTTTTGAATAACAACTTCACTCGAATGTATGTCACAATACAGAATAAAAACATTGACACCTACATCGACTGGTAAAGTTTTCAGTTTGCAGTTACCAATGGTTGTTAAGGCACGTGACTACAGGTTTGACAAACATACATTAGTGTTTGCGGTCTGCTGAGTATTTAGCCTCTGCAGTGCTATGGTGAGTGCTGAAGTGTTGTAATCCAAGCCTGTGAGCCTCTGCTTCAGTAAAGAAGTGCTTTGTCAAGGTCAGTGGAGCCTGGCACATGCGTGAGAAGGCTGCACTTAGAGTATTCCTTCCTCATTGGCCTCTCTACATGCATTCAATATGGGTGCGCCATTGTGTTTCTCCTGTCAGTGTCGTGTTTTGTTTCTGTGAGACGGAGCAGAGCACCATCCCTACACTAACAGCGGGAAAAGTCTATCTCTGGACTGCTGATTCCTGTCATGCAAGGGAGGCTCATGGGATACTGGCAGAGTGGAGATGACATCACGTGGAATAGAAGCCCAGCTGTGGGGCGTGGCGGCTTCTTGATGACCTTTTTAGATCTGTGTGTCACAGTGAGAGAGAGTAAAGGGATGGGACTAGCTGTCACTTGACCCTGAATCCTGATACTGAGATAAACACGGTCTCTTTCTCGCTCTTTCCTGCTGTCTCTAACCTACTCGCTAACACGCACCTATGTTAAACTCCGTAACGGAGTGGTTTGAAATCGAAGGGAGTTGGGCTTTCTGCTATGACTGGTTATAAAATCGTGTAGCGTTATCATGAAATCAGGTTTGATTTTTTTTAATATTTGTTGCAATTCATTGTGTTTTCTGTCCATAAGTATTGTTGTGTTTTCCCTCTGCTTATGGAATGATACTTTTAATTACAGTCAGGGTTTTCTTCAATAATGTGTTTTTTTTTTTTTTTTTGATGGATCCAGCCTTATGTGAATGTTCATTTGTCTGTGTAGATTTGTTTCTGGACTGGAAGCAGAATGCGTATGAGGTGATTGTGAGGCTGAACTGTGGAGATGCTGGGGTGCTGAGAGTAGAAGACATCGAGTCTGCATTTTCCGATTCCGCCTGCCACATCCGCTTGCCGGGTAAGGACATTATGTGTGCTTGTGTCCATCATATTTGGGCTTTTTTTTCTTCTTCTTCTTTTTCTTTTTTTTGTTAGTGTGTGTTGTGGTTATCTTTGTTAGTTTTTGTTATGAGTTTACACTGTTTTAGCGGTTAGGGGTCAGTAAGATATTTTTTCTTTGTAGGAAGTAAATACTTTTATTCAGCAAGGACTCTTAAATTGTTCAAAAGTGGCAGTAAACACATTTGTAATGCTACAAATAAATTCTATTTCAAATAAATGCTGTTTTTTTAAGTTTCTTTTTATAAAGGTATCCTGAAAAACAACATTTACACAAAAATAGTAAGCAGTACAACTGGTATATTAACGTGAAGAAATGTTTCTTGTGCAGCAAATCGGCAGATTAGAATGATTTCTGAAGGATCATGTGACACTGAAGACTGGAGTAATGATGCTGAAAATTCAGCTTTGCTGTCACATGAGTAAACTTTAAAACATTTTAAAATCTATTTAAATAGTAAAGTTATTTTTAATTGTAAATAATATTTCACAATTTTACTGTATTTCTAATCAAATAAATTAATCCTTGGTGAGCTTAAGAAACTTAAAAAAAAATCCTACCAACCCCAAACTTTTGAACAGTAGTGTACTGTGATGTTTGTTTTCTCAGATGGCCGTGAATGGAGCTGTCATCTTCACGAAGAGATTGAAGCCTCCTGCAGTAAATTGCTTTATAAGGAGAAAACAAATGTTCTGCAGCTTGTCATGCACAAGAAGATCCCCCTCAACACCTGGCCCACCTTCGCTGTAAGAACACCTGCACACATTTTTTTTTTCTCACATCTCCTTTTCAAACAAGCCTTTTTTTTTATTTACGCCCCACTGTTTTTTTTTGTTGTTGTTGTTGCTAAGCAAGATCTATTTTTGTTGTGCAGGTACAGCTGACATTCTTTTGAAAGAAATTCTGTAAATTTTTAAAAACTAAACTTGACTAAACAAATGCAATTTCTTTATTAGTCTATTGAGACGTCTCTTGAGGTTGTTTGAAAACATCATTAATGAAATTTAAGGTTTTATGGAATGTGTTTTTAAAAAAATATTTTGCACAAAAGCAGCTTTAAGCATTCATGAATGTTTGCCTAGTCAGAGATTCCTCAGCCAAGCTGTATTCATTCATGTTCCCAGAACAAGAAAAAGACGGAAACGTTGAACATCCTTACAGAAAATGAAAGCAACCACCAGCAGTCAACCACAGGACGGTCTGAAAAATCTGGCGAAACCATTGGGAAAACGCCCGCAGTGACTTCTGCTGAGCAAAAACGAGGTAAACCCGACCGAGGGTTGAAACGAGGGATGAAAGGGAAACAGGTGGAGCTCACTGAGAGCACAGGCGTGAAGGTAGCAGACATTAAATCAAGCGATAAAGCAGACTCGATCAATGAGCCCAGCGCAAAGCGCACCACACGACCCTCCAAAAACACAAAGGAGCCCCCTGTAGCTCCCTGCTCCTCGACGGCGTCTCAATCCAAACAAGCAGTTAATGGCAAGACACACACATCAGCCGTTAGCAGTGGTGCCTCTTCATCTAGCAATGCAAAAGACAACAGGGCTCAGGTGCAGGTCAAAGGTCAAGCAAGCCAGGCATCACCGAGAGAAAAAGGAGTGGACAGGAGGCCAAAAAGCAATCCTCAGGTGAGACTAATAAGAATACTCAGGTGAAACTTCACCCGAAAATTAAAATAATCAGCTGCAGATAGAATGGTGGTAAAAGAGTCGCTCACATGATCCTGTGGAATGTCCTTTGTGTTGCTTACAGGTTGAAACAGGTGATAGCAAGACTGTTTCCTCTGTGTTTGAGCCGAAGATGACACAGCAGGAGAGGAGTTCTTCTCCAGTGAAAACAAACTCTGAAAAAATAGCATCAGATGAGACAGGAAACAGAAAGGAGGAAAAGAAGCCACAGGCTGATACCCAGATCCCTAAAATGCTTCCATCTCATGATTCAGGATCTGGAGAGCCTGTTTCAACATCCTCAAAGAGAGAGGAGTCTCCTCAGAAGAGCTGCACAGAGGAGAAGCGAGACAAGTCCAAGGAGGAGCCACATGGAGGAAGCCATGAGGACGATACAGATGGTCAGTCAGAACATTTTTAATATACTGTGACACTTTTCAAAAACATTAAAACAATTGTGCTCCGCCAAAACCTTTAAACCCTTTTATTTCTCATGACTGATGTGTGTTAAGGTCCAGAGCCGATGGTGAACTTGATGTTTGTGAAGAATGACTCTTATGAGAAAGGGACAGACCTGATGGTTGTTAATGTCTACATGAAAGAAATTTGCCGGCAGACCTCCAGGGTGCTGTTCAGGGAACAAGACTTCACTCTTATCTTCCAGACCAGGTGAGAGATTCATCCACACTCATGAGTTTCCTCATGAGTTACTCGACTACATTTCCATTAACTGTTGAAACTGTTCACAGTGATCCCAACTTTTTGCGCCTTCATCCGGATTGCGGACCAAACACTGTCTTTAAATGGCAGGTTAAACTCAGGTAAGACTATCTGATAAGCATTCTAATCTCTGCCGAACCACTTATGAAGGGTGTGTTTCTGAGGGTTTCTTCATCTGCTGATGTTTCAGGAATCTAATCCAGCCAGATCAGTCCAGCTATGCCTTTACTCCGTCCCGAATCGACATCACCCTAAAGAAAAGACACAGTCAGCGCTGGGGGGGTCTGGAGGCCCCTGCCACACAAGGTCTGCTGCCTGGATTCTTTTTGCTTCTGAACAGTCTTTTACAAACAAATACACATGTATATAAATACGTTTTTCCTCATGTATGTGTCTCATAGGTTTTCCCATTTGGCTTTGACCTCGTCCTCTACACAATATACAACAGTTTATTAAATAATAAAGTTTGGTACTACTCTAGAAACACTAGCAATCGATAATGCTTTCGAGATCTTATGAGAATTCTTTTGACCAAATACATCCTAAAATATTGCACCTAGGTAACAGGTGTATTAGAGCTACAATTAGCATCAAGATACACATCACAACAACCACTTCAAACCATCATCTAGTGGTTGCAATAACTTCCGACTACATTCTAAAGTGTTTTTTTTTCTTTTTAATAATAGCCAGGCGTGTATTATTTGTAGTGTTTTACAATAAACTGAATGCACCTGCTTAGCGTTTCTCATTTAAGCATTTCTAATTCTTTGTTTATAAAAAATTCCCTGAGTTGCATTGAAAAACACTTACAAAACATATCGTCATAATCCTATATTTATTTGGCTTCATGTTTCATCTGTAGAAACGTTTCTCTGTTGTTTGTGCGGAACCGTGCGGAACTCAGAACAAGGAAGAACACAACGTCGTCATTCAGAAGGGCAGGAATTATGATAACGTAATATGATTGACAGCTCTAGAGCGATCAAGCTCTCTGACTCACAACACACGCACGGAAGAAAACTCTTCAGATTGCATAATTCAGTGGAAAATTAATAGAAAAGATATTCCATATAAAGAACATGTATGAATAAATCTGTTCTCAGACACCAATGATTAAAAGAAAAGAGAATCCATTCTCTTTCACCACCTTTTTTGCAACCGTATTGTCTCTGGGTACATGATCTAAAGCTCAGATCTAATTGGATGGTCCATTTCATCGCGGAACAACAGGGGAAATATTGAAACACTGGTAGAAAGAATGATCGTGCTCGGTTTGAATAGCTCCATTGGGATCTATACATTCGCATCATTTAACGGTGCTCAGTGTGATAGGCCTTTAAGACTTGGCTAAATAAGAACAACTGGACCCTTGATCTTTTCAGCGAAATCTGTCGTGTAATAGGGAGCACACATTATATTATTACTGTTGAAAAGCTAGACTGTTTTTGTTTATGTGCTGAAATGAGGGAACCAGTCAAGAGAAGGAATGTGACTACAGGGAGTGATCCAGTAACTCGATACGAGTGCGAGACAGGGTCAAGCCAAATGTGCCAATGTGCTCTTGTCTATGTGCCAGGCTCCTGACCCGCACTGCTCTACATAGCCTTCTCTTAAATTTAGCTTCCACTCCAACATTGTTTAACTAGGGCTGTTCCAATCCAATTATATATTGATAGATTGTGATATTGTGATGGATCACAAATTAATTGTATCATGAGGTGGTTGAAAATACCCAGCCAAACTTTTTTACAAATTGAAGTAGATTTTTCAGTTGTGGTTACGTTATAATAATATATCCTCTACCGTTTTACCCATTAAATTCATCAAGTGACAGTTTTTTTCAAATAAATGCTTTTGTTTTGAACTCTCTGTTCATCAAAGAATCCTGAAAAAATCCTTTTTTAATCATGAATGTATTTAGCATTAAAAGTGTTTTAAACATTGATATTAATAAAAAATGATTGAAGTTTGAACCTTTGACTTTTAGCTGCTAACCATAAGCTTTATTTGTCTGTTGTCTGTCGTCTTGTTTAAGGTGCAGTGGGGGGCGCCAAGGTTGCTGTGCCCTCTAGCCCTTCCACACTTGAAAAAAGTCAGCCTGGAAGCAGTCAGCATGCACTTCCTGCTAAAGAAGAACCACGTGTGGGAGAGGAGAAAGCCAAGCCCCCTCGAGCCCCAGAGGACTCGGGTCTGGATGCTGTGGCCCCTCGCTCAGTCCCAGAGCACGTGTCCCTCAAACAGGAACCAACTGTTGTAACGGTAATATAGCAGACAATAAGGAATCCTCATCATGTTCATGTCGCATATGATAATCTAGTGGACCATATATAACTCGGGCCTGTTAGATGTGACTTGTCTTTTCGTCTGTCCACAGCCCAAGCCCACCTGTATGGTGCAGCCCATGACTCACACTCCTCCTGCAGGCAGTGAGAGAGCTGAAGAAGTGGAAGAGAAGAAGGTGTGTCTTCCTGGCTTCACTGGACTCGTCAATCTGGGAAACACTTGCTTTATGAACAGTGTGATCCAGTCCCTCTCCAACACTCGGGAGCTCAGGGATTATTTCCACGGTCGGTTGGCATTTTCATTGATGAGAATGGCTACTTTTCATAAGGTTATGTGTCTTACCCAGCTGTGTGTTTTTGTGTTGTTTATTATTTTCAGACCGGGCATTTGAGTCAGAGATTAACTGCACTAACCCATTGGGCACGGGTGGACGACTGGCCATTGGCTTTGCTGTTCTACTTCGAGCGTTGTGGAAGGGCACTCACCACGCATTTCAACCCTCCAAATTAAAGGTATCCGTGAAGCAAAAAAAACTGTCCTGTCACACCATCTTCTTGTTTTCCCCATAAAACCCATAATGACCGGGTTTTTCATTTCTCTTCATAGGCTATAGTTGCCAGTAAGGCCAGTCAGTTTACAGGCTATGCGCAGCACGATGCTCAGGAGTTCATGGCTTTCTTGCTAGATGGGCTGCATGAGGACCTGAACCGTATCCAACACAAACCATATACTGAGACTGTTGACTCAGACGGCCGTCAGGATGAAGTGAGTTCTTGTTTTTTGTCTCAAAACATACTGAACAATATTACGTAAGAGTTTCAGTTGAATTTTGGAAGAGATTGCATACTTTGGAGTATTTGGTATTTGGAGTAGAGCGTGCAGGAAAGACCAAATAAAAATGTTGTATTAAGTTTGCCAATTGACAAACGTAAGCATTCTCCCGAGTAGTATCAAGCTTTAGTCACCACACTGTAGGCGTGTAAATCTACTGAATGTTGTTCTTGTTTGTTTGGTAGGTTATTGCAGAAGAGGCATGGCAGAGGCATAAAATGAGGAACGATTCCTTCATCGTTGACCTCTTTCAGGGCCAGTACAAGTCAAAGCTGGTGTGTCCAGTGTGTTCTAAGGTAATGCGGCAAGAGCAAAACAAGATCTATGATTCAAATTCATATACTACTGTTCTAATGTTTAGAGTTTTTAATGTTTTTGAAACATCTCTTGAATATTAACATTTTAAAATATTTTAATTTATATTTTAAAATGTAATTTATTTCTGATTTAGTTTTACATGATCCTTCAGAAATCATTCTAATAAGCTGCTCAAGAAACATTTCTTGTGTTCAGTGTTGAAAACCGTTGTGCTGCTAAATGTTTTTGTCAAGTTTACTCATTTTCATTTTTTTTTTTTTTTTTTTTTTAGGTTTCCATAACCTTTGACCCTTTCCTGTACTTGCCTGTCCCTCTACCTCAGAAGCAGAAAGTGCTGTCTGTTTTCTATTTTGCTAAAGAGCCTCACAAGAAACCAGTCAAGGTAATAAAAAAAAACAAACAAACTGCGTAACAGTCTGAAGTTCAAAACAAGCCTGTGCATGAAAGGCTTAATCTGTTCATCTTTATTTAAACAGACATTATTTTTTATTAATATTTAATGTAAACCATATGCCAACCCTGTGTGTAGTTTTTGGTCAGTGTGAGCAAAGAGAACTCGAGCACTACTGAAGTACTGGATTCAATATCTCGCAGCGTGAGGACCAAACCAGAGAATCTGAGGCTGGCAGAGGTATGATGATTCTGTTCTGAACCCTTTTATCTGCTCTTGTTTGTTCCAAATTATCTATGCAAACATTTTTTAACTATATAATACCAAGAAACAATTACGATATATTTTGTTTGTGTTCTAAAATATATATAGAGTTTGCTGGTGTAATGGATACTCTTTTATGGTCAAAATAACAATTATTTTTGTCAATATTTAAATCTTGATTAATGTGATTAGTCATTATTAACATTCATTTATTAATTTTTTAAGGGTGGATATATGTTGTAATACACTGCCACATTTTAATGAAACTCCAAAACGGTCAACATTTTTGTAAAATATATTCAACATATTCCATTGGCGAAAGCTTTAAGGGAAGGGGTGTAGGGCCATAAGCGGGGCTGAAAAACAAAATTCTCTTAAATGTTTACCAAATTTGAATTATTTTTAATTGATTATATTTCTAAACATTAGTTCAGTTATGTGAAAATACAAGAGAACACCAGATTTTTGAATCAACAGTCCAGAAGAGGGTGCAATGATACAAAGTGCTATTGTTAAAAAAAAAAGTAGTTTATAAACTCAAAAGATATAACCTTGGCTCTCAGGCCAATTCTAGTGTTAATTTTCACGCTGTTTATTAGTCATAATATAATAGTTTATAGTCATTAATAATTTTGTCTTTTAATGAAAATATCCTTTAAATTTAGTCAATAATTGGTTGTCTCATTAATTTTAGTCAATTTTACTAAAATGCCTTTGAATTCATGCTTGAGGAATACCCTCGCAGCTCAAGCCAGGAAATCCTTGACATTATTGACCGATTGTTTTGAACTTTAGAACTGTTCTTTCTGATTTTTCGTTTCAAAAAAACATTATTAGTATAAGAGCTGCACAATATATCGTTTTAGCATCAATATCGCGATCAAGTATAGGGGCCGAAATTGATCCATGATCCATATGGACCAGCTGCCCCCTGGTTCGGAACCCATGCGATTTGTGTATTAATTGCAGAGTTTAACCATCATAGAGTGAAAGTTTATCATTTGCATGCATTTTTAAGCCCTGTCAGTTTTAACATCTAATGCAAGAAGACTGGAACATACGTGCTGTTTTCTGTGCGGACACAGAGCCGCACAGACAGCACGTGAACACCGAATTCAGATCTCTTTTGAGCTTGAACGAACACATGCACGCAAAATGAAGTCAAAATGCCTGTCTCGGCAAGTATCCTCGCAATCACAGTCGGTTATGCGTTGTAAACAATTGAGAAAGAAAACGGATCCTTGCATTCGTCTTAAAGTGACAGTAGCCTAATATACCCGCAGCTGTTTGCCACCAATGTTAATCAAACCAAAAAAGAGAGAGCAAATCACTTTCAAAGAAAATGTATTATATTTAATTTATACAGTGAAGACTATGAAGTGTTATTTTACATTTGATTATTTAATTCATGTACCTGTTAGATTTACGATATGTTGAAAAACAAAGCACTGTTTATTTCATTAGTATATTTGTTCTGTTGTATTTATCTATGCTTGTAATGTATTTTCTATGCAGATTCACTTCCCTACAAAATCACACCAATCATCCAAGAATTATTCATTCTTTACAAATAGAGCTTTTCAAATCATCTGGAGAAATTGTTTTCAGATTGCAGTATATGTCGCAGAAAAACTAAATATTGCAATGTCCAGTTCCAATATTGTGTAGCCCTAATTAGTACATTAATATGTATTTCATTTTTTTCCAAAGTAACATTGAAAAGCACAACGTGGAACAATATTAGCTTTATCTTGATTATCTTGTTTTCATAATTGTTGAAAGCCAGAATTGTAATGACTACAATATTCTATTAATTGCAACTTGTGATATTCTTCAAGGGTTAGTTCACACAAAAATGACAATTCTGTTATTACTCGCCATCATGTCGTCCCACACCTGTAAAACCTTTGTTCATCTTTGGAACACAAATTAAGATATTTTTGATAAAATCTGATGGCTCAGTGAGGCTGCCATTGACAGCAAGATAATTAACAATTTCAGTTTGCCAGAAAGGTACTAAAGACATATTTAATGTTCATGTGAGTTCAGTGGTTCAACCTTAATGTTATGAAGCGACGAGAATACTTGAACCGCTGTAGTCACATGACCTGTTAACTATGTTTTTAGTACCTTTCTGGACATTGAAAGTGTTAATTATCTTGCGGTCAATAGAGGACTCACTGAGCCATCGTATTTTATCAAAAATCTTAATTTGTGTTCCAAAAATGAACAAAGGTCTTACAGGTGTGGAATGACATAATGGGTGGGCAATTAATGACAGAATTTTAATTTTTGGGTGAACTAACCCTTTAAGTTTTGGACGCCATTTATAAGCCTCTATATTTTCTTTCAGGTGGTGAAGGGCAGGTTCCACAGAATATTTTCACCTTCTCAATCTTTAGACACCGTCTCATCTAGTGACCTGCTCTTCTGCTTTGAGATGTTGTCAAAAGATCTCGCCAAAGAGAGGGTGGTGCTGCTGAAGGTCCAACAGGTACACCACTTTCATCATTTATTTTTTTTCAGCATTATTGCCTAAATTTTGTGTGTTTTTGTCAGTATTGATTAAGTATTAATTTTTTTCTTTATGTATCTTTGTATTGATCTTCAGAGACCTCAGGTTCCTAGCATCCCAATCACAAAGTGTGCTGGCTGCCTGAAGCCTCCTGTCTCTGACGACGAGAAGCTCAAGCGCTGTACTCGCTGTTACCGTGTAGGCTACTGCAATCAGTAAGTTTCCATCTGTTCATTAGAAGCGTGTCTTGTGCTGGCTCTGAGATCACACTTATGATTTAGAGACTTGGTCTTGGCTTAGTTGGTGGTAAGTTTCTTTCCTCTGATTACAGGGCCTGCCAGAAGAACCACTGGCCTACTCACAAGACCATGTGTCGGCCTAATGTGGAGAATATTGGATTGCCGTTTTTAATCAGTGTGCCTGAGTCTAGGCTGACTTACACCCGCCTCACACAGCTTCTGGAAGGCTACTCTAGGTATAATTACCTCTAGATTCAGAATTATTTACACATTTCTGTATTTTGGTAATTGAGTCAGCTTGAAGGGGAAGTTTACACCACACCATTTTCAGCTAAAAACGACCAACTTTTTGTGTTTTGGCTTTTCATTTACACCAACCAAACCGGTGACGTCATGCGCATGCACATTACATGTTCAGCCTACAGGCGCATACTAGCGTTTCTTTACAAAGTGGTATCGGCACCTACTGGCCTTGCAGCTTGTTAATGCAGTGTTTTTAGTCATTTTTGCAAATCATTTTGACATTTATCTTCTCTACACAAAAAGTGCAAAGAAAAACAACTTGTCTATCGTTGTGTAAATGCAATGATAGCATTTTAGTTTTTATTTGTCTTTCTGTGTTTTTTGTGAACATTTTATGTATATTATAGTGTCTTTATTATAGCAGTTATTAATGTCATTATTTATAAATTTATTTGTTTGTATCATTGTACTTTATTTTAATCAATCATTGCTATAAAAATTGCTCACAAATGCTATCAAAATTCTAATTTATTTATTGATTGCTTATCTGCCTATTTTAATAGCAATGTCTTGTCTAATTTATATTTTATACATTTTTATTTACTTTATTTTGTAGAATTAATCATTTTATTATTTGTTATATTTTGATAGCCTTTTTAGTATATATTTTTTGTCTATTTATTGTAGAATTTTTTTGACTTCTATAAATTTATTTGTGATTTACATTTATATACTATATTTTTGATAACTTTTGATAGAATTTATTTGTCTGTATATATTATAGCATTTATTTATAAATTGTATTATTGTAATTTGTCTTAGCAATTTTATTAAGTAGTTTTGGCAAGATCGGTGCTGACAAAAAAAGAAAAATCTCTTAAAAACTAACTAGGAACCAGCAAGCACTGTGCAACCCTTCACTTCTGTGTGCAGGTACTCTGTCAATGTGTTCCAGCCACCTTTCCAGTCTGGTAGGACATCCCCAGAGCCCAGCCTGTCCCGTGTTGACCTGACCTCTACAGCGAGCAGTGTCTCAGAGTTTCAAGGGCAGGAGGAAGAGCCGCCATCTGCAGGAGAAGTGGAAAACCTAGCAGAGCAGGGTGACACTGTCACAGCCCCGCAAACAGAGACGCTCTCCGCAGCAGATGGAGACACTCTCTCTACACACACCATTGACTCAGGATGCTGTGAGCTTGCCACCAGCTCCCAAGATTCTTTGATTGAGAAAGAAACATCATGTGAAAAGGCTATTAAACCAGAAGGTAAGTTGGTCTAAAACTCTTTGCCGAAGACTTTGTTTGTTGTGGAGAAATAGTCCATCATTTTATGTTCATTGGTAGCTGTAGTGACTGGGTATCAGCAGCCTTCTGAGTCTGGGAGTGGAAGTGCTTCTCAATTCTACATCACCATTCAGGACTCAAACCAAAAAGAAGACAAAAAACTTGAGGACAAAGGTCAGTCAGAGGTTTTTGGATTGATGTGTTTTTTAAAATGCTTGTTAGAAAAGCATATCTTCATCCTGGTGCCACCTACAGGTGATGTGGTACTGGAGCTGCCTGATGACTGCACGCTAGAGCTGGTATGGAAGAACAATGAGCGGCAGAAGGAATATGTACTGGTGCGCTCTAAAGAGCTGGAGTTTGATGAAGACCCTGGCTCTGCTACGGAGACATCCAGGGCCGGACACTTTACCTTAGAACAGTGCCTGAACCTCTTTACCAAACCTGAGGTGCTGGCCCCTGAAGAGGCATGGTATGGACACACACCTCAATTTCAAACGCTTGAAGCATGAAGTGCCCTTTGCAAGGTGTTTAAAGTGCCCCATTACGCTTTTTCAATTCGACTCTGAACTGCTGAAATGAGTTGTCAGCAATTCTAGTCTCACTTCCTGTAATACATTTGCATAATGCCAGCCTGTAGTGTTCATAGGCTGCCTGCAAACAATGTATGCTTTGACCCGCCCTCAGACACTCTATTTGTAGCTGAGGCTTTGAAGAGTTTGGTTTCATGTTGTCGACATTTCGAGAAGATGCTGTTTTCTGTGCTGAAAGCAAATCCACTTTGCATGCACATCCAAAGGATGAGGACTCGGGCTTGAATTGATTCGGTAACACTGACGCCATTGTTACTTTTCGTATCACTGTGTACAAGTGCTGAGGAAACCTCAGAAGCTGAAATTCAGATATGGTAATGGACACATCGTTTCCATCACGCTCTGTTAGTGGTAGACCAATCACTACAGATTGGGCCATCTGACCAGAGTAGGCTCTCGGAAAGGAGTGGTCTAGAAAGACTGGATCCTTGATTGAGCTGTTTCAGACAAAAAGTGATGCTACATTGCATATAATGAGAAAATAAGATAAAATAATAGGTCATAAAAAATGTTTTTTGTCCTTGGATGCATGTAAACCTGTTGTAGGAGACCTCCAAAACAAAATTAGGAGCCTTTAATATAGCATAATAGGGGCACTTTAAATGGCATCATAAATGTGATTGACCCAATTAAACTTTTTTTTTTTTTTTTTTTTTTGTGGTTCAGGTACTGTCCGAAGTGTCAGCAACACAGGGAGGCCTCTAAACAGCTGCTGCTTTGGCGCCTTCCCAACGTCCTCATTATACAGCTCAAGCGCTTCTCATTTAGGAGCTTCATATGGAGGGACAAGATTAATGATATGGTCGATTTCCCAGTCAGGTACTTAGTCTCATAGACATTCACTAGCACAGAGGTTCAAAAGTTTGGGGTCTGCAAGGTGGTTGTTGTTTTTTGTTTTTTGTTTTTGTTTTTTTTAAATGTTGCTAGTCTTTTATGCTCACCAAGGCAATGTTTTATTTGATTAAAAATACAGTAAAGCAGTAATATGATGAGAACTATGATAGAAATGTTTCAAGATTCTTTGATGAATAGAACATTTAAAAAAAATGCATTTATTGGAAATAGAAATCTTTTGTAATAATTAAGCCGGGAACACACCAAGCCGACGCCGACGAACTAATGGCGACAAAAGCAGACTGCGGGGTTGGCTCACATCAGCAGCATCTGGGTCCAAAGTTGCCCTGACACACCAAACCGACGCTCGACTCGTATGAAGGCGATAACTGCCTGTTTAAGCAGATAAGCAGATATGTCAATATTCATGATTCAAAAAGGGAAAACGAAACAAAGAATTGCATGTATACAAACCATAAACAAAGCAGCGCTGGCTTACTGTTTTGAGTATCAATCATGCTGATCACGTTCTGCTCATGTTATTATGAAAATATTTGTGCATTCGAGTGCCAGGTAAGATGATGTAAAATTAGAACAACCTTCCGTCTGTTCCGTCATGACTTCTTTGCTCGCTTTCATAACTTTTTTACATACATAGCTTATATTCGCCTGAACTGACTCGTTTGTTATACTGAACAGCCAATCGGAGTTCTCTCTCTTACCGATTGCCCGACACGATTCAACATGTAAAATCGGTCGGAAAAAAAAGCCGACAAGGACCAACTTCAGCCGACGATGCGGAACACTCTGAGAAAACTTACTCGGCCGACCGTCGGCTTGGTGTGTTCCTACCTTCATAAATGGCTTTACTGTCACTTTTGATCAATTTGATGCAGTTATTTAAAATCCTTTAAAATTATTAAAAAAGAAAAACTATAATATCACATGGTCCTAAGTATTGCAACCCTTTGCTCAGTATTTAGTAGAAGCACCCTTTTGATCTAATACAGCCATGAGTCTTTTTGGGAAAGATGCAACAAGTTTTTCACACCTGGATTTGGGGATCCTCTGCCATTCCTCCTTGCAGATCCTCTCCAGTTCTGTCAGGTTGGATGGTAAACGTTGGTGAACAACCAAGGTCTCTCCAGAGATGCTCAATTGGGTTTGAGTCAGGGCTCTGGCTGGGCTATTCAAGAACAGTCACAGAGTTGTTGTTAAGACACTCCTTCGTTATTTTAGCTGTGTGCTTAGGGTCATTGTCTTGTTGGAAGGTAAACCTTCGGCCCAGTCTGAGGTCCTGAGCACTCTGGAGAAGGTTTTCGTCCAGGATATCCCTGTACTTGGCCGCATTCATCTTTCCCTCGATCGCAACCAGTCATCCTGTCCCTGCAGCTGAAAAACACCCCCACAGTATGATGCTGCCACCACCATGCTTCACTGTTGGGACTGTATTGGACAGGTGATGAGCAGTGCCTGGTTTTCTCCACACATACCGCTTAGAATTAAGGCCAAAAAGTTCTATCTTGGTCTCATCAGACCAGAGAATCTTATTTCTCACCATCTTTGAGTCCTTCAGGTGTTTTTTTAGCAAACTCCCATGCGGGCTTTCATGTGTCTTGCACTGAGGAGAGGCTTCCATCGGGCCACTCTGCCATAAAACCCTGACTAGTGGAGGGCTGCAGTGATGGTTGACTTTCTACAACTTTCTCCCATCTCCCAACGGCATCTCTGGAGCTCAGCCACAGTGATCTTTGGGTTCTTCTTTACCTCTCTCACCAAGGCTCTTCTCCCCCGATAGCTCAGTTTGGCGGACAGCCAGCTCTAGAAAGGGTTCTGGTTGTACAAAACGTCTTCCATTTAAGGATTATGGAGGCCACTGTGCTCTTAGGAACCTTAAGTGCAGTAGAAATGTTTTTGTAACCTTGGCCAGATCTGTGCCTTGCCACAATTCTGCCTGACAGGTGTGTCCTAATCAAGTCCAAGCAGTATAATCAAACACAGCTGGACTCAAATGAAGGTGTAGAACCATCTCAAGGATGATCAGAAGAAATGGACAGCACCTGAGTTAAATAGCACCTGAGTGTCACAGCAAAGGGTCTGAATACTTAGGACAATGTAATATTTAAGTTTTCTTTTTTAATAAATCTGCAAAAATGTCAAGAATTCTGTGTTTTTCTGTCAATATGGGGTGCTGTGTGTACATTGAGGAAAAAAAAAGAACTAAAATGATTTTAGCAAATAGCTGCAATATAACAAAGAGTGAAAATTTTAAAGGGGTCTGAATACTTTCCGTACCCACTGTATATAAAAATATATATCTTTTTTTTTTATTTTAAAGGATTTTGATCTTTCTAGAAAGTCCTTTCCTAACTGTCATCACCTGTAAAGCTTGTTTGTAGTGATATTTATTATGAAAATAGCTATACAAATACATTTGAATATTATGAAAGGTTTAAACAAGTTAGTTATTTTGATTCAAAGTAAACATTTTAAAATGATTGAAAACCCCTGCAATAATGTAAATGTTATTAATACTGTAAATAATTGTGGCATCTCAGTTGTTAGTACCACTGCAAAAATAATCCTGATAGTTAAGGTGGAGTTTAATGGTGGTATGTTTTGGATTTGCCATATGATGCTTTACCAAGATTTTTGTTCTCATCAGAAACTTGGACCTGAGTAAGTTCTGTATTGGTCATAAGGGTGACATCCAGCAGCCGCCTATATATGACCTCTACGCAGTGATTAACCATTACGGCGGAATGATCGGAGGACACTACACAGCTTACGCTCGTCTTCCCAGTGACAAGAACAGCCAGCGCAGCGACGTTGGTATGCAAGCTCTTCTAGCTCAAATAACATCTCATCAGCTGTAATGTGACACCTCTCACTCTGTCTTTTACTGTTTCAGGTTGGCGATTGTTTGATGACAGCACAGTGACAACAGTGGAAGAGAGTCAGGTGGTGACACGTTACGCCTATGTTCTGTTCTACCGCCGCAGGAACTCTCCAGTGGAGAGGCCATCTCACTTGCTGGGGCCCCTTGGCACTGAATCCTCTGCTGCAACTGGTGGTGCTGCCAGTCAGGTGAGCTCAGCACCTTCTCATGTCACCGCAACCCAATGGAAAAACATTTAATCTTAGTAGAGCAGCTATATACTTGATCATTAAAGTTGCAAGGGATTGGGTAATGTTCGTGGTGGATTCTCAACATTAAAAAAGGGCTATTTCTCCATTGTTCATCTTTTAATGGTGTCTCTCAAAAATGCCCAGAGAACATTAGATGATTATAATTTCATTAGCAGTTTCAGAGATTATTTTCTCAGATGTTCTGGAGTACAACTTTGTGATATTTTCAGAGTAGTGGCTAATAGATGAATCATAAACCATCACGGTCATTAAGTTAGTTATTGGATTGATTGAATTGTTTTAGGATCTTATGACTTCTTTCTGGAGTTTTCTCTTTGTTCAGGATTTTTGTGTATCTCAAAAGGAAAAAATATGCAGCAATGACATTTGAGTCTAGTGATATATGAAGCACTGCTCACACAGAAGTCACTTTCAAACCAAGCAGCTTTCTGTTGGTCAGCGCAGTAAATTTGCATGTCCAATTTGAACATGAGCGAAATCTGCATGGGAAACTCTTTCACCCTTATACAAAACTCCAAAACACACAGATTCCTATTGAAATTGATTCCTATTGATTTCGCCTGTGTAATTTTGCAGCACAGTGGTAAATGTGACCGGACGTTAAAAAGCTTCTTCACATCTTGCTTTCTGTTCAGTTGAGCGTGCAACTGACTCTCAAAACTTTGAGGGCTATTTGGTACATCTGACTGATAATGAGGCTCACATCATCAAAGTTAAACATCGGTAGTCCATCCTTTGATTATTTATGGGTGCATCTTGGGAAACATCTTGCCTTTTAATTTAGTAGATACTTCAGTTACAAGATGTGTACATACATTGATTCAAAAAGCAATGAATTTCTACTTCTGGAGTTTAATCTTGCATGATAATCTGCTTATCCATCCACCTGAGTGTGTGAGCGGTATACGAAACTGGAGCAGTGAGCTCTCTGAAAGTCTATTTGGTGTTCTGCGGTGTAATGATGAGGCAAGGCCCTTTCCCAGAAGCTGACACAGGTTTCCGCCAATCGCAGGCGTCTCTGATATGGCAGGAACTGGAGGAGGATGAGGAGGGGCAGCGAGAGGCCTCTTTTCGTAGCCTGTTCCGCCCCGGTCTACGTGGAAGAAGAGCCAGGACAAGGCTGGAGGAAGAAGAAGAGGAGGGCAGGAGAGGGCATTCTCACCGCAGACGAGATGGCATCTCAGATTACTGTGATGGCGAACGTCTGAGATATTTCATCCTGGGCACTGTGGCCGCAGTCCTAGCTTTGCTGTTTAACCTCATCTATCCTTTGTTATACTGGTCCAACTGGGCTTGATTTACTACTTACTGCAGATGCAGACCCTCAGTACAAAGATTTGCACTTTAAACTGATTTGTACTGTAAGTCATGACGCTTTTTGATGGCAACTTCAAATGTTATTTAGCTTGAGTCACACAGCCTGATATAGCAATGCCAGGCAGGATTTTTTTGTCCCATTTCAGTTCATTGTCCAGAATGTTTTTAAAAAAAACACTCAGGAAAAATATCTTACAAAAACGTAAAAGAACTTAGTATATGCATTTAATACTAATAGCAATTAGAAGGACTTTATTTGCTGCCTTTTTTTGTGCAGACTTGTGATTTTCATTTCAGCTGTATGACTAACCAATAAAACAAAACTTAATTACAAATATTAAGGAGATAATCCAAAAATGAAAATTGTCTTTTTTTTTCTTTTTTCTTTTTTTTTTCACCCTCATGTCAATCCAAACCTGTTTGACCTTCTTTTTTTCTGCAGAACTCAAAAAAAGATATTTGGAAGAATGTTTTGGTTCCCTTTGTTTGTTTTTGTTGTTTTCTTTGAAGTCAATGAGAACTCAAACTGTTTGGTTACCAACAATCTCATCTTTGTTCTCAACAGGTTTGGAACAACATGAGGGACAGTAAATGGTGACAAATTTTTTCATTTTCAGATGAACTGAACTTTAAAGGCAGATAACCATTGCGTATCAGCTATGTTTTCTGTATAACCTAAATACCTTTATAAACAACATAAATGCGGCATTTTCAATTCTGTGATTATCTTTGTGTATTGTGATGTCAGAGCTTAATTTAAAGTCAACATGAATTCAAAATAATTTACTCTAGTTACGCTTTACTCTAATGGATATTTCAGGTCTTATTATGCATGCATGATCAGTGCATGCTATTCTCCGGGGAAAATATATATAATGTAGGTATATAATACCTTTGTTGGTTTCAGCTGATAAAAAATAATGCTGACCAATGACCAGGTAACAGTTTATACTGTTTTAGCAAATTTATTAATTCTAACCCCATTCTGTGTGTAACCCTCCTCTCGCAAGCCAGTCATTTCCAATGGATGAAATCTGGTCCTGTCTTACGTTTTTTTCTTTGTCATCTAGAAGTAAAATGAGTTGTGTGTGCTACTAGTTCATGTTGACTTTAGATTGGAGTCATATTCTTTGTATTTTGGGGTAGATCTTGCTACTTCATTTTATGGTTTTTTTTAGTCAAAATTATTTTATAATATTTACTCATTTTAACCATTAAATGATTTTATTCTGTCTTAACTTTTTTTTTTTTTTTTTGCCAAAGTTTGTCAGTAGTCTGGTAAGATGTTTTGTTTAAAATTAGATTGACTGATTAGCGTTTTCTGAGTCAGCAAGGCAGGTCAGCTCAGTACTGTACTTGTGTGCCCAACTTGGGAAACCAGCAAGGGTTTTTTTCTTTTTTCTTTTTGTACTTTGATCTGTTGATTCGAAGCCTAGTTGCACATGTTGTAAGTTGAGATGGAATCCACATATTGTAAGATGAATGGTACTAGGGTTTGTAGGTATGTGGCAGTTTCAACAGTCTCAGGGATGCTGGTGGGCTATGATCGTTCATGTGGCCATCCACACTACAAAGCCTAGACATTGGCTTCTGTGAATGCCTCAGCTTTGGACACCGTGACCAAAACAATACCATCAGATATTACTGTACCTCATTAAGGTCATGGGTCATTATGGGTGTTCCTGTTTGAAATGTCACTGGTTCTAATTTAAGGATAAATCTTTTATCGAGGGCACAGGACTGCATTATGATGTATGTAATCATATTTAAGCCGTAATTGAATATGTTTGGGGAAAGTGATTATTTAAATATAATCTTAAAAAATGATAAATTGTCTTTATAAATTATTTATGATGCTCAACAAAATATCCCAGCAATAATTGAGACAACTCTAAATGCTGCTCAATTGTAATAGTGCCTGTACCACGCTCTTCACAAATAATAAATAATTCAAAATGACCCGGTCTTGAAATCAATGATTTTTTTAATTTATAATGAATGAACAAATTAGCAGTTGGCGTTTATGTACTCCGTTCAGAAAATGCATAAAGCTTCTGTCTATAACGGTGGTTTATTTTACAGGCTTCTAGCCAGACACTGTTTGGGACAGACCTGGACCCAGACGGACCCCCTCAGTTGAGCACGGAAGTGACCTCTGAGATGTTTGCACACTCTGGAGAATGCGCCGCCCCGTCCTACAGCAGCATGGAAGAGGTGGATTGAAACTTGCTTCTTCAAAAAAAAAAAAAAAAAAAAAAATAGACGTTAATGCTCACAAGGTGGATCTAGCATGGCAAAGGTGCTCAATTTTTTTATTTACCTTCGTAATGTGGAGAAGAAAAAGGCTGGGTGTACATTTCCAACACAAAGACTGTTTGGAAACGGACGATTAAATGCCCTGTATGATCAGATGACATACGGTGATGCTTAAAATAAAGACTAATCCTCAAACACATTCACAAATAATTCTGGAGGGTGCACACATTTAATTACAGTCATAAGAGAAATTGCACAGATCTAAGTTTGTTTTTGTTTTTTAAATGTATATGTAAACATTTTAACACCTAGAAATTATGCCATTCACAATTTCACATGATAGGTTTCTAATACCATGTTTATCTTGCTTGTATTTACACGTGTTACTTTGGTAAAAACCCAACAATGATTGAGATCAACATGGTTTGCTTGGATGCACATAAGAGTTTGTTTTTCCTCACTGAAGTGTCGCCTGGCCTGATGTGTTTCTCTGTAAAGAGTCTGGAAGTGTTGTGCAAAACTATTGCAGGTGTTGTAGGTGGAGTTGTAAGTGTGGACAAGGCAGATTGTATGTTCTCACACACTCACTCTGGCCATTACTCAACTTGATGTCCTCTTCTTTCATTCTCAGACAATCCAGTGATTTAAATTTTTATTTTGTTTTACTCCGTCAGATCCTGTGGAAATGCAAAAGCTTGATTGGCTGAGATGCATGTTGACCTACAATAGCCCTAGTAGTGTGTATCATATACCATCTTCTATTTTATTTTTATTTTTTAAATTTTTGAGTGGATTGTCTTGTATCGCCATTCCTTGTTTTCGTATTGGACTGCATAGTAAGCAGGAACTGGGGCTTTGAACGTAAGAATGCTGCTGTCAATAAAACAAATGGTTAATATAAATAAACGCCTTTTTTTGCGAAACAACTTTAGATGTTACAGCTGTATGTGCATATTTATTTGTCAAATTTCATTGTTTCACATGCAAGCCTCTGAAGTAAAAATGAACACTTCATTAAAATCACATGGAAAAATAACCAGGTCATACCTCTCCAAAATTGTGGTCAAAATCGTTGGCCCCCGTGGTAAATATGAGACTGTTGTGAAAATGGTTTTGTTTGTTTCAAACTTTTCATTGGAAAACTATTGAAAGTGGGGGGAAATCACATTATGAAATAAATATTTTTCTCCCATATGCATCATTATTATTATTATCCACATTACGCAATAGCCGGGAGGAGTAGGTGGCGCTCTCACAAAAGTTCTCTTGTGAAGCGCGGCAGCCCCGCTCTTTCTCGCGGTGTTTTGACACTGACAAGGAAGTCATGCTGTCATAGGAAAAGCCGGTTTGGAGAGCTCAGCGGATTTTAGTCAAACGTTGTTTCTTAAACGAATGCAGCCAAAGAATGTATCATTAACTGACTGCGCAGCAGACCAAGAATGGGATGATCACGTGTCCGGTTGTTTTCAATTGATTGACACGAGTGTCATTCTCGTAGCTTACATGGAATCTCGACGGATTCATCAGTCACTCATCGCCAGAGATAATTATCCTAGTCTACGTCGAAGTATCTTCGATTAGTCTATATTTGAATATATATTTTAGTTCTAGGTGTAGCTCGGAGAGGATCCCTGAAGCAAGTATGGATCAAAACCAAACCAATGGATGCAGAAGTGATGTGAATTCCGACGGGGCAGGTCAAGATAAAGACCCTATTGATTTAATCCCGACGAGACCTTCCAGAAAAGTCGTCCTTCACTTTGATCTCAACAACACAATCCTTGTGTCTGACGCAGTCACAAGACAAGGAACTGTAGCTGCTCTTGAATACTTTCTGTCCACGGTGACATGGGGGCGCATGACGAAAGGTAAGAAGACCACTTATTTAAGGGCTTTTTACACACCCAGAATAATGAACTTTCATTCAATAATTTAAATCAAGAAAAAAAACGTTAACTTACATGTGTAGAATACATTTTGTAGTATAAAACATGGAATAAACTTGTATATAAAATATAACAAAATGCTATACACTGCCTTATACTTCATTTTTAAATATTTACTCTTAAAGGCACAATATGTAAGATTTTTTAATTAAAATATCCAAAAAAAAAAAAAAAAAAAAAAAAACACTAGAACAGTGTTATATATTTTGTTGACTTCTGTACTTTCATTATCCCAAATGTTTCCAAGAATGTTTACATCCAGAGAAATAAGCAATTTTAACCAGGACCGTGCGTCGCCTATCAATGACAACATACCCACGTTATCCTCGATTTCCGGTTTTATTTTGTAGAAACCATGGAAACACCAAAGATACTTCAAAATATGTGTTTTATTTGACAGATGAGCAATTGGACCGAAAACTAATTTTTATATAGCTCAACACGGTAACGTTAAGTCTTATTGTATAAATCTTGTTTTCTTGATTTACCGTGAGTACCATGTTTGCCTTATATCGATCTAGCTTACTGCAGCGTGCAACAAAGTCTCATAGTAGCTGCCGAGCGAATGCACAGAGTAGCGTAACAACTTTCAACGAACAAATGTATCTAATATGATTAAACAATGTTGCGTTACCCCACATACGCATGACCGGAAGCAGCTGAAGCGCTCGTCTGTGGCATAATAAAAGGTCCACTGCTCTCGAGACGTGTGTGTCGCGTACGTCGTTCATTAGCAATCGCTCCAACGGCGTTAAACCACTCCCTGCTTCATATAACAGTCATGTTAATAAATCTTGAATACATTAACTCATCAATGAATATGATTTCTGCCTGAGTTCCGTTGGATTCTTTTCCACCAGCTGTAGACTTGAAGACAAGACCTACCATGATTCCACAAAATCAAGGCGTCATCAAGCTATGATTTGGTTTTGAATAAGCGACTTCTAGCGGCGAAAAATTACATATTGTGCCTTTAATAATATAGCACATGTTGTGATTGCCTTGCTGCATAATAACTCAATCACATTTGCTCAGCATCACATATCATGTTGTCACTGCTCGCAGGTAAATGGGAGTGGTTGTCAGAAGCACCATCTCTCCTCCAGCCTTGTGAGGGCGCTGTCACATACTACTCTCAGTTTGGCAGAGTGGTGAACTTCACCACCGTAGGTCCAGGCCGACGGTTCCGGAAGGTCCTGGAGGAACATCTAGAACTTCTCCGATGGCCGTCTGACTTGCCTGCAGATAAGGAGCTGTCTGTTAAAGGAGAAGATGGGAAGCTGTATCACTGGATCCTTCCTTCATTCTTCCAGGTGCTGCTGGACTTGGCTTCACAGGGTGTGGAGTTCTCCATCCTGTTCCGTACGTTTGGCACAGATCTGCCCCGGGTTCTGACTGCCATCCAACACGCCGTCGAACACGGCTCGCATCCACTCTTTCCCGACCTCCCGGCTCTAAAGGTATTTGACGTGCAGAACTAGGTTACGTGTTGTGCTATATGAAGCGAGGCTCATTAAGACTGTCTCCCCTCACAGCTGAAGGTGAATATGACTGCCGGACGCATCAAATGCAGTGGTAAGGGTGCAACGCTGATTCGAGGAGAAGAACACGTGTCCACAAGGGACGGAGAGCGGTGTGTTTACCACTATCTGAGCTCTGCTGAGGGTCTGGGTGGCTTCCAAGATCACTTTGACTGGTGAGGAACTTGGTATAGATCAAAAAATGTATATTAAATTGTAATATTTATCAGTATCAAGCCTTTGTTTTTCCCAAATAGGTGGGCACGGAACACATACTCCATTTTAGGAGGAAAACCACTATGGATTGACCCTTTCGATCCCAAAGTTCAGCATATCTTCATTGACGACAACATTCGACAAAACGACGAGGATACTATTGTCCATCCTAAGGTACGTGATGTTCATTTTTTCTTCTCCAGAATGAGCGTCCCATGTGTCTCATCCATTCCACTGTTCACTCAGGTGTTTTTGGACCCTGAGGGCTTGCAGACTCGAACAGCGTCCACATCAGAGCTGTATGATCTGTGTCTGGTACAGAACGACCTTCTGAAGGCCATTTCTGAGCCTGGATATTTCAGCCGACGCATCCAGATCTGCATGGAGAACTATGAGGGGAACATTCAAACTGGGTAGTTCGACGGATCTCAAGTCATGCAGGGGAACACATAATATATAAAACACACAAATTATGCACAAACAATCTGTGCATATGTGGAAAATCCATGTTCTCCGCTACAACCACAGATCAGCTCCCTTTTGTTTACCTAATGAAGAATGTTGGAATCTATAGGTTCATATAGATATACATTATTTACCATCATAGTCATGGGTCAGATTAACTGCGATCATATACACATTGGCAGCTGCTCCGTAGATCTCTTTTGTTATATGCACATGAAAATGGGTCTACCAACAGTATTCTCAGGGTTTGTGAACATCAGAGGTAGTTTTTTAGTGTTATTTATACAAATTCAACAAAATAAGTTAATCGTGTCAAAACTAGTGCTGTCAAATCGATTAATCGCATCTATCATAATCGCGATTAATCGAGTTGACAGCACTAATAAAAACAAATACATTTTTGACATTTTTGTGAAGAATTCATTGTTTTTGCACTTCTATTCTATTTTTAAACCCTTTTGGTTTGTTTTAACACCAGTTCGAAGCTGAGACTAACCAAAGCAGAATTTGACGATATTTCTAACATGTTCAGTGGTTTACGGTATGGTTTACATATATGCAGTTTACGTATATTCAAAGTTTTGAGGTAAATGATCTGATTAAATAATTCAAATAATTCTTTTGATTCCTGTGGAATGCAGGAATTTTTTTCTATCCTTTTCATCTCACTCATGGGAGATTGTTATTCTACTGAAGTTTTTCATTGCACAGTTACTGCTTCTAGTTTGTATTGTTATTTAATGCATTATTTATGATGGCAATTTAGAAGTTATCCCAGCAAACATTTGGACATATAATGACCATGAAGACGTCCCGCCGACGCGTCCCGTTGGGTTTTTTTTTTTTTAAAGTAAAAAGTAAAGTCGTGATGTACTGTCAAGTATGGTGACCCATACTCGAAATTTGTGCTATGCATTTATTCCATCCAAGTGCTCTGCATGTATCCCATCCAAACAGTGGGCAGTTATTGCTACAGTGCCTGGGGAGCAATTAGGGGTTAGATGCCTTGCTCAAGGGCACTTTAGTCATGGTATCAAGCTGTTTATTCACAATCCCCACCTTCAATTCCTGCCGGCGTGGGAATGGAACCAGCAACCTTCAGGTTACAAGCCCAACTCCCTCACCATTTGGCCACGACTAATGAAATTTGAACTTTCATCTTTGAGTCATTTTATTAATGAATTAACTATCATATATTGAACTACACGTCACTAAAAGTCAAAGTAACAATTACACATGTAACCCCAGAGAATTGAAGACATGTACAAATGTATCTGAATGCATTTTTAGGAAATGTTCTGTTACATATTTTTCACACTTATTACCGACTATTTTTGGCCAGAGACACGACGTTGTCGTCGTACCAATGTTTACTGGGTATGTTGTTTGACTTATAGTAGTTTTGTGTTTGTTTTTTGAGAGATGCTTCAGAAATAAATTATTTGGACTTGATGGTCTGGTCACTTTGCACTGTGTTTGATTTCCTCTGTATTTGACACTTGTTTACACACGTTTTAAACGAACGTGGATATATGCAGGAGACTGAATGTTTACCAAACATTTACTCTTAGGCCTTCTCTTTAGATTTGCTATCAAGGAAAAATAATAATTATAACCTTACTCAGAACATTCGAATGGACGAAAATTCGTGTATTTAAACATATCGCTAGTTTTTATGTGTGTAATATAGGCATTTAATGTGAGCATATATTCACATGTAAATTTATTTGGGGTTTGGTAGTACAAAGACTCGTGGTGTTACTATGGTAACGGCCGTAAACACGATCCAACGCGAGGTGAGTGACAAAACATATTCAGATCTACAAATTGAAGTTAAATCTTTTTTAACTCAATTATTTTGTTTAAAACTGTATAAGAGTAAGCTGTTTCTTTTTGGTACAACCTGTATTCTATTGTAAGTTTAGTGGCTATCAAGCAAGCTAAAGTTAGCTGTAGCTGCTGTGGATGTGAACGAATTGATTCGTTTAAATGTCGAATCATTTATTTTAACACGTGAAACGTTGATCCACAAGGTAACCAAGACAGCAGAACAATGTCAGTCTCTGATGAAGATGAGGTGTTGAAAGCAGAGTCTGAGGAAGAGGATGAGGAGAAAGAGAAGGAGATTTCAGAGCAAGAGTATAAGGTAAACAAGATTGTATCAGGCATTTTATTTGATCTTTTTCTAAATCTTACTATATTAACATATAATACTATATACATTTAAAATAATAGGCTATCAGATGACACTTAGAAGATTGTCCATGGTTTTCTTTTTTGTTTCTTACTTTATTATCAGCCAGAGTCCTGTCCTCTAACCCAGGACATGATAGCGAAAAGCTTGTCCTTATTGTGTCGCACAGGGAATGGTCTGTCTCATGCATATGTCAGACTTGACCTTAAAAGCAAGTAAGCTTGTCTGAGACATCCTTCTTATTCCCAAAATAATTTACTGTATCTCACAAAGTTGAACATACTCATTTTAAATGGGTTCCCACTGTACTTGTCTAAACCAGGGGTGTGACAGACCTGGCCTTGATCAGCTCCTTCATCCATCTGCGCTACTTGGACATCTCCTCCAATCATTTGTCAGACTTCTCTCCATTGGCCGGCCTCACCCAGCTGTTGTGGGTGAAGGGAGACGGTAACTTGCTTCAGAGGTTCGAGGGTCAGCCGTTTGGCCAGCTCACTTACCTACAGTGGCTCAGCTTTGCCAACAACCGCCTGTTTGAAGTTAAGGGCGTTGGAGGCCCGGCACTGGAAACCCTCAATCTCACTGGTTAGTTCGGTCCATTTAGTAGGTTATTGTACTTTTGCAGTGACGAGATCTTTTTATACTCTAGTACCAACCACACTGGTGTCTTTCAGCAAATCTAGAGAGGTGCATTTAGCTTTATGCAACATACAGTATGTGATTCAATACAAATGAGCTGGCCCTGGCCACATTTCATTGTAATCTGCATTAGACAATAACCATGCGACATTAAGCTTCATCGGCAGCAGCAAACAGCAATATTTCATGTCTATATTTTTAGGAAATGGTATCCAGACCATGCAGGGCCTGGAATATCCCGATCTAACTAATCTGGTGACTCTGGAGCTCAGAGGAAATTGTTTGGAAACCACAGATGCCATTTACCTCCCCAATTTACGCCACTTGTATCTGGTACAATTGTGCATATTTATGTTTACGGTAGATAAAAGTATATAATGCTGATTTGAAATACCATCTGGCAATTTCAACCCAAATACTTAGGCTCAGAACAACCTAAAGCGATTGGAGGGTCTGGAGAAGCTTGAGAATCTCAACACTCTTCACCTCAGAGATAACCAGTTAGAAACACTGGATGGACTCAGCCCCAATATGAAATCTCTCCAGTATCTTAATGTCAGGTAACAGAAATACAATCACACTAATACAGATTTATTACTACGCTCTGATAACCCTCCATGTCACACCTTTAGGGGGAACCTTATATCTTCCATGAGGGCTTTGCGAAATCTAGTGAGCGTCGTGCAAACATTGAAGGCTCTTGTGCTCTTGGAGAACCCTTTAGTGAAGACTGACGATTACAGGATGTATGTGATCTCGTATCTCCCCCAGCTTGAGCGATTGGACAAAGATCCCATCACAGCTGAAGAGAAGTCTGCGGCCCAGGAGAAGGTGTTTCTGACATGCTATTGTTAATTATCTTCGTTTTTTAAAATGTATTTGTCAATAAAGGTTTCTTAGATAATATTTTAATTTTACATTGTAACATGTCTTTTTTTAGGACTTTGAAGATGAATATGCTGAAGATCAAGAGGATTACTGAATAGGCTGTGCTACATTGAAATATAATTGTAAATATAATTTTATATTCAATAAAGTCTACTATCAAAAAAGGTTTTGGATTCATTTCGTGCAATAGCTGTTGGTGAAAAAAGATACTGAATAGCACTTGTCACTAGATATGATAACAGGGTGCTTAATATCACTGTAATCTAACACCTATCATGCAATGCCACACACTTGGTATTCTACCAAGAGAACAAAAAAAGCCACTTCCTCAACTCTATTGTTTATAATCGACAACGTTAAAGGGGCAGAGCCTGTTTTGAACCCGGTAAGCCTGGCAGGAAATAGTCAGAAACATCTCTTTTTTTTTTAAATGAACAGTTTATTGCACCTAAAGACAAAATCTTTTTTTGTTTTGTTTTTTTTTTTTAAATTAAAAAAAATCCCATTTGCTCATGTGTCCTGTTTTGTATCATATTCGATTGGCAACATTAGGCCTTTATGGTCTATATAGTAAGATATAGTGAGAATATGTGAATATAGCTCACGGAAAAAAAAAAAAAACATGTTTTATTCAGAGGTCAAAACTGGACAAAAATATGCCATTTGGTCTAGTTTTTTTTTAATGGAATAAAATACTGATTGTAATGTGAATCTTTGAGATTTTACCCAGACTAACATAAATATCTCCCGATAACGCCTTAGTACTAACTTTTCTTAAAAAAAAAAAAATGAAAATGTATAAAAAAATCTAGTAAAAGTTCCCACAGTCGGAAAAATGTTCATCTAGAAACATTAAAAGGCTTGTTAAACATTATGAACTATCTTTGTAGAAGATAGTGTTTTAGCAGAAAAGTTTCATTTGAAGCCTTGGAAATTCGTGTAACGATACAGCAGACGTTAAAGGGTTAAATAGTTTCCACACACAATTCTGTCATCATGACTCGACGAATCATTGATTGAATCAACCAACCAACCACTCCTTCAGTGATTTTACAACAAACGCAACATTTAAACAATGTAACAGTGTGTGCAAATGAATATTTTACTTCAGTATAAAAAAACAAGCTCAATTCTTTCACATCCTAATTTTAAATGCGACATTTAACAGGGTCTCTGCCCAGATCTAGCAACCTCTCTTCCGCTGTCCTGTTGCGAGAGCGTTTCGTCCAATGGTTCGCCTCAGCGGATGAGTTGACGGCTGACGTAACGCGTTGCTTAAAAGCGCAGCACGTTCCCCGCGTCCCACACCGCGCTCGCCTCTGGTGCTCACTGCGTTTACCTCAACAGTTACAGATTACCGTAGAATCAGAAGAGTTTATTTGAGTTACAGCGCTCGCGTTCACTTCATCTCATTTTCCCTCACCGCTGAAACATGAGCTATCACAAACCCGACGAGAAAACTCTGCAGGGCCTGAAAGACATCGCGAACAAGCTCAGGATTCACTCCATCAAGGAAACATGCGCCTCAAACTCCGGGTAAAATCTTCTGAACTTATTACAATTCTTTCTTAGCGTCTGTTTAGGCTGGTGGACGACAGGTTTGCGACTGTGTTCTCTCATTTGTCGTGCAAATGCTCACTTGACGTTCCTGCACAGCACGTGAACTTGGCGAGGGGGCCGGACCATTCAGCCCATCGTGGCCTCAAAGCGGTGACCGGTGAAAATTGGCTTAACTCTCATCGGCCCTATATTTAGCGCGGGTATCTGAGGCTGCACGTGGGATTATAAAGTGTCAATGTTTAGAAATTCTAAATTAAGCGTTGCGTTCTAGTTCTATGCTGCACGCACTGAGTCGCAACTGATTTGATTTCAGCGATGTTCGAAAACGAATCGTTCTTTTGAGTCGGATCTTTATTTGAATCGGTTCTTTGAAACGAACTGTTCGAAAGAACCGGTCTGTGGAAATGACTCGGACTAATTACTCTATACTGCTAGTTAATAGCCGCATGTTTGCCCTACAGGTTGTCATGTGGAGACGTGCTGGACTCGTGATGTCCGTTGTGCTGTGGGTTAAAGTGCTGTTAGCCATGCTTCTGATTTAATTTTCTTCATTCCATAGCTTAAAGTATGTAGTGATGAGGAGAGTTCAAATGAAGCCTGCGTAAAAGGAAAGCTTTGCTTGGACTTTGCCTAATCTCTGCAGTTCTCTTTTTTTGAGGCTGACCAAATTATTGCCACAGATAGTAATTTCTCAACATGAGCTGAAATCTAAAAGGAGTTTCTAAACGTATAGAAATTAGTTGCATTAATTGTATCAAAACGAAGCAAATAAGTGTTTTTTTTTTTTTTTGACTGCATCGAAGGTTAATGGTTGTACAATATGCTGCACACACCCTTGCTGGCGTGCAACAATCTTTCATTCATTGTAAATCTTATAGGAATTTCCCTGAGTGTTGAAACTTTTACCTGATACTATGTTTTGCTCTTGTGACACTTCCTCTTATTCTGTTCCTTCTCAATTCTGCTTGTATGTAATGTTAATTTTTCCCTCTTCACAAGTAATCTCTAGTATACATGTAGTGGTTTAAACAAGATATCAAGGAAGTACTGATTGTGACTCAGACGTTTGTCTGTACCTTTTGAAATGTAATCCTTCATTCTGGATCTGTTCAATGGAGATTTGTTTATAACCCCTTTTCCATTTTTTTTTTCTTTTCATTTCAGCCTAAATGAGTCACACTATAGGACAAAGATGGTAATTCATCAATGGTGGTGTTTAGTGGAAAATTAAGAAATACTGAACAATAACATAAGACTGCATGTATTTTGACTCACAATTTAATTATAACCGGTTTTTCAACAGATGGATTTGACTACTTATTTGCATGAGTGCTTTCAATACTCTGATTTTAAAGTTCTTGTCAATTTGTCACTTTGAGAACAGAAACTAACTGTCGTATTGCACCCTTAATTGAAGTTCAAACTTAGTGACTTATTTATTTTTGTGTTTGATTGTTCTCGCACTCACTTAAAGGAACTTTCACTCAAAATAAAGTTTGTCCTCATGATGTTCCAAACCTGTTTGATTTTTCATGGAACACGAGGAGAAATTTAGAATAATGTCTAAGTAGTTCTTTTCCATGTGATTTACATTGGATGACTCTTTCAAACTTAAAAATATACAGGTTTAGAATGAAAAGTTGATGTTCTGTTACTTCAGCTTTATACCTTTAAAAAATAAGCAAGATGTGTAACGGCTCCCACTCGTTAACTTATTGCATTGTAGTCACTGTATTAGCATTTTAGAGACTACAGCCCTACTGATCGTTATATGGCTAATATATTATGTGCCCGTTTTGGCAGTAGCTGAAGTCGTTGATTCTGATAAGGTCTATTACTACACCTCAAACCCCGATGATGACCGTAGAAACTTTTGCCCTTTAGTACCATTTGAAATCATGTTCTAGTTTGACGTGAAAGATAACCTGCACGTCTGATTGGTCTTTAACATCCAGCATGTTTGAGCTGATGGTTAATAGTTGATGGATGGATTGATACTGATGTGTGTTCCCCCTCACAGACATCCCACCTCGTGCTGCAGTGCTGCAGAGCTCATGTCAGTGCTGTTCTTCCACACCATGCGCTACAAAGCCGACGATCCTCGTAACCCCTGCAACGACCGCTTTATCATGTCCAAGGTGGGCTGTCGTTCTGTGTTGGGATATTAACAACTTTGCACTTTTTAGTTCTCTTTTAAGTACTTGGAGATTAAATGTACTCCCACTCCTCACGTTGCTGTTTTCAGGGCCATGCTGCTCCCATTCTGTATGCTGCCTGGGCAGAGGCTGGATACATCAAAGAGTCTGACCTGCTAAACCTGCGTAAGGTCGACTCTGACTTGGAGGGTCACCCGACCCCTGTGAGTAATACTACTCTTACCACTACATGTACACTAGCGGTGGGAATCTTCAATTATTAAAATGATATTTGAGGTCACAATTTGTTTAAAAATCGATTTGATTTTGAATTAAATTGATTCTATATATATATGTATATGTGCATAGATTTTTTTTTTTTGTAGTTTACTGTTACTTTTCCTATTTAACTACTGTAGATTGTTTAATAGGTCTTGAAGATTTTAAATCAATTTAGAATATTACTGTTTTCTGTATAAATATTTAAAAATGTACTATAGGGATGGGTTAACCAATTTTAATCTTCTCATGATTGAAAGGCAGATTAAGAGTCAATATTGGTTAGTCTATGCTGTTTTCAGTTGTTGAATGATCAAAATGTTCAAATTGTGCCAGTACCCAGCCCTAGTAATTTATTCCTGTTATAGCAAAGCTGAATCTCCAGCTTCATTACTGCAGTCTTCAGTGTCACGTGATCCTTCAGAAAGGATGTTGTGCTGCTTAATAATTTTATGGATACTGTAGTGTGTTCTTTAAGGATTATTTGAAGAATTGAAAGATCAGGAAAACACCATTTACTCCAAAATAGAAATCTTTTGTAATGTTAAATACCTTTTATTGTGAATAAAGGTATTGATTTCTTTTTTGAAAAACAAAATACTGACTGAGTTTATCAAATCTTTCATATAACCAATTACCCTGAAAATAACTCCTCTTTTTACTTCAGAAACTAGCGTTTGTGGATGTGGCGACAGGCTCTCTTGGCCAGGGTTTGGGTGCTGCCTGCGGTATGGCCTACACCGGAAAATACTTTGATAAATCTAGGTATGCTTGTTCTCCCAGAGAAAGAGAATCTTGTTTTGTTGTTTTTCATACCATGACCCTCTGTACTTCGTGAGTCATTTAGTGTACACTAAATGAAAAATCTCATGCTGGTATGATCAAGTCCATGCAAATTTTTGCTCTCAGATCATAGTAATAACTTAATTATTAATAATAAGCCCTATTAGAATGGCACTAGTTTTTCCTGAGGACATTAGAGACATTTTAGTTTCACAGGTGTATTTTGTGTTTTGGGTTTTTTTTTTAATCCCATCCAAGTATGCCATGTCTCCATTTTTCTTTTCTTTTTTTTTTTCTCAAACATCAATAAAAATGCCATAGGAAGTTCGGTGTTCAGCTAGCTCTGTTGTCCTCTGAGAAATCTAATCTCGTCTGAATGTCTGTGATTTGCTTATTGTATTCTAACGCTTCTCATGTGTTTTTTTTTTTTTATTTAATTTTTTTATAATATCTACCTGAGTTACCGTTTGTACACCAATCTTGTGCACACAAAAAATTCTTTTGTTTAATATCAATATAATGGTGTCCTATGAAACAAAATTATTAAAAATAATAAATGGTGCCAAATTAACTGCTAAGACTGCCCATTTTAATATCAGTGTCCGTTAAGAGCAAGATACTTGTCTACATTTTTCTGCTCCCTTAGGCAGTTTTATTATAAACGTACACTTCTATAAACTCAAGTGAGGTTTATTTAAATGGGGATTTTATGCCATTAATTAAGAGAGACATCATAGGTGATGAATGCTAGCACAGCAGTTGGCCTTCTGTAACGCCCACATCTAGGAAACGCTCACTCCCACCCCTGTAATAAACAGGTAGATGTTAGTCCTGTCCGAATGAAATTGAACTCTAATATCATTTAGACAGCTAGTCCCATTCGAATAGGACTTGGAGCGGAAAACTCCAGTTTCTGCTGATCATTTGATGGATGTATCTGTTTTCTCCCGGTCTCATTAGCTACCGTGTGTTCTGCCTGTTGGGAGATGGTGAGTGTTCAGAAGGATCTGTGTGGGAAGCCATGGCTTTTGCCTCCTATTACAAACTTGACAATCTGGTGGCCATCCTTGATGTGAACCGTCTGGGCCAGAGTGAAGCAGCACCACTGCAGCACAACATGAACGCCTACAAGGAGCGCTGCGAGGCCTTCGGGTAGGTTTTCCGAATATTGCTGGGTAAATGCACTCACCTGACACTTTATTAGGTACACAACTCAATGCATGTAGACAAACACGCAACCATCTCAAGTATTTACAGAGAATGGTTTGAAAGAGAAAATATCCAGAGAGCGGCTGTTCTGTGGGCAAAAATGCCATGTTGATGTCAGAGGAGAATGGTCAGACTGGTTTGAGTTGATAAAAGGGCAAAAGTAAGTGGAATAACCACTCGTTACAACCGAAGTCTGCACAAAAGCATATCTGAACGCATGACACGTCAAACCTCGATGCCGATGTGCTACAGCAGCTGAAGACCACACCGGGTGCCACTCCTGTCGGCTAAGAACAGGAAGGGCTCGCCAAAATCGGACCATAGCTTGGAAAAATGTTGCCTAATCTTATTGAGACTCGATTTCTGATGCAACATTTATTTATTGAAATAAACTTGAAAGCATATATCCTGTCTTGTATCAGTGATTCAGGCTGTTGCTGGTGATGTAATGGTATGAGTGCTCTTTTCTTGGCACACTTTGGGCTCCTTGATACCAATTGAGCATTGTTTAAACACCACACCCTACCTGAGTATTGTTGCTGACCATGACCACAGTGTTACGCCATGTCACAAAGCTCAGATCATCTCAAACTGTTTTCTTGAACCTGATGAGTTCACTATTCTCAAATGGCCTGCAGTCTCCAGATCTCAATTCAGTAGAGCAGCTTTGGATGGAATGGGAGATGCGCATCAATGTGCAGCCGGCAAATCTGCAGCAACTCTGATTGCTATCATGTCAATCTGGACCAAAGTCTGAGCATTTAAGGCAGTTCTGAAAATGGGGTCCAACCCGGTACTAGTTAAGTGTACCTAATCAGTAAAAAAAAAGTGAGGGTAGAGCAGTAGTATACTACTGTTTCTGAAGTGTGTGTATATATATATATATACTACATGCATGTTTGCATCATTTTCGTATTGTTTAATGTTTATCATCATTCTTGATGTAATCTGATTGGCATACTGAACATTTTTCTGCCGAAATAAATGCTTGTTTTAATTGCCATTGAATTTGCAATGGGATTTTTTTTTTTGACTAAATTGTGCAGCCCTTAAAAACACTTAACACTTAAAAAACCATTTACATTTCTTAAATTATTCTGATTCCTTCAGCCTTATTGCATGTTTCCTCATGATTAACAGTGTATGTTCTCTATACTGCCTATTGTGCTATAAGCTGTGTGTTCGTGTTCCGTTCTGAACAACCTGACACAACCACTTTTCTTCCTGTATTTTGATTGTGACATGTAACCAACTTGTTTCTTCAGCTTCAACACTTATGTGGTGGATGGCCATGATGTGGAGGAGCTGTGTAAGGCTATGTGGCATGCCAAACAAATAAAAGGGAAGCCCACTGCCATTGTAGCCAAAACCTTTAAAGGCAAAGGTCTCAAAGGTGAGTAACTATATCCTGTACAGCA
Organism: Opsariichthys bidens; assembly: GCA_037194245.1. Classification (NCBI taxonomy): domain Eukaryota; kingdom Metazoa; phylum Chordata; class Actinopteri; order Cypriniformes; family Xenocyprididae; genus Opsariichthys; species Opsariichthys bidens. The sequence goes on along the minus strand of CM074285.1, from coordinate 14,264,163 downwards.
AGATCAGCAGCACATGATGATGATCAGCATTAATGACGTCCGTTATTGTGATAGTCCCCATACTTGACTGTCTGATCTTTTCTTTTGTTCAGGCATTGAGGATCAGGATAACTGGCATGGGAAGCCTATGCCTAAAGACCGTGCGGAAGAGCTGATTAATGACCTCCTGAGTCAGATCCAGTCTCCCAATAAGCCCCTCCACCCTCAACTGCCCATTGATGATGCTCCTGCTGCTAACCTCGACCCCATCCGCCTGCTCACAGCTCCAGAATACAAGATCGGAGACAAGGTGATGAATACTTCATTGCTGTTGAAGTTTTGACTGATTCATCTGTCTTGTAAAGTTCCTTTATAAGGCTTCTGCTTTTGGTTGGCCACTCAGATCTCCACTAGGAAGGCTTATGGCGTCGCCCTGAAGAGGATGGGGGATGCCAGCCCTCGTGTGGTGGCCCTGGATGGTGACACGAAGAACTCCACTTTCTCTGACATCTTCAAGAAGGCCCATCCTGATCGCTTCATTGAGTGCTTCATTGCCGAGCAGAACATGGTGTGTAACTGGATCTTTTTTTTTTTTTTTTCTTCCCACTTTACACAAAATTGACAAGTCATGATGGCAAAGCAAAAGTATATTACCTGATGATGTGCTTGTCACAGATGAGTAGGTTTGTTTTTGGAGCGCTTTGTGATAAGTTGAAGGCGTGGTGCATTTCATACAGTGCATTGCAAATACCTGACCTCACCCAGTTAATGTTATCTTTTACTATTCACTTTATGATTAACTTATCAATGTCAAGTGCTTACTAAATGAGACATGATTTCCCCTTGTGGGAGAATTCCTTCCTGTGTAAACATGTAGTCATTTGGAGTCAAATTTTATTTTTTTATGAATTGAGCAATAAGTAGTTTGTATTTAGTGAGTTATTAACGGTTTAAAATGTATTCCTAAATATAAACCATATATACCACGGTTCTAAGTCAGATTATAATGCATAACTTTATATATAAAGAATCCTGCAAGAAATGTGCATCACGATTTCTTTTTATCTATTAAAATTTAAATTATTTTATATCGTTTCTCTATTACTGTTTTATTACTGTTTTGGTGAACACAAGACATAAATTATTTCTAAAAAAATAAATCTGGGCCCAAACTTTTTAACTGTAATGCAAAATTATTTAACTTATAAAATTTAATACATATTAGATAAATGATATGGATAATTTCTGTATTAAATGTATTTAATTATGCTGCTATCCAGGTGAGTGTGGCTATTGGTTGTGCCACTCGTGATCGCACGGTTTCATTCGCCAGCACTTTTGCCGCCTTCTTCTCCCGTGCCTATGACCAGATCCGTATGGCGGCGATCTCCCAGTCTAACGTCAACCTGGTTGGCTCTCACTGTGGCGTTTCCATTGGTAAGGCATCGTGATGTGAAATGCATGTATTCTTGCTTTTTATCTGGATTTGATTCATAGTTGAGTCTTTTCTATTATCTGAAATATAGAAAGTTTCATTTTTAACTTTGTCCAGGTGAGGATGGCCCCTCTCAGATGGCACTGGAGGATCTCGCAATGTTCCGTGCTATTCCAACATGTACAGTGTTTTACCCTAGTGACGGAGTATCTACCGAGAGAGCCGTGGAACTTGCAGCCAATACAAGGGTATGGCTTATGGTTTCCAGTTGATGGTCTTATTCAAGTAGTTGTTGTTTTGGCACCAGAGAGTTAATCTGTTCTTTTGGTTCAGTGTTCATGCCATTTCCTGCTTTCAGGGTATCTGTTTCATCCGCACCAGTCGACCTGACAATGCAGTCATCTATGATGCTGAAGAGAAATTTGAAATTGGCAAAGCCAAGGTGAGAATGGAGAAAAAAAAAAGACCAGAGCACACTTTTAATGTTAAGTTATTCATAGTTTCTAAATTTAGTTTCCTACTACTGCAAGGACTAAAGTTGGCAGCCCTGCTTAAACTCGGGTGTAATCCATTTAGTAAGGCAGTGAGGAAATGAGGCCTCTTGTTGGGCAGCTAAAAAAAACTGTCTGCTTCACAACATTTTTACTAACGATTCTCTTTTTGTCCTATAGGTGGTGCGGCAGTCCAGCAAAGACCAGGTGACTGTCATTGGAGCTGGAGTAACACTGCATGAGGCTCTGGCAGCATATGACCAACTGGCCAAAGAAGGTTTGTTCAGCGCCTACTGGCCATAATAGGACATTACATTAATCATTAATAGTACCTCAGTTTCATTTTAGAAAATTATTAAAAGATAACCTTGTTAACTTGTTATATATTAAAGTGCATTGCTTTCTCTTTCTGATTTTTCAAAGCTGTTGAGCTGATGTCTTTATCTAAATTGACATTTTTATTCAGAGATGCGTTTAACCGATGTAAAATATCACCGAAATTTATTTTGTCTTCATTCTGTTCTCTCCATGAAGAGAGCCATGCTGCCGGTAAAAACCAAACCAAAAAAACTTCATGTTAAACATGCTCTGTTTTGCCAGGTGTGAACATCCGGATTATCGACCCATTCACCATTAAGCCCCTCGATGCTTCTACTATTGTAGCTAGTGCTCGTGCCACAGGAGGAAGGGTGATCACTGTAGAGGACCACTACAAAGAGGGTGAGCTACTTTTTTCTCTTTTTTTTTTTTTTTTTTTTTTTTTTGTGGAAAAACCACAGATCAGATGGGATAACTAGATTCCCTGCCCCCACCCATTACACTGAAGTATTTTATATTTGCTCCCATGTTCTCATTGTAGGTGGTCTGGGTGAGGCTGTCCTGTCTGCAGTGGGTGAAGAGCCTGGCATTGTGGTGCACCGGCTGGCTGTGAGCCGTGTTCCCCAGAGCGGCAAACCGCAGGAGCTTCTGGACATGTTTGGCATCAGTGCCAAATGTATCGTTTCTGCAGTCAAGCGTACTTTTGCCAACTGAAACTCTTTGAACCACCCTAAGCTACACCCTTCCTCTTTCTCCATTCCTAACCCAGACCCAAGAGACACGCTCGCCACAGATCCGTGTCATTCCAGAAGGTCACTGCTTGCAGATATACCTAACTCTAACACTGTAGAGTGTGAAAATTCTCTAACTTGTACACTGCAGTCATTGGTGTCACCCATAGCTCTGAAATGGTTTCATTTTGTCTTCAGGTTTGCCTTCATGAAACCTTTAATACTGCATTAACAGTGTGTTTTAAAGGTTTGTATGTTTAGTATATCCTTGGATTAAATCAGTGCATTCCAGTTGACACTTTTCTGAACATTTAAAAAGACCATTTCACATTGACATTTCAGAATTTTCCTAGATTTAAACTCTGTGTGGTTCCTGTAATTATTACAAGCCAGTATCCTGAAAAAATAAATATGAATTTGGTGATAATGGTGTGTGTGTGAAGGTGCTTTCAGGGAGTAAAGTAGTAACTTTTTTTTTTTTTCCCCCTCTCTTCTCTCGCTCACTGCTGTTGCATAAACTACTGGACCAACCCACTTTTGGAAAGTTAGTACCTGAGTGGTTTGGGTATGGTGACTTGAAATGTATCATGTTACAGAGACACCCTCACCGTTGTTGCTTGTTTAAATAGTTTATTGTAATATGTTAATAAATTTTGACTGCCCAGCCAATCTGCCTATTTGCTTCTTGGTACAGCTGTATTTCAGGTAGAGTTGTTTTTTGTTTTTTTTTGTGCAGGATGAATGACACACAGATTTTTATATACATGATTGTATATAATCATTACTTCAAATGCCCCCACTGCAGTGCTTCTCTGGCTCTTCCTCCCCCAACAACGAGTTGAGGGCCCGAGGATCGTTACCACCTCTCCTCTAGCGATGGCCCTGAACTGATGGGAAAATGTGTTGCTATAGAAAGAGGGGCTTCTAATTTTGTGACTGAATTTTTAGGGCATGGTTTCACAGGCAGGGTGTAGAGTAGGCTTAGTTGGGAACTAGTTAAATTTAACTAGCTTTTAAACATGCCTTAGGGAAAAAAAGGAAGACAAACTGGATCTTGAGACTCAAAAACTACTGACATTATGAAGACTAAATACTCCCAGGCACTGATATTAAGTTATCAATGCAAGATGATTTCGGTAGGACCTCTCAAACAAGCATTTTTGCCTGGGACTGACCCGTTTGTGAAACCGAGCATAAACTCTAATCGAGTACGTCTTTATCTTATATAGCCTACATTCAGGAGTACAGTAGCATATATGAGAAGTTAAAATACTAATGGCCACAAAACTTTATCTCTATTTTTTTTATTGTCAATTGGGTTAAATGATTTTTAAACTATAAAAAGTGCAAGAAACGATGAACGAAGCGTGCGACTTGTGTACAGAAAAGGTCTTTTACTTGAACACAAAATACTATTATTGACTGTGGTACATGACACCATTGACTTATTTCAACAGGTTTCAGAGATATATGAAATATTGATCATTTTCCATGCTTCCGAATCGTATCTGTGTGGTGACGTCAGAGAGACTGGATAAGGTCAGGGAATGGCTTTTGAATCAAGACCGTCAGGTGGGATTTTTACTCGACGCCCTTCATGAAGTCCAAGAACTCTGTTGGTATTAAAAGTGTGCATTTTAATAGTCGAAATTGGTAATTTTTCGAGTAAATATTAACAAATATACCATGTTTTGAGTGTTGAATGTTTTGCTACGTGCGTTTACCGTCGTAATCGATCTTGCCGTCGTTGTTCTTGTCTCCGTCCTTCATGAGTTCCTCGATGTCGTCTTCAGTGATGGCCTCACCTGTCGACTCCAGCATGTTCTTCAGCTCGTCTAAATCAATGTAACCATCTCCATTCCTGAAAAAGACAACGATAAAACGTGTATTTAATATAACAACTGCTTTTACACTATAGTATGCTTTGGGGGAAAATGTAGCTCATACTTGTCAAACATGCGGAAGACCTCAGCCAGCTCCTCTTCTGATTTTCCTTTGCTCTCCTCTTTCATACAGCGCACCATCATCACCAAGAACTCATCGAAATCCACTGTCCCGCTTCCTACAAAGCGCACACACCAATGAAATCCCAATTCAAACCGTCAGCTGCTCATGAATATGAATATCTTCATCTAATATCCGACATACCATCCTCATCTACTTCATCTACCATTTCCTGCAGCTCTTCTTGAGTGGGGTTCTGGCCCAGCATCCTCATCACCTTCCCCAACTCCTTAGTGCTGATGCAGCCATCCTCAGCATCCTGCACGAAGATGTCGAACGCAGCGCGAAACTCTGCCAGGTACAGTCAGATAGCAGCGCAAAAGTCAGAGGTTAACAACAGAGAGTGGACATTGTGCTTAATCACAATGCATGCAGTGATGTTCAAAGTGACCGATTAGAAAGAGAAACTCACCATTTTTCTGTTCTTCTGTCAAGTTCTCCACCTATTAGGTGTAAGAGAGAGCTCAAAACTTTGCTCTTATTGACTCTGATCTAAAAATACAATATGTTGTAAGACTATAGCATGGTATTCGTCAGAGACTGACCCAGGTCTATTCTTTACAGGAATGACAGCTGTCACTCGCTTAAAGTTCTTCAGACACCATCTGACCCATTGTTAAATGCTTTAGCCTATGACCCCTCGCTATTTCACCAGCTATTGTGGGATATGCTAAATGTTTCAAGTACTTTGTTGTGTTCCTTTATTGAACGACCGTGTGTTCTGTACCATTAGACTATATACCCTTAAAAGGGCACCAAATTGCTGCTGTCACATTTGAATTTATTGATTTAACCTTGAGTGCTAACTAGCCCAACAGTGCACTGATTGATTTCTCTGGCAGATTATTAGTTATAATGCTGAAATATGTCATTTACAGAGGAAGGAATGGTCAAGGACAGGTTTACTGTCAAATTAACAATTGTTAATTTATCTTTTAGCTGATGCTTTCATACAAAAAAAAATGTACGGGACTCTGTTTTACAGGGTCACTCTCCTTGTCCCGTACAGAGTGTAATGAAATGCTGATAATTGTTGCATTGACTCACCGCTGCTTTATATACATCATCCATGGCTGTCCTGGATTAGGGGTTTTCTTTTTAAAATTGCCTGTAAACTCCTCACAGGTATTCCAGCACTGATGCCCCGTCACCCAGCACTCCTCTCTTCACGTCAGACACAGGACAAAGAGTCCCAGGGCCACCTTCTTTGGCCTTTATGGCTGGAATGGATGGCTCAGAAAAGACAAAGCCTTTTGTCACTCCCCTTCCCTATCTGAGAGAGCGAGGGATGGGTGAAAAGGAAAGGGAGTGGGGCAGAAAGGGGTTAGGGATGTATGGGCTATAAATAGAGGAGGAATGTCAGAGACAACAGGCAGGAGAACTCGAGTTATGACAATAAGTCCTTGGCACTGGTCTCTCTGGCAGCCTGCATATCAAGTTCTAAACTTATCCACCGGTCACCTGCATTTGCCAATCATTGTTGAGAAGCATCACGGCTCCATTCTTGTGGCAGGCACTGGTCCCATGCAAGCATGGAAATGACTATAATCAAAAAGGCCAATAGCACTTCTCACTCTTAAATCTTAACCAATGTTTGGGTTTGTTGAAGGTGTGGGTCGTTTAAAGAACGGAACATTAATATTGCCCTTTCAGAGTTTTTCATTGGCCAAAGAACCACACTGAAAATATGGGACTTTGACGACCAAAAAGTTATAGAACATGTATGAATGAAAAAAAAAAAAAGTTAGGTGGTAAAATTAAGAAATATTTTAAAAATAATCTGTGACCTGGACAAAGAGAGAGAGATACACTTTAACTAAAGATCTGAGACTTTTTAAACTATATACAGTCTATGCAAATAATCTCTGAAAGTTTGTAGTTAGAAAGGAATATTTTTTTTTGACTGAACTAACCACTTTAAATGCAGTTCTGAATGAAAGATCAGGGAAAACGTATAAATATTCAAGTCCTAAGGTTAGTGATATATAAACAGCTGCTTCACTGTGGCATCTCTCCACCACAAGTCCACCTTTATTTCTATAATTAAATCCAGAGAAGGGAACCCAGCACTCAAGGCACTTCTTGTGCCTGAGCTGCTTGAAAACGTATAAACTTATTTTGCTTATCATTACATCAGTTTCTTTTTTACTCTTCATCGTACTCTTCATCTCAGTATTTCATGTCAAAATGTGAGCGCCTCATATTAGGCCACAAAACAAGCAGCATGATAGACTAATGGCTCTGGAGCTGACGTCACAATGATACGCTATGCTATTCTGGATTCCTCTGGCCTAAATAAAGAACGACCAACTAGCCATGAATCTTCCCTTAAAAGACTCTCAGAGTAGGAGACAAAGTTCATGCAAATACAATTCATTCACAAATATTATAATTTCATAAGAATTATGAAAGCGTAATCCAGTTCATTTAGCCAAACTTTTGCTGTGTAAGGGGAAGCTCTTGTTGTTTTCACCCTGGAACTCTAGATGATGATCACATGTTGGTTTTTGCTCTTTCTCTGCCCATGTTCTCAGCAGCTTTCTCCATGGACTCCATACACCTCATCCCGAGAACATGTAACAGCTGAGACACTGAGGCGGTTCAGAAGGTGTGAAGGGGGCAGTGAGGACAGAGGGGTTGGACACCGGACAGGTCAGCAGAACACACACTAGTGACTCACTACGGACAGACATTTGTAAGAGGAGCAGCAGTCTGGCAGTGGTTTTGCCAGATAGCGTAAAATTACAGATACTGTCTCACTCTTACCCACTGTTTGTTTGGACAGTAATACAGGGTCATCCATTTAAAATGGTACTTAAAGAAGCAGACATCCAGGGACCTTGGTTGTGTTGGGAGAAGTTTAGAAAAAGCCTAAATTTTGTGGTAACTTTAAGTAAGTAACTTTAAGAAGCCACTTCGAAAGCAACAGGTATATAGTTACTATTTACAAAAATGAATGTTAAATAGTCTATAATTTTAGTTTATATAATTCCTCCTGAGACCCAATCATAGACTTTTGTCCAGTAGTGGACGTCATATTTTAGCAAATTTCTCTGACACCGTACGTGTCACAGTTTTATCCAGATGTCCTGTCTAGATGTCCTGTAAAGAGCAGAATCTGGGCTTTTCAGGGATGCCAAATGTTTGGAAGTTTCACCATGACAACTCCCTCTCCTTGGTCTTTAATTGTGACTGACATCGATTGAATGATCAAATTTAGCACTCTTATGGAAATAGGATAATATTTTTTAGTTATCATTTAAATCTGACTAGTTTTCAAATTGTTTGCCATATATCTCAACATCTCAGGAAATTATTACGGGGTTTGAAATCTGAATGTGACTTTCTGTTATGAAAGAGGACGTTGATTTCATACGTCTGTTGGACACTAGAACTTAAAGCATGTACATTTTGGCAAATTAAGGCATTTTGGGAGGCACAACAAGTGAATAGGGATAGAAATATTATATCAATATTCCTATGAAATATTAAATATTCTTATGAAATTGATGCCAATTATTACACTTCATTTTTCATTACATGTTGCTCCAAGAACTCATTAATATGCAAATTAGATACAATGTATCAATGCATTGTGTAAAATCGATGCCATTGTATATGGCCATATATCAATTCATTCTGTTATATCTTTCATAGCATATTTGAGAATCATCTTCATGCTATGTTTGGTTAAAGAAAATTCTGAAAGCAAAAAACTGATTGGTGAATGAATAAAAAAAAAACCTTTGTTTTTGCTTCTACATGTCTATTCATGCCTTGTTACATTTTTTTTTATTAATGTAGTCATTAATGTATGTTTTTTCAAAAAAAATTTATTTTCCCATTTGTTTCTCGTGCTCCAAACAATGTAATGACGGACATTTTTGTGTGTGTGTATTACAAATTTTAATTTCTTTTTTTAGAAAAAGAAGTTTTTGTTAATAGAATAAAGTTATAAAAATCAGATTTAAAAACCTGAGAAAAGGTATGAAGACTTAGTGATAAAAATATGCTTCCTTTGTCAAAATGCAGAGTTGTTGCCCGTATTGTAGCCTGTGTTGTCTGAGCAAATTTAAACAGAGTCGCAAGGCAGTACCTCGCTCTGCAGTGATATTTTATGGAGTAAATGTAAATGCAAACAATCACTCCCTATACAATGTGACCCTGAGAGCCTGTCTGTTTGTATGTGTGTGTGAGACCCTCGTCCAACCTTAACTCAGGCTTTTTTAAACATCCTTCGGTCCTCCCCCACAGCCAGTCAGATTTCCCAAGTCTCTGATTTCACACTAATAGTTCAAATTAAAAAGATACTGTGTACAAAAATGTTATTATTTTGACCCTGACGCCAGCCTTAAAATGTATAAATGTCATCGCATTAGAAAACAAAATAGCAAACCCAGTGGCATTTATTTTAAAGAAAGAAAAGATATGCAGTCTAATTATCCAATGCCATGACATTCAGACATTTTAAACGTGACTTAGTCGCTGTATATATATCAGCCTATAATCTCCATAAACGAGAGGAGTGTGTAGCTGTATGCTTTGAGAGCACATTGCATTTGTCTGTATGCCTGTCTGCCTCCATGTGTTTGTTTTATGAGTTAGAGAACCATGTCTTTCTCTTTTGGCAAGGACTTTTTCTTTTTCTAACATACGTGCTAATGGCAGAGTGCCAGGCAGGAAGATGTTGAGGACGAGACATGGAGCCGGAGAGAGATCTCTGTACGGGTCAGCCAGGCTGCTCGCTCACTGCCCTCTTGTTTGGATAACTCTCTCATTTGTCCATCTCAAGTGCTACAAGGTGTGAACACTGTGTCATTGTGGCATGACGTGACTGACATTGACCATCATCTCCCTGGCTCTCTCTCTCTCTCTCTCTCTCTCTCTCGCTCTGTCTTTGTCCCAACTCTAATGTTTGTTGGCACAACCGTTGACTTTATAAGGAGGGGTCGATATTTTTGTGAACTCCTGGCAATGAAGGTCCTTGTACACGTCTAACCACGTACTGTGATCTCCTCCCTGTTTTCTTCTCCTCCTCCTCCTCCTCCTCCTTCTCACTGCTGACTATGAGAGAATTTAAGAGGGCAGCTAGAGGTGAGCCTGCAGGTACACAGTGAGCATCTGAACAGATCCGATCAGAACCATGCAGGCTCTTTTGGTGTTCTGCTTGTGCTTAGGAGTTTTAGCAGTGGACGGAGAAGCGCTGAATGATCTGGATTCGCTCATCACATTGTCACCCGTTACTGATGTTTCATCCTCACAGCATCCACCGGCGGATTCTTCTTCAGAGTCAGTATCAGGTGAGTAGAGCCATAATTATAGTAATTAGGATTTCAAGAGTGGCACAGGATGAAATCTCAGGACTGGTCTGACAAGACTATTGTAAATAGTTTATGGTGTCAGTTATACTTTTTCTTGTTCAAATTAGTTTATTTAACTAGGATAAAACTCTACGAAATGTCTTTTATAAGAGAAAAAACAATAGCAACATACATCTGACAAATCATTCAAAGAGAATCAGAAGATATTTTGAGAGAAATAATAAAAAATAGAGTGTATCTGCCACAATTGTTGGAAATCTCTCAAAATATTTTGAAAACGTGTGTGTGTGGCCTTTTAAAGGATTTGAACACTTAATGACTTTTAAATTTGAGGAATTGTATTAGATTACAAAATATGAAAGTAAGTGGTATTTGCAAATAAAGTATGGCTTTTCACTGAGCTAACTTCACTTTTTTGGGCCATTTTTACAATAATTTGGTCCCAAAGTCATTTTAGTGGATGAAATTAGTTCTCAAGTTCACACAGGTGTCCTAGCAGAGTAACGTCAGGTGTAGTTAATCACGTTAACTATGAATATGAACATTTGACACCTAGAAAGAGTATGAACAATGTTTCTCTTCATTTCGAACAGTATATCTATTGTTTAAACATTTAAAGTTTCTTATGCTCACCAAAGTTGCATTTATTTGATAAAAAATACATTAAATACAATAATACAGTGAAATATTAATACAGTTTAAAAGAACTGTTTTCTATTTGAATAAATTTAATAAATGTAATTTATACCTTTGATACAAAGCTGAATTTTCAGCATCATTACTGCAGCCTTCAGTGTCACATGATCCTTCGGAAATATTCTAATATGCTGATTTGATGCTTCTGAAACATTTCTTATTACTATCAATGTTGAAAACAGCTGTGCTTTTTTGTGGACTCTTTGAAGACTATAAACCGTTTATTTGAAATACATTTTTTGTAACAATGTAAATGTCTTTACTATCACTTTTGATCAATTTGATCACTTTTGTATTCTTGCTGAAAAAAAGTAAAAAAAAAAAAATGTAATTATGTTGAATCATGGCTGGATTTGCAGGTGAAAAGAAAGCCAATCAAGCCCAAAGAGCGAAGCAATCGAGCGACACTGCCACAGATACACAGGTAAGACTGTATTTCTGCAGCCAAAACATCACTATCCTGGTTTCTTACATCAAATAGTGAGATGAAATAAATAGAAAACAGTAAATATTGAATTCATGGCAATACTCTTGTACCAAAGTAATGCCTGTTTGCTGCACAAGCTGCTACTGTTGTTACAGTGGAACAAGCATGTGTATTCTGGCAGTCCAAGATAGCACGACCATACCATAAATGCTAATTATAAGTCTATTTTTGCTTCCTGTCTTAATGCTCAACCTCTCATTTTCCACCTCCTTTATTCCTGTCTGTGCTATTTACACACTATATTTAGTTTGTTTAGTTTGTTCAGCATGTTTCTGGTCATTCCTGTGTCACTAATGGGCTCGATTCCTGCCGTGTTCCCTCTGTGTGTCCTACCAGTCGGTTATGGGGCGAACCGAGGCAGTGTGGGTGGAGCTCAATGCTGTGTTGGAGAGATGGGGTGGTGCTGCAGGGAAACTACATGCAATCTTGAGGGAACTCAAAGAGGAGAAAAAACGCCTCATGGACCAAGGGGAAGAGCCGAAAGCAAAGAAAAAGGAAGAGGAGGAAGAAGAAGAAGAAGATGATGATGATGAGGAAGAAGAAGAAGAGGAGGAGGAAGAAGAAGAAGAGGAGGAGGAAGAGGGGAATGAAGAAGAAGGGGCTGAAGAGGAGGAGAATGATGCCTCTAACAGCACCCTGACACGAGATGGTTTCATAGACTCATTACCAGAAGGCTGCCAATTGGGAGGAACTAGAATTTCCTGCAAGCAAATTGGCTTGTCCCACCTGCCCGTCATCACGAACCTGGAAGTCACCATACTTGAACTGCCTGGTAAGGTCTGGACAGGCTGAAAGATCCAACTTAAGTATATGGATCTCCGAGACGCTCTATAATTTATGTCGGCTATGTCTTGTAATAAGCCCAGCCATTCAGGGTTTTAACCAGTGTGCTGTCTTACAGGCAATAACTTAACAAGAATTCCACCCCGTGGTTTTTCCGGACTGCCAAATCTCGAAGAGCTTGACCTAAGTATGAACATGCTGGACGACTCCTCTTTCGACCTAAGTCTCTTTATGGTACAGGCATTTCTTTATCCCTTTAATTACACCAGTTATATACACATCTATAATCTTTAAAATGTAAGTACTGTACATGTCTGCATCAAATCTAAAAAAAAAGTTTCATCTTAGTCCGGATTTTTAAGAACATACAAATTAAAAGAAACACGTTTCAAATTATAACCGCTAAGTATATGTCCGGCCAAGATAAGTCCGGATTTCCCACTGAGAGACCTTGAGAAGTGACCAAACACACCACTCCCAAAGCAAACCCAGCCCCATGAAAATAGGAACTCTGACCAATGGAAAATGCCACTGTCCTCTTTGGACTGTCTATGCAATGTCAGTGAAATTAGCATGAAGAGTAAACGTTCTTTGAGGAGGGAAATAAGTGCACAATTTATAGTGGCAACTTATGACACTCTACAGATGAAAAATAATACTGGTCTAGTAGCCCGGAGCAGCAGGGTTTGAAATACCTGTTTTAATATTAAAATAATTTAACCAGCATGCAAAATGTAGACTTTTCATTTGGTGGTAGGCACAGTGGAAACTATTCACTAGACCCAAATCAGACAGGACATAACCACTGCATCCCAAGTTAAAAAGTGTTTTTTTTCCCCCTGCTTTTTTTAACAGAATCTGACAAAGTTGAAAAGTTTGAAACTTGACGGCAATGAACTTACAACAATTCCACGCTTGCCATCTTCTTTGGAGGATCTAAAGATAAACAGCAACAAAATAAACCAACTGGCTTCACACAGCTTCAAAGGTTTGTGCCGTTTTCATGCCAGCTGCACAAACATGAGTTTAGTCCTGGCTTTGGTGTGGATTTGTGTGAGTTTAGATGTAGAAGCATTATTATGAGGAAAGTCACAGTTCTTCTTTAGTCATTTTTAATCAGTTTACAGATAAAGAACTGAATAGTACTTATAGATAATTGTTTAAAATAATGTACACTCACAGGAGATTGTTGCGAGTCGTTGAGATCATGTGACCCCCCGAATATTACTTGCTTTATCCTAGTAACTTTTACATGTAGCTGGACACTTTTGCTCAGAAGATATATGTAAATTACACTGCTAATAGGTCATTGGTACAACAATTTTGTGTGAGGTAACATCCACACCACTAGGTGTCAGTATAAGTACAGGACAGCTCAAAATAACAAAAGTTACTGATTCACCTGAAATAACTAAAAACATTTAATTTTTTATAGGCTTGAGTAACCTGCAAGTCTTAGAGCTGACAGGAAACATCCTCTATGAGGGCAGTATTGCACCCTGGGCCTTCAAACCTCTGAAGACACTTAAGTATTTACGCCTGGATAAAAACAGATTCAGTTCTATTCCTGCGGGATTACCCCCATCTATAGAGGTCAGTTCTGTAACCCAGACAATGTTTCAGTCACTTGATTCTCTGTATTAGTTTAGGTTGTGTGTATTTTGATTTGTCTTGGTGTATTTGCAGGACTTAAGGTTGCAGGAGAATCAAATAGTGGAGGTGCAGGACAGGCTTCTGGATGAATGCGTTCACCTAAAGGTGTTAGATCTTAGTCACAACCTCCTGAAAGAGAACAGCATCTACCCTGAGGCTTGGATCAACCTTCCGTGAGTCTCACATGCACATTTTTATACTTATTAATACAGATTATTTTGGGTTTATATTTATTACTCGAGGAATGGCAACCTGCTACAACATTTTTAGTTCATTATAAACTGTATAAAATATATATGATGTTGAACATTATTATACAAAATATTTTATAAAACATATATTTAATGTAAATTTAGCAAAATTGATTAAATTGTTTCCATAAAAAATCCTAATCTATATATAAAGAGGGGTCCAGTGCAAGTTTTGTCATAAATAGTAAAAACATCTATATTTAATTTTTTTATATAAAATATTTAATATCATATATTGTTATAATTTTCAAATGTATATAAATATATCAATTATAAGTGTATATTTTATATATTTTGACAAGAAAAATGGTGTTGTTAGCCACTAGATGGTGAACAATCGCCACACTGAGAGCAGTCTAACCCGTCCTGTTGCTAAATGCGTTTTGCTAGAACACAATTCCTGTGTGTTCGTCATCATCAGAATCATTTGAAGGAGGGTGATCATTTATTCTGTCCCTTCTGTCAGCCCGCATCTGCTTCATAGTTTCCGGAGACCAGAGTAGATGTGCTTCTCCAAGGTCTTGCATCACTCATCTTCAGGAGTGTATTTTACGGGAAGCAGATTTGACAGAGTGCTCACTCATCACTCACTCTGCCCTTTGCCCCATCAAATATACTGAGAGATGGGGTGACGTTAGAAAAACAACCCAGAGAACATGCTTACCATGTCCCAGCTGTTAGGAAATCCAAACTTAATTTCATGAGTAATAAAGACTTTGTCTAGGATTGTGTATGGAAGATTATTACTCAATTTTGTAATTAAGCGTAAGCTCACTCATGGATAACAGTTTGCACTTGTATTGTGGTGAATGCAGATGTTTGGTTGGCCACTGATCAGCCAAATAGAGCGGTTTACTGCACTGGTTATGGCTTGGCTGTGTGACGGTGAATGTGTGGGGTATGATTCATACAGGGTGAATGCTCAAGGATTCCTGCTGAGAGATATCTTGTGGATTTCTATGAATTGCCAAAGTACAGATACAAGATTAGCACACAAAAGCATACTTCTGCTGAAAGCTGGAAAAAGAAAAGATGCAACAGTAATCAGTACTCTATACCATAAAGACACATCTAAAGTTCTTCCAAAAATGAAAATAATCTCATTTACTTGTTTAAAACTTGTATGTCGTTATTCATTATGCACGTTGCTATTTACCGTGCAATAACAATGAATGTGAACCGGAGCTTTCAAGCTTCTAAAAGGACACAAAAGCACCATAACATTATCATAAAAGTAGCCCATGTCCAAGTCTTCTGAAGTCATACAGTAGCTTTATGTGAGAAACAGACCAAAGTGTTGACATGCGGCAAAACGAGGCCTTTCATTACAACTTTCTCTGTTTCATAACCTTTTTGTCTTTTCCATTCCCACTCTCACACTGACTCTCATACCGTCAGCAAATCATACTGATATATTATTCATCTCTAACATCTTTTCCTCATTTATTTTCTTGTGAATTGCAAGTCTTTTTGAAACAGTGCCTTTCAAAGTGGGAATAGAAGGAACTTTTAATTCTCTTTCTTTCTATTCACTTTCATCAACATCTGCATTCACTGGAGCTGTTGCCATGGCTGATGCACTGTTTGCTTTCCAGCTGCTTTTATAAGGTAACCAACCTGTTATTAGCTGTAGTGAGCGTAAGTAACCTTTGATCAGCCATCAGCTCACAAAAAAGGCTCTTATTTTAAAAATAATGTTACAGTGTAACCAAATTGTGCTGGTAATTGTTACTGTAGATGTGCGTGTATGTGTGTGCGCATTCACGTGTGTGAGCCTCTGATCTACCCGAAACACTTCAGCACCATACTATTATCTCTGCACAAATCTGTGAACCTCCCTGAGATAAGGCAGGTCTTTTACTGTCTACTTTAATTTCTTCAGCTTTTATGAGTGCCTGTCAGCCCAAATAATGTATATATGCACCATGGAACCAGTGTAAATACCTCTACATCTCAGCTCCATCAACACCTCCTCACCACTCCATTTCTCAAACTAGTGCTCATGTAGCAACCCAGCTACATTCAGTATATATACACAAATAAAGATGTAGCCATGATGATATTTTCCTGAAGCTTCTTAGTGATCAGTCATTTCCAGCTGTGATCAGAGAATTTCTAGATGAGATGATTATCTTAGAATTTGGTCCAAAAATGACAAATTGTGTACTTCTGGGGGGATCTGTGCCAGAATTGCCAATGAAATTACTGAGAACTAGCAATTACACCCATTATTACCCCCTGCATATAAACAAAGGCCCCTCCTTTAAATAAACTCTTTTCTCTTTTTTCTTATGCTTTTCCACATTTACAGCATCTCACAGAAGTGAGAACAAACCTCACAGTTTTGTAAATATTTTATGACAACACTGAAGAAATGACACTTTGCTACAATGTAAAGTAGTGAATGCACAGCTTACATTACAGTGTAAATTTCCTGTCCCCTCAAAATAACTCAACACACAGCCATTAATGTCTAAACTGCTGGCCTCTAAAGTGAGTACACCCCTAAGTGAAAATGTCCAAATTTGGACCCAATTAGCTATTTTATCTTCCTGGTGTCATGTGACTCGTTAGTGTTGCAAGGTCTCAGGTGTGAATGGGGAGCAGGAGTGTTAAATTTGGTGTTATCGCTCTCACTCTCTCATACTGGTCACTGGAAGTTCAACATGGCACCTCATGGCAAAGAACTCTCTGAGGATCTGAAAAAACCATTGTTGCTCTGCATAAAGATGGCGTAGGCTATAAGAAGATTGCCAAGACCCTGAAACTGAGCTGCAGCACGGTGGCCAAGACCATACAATGGTTTAAAAGGACAGGTTCCACTCAGAACAGGCCTCGCCATGGTCGACCAAAGAAGTTGAGTGCACATGCTCAGCGTCATTTCCAGAGATTGTGTTTGGGAAATAGATGTATGAGTGCTGCCAGCATTGCTGCCGAGGTGGACAGCAAATTTACACTGTTATACAAGCAGTACACTCACTACTTTACATTGTAGCAAAGTGTCATTTCTTCAGTGTTGTCACATGAAATTATATAATAAAATGTGAGGGGTGTACTTACTTCTGTGAGATACTGTACACTTCTCCTCGAGCTTCTGTTCTACTTTGGGTTGTGTACCATTCATAATTAAATTGAGTATGCCCAATTAAATTCCTGAATTTAATTGCAAACAAGATACAGAATTGCCATTTGAATTGAAATGTAAGAAAGCAGAATTTAAATGAACTGAAATCAAAAGAAATTCAATTACATATTTTAATTAGAACAGCAAAGTTCTTTTAAGTTATTTATTTATTTCTTTAAAGACCTCAGAGAAAGACAATAGATGCATAGATTTGAAATGCTAAAAAAAACTTGCATTTTGTTTGCATTCCATCGTAATTCAAATTGTAGACAAGTGTCCCAAAATGAATTGCGTTGATTTGTTGATTGAATTGCAATTCAGTAAATTCCTTTTCCTGTCATTTAATTTCACGTTCCAATCCAGTGAAGTTGATGGCTCCTGTATAAGAATGATTTCCCTCCTTTGTAAATCACCCTGGATAAAAGCCCCTGATAAACGCTTCAAGGGAAGGTTCACCCAAAAATTTGAAAATGGTTATCCGTTACTCACCCTCATGTTATTCATAACCCATAAGAATTTAGTTCCTCTTTGAAACACAAATTAAGATTAACCTGAGAGATTTCTGTTCTCCATTGAAAGTCAAAGAAACAAAAAATTTGAAGATCCAAAAAGGTCATAAATACATTGTAAAATTAATCTATATGAACGGGATGGTTTAAACTAAATCTTCAGAAGAGAAACGACTGCTTTATATGATGAACAGATTAATTTATGCTTTTATTCACATATAAACCATGACCAGCAAACATGCATAGAGCACTCAAAAATTGTAAACACCGAAGCTTAAACATGCATGTGTGATGCACAAGTACCAGGTTTGTTCTAGCTTTTGACGCATGCATGTTTAAGTGATGTTAGAATATTCCTTTTTTTTCGGTGAACTAACCTTTAAACTTTGTGTGTATAGCCTTTCCTCACCTCCTTGAGCTCTGTCCTCCTTTTTTCAAAGTATGGAGTCCCATACTCAGAATTTATGCTCTGCATTTCACCCATCCTAGTGCACATACACAGCAGTTAGCAGTGGGCAGCCATTTTTGCTGCGGCACCCAAGGGGTGAATGGGTGGGCATTCAGGGCACCCAAGGGCATCTCAGTTGTGGGTAATTAGAGTGGACCTCTCCCCACCTACATTTCTTGCCAGTACTGAGACGCGAAAGCTGTGACCTTTGGGCTGTAAGTCTAACTCTCTAAAAATTAGGCCACAACTACCCTAAAATTAAATATTCAAGTGCCAGGTCTATTAAATCTAATTACTGTTTTTAATTTCACTCAACAACCTTCATAGTTTATTTCTCTTAGCTGCTAATGGGAGTCACAAGTTTCTTTAAAAGTGACAAAACTTCAATGCAGCCAAATGTCATGGGAATCTGTGCAACTTGGGGATAAAGGACCACAGTGCTCTGTGTGTGTTTATATGCTGGTGTGTTTATATAGGTGCACAATATTTTTGTGTATGTGTGCACTGACACCCCATGCCCCCTGTCATCTGGAGGGTTGTTTTGGTTCTCGGGGGGGAAGAGCAGGGTGTGCTGGGAGAGGGCTCCTCTGCAGGCCAGTGACCTGAGACTGAGGATTTTGATGGATGGCGAGGACAGTGTTGATGCGCTAGCTGGACCGAGCTTACGGGAATGAGCCAGGGGGGTGAAACAGAGGACACGCGCTGCTTGTTTTCTCGCTGTGAGACAAAAACGCAAGTTAGTGCAATTTTACCAAGAAGTGCACATTCTTATTTTATAATGAGTTATATAAAGTATATGCCTGAGGAGACAACCAAGAGCCAGTGGTTCTGAGGAGAGATATACACAAGTAGATGCCGTTCACTCTTTAAAAAAACAAAAAAGTGAAAAAAATATTAAATATATTCTTCTGAATCTGAAAAAGAGCATGAATTTGCAAAGCCACATCTGGAGATAGTTATTTCATCACAGTGTCCGAAAAGAAAGGGCTGAGTTTGGCTGAGCCTGGGTCTCCCACGAGATATAACATGAGATCTAACAAAATCTGCCTCGTCATGACAGTGGTCTTGCGTGCCATCTTACATAAGGGCGGTTGTGCAACACTTGCATCGGTGTGCCCGTGGACATGTGGTAGCAGCCGTGCTCGTCTGCTTCTCATTATATTAGTGCTCCCTGAGGATGCCCACCGTAATTGGCTTGTCGGTGGGGGAGATCTGTGTGGGAACAATGTCACTACACAAATCTGACTAAAACATCAGAAGCCAATATTCCTGAAACTGCTTCACAATCCATGGCTCTTAACGAAAAGTCTTCAGTTGGATGGTATCTGGTATTGTACTTTTAAAGGATTTTAGGATCGTATTTATATATATATATATATATATATATATAATATATATATATATATATATATATATATATATATATATATATATATATATATATATATATATATATATAGTTTATATAGAGTTAAAACTTACAAACAATCAGATATCAGAGTAATTAGTTTGCATATTTGGCATGTTGTCCAAGGAGAGGGCTCAGAGCTCAGTATTTGGCCCAAACAAAGAGTACTCCCCCCGTATTCTGGTTTAGGAAGTAACCAGGCAAGTGTGAGGAGACGGGTATAATATGAAAAGAACAGAGTATGAAAATGAACAATACTTGACTGCTAGCTCATACTCAAATGTCTAATATATTCATATTTTATACACAAATGCGTATATTCCCTGATCAGGCATAACAATATGATCCTTGACAGGTGATTATTGTTACTTGTCTCTGTGTTTAGACTTTTGTTTGTTTTTTTCTGTCACAAGTTCCTTTTGTTATGTTCCCGCCACATAAATGGTTCCAATTTCGAAATCGAAGAGGTTGCCGAGGGTCATGTGTTCTCATCCAGCCCTTCATCAGAGACCTATGCGGTGCCATTCATTCACCACAGAGAACCGAGATCCTCCACATACTCGTCCAATGGCACGAGCCATTTCTGTTCACCGGGGCCACCCCATAGAGCAGTTAACATCAGTTTCATTCTCTGTCCCTCGATCACAGTGACCGCTGTTCCCGATCCATGTCACGAGATGGCCGGCGTCCCGAGCCGCGACATAAGATGGCAGACGTGGAATGGCTTATGGACTTTTGGACAGTGCCAGTACTTCCTGAGCCCACTCCCATGTTTCTCGAACCCGATCATGTTTCTCCTATGTCCGCTCGGTCAGAAAAAAAGGCCACGGAGGCCAGGCCACCTTGGACTCCGCCCTGGTCGCCTGAGCTCCCTGCGCCGCCCTGGACTCTGCCCTGGTCGTCTGAGCTCCTGGTGACGCCCTGGCACACTCTATTCCCTGGTGGCTGTGGCCTCTTTTAGTAGGATAATGTACTCTGCCACAAAACAATAATGGTTCAGGAATAGTTTGAGGAGCACAACAATGAGTTTGAGGTGTTGGCATCCAAAATCCCCAGATCTCAATCCAATTGAGTATCTGTGGGATGTGCTGAGCAAACAAGTCCAGATCCAAGAATGGATTTATTTAACAACCCAACTGTTGATGAAAATCTCCTAAAGAGAGGGAAAAATTCCCTCTGCTTCTAAGCATTTACCCTTATTTCCAAAGTGCAGGAACATCATGCACCTTTTTTGAGAGGCATTAGTCCTTTGCACCCCAAGCAAGACGGGCAATTTCTGACTGATTTTTAGACAGATTTGCCTAAAATAAGTATGCAACCTAATTATAATTATTTGGAGGGAAGAGCAAAAAGAGAAGCAATGAATCCAACACAATCTTACTTAAAGCTGCTTTTGCTCAGTATTAAATAGCTTTTTAAAATACACAGGTTAGGAGATACCAATAATTGCTTTATTTTACTTAAAACTATAGCCAAACATAATAGCTCAGTGTTCCCACTCAAACGCTGTCAGCTACATTCACTGCCAGATAACCTGATTGATATTCAGTCTGCAACATCTACAGTCTCATCTCTCATCTCAAGGTCAATGTCAGAGCTTGTTGGGTGAATGAAAACCACATGGAGGTCAGTGTAGCTTTTGATGTAATAATAACCCTTGTTACTATATGAGACCCTCCTCTGTGCACTGGTGTACTGGGCAGCAGTCAGTGTTACGGAGGCAGAGGAAATGTGCTCCTGACTCCAGCTGAGACTAACATTGTAAACTTACACCAGCTGCCTCCTCCAGACCTCTCTTGAAAAACACAAAAGGCTCTTATACACTACCATTTCTTTCAAGACATTATCTCTCTAACTCACTCGAAGTCCTCCACCCCCAAACCCCCACAACGCATACACTCATTCCTGCTGCTCTACTGCTTTTGTGCCTCCACAGAGCACAAACACACTCTCAAATGCACTTAACCAAAGTTGACACTTAAGCTTTTTTGGCTTTAGCTGTCTTGTGCTGGGTTAATGACCTGCCACGGGGCCCGTTCTTCTTGCAAACACAGCAGAATACTTCACTAGCTCCCCCAGCACTTGAGAAAAACCCTCTACATATGCTGCAACCAATGTACACTAGCCATCAAAAAAAAAAAAAAAAAAAAAAACGCTTAACATGGTTTACACAAATACAAGTTGTAAAGACCAGCTTGGACAAGCATGAGTTCCCATGATCCATGCTGGTTAGAACAAGTCTTTGTGGTAGACCAGCAAAGCATGGTCTTTCTGATGAAGCTGGGGATTTTAATTCATCCCAAAGACTCATCTCTTTTAAACCCATTCACCCAAAAAGATTTGTTTAGATTCATCCACTGATTGTGTTGATTGGTTCAGTGACCATTTCTTCAGATTACATAATTCAGATTACATGTTAAATATTGCATATTTAACCATTTTTACATATGTATGGTTTTAGTTTTTGCTGTGGTATTTAAATTGGTATTGAGACTTAGCTACAATATTGGTACCATAACAACATTATATATATATCATTATCACTAAATAAAATTACTCATATTCTTGCTAGGGTTGTCAAAATTACTGACTTCGGTACCAAGTCTGTACTGAAATTTTAAAAATGTAACAATACCAGCATTTCCCCCTAGCATTTTGAACGTTGTTGAGCAGATTCTTAGACGCCTCTGATAGGCCATTGTGTTCACGTGCTCAACAGATATGTCTGTGATTGGCTACAATGTTCAACGCTTCAAAAACATGTTGTAAACAGACATCTTTGATGCCCTTCACCAAGCGTTTACACAGATAAACACAGGGAGAAATACTGGTATTGTCACATTTTTCAAATTTGGTCATATTGCCTACCGCTAATACACTTCATGAAGTAAAACCCCATCTCTGACTGTCTGTTTCCTCAGGAAGCTGGAAGCTCTTGACCTGTCCCATAACCAGATGGCAGTGGTGCCCACAGATCTTCCCAGGGCCTTGCGCCAACTATCCCTGCAGCACAATCACATTCACTCCATTCCTCCATACTCATTGAGTCACCTCCGCCCAGGCTTACAGTCCCTACGCCTCTCCCACAACCTTTTGGAGGAGTACGGAGTGCTGGGGAAGTCATTTCGTGGCGTTTATCAAACACTGGTGGAGTTACTCTTAGACAACAACAGGTTTGAGAGGGTCCCCCACAATATGCGCCATTTCAAGAACCTCCAACTACTGCGTCTAGACCACAACCGTATAAGGTATGTTCACTTAAGCTGTGATACTTACCAAGGGATTTGCCTCACTAACAACAGCCTACATAGACTGCTACCTTCTAAGGCAGCATTTTAACTGTCATAAGCAGATTAAAATGCTAGCATCTTTTATAGTCACTCATAAGATGCACACAAGAGATTTCACTAACACTCACAGTTCATTCCCATTGGAGTTTGACGTTAGCATCTTACTAAACCACTTAATATTCTATGAAAAACATGAAAAACACAGCACATAATGTATGAAATATTTGTAAAAATAAACTAAACAAAAAAACACTAATTCAAATAAAAAAGGAATAAATACTTTCATTTAGCAAGTACGCATTCAGTTTATCAAAAGTGTAAAGACTTACATTGTTACAAAACATTTCTATTTCAAATAAATCCAGTGTCCACACTAAATGTTTTTGTGAACTTTCTATTGATCATCAAGAATCCTGAAAAAATATATCATGGTTTCCAGAAAAATATTAAGAAGCACAACTATTTCAACATTGATAATCAGCATATCAAATCGTTTTCTGAAGGATCATGTGACACTGAATTCAGCTTTACCATCACAGAAATAAATGACATTTTATTGTATTTTTGATCAAATAAATGCAGCCTTCATGGCATAAGAGACTTCTTCAAAATCATCCTTTTGATTGGTTGTGTGTACTTCGCAGTATTGAATAATGTATAATGCCGTATAAGAAAATTTTTACTGTGCTCAGTGCAGTGCAGTGCATTCTGGGTTGCCTAATTTTCAAAAAATACATATAATGCAAAGAACTTGTCCAAAATCATGTATCTAAGAAGGCAGAATAATGTTTAGAAAAATATTTGGAGCATAGCTTGAATGCTTTAAAATGCTACGTCTTGGTAGTTGGCTTTTTTTTTCGGAACAAAACCATAGCGTTAAGCTGTTACATACCCATGGACACAACCTCTACAATTTGTGAAACCTTCTCAACTTTATGCCAATTATCTCATCTAAACTTCTACTTTGGCCCTTTATTTCTTGTAATCCTCATTCCCTCTAGATTTTTTCCCTCATGCTCAGACTCAGCTCGGCTAGTTTATTTTTTGATCTTCCTTTTCTTTAAACATTCTCTCTCATTTGATATGCACAATTTTCTTTTGTCTTTTTGTCTTGCATTTCAAAGTCTTAAGCTTGTTTGTACCTGCAGACCAATATGGCGGCTGATGTAGTGAGTCCTCCAAGAGTGAACTGCAAGATATTTGTGTGCTTGCTTTGGGGTTCTGCCAATAATTATGAAGATGCATATTACTCTCTAAACCTCTCTTCAATCTTGAATTAATAATGTGTAGAAACACTCTTCAGGATCGATTGTCTTGTCTTGTCTTGTCTTGTCTTGTATGGAAATATATAAACATTTTTAAAAGTATACTACTACAACTACTCTAATTTGTTTTCAGAAATTGTTTGTTGTCTTATTGCACACTTTTGCTTTTCAGATTTTTAAGTTTAAATAATTATGTTTAGATATTGCAAAACATTATAGAAATACTAATGAAAATATGTACATGGCTGCAATGAAACGTTTGATATCGATTCATACGTATGGCTTTGTGTTTTCAGCTCTGTTCCAGTGAAATCAATCTGTAAGGTTAAAAGGACGGAGGAATCTCCCCTGTCAACTGTCCATTTAGAGTACAACTACATCAATGTGCAGAAAATCCCTCGTGCTGCTTTCTCCTGCGTTCGGGACCCCAGCAAGATCATACTGGAGCCCCAGAGCCAAACACAGGGCTAGTGAACTTCTACAGAAACATCACCCTCTCACTTCACAGCCTTCCCTTCTCTGTCCCACATGTCAGTCACTCCCAGGTTAAATACTGTAAACACCATGTCTGTCAGATCTATTAATAGTGTGCATGCTTGCTCTTGAAATGCACATTTGGGTCATGTTCAGCAACTTGTAGCAAAAAATACATTATTTTGTTTCTTTTTGTATGTAATCAAAACATTCCTCTTGTTAAGTTAATGTCACAAGCGGGCTCAGAAACTCCCTGGCTCAGACAATTATTAATGGCTTTCTATCACAATATTCATTTATACTTTGGGGCATTTGCAAAGATTTTATTGTTTATCATTTTATATTTATATTTTTATTGTATTTTTGTCTTCATATTCTTGTGTGACATTAAAACAAATTCATGTATAGTACTTTAATGTTAATTCATTTTTTAAAAAATGCTATTAAAAAGCTCTATGTATTGCTAAATGCTCACAATTACCACAATTTGAACATTTGAACCAAATTTCACAGCCAAGGTCAAGGTAGGAACAGCTAAAAAAAGAAATATATATATATATATATACCTGGGGACAAAATATATAAGGATTTTTTTCCCCCAGGTACGTGACAGCATCTATATTAGACATGACTTTCAGGTTTCAGGTCACACTGCAGGATTCTTGAGTGAAACCTCAGGTGAACGACTGGAAGCCTCAGAGCAAAGATGATGTTTTGAATGGGAAGGTAATGAGATAGAACTTATGAGTTGTGATGTCTGCTGAGTTCAGGTGTGAGTGACGCCCACAGCTCTGAAAAGGGTCCTTCTGTGCTCATTCAGCAGAAGTGCCTCTGGGTAAGAACGGGTTACTTCAATGCAATTTACATAAGTACCTCGGAATTCTCGTAACCAAGAAATCTATCAAAGCGTAAAGCGCCTCGAGGAGTTTCTTTAAGCATCTATGTCTAGCTGAATTGTAAATGATTTACATCAAGCTGTGGATGCCCCCAATGACCATGCCTGATCATTCAAAAGAAAACTTATGGCATGACACATTTAGTTTAAATTGCATTATACTGAAGGCATTTGGACTCATTTAAAGTCTTTTAAGTCAGTCCACTCACAGCTATTATGAATCATGAATGCATTTCTGTAATATTCCTGTACTTGTATTTCGGGGTAGTTTTGGTAACGTGGACACAACTCAGAACCATTCACCCATTGGTGGAAAATCACTTCTTGGTTTTCGAGAGAACTGTGTAAAAAAAAAAAAGGGTTACACTTATTAATTATGCACAATTTATAGTAATTAGTATAGTAACCACATAAAGTGTAACAAGGACACTGTAAAATAAAGCGTTTCCAAAAAAAAAAAAAAAAATATGACACACATCATGAGCAAATGAGCAGCTGGACATTTCAAATAGGGCATGCAGGAAAAAAAGAAATGCTACATGATTTAAAAGATCACACATGTTGGTCTCAAATGTGTCATGGTCTAAAAGTCAAGAAACATGAAAGGCAGCAGGGCTTCTGTCTGCTGTTTGCTGTGGATAAAGGCTTTGAGCATCAAATGTGCACGTTTCCTGGTGATCCTTTTCCTAATAGAGGTTTAATAACAATGTGACTGCTCTATTTGCAAAACACAATGCTTGTATTCTTGCAGCCTGAAAAGGGAGAAATACTATTACAGATATTGGGGCCAAGCAGAAAGACATAAGCTGAGATCCTCTCCTGCACTTCCAGAGAAACCCTGGTGTCCTTCCAGTTTTGTTAACAAAGTGACTTCTTAATTCTTGATGTTCTTTGTCCTGACATTTTATTAGCAAGCATTAATGAAAAACATGCACAGTAATCAAAACTGTTTCAGGATGCTAAAGCCATCCTCTTTTTTAAAGAAATCCTGTCTAAATTGTAGCACACAATCCTGTGAACTGCTGTAAAATACACAATTGGTCAATTATTATTATTGTTCTCCTTTCAAGTCCTTTTAGGATTCTATTTAAATAGCGCCTTCTCCTCCTCATGAACAGTCCTTTTAATCTGACAGCAAGCAGACTTCTGAGGGAAGTTTGAGAGATTCTAGTAATCCTTCTCTCATGCTTGGAGATTAAATAGAACATTTTTCATCTCCGTTAGTCACGATACACACACACACACACACTTAATGCTTTCTTTAGCAGTTCACTTCTCAAACGACACTGGTCCACACAACTCGCAGGAACTTTACTTTATCAAAGCCAATATTGATTTCAAGCTTTTAGCAGCCATTTTGATATTTTAGGTGGACAACAAGTCTACTCCTAAAAATAAAGTGATATGTGATAAAGTTGTCTTTGTGTATAATATTTATTTATGTTAGGATTATTTATTTTATATAATACTAATATTCTTTTAAAATTGATGTGATCCTCCTGTATCCTAAAAATTGACGACTTCCCAGAGCACCATAAGGATTGTCAAAATGATAACGGTACTACGTACATAAAGCCAAAAAGCTGACCTATAGAAAATACATACATGCATGCGAAACAAAAATACATACATCTGGAGTTTTTGAAGCCGCACAATATGCAGTACAGCTTTCAATGTCTGTTGTAACAAAAAGTACAACAAAATCTTTTGTCTAACTCCCAGCTGAGCTGAGCATGTAATCACACATTACTTCTAAGCACGGCCAGTGCATTTGGTTATCCGATCTCCACGCAAAATAACCTCAATTTGACATAATTGTACAGTCATTTTGAAAACAGTGCTTTACTGTCTAAGAAAGTGCCCACCGCAACCAACGAAGTTCATGCTGCTCATGTCTCTTCTGGGTTTTCAGATGACATCTGAGTGATTTTAGCTTGCGGAGCATATTAAAATAAAACAAAAATTACTCCTACGTCCATCTCCACATCTTCCCCAGCAGTGTAATATAAATGAAACATGCTCTGTTGTTTGTCGTGAGTTTCGTAGTGTTACTGCAGGGGACCATCTATGGTGGTATAGAGATCTATTGTCGACTGGACTCTCTAATTTGATAGCATAAGCTGTGACTGGTTCAGATTCCTCCACTTGAGAATAAGAGCACTGAGGATACGTTTTTCAACCCAGAGGAGATCCGTCTTATCCTTCATATCCTCTTTGGCCCACAGACAACCACTGTTCTTTCTTTATTCAGCCTGAAGCTGTTTTTACATGGAAAGCGGGCTCTGGAAGGCAAGGCTGGCCTTCACGCATCCTCAAAGACATGCAAAACCATTTCATATTCTCTCTGATTCATTTTCTGTCGAACTAGTGACTTTTGTTTAGAAGAAAATCCCATTGTCAATTGGATGAATTCCACAATTTAAAAATATTTAAAAATAAAGTTCAACTGCAAAACAAATGTTTGCCTCAAAGTAAAAAGTAATTGTTGGATAAAGCTCAAAATAAGAAATAAAACCCCTAAAGGGACATGGTCATGACGGCAAAACATTTAAAGCTTTGTTTTTGTGAATGCAAAACTGGTTATGTAAAAAATATGAGGTGGGAGGTATAACTATATTCCAAAGCTTTTGCAAGCAAATGTAAAGTTTATGGAAGAGTGCAAAAGCTTTGCCAGCAAATGCAAAGGTATTAAACTTGAACTGTTTTTCCTCTCATTCCTCTCATATTTTTTTCCATCAACATGTCCATTTAGGGGCTCTGCTGTGAGATATGCTATGAATTCAATTTAAAATTGTGAAATATGTTACATTGCAAGCAATAAAATCTCAATTATGAGAAACAATGTTGCAGTTGGAAGAATTACAAGCGTTATAGTCATAATTAGCTTTTTATTTTTAATCTAAAGCAGAAAGAGGCTTCCATAGTAATTAGAGTAAATAATATACTGTATAAGAACAGTATAATCTTGTAGCTGCAGGCAACGCTTCTAACATTTTATTTTTGTAAATCTTTTTGGATGAAGGCATCTACTTCGGTTCAAGCATATATAAAGAATATATCGGAGCTATAATGCACCTGCTGTCTAAATACCACAAATTAATATTACATTAGTCAAAAACATATGGTACAAAAATAAAATGCATTTTAAAATATTTTTAAATGTACATACTCTGTCCATCTGTGTTGTCCTCTTTCTGCCCTTGTCCAGTGACAGCAGCTTCCTGTGTTTGTTATTAGAGGAGTAAGAAGCAGGCAATGGTCCATAAACCCCCTACGGGACAGTGACCCCAAATCACAGCGCATTCCTTGACAGAGAGTGAGAAAATACACAGCAAACAACATTCATGGCACACAAGAACATGCACAGACAATCTTCTCAATATTGCATTGCTTCCATCCTCAAAATACACCATACAGACCCATAGTGTTGTCAAAAAGATGAACCACACACACAAAGATGAAGAGGACAGCTGACAGAAAGATGAAGGTGGAGGAAATGTGAACAATGAAAAAGTGGACAGCAAAAGACGAGGCAGTAAACATTCAGTCTCCATCACACTGAAAGATCCATGTGTACATGAAGGAGTAGTAAATTTCAGGTGTGACATAAGAAAGCACTGCTTAACCTATGAAGGGTGTCCATACATACAGACATTGTACATCTTAGTGCATATTAGCATCAGGAAAATGTCTTTCCTTGGTCTTCTTCCGAAAATGTACCAGTTCTGTTCTCATTCCTCCAGCTGCAGTTAGTGAGTGGGTGCTGGCAGTAGAATTAACTAAATTCTGAAATGAATAACAGTGCAGGTTGCCAATCGTAAATAGGAAACAGACCCGAAACAGCATCATCGTGACCTAAACTGTGTTTTCGATAGCTCAGCATTACATGAATTAAATGTGCATGTCCATAATTCATGATGAAGAAAAGTAGTACTCTTCATATTAGATTATGTAGCTCTCTACTGTCCAATGTTAGGGTACATTTTAATGCAATCACTGATGTCCCCTTGCAGACTAACTTCTTGCCTGCAGCTTTCTCTGTGCTGAAAGAAAGTGCATCTGACTGAATCTCTTTAAAGCAATAGACTGTCGCCTCAGAAAGTGCTATATTTACAAAGCCACAACTAACGACCTCAAACAAGTTAAAGACATGTTGCAGAGTGTAACTAAGGTATGTTAAAACTGCAAAAGACAATGAGGAATAGCTGAGAGGACAGAAAAATATGAGATTATGCTACTAATTTTTTTTTTTTTACCTCCTCCAGCTTGTTGAAAGAAGCAGGCTTTTACTCTGAATTACAAAGAAATTATTGTTTTTTTTTGTAATAGGTTTTGACAAGCAAAACTGATATTAACACCTAATGATTCTTTTGATTTTGGATGAATTTCAGTCACTGTAGGGTATTACATTCCTCATAATTAAACCTGTCAAACTGATCATCATCTGTGCCAACATCCTAGTTAATCTATGGCAAACTGTTTTACTGTAGATTGTTAAGCGAAATTTCACTGGTTATTGTGATTATTATTAAAAGTATAAAATTTAAGCGCTTGTTTAAATGTTGTTTAAATGTAAATTTAAATATTGTTAAATGTAGGCTACGCTTATACAACGATTAAAAAAGCCTGCTAACGGCTATGCTAACTAATATGTATTCATAATTTTTGTTTTGTAAAGTTTTACATTCGAGGCAAAAAAAAATAAAAGGTATACCACACTAATTTATTGGTATAGCCTCATTTATGGTACAAATAAAAAAGGTTTTTGCCAGGGGATGTTGAAATGCAATATTTACGCTGTCAGAAACCGTTTACTTTTGCTTGATTGCACTTAAAGGCGTGTAGAAAACATCTCTGAACCTGTCATAAGTCGTTTCATAAATGTGTTGCGCAATAAGCACACTCGTGCGCATCACTGTATGAGCGCGCTTGTCAGAAGTTGTGGCACTGTCCTGTCCAACCCCCAAACCCGCGCGCCCGTGTTCGCCTGTTTCCAGTCCAGCTCTGCGCCTCTCTGACAGACACAAGCTTCATGACCCACTACAGTTAGTTAAGATAGTTAACTTTAGGAGACCAAGTCACAACGAAGAAAATATATCATTTTAAAGCCCGAGATAAATACGGTAGCAGCAGCTCACAGTGTGGGAATACTACTGCCCAAATTAAGGTGAGTGGTATTTATTTGTGCGTTTTCTAATTACTTTACTTGTATGTTTTCCCCCCTGCTCTGTTATAATGTCATTTTGATTGGTCTACCCCTCCCATTTTTGACATTTTGAATAGCTACTGAACTTTTTAGCTATATAAAGTTTCTGGACTACTAAAGTTTTAACGAGCCTTAAGGCACATGGAAGCAGCGAATTAC
Source organism: Opsariichthys bidens (assembly GCA_037194245.1). Classification (NCBI taxonomy): domain Eukaryota; kingdom Metazoa; phylum Chordata; class Actinopteri; order Cypriniformes; family Xenocyprididae; genus Opsariichthys; species Opsariichthys bidens. The sequence goes on along the minus strand of CM074285.1, from coordinate 14,233,236 downwards.
ATTCTGAAACTTTCTTAGATGGAGCGTTTGTGTGCAAACTTGTTGCTCTCTCTTCATTCAGATGCACAGTTGTGATGCTCTAAATTGTGGTCTGGTGGTGCATGTGTTTAGATAGTTAAATAGTTTTTTTAATTTCATGAATTGTTTTTTTTTGTGTGTGTGTGGCAATTCTAATTTCTTGCTATTCAGACTTTTGATCTTTTAAATTCCTCTTCCTACTTTAAATTTAATCAAATAGATGTTCTTTTATGTCATGAAAAAATTCAGAAATTCTCAGGACTCTGTCTTCTTGTTTTGCTACCTTAGCAGCGAATAAATAAATAAAGAATTATGACCAAAAGCCAAGCACTTAGCTTGTGATCATGGTTTCTCAATGTCCCTCTATATGGAGTGAATGCAGTGGTATATTTGTGAACACTAAGACTGAAAGAGGAGAGGGTGGATGAAGAGGAAAGACTGGTGTTTAGGAGATGTTGAATGACGTTGTGACTGTTATCTATCTATCTGTCTGTCCATCTGTCTGATCATTTTAGGGACCCTACATGGCAGCCATGATTGCCAATTTGTAACTACTAAAAAATTAAACAGAAAAGTCCTGTCCTTTTCTATCACATTTACAACAATGTCTTATCATTTATTCTTATTTTTTCCCCTCAGTGATTGTTCTGTACAGCAAGTTTTATTTACCATAACCAATTGATTTTGTTCTCTCATGTTCCAAAAGCAAATTTAAGAGCATCTCTGGCCTTTTCCAGTTGCCTTTACGTTCTCTCTCTTTCAGGCTCTTTCAGAATGTTCTCTATATATAATTGTATAAATGGTCAATATCTTTTTAAAATAATACCGTTTCACACTCTATATAACTCTTAACAACCAGCTGCTCAGTTGATGAGATCTGCCTTCACTCTTTGTTGTGCCAGCCACCACATTCAAGCAGAGCAGTAACAGACATTGCCAGGCAGAAGCTTTTTTAGGGACTGAAGTTAACAAATTACAGTCAAGCCAGCAGTTAATTCCTGCCAAGTACACAGAGCTCAGAACCACCCAATGATTTGTTAGAAGAGGAAGTGAGTGTCAGTGAGATAGAGAAAAGTAGGTAGCCTATACATGTGTGCGTGCAACAGACAAAATAGCTCAGTTTAGATGATTGACTTTATTCGTGAGGACAGATTACTGCGGGAATCTTCATATATTTGGTTGATAGTTTCACTGTCTGTTGAACACTGAAAGCAATAGTGTCATTGGATTCCTAATCAAACCACACTTAACGTGTCAAAGCTGTTTTGAGAGAAATGCATTATTCATGGCCTTGCCAATTAATTTAACAAACCACAGCTTCACCAGGGTCAAGTGAGTTTATTGGCTCCCACGGTTAGTGCAAACTGAACAACTTCCTCCTCCCAACTTTGGTATGTTAGTTAGATAAATGCCATAATTTAATTCTAAACATTCAGCTGCTCATGGTCACATTCTAAAAGATGAAAAAGCCATTTGTTAACACTTTATTTTGATGGTCCACTTTAGACATTCTACTAGCTATAAGTAACTTTGCAACTACATGTCAGCTAACTCTCATCACAGAATTAGTAGATTGTCTGATATCTGCTAACACTTTATTTTGATGGTCTCCCTACAGACATTCTACTGACTATATCAGTATAACAGTCTACTATCAGTCTACTAATGCTCTAAAGAGAGTTAGTTGACATGTAGTTACAAAGTTACTTATAGTACATTTTTGATTAACAATCATATTTGAATATCTAGGAAAAATATTTATAAAGTTTTTAGCTTTTCTTCTAAAGCAGTGTTTAAGTATATGTGTAATGAAGAGTCAACGGAGTGGGATCCAAATGCTGGCTTTATTTTAACAAGATTAGTCACACAGGCAATGGTCGAACTACAGCAAACAGTTATGTCAGAGGAAGGGCAGAGTCGTAAACGCAGAACAGGCAGCCATTTAACAAAGTCCAATAATACAAGGCAATGGGTCCAAGGGCAAGCAGATAAATATCAAACACAGTGGAAACAGGCAGGATAATATGGTAGACAAGACAGGAATGAACGCTCAAAAAAGTAAACTCTAGGAATAACAAGACCTCGCAAAGGTGTGGGTGTGCGCTGAGCTTAAATAGTAAACATGATGAGCTGCAGCTGGTGAAGTGATCACTGATTAGGTACGGGGCTTATGGGAAATGTAGTTTGAATGAATGAGTGAGTGAGTAGTGTTGAGTCCATGGTGAAGTGCCCTCTAGTGGCATAGCGGGCGCTTCAACTGACGATCGTTACAATAAGTAGGGCTCCATTCCTCCTTAAATGATATAAAACAGAAATAATGTGGGAAAAAACATGACTCAAGTGTGACTAAAGTACCACATATATTCTGCTAATGTCATCATTAAATGCATTATGCACATTTTCTTTCCATAAAAAGCTACAGTAGATTAACCACAATTAGTTTTAATAAAGCAAAGTCTGAACTTTCATAGACACAATATTCTTTGTTTTCGCTCTACCAACGTGGTGGTGTTTAGTTCCTAAATGAATCAGCTTTTTTGAACCAAATGGTTGAATGAATGATTCACTGACTCGCTCATAAAGACAGTCACTTATTGCCAACTGCTGGTGTAATTGTGCACATTATTTTTTTTTGACAGACATGTTGTGATATTCAAAAGATGTGGTTTGAAAACAGATGGATCCTATGGTAATAATTATGTATTTCTTAGCCGGCAAGTATTCAGTGAAGGGATTGATTGCCATGAATGTGTTATGTCAGTGTTTTTAGTTCTAATATCCCAACCGACAGCCAGCCTAAGTTTTGGACGGACGTGATAACGTGCATAAGGGGTGAACAGACTATGTTTGATTTTTGGGTGATTATAAAGAATGCTTTATTTTTACACGTTTATCTCTTGTCCCATTTATAGATTGCAACTCAATAAATAATCCTGCAGAAATTCCATTGCCTTGGCTTTTTGTTTTTTTAGCCTTAACTCGACAAATAAGTCTTAAAGACGTTCAAATCAGACATAAACACATGCCTCACAGTTTAGAGGGAAATTCCCTTTTTGGCTAATATGTTAGTCTTGTGTTTTATTATTATGATTATTATTACAATAATCATGGGAAACATGTTGCAGTGTTCAGAGAAATCTCTCTGTGGGTACCGCTCAGTCTGTCATTTCTGAAGAGGCGTCTACTGTGCGCTCTATTATTAAAATCTGACATTTAGTTAATTACTGTCTGTCTTTTCCAGAAACACCAGACTAGGTGGAGATTTAGACAGTAACTAATTGTTTCATGCAGATAAAAGAAACGTATTGGTCTAAATATTAAATAGCATAGTTTCATAAGCTTATTTGACTAAAGCCTTATTTGGAGTAATGCCATTTTACCACAGGACGTCTGTACTATTATTGGCCAATTTGCACAGAAATCTCAGCAAAACTGCCTGAGGTGGGATGGGTAACTAATGAATTAATTAGTAATTAATGTCTTATTAACACGGTACTTTTGGCCATATTTTACAGACTTTTTTTTGAGTGTATGCACAGACATACATGATCTTAACTAAGAGAATACAGCACATTCACGTTCACCTTGCTTCTGCCATCAGCTGCTGCTCTCTTCTGTACCTTCTCTCTCAATTTATCTCTCTTAGTCTCTAAGACTCACATGTACATGTGACTTTAAGGCTGACATTTTGGGTGATAGAAATAGCTGTTTGCGTTCCTCATTGAGGAGTATGTGATGTGTAATTAACAGCAGAAGCAGTTGTTATGTCTAGGCCATACCAAGTCACCGTGCTGGAGAGGAGTGTGTCTTTAGACTAAAGGCAATGAGTTTTGGATTGTCCACTGATGTATTTGGCTAAGGCCGTCGGATGGAATTGTCTTTGTGTCATCTAATGTTTGTGTGTTTTTGTCAAAGGCATCAGTTGTATGTGGCTGTTGCTTATTGGCTTTTTTCACACTGTTTGGAATTGACAAGAGTATTTACTAACAGGTGTGACTCTCAGATTGTTGTTTATAACAGCAGACAATAGCTGATTGAATGTCTGAATGAATAGATCATCAAAGTCAATCGTCTTCTGTGGTGATGGATCACAATGGACAACCACTCATCTGACTAGTCAGTGATCAGTGAGGTCAGCATGCATTGGTTTACCAGTTTGTACAGTAAAACCCTCTAGCAAAAGTTTTTTTTGTTTTTTTTACTATTACAACCATAGTGTATCATCACACCATTTTCCTAAAATGACATTGACCACCCTAACATTAGTGATCTGATTGTATTTATGCTTTATATAAATATCGCTGTTTTATAAGAATCATTCTATAACTAAATGGTTATGGTTCCATCATGTATATATACTTTTAATATGTAACTCTCTGTAAATTATATATCTCTGGTTCATTTTGAATCTGACTTAACCAAAAATTAACGGCCTGTTTCGTGAATACTTTTGTTTGCCTCATTAAAAAGGACTGGCTCTTAACAGTCATTTGTTCACAAATTACCATGGCTTTGTTGTTTTGTGGTGTCTTGGTGGCATAAAAAACAAAACAAAACACTGGGACACACTTTAACCGGATGAAATGTGAAGAAATGGCATATGGACACAGACAAATCTTTCCCAACTAGATTTGAATAATTCTAAGAACCTTTTTGTCTCATGTAATCAGTTTATTTGCAGCGTCGAGCCTTGCAGAACTGTGTTTATTACTCCAAACTGCACAGACAGTCGTATTCTGCTGATTTGTGAACATTGAAATCCTACTTAAGACATCTTGTTTTATTGAGCTGCAGCTCATTAGAGAGTTGCTGCATGGAAGAGCTGAGCGCAACAGTATTTTATGCTGTAAAAATGCCACATATACTTGTGCATAATATGGTGCTTGTGTTCATAAATAATGCATATAGTTTTCAAATGGAGTGCAAGATGCAAGGACTTGTGTATAATTGTGCCTCGGCCCTCTCCTTGCATTCCTCTGGCCAGTCCAAACCGGACCTTTTTTGGGGAGCATGGTATAATTTAGCCGCTATTTTTATAAATGGGTACATTTTCTTCCCTGTTTGCTTTTATTCCAGGTCAGCGGTGTAAAAAACGGCTGTCGCTTTCCCAAGTGTTTAACTTTAAAGTGAAAGATGGACAGACAATATGAGAGGAACACACATAGATGTTGGCACATCAGAATGAAGAATGAGATTCCATTGGATACTTTAGGCTCTAATGCCTACTTTGGATGAACTGATATTTAGCAAATGTTTGGATCAGCCATATGGTCAGCTCTGGGAACTGTCAGCCACCGTGACAATTTTTTAATGTAAATGTCTGTTTGTAAGTCCATTTCAAAGATCTTTCTGTTGCCTCAGACCTAGACAACAAGTGTGAATGTTCACAGAAGATGATTGAGGAGTAGCCAAGGGGAACGGCAAAAGCATCCATGCTCATTACTCAGTTAATGACACAGACGCTGTGTGAAATGGAAGACATAAAGGACCAAGCAGACACATCTACATGAACAACATTTGTGGGATAACTCTGAGATAATGGAAGTTTTTACTGGGAGTTTTTTACGCATAAATAGCAACCGAGATTAGTCAAGAATGACTTTTAGACCTTCCTCAACTCAATGTTCCTATTTGATTGAAAAATTATATGGCAGATATTCTCAAAGTTAAAAAAATGGGTGTTCTTAAATTAGGATTAAAAATTCAGATTATATATTATATTCTTAAAGATTAGGTCTAACACAAAAGACAAAGTCTAGGATATTTAAATGAACTGAGAATGTTATTCTGGGTCATCCGACTTTTGTTATTGAGGGAACCAATTTGAATGTGGCAGTAAATTGTGATGGGAAGACATTTAGTTTCTCTCTTGGGAAACATGACATCCTCTGACATCTGGCTCCTCTCGCTCGTCCACATGTGTTTCTTCCCAGCATGTGTAGGGAATACCATATGGATTTAAGTGTTGTGGCAACTCATGGGATTCTCACTTGTGTAGACAATCAACCATGATGGCACTGACATTGAGATTTACTGAATTTTCTTCGCAGATGGATGGATTTAAAGGATAATTGTAATGTTATGTTCCTTGTACTTCAGCCATGAGATATCACATTTAGTGTGAGTATGCATGATTCAGAGTCAAAGTTCAGGATGAAGGTTGAGTTTAGGTGGTCAATTTGGGTTTAGAACAGCTTTGATTCTAGGCCTCAGTTAGTTTAGGTTCACCACAAGGACCAAGGTTAAGTCAGAAAGTGACAGGTGGAGGGTATATGACTGAATCGAGTTTGCGGCTTAGGTTACAAGCCCATGTTTAAGGTATTAGTGAGGTCCTCTGCTGGGTTCTGCGGACCCCAGACCTTTAACCACATCTCAGCCCCCAAATTTGATGATGTCACAGACCTCAGCTGGAACACATTGAGAAATGACATCATGGGTGGCTCCCCACCCTTCTTGGCGCACACACACACATTCACACACACACACACACATAGAGTGAGAGACAAACAGAGACTGTCAGAAATATTCCCTCCTACCTCCTTCCTGTCTAATGAATGGCTTGTTTTAAGATATGTTTTAAGAAGGTCAATTTGAGTTTTTCCACCACCACATACTGTCTGACCAGGCGTGTGCTACAGACACAGACTCGCCGCTTGTCTCCTTAGTTTCCCCTACATAATATTTTGAATTTAAAAATCTGCAAATGATACCAAAAGATGAGCTAAATAGTTACACTCAGTAATTTTCCTCTTATTAAAATATTTTAAACATCAAGAAACAACTACTTTATGCAATTTTGAATAACAGTACTTTTGAGTAACGTTTAAATGTGCCGTCATGACAAATGTCACCTGTCAAAGCCTTCTTAGTGTTTCTCAGGGAGGGCATGTCCCATGCTGAATGATGTACTTATATTCAGATGGCAATGTTACAATATCCTCCCCAAAACCCCAAATAACAACCTAGTTTCCATCCTGTTTCTTTGATGTACTTTGTGAAAACTATTTTAATGATTATAAACAGAGCTAAGGAAATGGGTTGCGGGCTGAACTTGAAGAGAAGACATAGAGTCTTATTAAATAACTGCAGGACACATTGCCTCTTGTGTAGTTAACACATTAACTCCAAGAAAACTAAAGGCTCTGTTTAATTGGCCTGTGTATATTATTTATATAAATAATGATTAATCGCTCTCTCTTGATCCTTCAGGTCAGTGCGTGTAAGTCTGAATCTCAGTGATGCTCTCCTGCCGCTCTCTCCTGCTGCTGCTGCTCAGTGTGTGCAGCCTGACTGCTCCTTCACTGACCCTTCCCTTTGAGCAGAGAGGATTCTGGGACTTTGCTATGGACGGAGAAGGAGGAGATCTGACGACAGTAATGATGAGAGATGAAGAGGGATCAGCTATGGAGGAGCTGCCACCGGATGTGTCTATATGCCCCTTTGGTTGCCAATGTCAACTCAACGTCGTGCAATGCTCAGACCTGAGTGAGTATCACATCTTTCTCTCTGTCTGTCTGTCTGTCCATCTAATTCCACACCACAGCTTGAACAATAACAACACAGAGGAACAATGTCATTGGAATCATTTTCAGAAGAATTACGAAGATTACGAGAGCGAAGAGACCTTGCTGTGAAAATGAGTCCAATACAAGTTACAAGTCACCAATTTAAGAACAACTTAAGTAAGAGTCTTAGAGGATCTGATTTTTACAGTACTTAAGTATTTTACTCATACTAAATAAGGGTTCAAAGATGCACTAGTCCTCAACACCAAAGAGACATGCCAGTGAAACACAAGAAACAGTTGATTTGTGAGAAGAGCAATCATATTTATTTTCTATAGTAAAAATAAAAACCTCAAACACCTCAAAATTGCAATAAATTATGGTCGGCACAAACGTCCATAGACAATCAAGTCTCAGCTATCCCTTTAATGCTGTAGAGTGTAGATGACATAACTGCGGCACGTGTTTATAATAAACAGTGCATTATCATCAATAGGTGTGGACACTAATATAGTTATTCTTACTGTATAGTTTTCTTTATGGTTATAATTCTTGGTGTGAATGGTCCTTTAATCATTGAAGATATTTACATGAACTTTACAATGAATCAGCAAAGTGTATTAGAGTTTTGGGAATCTTTTGCTAATATTAGTTTCAGCTCCATAGTTATGGCATCTTCTAAAGACTGTTTGACAGTCTCAAAGAAAACTGGGGCCTGAATTGGAAACAATGAAAAATGCCTGTGCAATTTCCTACTGAAGTTTAGAAGGGGCTCTGTGTTGTTTTTTTTATGACTCACAGGAAGACAGTGTGTGAGAGATAGACAGGGAAAGTAAGAAGGAATGTGAGAGGGAGAATAAAAAAGTGTAAGATTTCGAAATCTTTGATGAGCATTTGTTTATTTCAGAATGGCCAGGAATAGTCTTGGGTTATGTCTTGTCAGCAATACATCCACAAAATGGTCATTTGGCGCCACTTTCAGTGTAACCGCTTTTAGATGCTCTTGTTTTCTTTTCCAAGGAAATAACAGACCTACAGTCAAAGAGGAAACACTACTGTTAACTGAACTGATTTGTTAAACCATTCACCCTCACCTTATTAGAATTTTTGTCATTCAAGTAAAGGTTATGCTTTTCAGTGATCACTCAGTTTGCAAATCTAAATACACAAACTGCACATGGACAAACAAGTACAAGAACTGTATAAACAAAACGAACCAACCAACCTCCATGCATGTGTGCACACCCATAAAGCAGTGTCGGAGCTTGCCTTTTTATTATGTGGGAAAGTGAAAAGATCAGGGTTATAGATGCAGGTTCAAGAAATTGGATTTCAGGCCAAATTTGGCCTGCTGGTTTGTGTGTTTTTTTAAGCACGGCACCAACAGCACCCATTGAAGCTCCAGCCTTATAGTCTTACTTGAAGTTACACACGCTCTCTCCTTCTCCAGCCAAGTTTGCCCAAGTTATGATCCTCATAGAATATTTACAGCCATTGAACTTACAGAAGCAACAAAAACTTAGGAATTTGGAGCTTATTATTTTAATTATATGTATTCTTTTTTAGTTTTTGCGTGTTTGATTGTGCTTGCCTGTGTGCAAGAATGCTTTATGCTATGTGTTTTGGTGTTTTTGTTTTTGAGAATGTCATTGCATCTTTGTTTATGCTTGTGGATTCGATATAAAACCGAAAAATACAGCCCTCACTTTAGGCAGTTCTTTATATGCATCCTCCCACTGTGATGAAGATTTCTTTGCAATACATTGATCCATCCACTGCGCTCTCTTATTTTCTTTAGTATATCTAGAAGTTATTTTGCCATTTAGGCTGTAATTGAATGGATGGTGATGCTTCTTCGTTACAGATGTTTGTAATTATGTATATGTTTCATCATAAAATATGTTCCTATTGGGGTGGTTGTTTGGCATTGTGTCCATCAGCGGTTGGTTGGTTAAAGTTACTGAGCACTTGTTGGTTTGAGGGGCAGGTGGGCAGTAAAATGCTAAGATAATCTGATAATGGCACCTTCCTAAATGTGAATAAGAAGCAAATTAAATACTAAACCATAAATCACTCAAAATGCCTTATATAATTCAGGCGACATCATAAGCTAAGGAAAATAAATGAGTCTTTAGGTTAGATTTAAAAGTAATTGAAGTTGTTGAAGTAATTGACAACTGCTGTGCTTTCTGTAGAGGAGATATTATAATTTAATCCAAAATGTATTTCTTTAATGCGCTTAATATCTCAATTATTTGACTGTTCCCTTGTGAGGGAAGCAAGATGACCTGGCAGTTGTGGTTCTCAAGACCATTATAAATGGCTGAAGAAAGACGGGCTGGCCGTTGTGGTTCTCAAATGGCTTGAGGGGAACAGAGGTTGAACCCAGCCTAGTATAAATTATTGGGCTCTGCTGGAAATCATCATGAATCATTGGCCTGATTTAGAATCTTGAACACTGCACTACTAAAACAGACACAATGCTGGATTTGTGCTCTTGATGTGGTTCTGTTGGAGTTTAGATATAGTTTTGTGATGTGGTCCAAAGTCTGGCAAAAGAACCCAAACAGTTTTAAAATGTTCATTGAAAGTGTTGGCAAAGCATCCTCAGGTCACCCCAATATAAAGATACAGTACCTCCAAAATCTGACACACAATGGAAAATGACCATTAAGCACAATTGGTCATAATAACTCTATCTGAATATATTGTCAAAGACATGCTGTAATGGTTAAGACTTTAAATTGTGTTCACTGTTTAATTCTGTTATTTTGTTGTCAAATAAGAAGAAATCCAGACCAGATGGTGAGCTACAGTAATGGTGTCTCTGTGTAGAAATTTGTTTACAGATATATGTGTTCTATAACCTACATGCTTTAAATTGGCATGTAAACATGTTGATATCTTGTTTAGGTTTGATTGCAGTGCCCAGGGAAATTCCCAGAGACACAAAACTCCTGGACCTGCAGAACAACCGGATAACAGAGCTGAAGGAGAATGACTTCAAAGGACTTACAAACCTCTATGTAAGACACTGATACTGATTGAAGAAATAAGAACTAGAAAGGGTGAAGTAATGAATTCTACTCTTCATTAATAATGAGACAAGTGAGAAAATAAAGACAGATGAGGCTGAACATAAAATAAAGTGCCAGTTGTGAAGTAAAATAGAAATCTATTTGGCTTCTATGTGTGCGTCAAAGCGGTGACTTATTATTCAAATGAGAAAGTTCATTATATTACAGTTTTTTGCAATCGCTTGGAGAAATTTCTCAATACGGTCACTTTTTCAAAACTCTTCACAGAGTGATCACACCAGAGGTTTATCATTGCTATCATGCAAATTGAATTCAAATGACTACTTCTTTCAAAAAACATTTCTTTTCTAACTTTGACACCAACACAGCAAAAACTCAAACCCAATTTCACCTGTTACAGTTTTTTAAAATTGCTAACATGCTTTTGTCCAATCTGTAGTCACTTTTTAAAAACTCTAAACACAATTAGCACAACATTCATCTGTTGTGGACCATACCATTAACACAAATCATGTTGTTTTCACACAATATGCAGTTAATTTCTAAAATATGTGGTGTTTTTTTTTTTCAATAATTTAGGCACCAAATCTTGATGTAATTTTTCAAAACTCTAGACAGTCATCACTTGTAACATAGGCTCAAAATGTATGTTCAAAACTTAGCATTGTGCATTCATATCTTTAAAGAAGCCTTGCACATGCAGAATCATTAGTTCAAATAACTAATATCATTGGAACATTACATTAAACTCACAAGATACCCATAGATATGTAGTTGTTATTACAGTCATTAAATATGCAGGTTCATTATGGTTCTGCATGTACATATGTCACTGTAATAGGAATAGAGAGAATAGTAGACACAAGAGAATCATTGAAAAAACTTTGATAATGATTAAATAATAAAATAATGAAATCAGGTTTTTTTTTTTCAATCAGAGTGTCGGGCTTGTAACCCGAAAGCTGCTGGTTCGAGTGAATGAACAGTGCTCTCTTCTCCTCTCATTACCCAACACTGAGGTGCCCTTGAGCAAGGCACCTGACCCCAAATTGCTCCCTGGGCACCAGAGCAATAAATGGCGGTCCAGTGCCCCGGGTGTGTGTTCACGATGTGTGTGTGTTCAATACTCACTGCTGTGTGTGTGCACTTGGATGGGTGAAATGCAGAGCACAAATTCTTTGTATGGGACACCATACCTCATCACTTCACATCCTCACTACACTTCTGTTTCCATGTTTCCATCAACCCTGCCTTGTAAATTTGGCCATCACAATGGATGCTTTCATTTGCTAAACATCTCGGAAAGAATCTTTTGGCATTGCGAATCCAGGCCTGACTCTGGTCTGCCGTGATGTCATTGCATGCGTAATCCATGGCCTGGAGAAGAGTGACTTTTTCACCTATCATATACCTTCCAACTCCATGTGGAGAAAAATTGCTCATCAGGTTAAGGAAAGGGGAGTATATACAGGGTGATAAATTGCGAATGCTCCCGAAACCATGCATGCACCATTTGAGCATGGTGAAACTGAGCATTATCCCAGACTATTACAAGGAGAACTGCAAGGGGAACTGTATTATATGGCCCAATACAAGGTCTATGTGCTAGAACACCATCTTCCGATGTAGTCTCACAGATGGTGATATTGGCTCCTTGTTGTTATTCAGGTACTTGGACAATTGCCCAGTGGCCAATTAAATTCCAACCTCTCCTTCTTGTCTTGGCCAAGTTAAAGACTGCCTCTTCCAAAAATATGAATTTGTGATGGTTTTCATCAGCATCCAGCTCCATCACCCTCTTAAAAAACATTTAGGAAAAACACTCAGTGATTACGATCATACATAATTTTGGGGGAATTTTTCACAACAGGCATCTTGAAACTACATTTATTTTAAATGGCACACAGTTTAGCTGTTTTAAAGACACCTGATGCCTTTTCAGCACACATGCAATAGTCGGAAAAAAACAACGTGGCTTCCACATTGACTGGAAGGCGAATATCATAAATTTGAACAAATCAAATTGAACACAGCCTGCTCTTGTAGTCAGAAAACAAGAATGCAAAGTTTCTTGGGGCAACGCAAACATTTTGCAAGCAACCCTTCCTCGCATATCATATTTTTTTCTTTACCTTGTCCCTTTAGGGGTTCTGTAGTAGTATAATGTTACCTGTTAATGTTCCCTTTCAATATGGTTCATTCTAGGGAAACTCAGTTTTCTACGAATACTGAAGACTGATTGGTTCACGTCTGTGCACCTGCACTTACAAATGGCTTTTCAGCCCACCAAAACAGACGGGGCCAACTGCCTATTTTAGCTGCGCTACAAGCCATTTCAAATCAGAATTTTTCTCCAGAATTTGACTCTGAAGATAATGACACAGAAGCCTCTCTACTTGCCTTGAAGCAAGTTTATTACAAAAGTGTGGCTCAAGCAGGACTTCCCTGCTTCCCTCAGATGAGAACACTGAGTGTGTCGCCATTACTCCTCTTCAGCGGCCCTCACCATGGTTGACAGCGCAGGGAAAAAAGGATACACGCTTGTAGCAACTTAAAGAGACAATCGCCCGTGCCCATTTTGGCGAGCTGAAAAGTCATTTGTCTGTGCAGGTGCACAGACGTGGACCAATCAGGCTTCAGTATTCAGAGAAAACAGGGTTTTCCCCATAGCGTCAGAATAATGGAAGTAATGGTGTAATGGAAGAATGACTTGATTTGAGACATGCATGAGCTGTTTTGGTAGTTTTAGTTAATTTTGAATGTGATATATACTGCTGTGCCAAGCTGAAAGTTGGTTGGTTAACTGTGTGAAGATTTTTTAAATAAGTATTGAGAAATGTGTCCTAGCAATTGTAAAAATTTTTTTTTAAAAAACCTAATATAAAACTGACAACAGTTTGCTATATTACCATCTGTTTAAAAGGGGAAACTGCGTTTGTTGGGTGACAAACCTTGCCAGTGTCATGGTAGAATGACTTGATTTCGAGACCCATATGAAGTGTTTTAGTGCATTTTTATTGTGAAATATACTGCTCTGCTAAGCTGAAAGTTGATTAGGAGAACTGTGTGAAGAGTTTTGAAAAAATGACCTAAGTATTGAGAAATGGGTCCAAGCGATTGTTAAAAAAAACTAACTTTATGGATGGTTTCTTGTGTGGATGGCGATTCTTTGTTTTTTTCCACTCGCCGTTGGGCAACGCTGCGCATCAAGCAGCATATATCACTATTTACTTTAATGCTGAAGATTCAGCTGTACATTTAGATTGAATATTTACATTTTAACATTAATATTTAAGATTTTTATTTTACACATTTTACTGAAGAAACAACAAAACAGCCTTTTTAAAGCCATTTAAAAATTGGTCTGTCGCATTACTTTATGTTTGGCACTCCCCAGCCTGAAAGGATGTTCAAACATTTCAAGTCTGAAGAAGAATGTTCCTGTAGTTCTGGAAACACACACTGGTGCCAAACAGAATGTTTTAGTTCCCTTCTTAGAACTCATATTATCCCCGATATTTATCCCTTATATTTATTCAGCCTTTCTAACCAAACACAATATTTAACATGGCCTGTAAAGGAAAAAAAAGATCAAGATATTAAGTTATATCATCATTTAAAAGTCATTTAATTTTGTGTACATATTTAATGATCATGGTCAAGCTACTATTAATCATGTGTTCATGAGTTTCCATGAACCAAATTCTGACCTCCTCCTGTCCCCCGCCAGGCCCTGTCATTGGTCAACAACAAGATCTCCAAAGTCCACCCACAAGCCTTCACACCCCTCCGACACTTAAAAAAGCTTTATTTTTCCCGGAACCTTCTGACAGTGGTACCCAAGAACCTTCCCCCATCCCTGGTGGAGCTGCGGATTCATGAGAATCGTATTAAGAAGGTTGCAGAAGGAACGTTCTCTGGTCTGGGCAGCATGAACTGCATTGGTTTGTATGCGCGCTTGCTTGCCATTATGTGGTATAGAGGTTACAGTCTGACCAAACCATTTCCTTTTTTAGATGGAGCCTGCTGGTTTTTGTGATGGGATATTCTGTCTGATGTTGAATGCTTCTTATAGAGATGGGCGGAAACCCTATTCAGAACAGTGGCTTTGAGCCTGGAGCTTTCAAAGGGCTGAAACTCAACTACCTGCGCATCTCTGAGGCCAAACTCACTGGAATACCAAAAGGTTTCTTTATAATAATTAGTCATTAGTCAAGTCATTAAAGAGTGAACGCTTGTCAAATGATGGTCTCATGTAAGAACATTTGGATAATACTCCTCCTTTTGCAATTTCTCACTTGAATGAGCTTTAGGAATATCCTTGGTAATAAATCACAATTTGCGTGAGTTTTAATGTAATGTTAAGAGTAGAGACGTGGTGCGACTTCCAATAATATAATGATGAATGTCCCTTTCCTCCCAGACCTCCCTGACAGTCTTCATGAGCTCCATTTGGACAATAACCAGATCCAAGCCATCGAACTAGAGGACCTGAGTCGCTATAAACACCTGTACAGGTGAAGTCTCATGACTCTCTTGCACTCCAACATACAACTTGCCTTTTTCTCTGCCTGTGGGCTTTCTGTAAAGCAACAGCGCCACCTGGTGAATGGAATCTTTAGGATGTGAATATTAAAAAAGACAATGCCTTTTCATTTATTATTATGTTTTTATAAAACAGACAATGCATAGCACAAGTTTAATTTATAGAAACAAAATTCATTGAGTATACCTTTTCACACAAACTACACAGATATTTAAACTTGTCGGGAGTCGTTTATTATCATGATAGATGATAGATATTTTGAGTAATCTCAGAAGTGTGCCAGGTATTGTTGTTAACTAAAATTATTATGCTGATAAAAACTAGCAATAAAACATTATTGTTATATTAATGCTTTGCAATAAGGTCAATTTTTTTACTATGCAAACAGACAAAATATTTACAGGTGACAAATCAAATACAAAATAAACAAGCACACATAACAACAGCTAATATGATTTGTGTGTGTCGTGTGTATGTAAGTGTAACTGGGTTTGGGAGTGGAAGCATATAAATAAAGGAACATGTAGAGAAGTATAACAGACATAATAGTAAAAAACAAAAATATGATGACAATAATAATTGTCAGGGTTGCTGTCCAGGGAAAGAAGTGCACGACAAGGAAATCTTGGAACATATAACATTTTACTGTTCAACCAGGAGAATCCAAGGGAAGCAACGTTAATGCTCAACCAGGACAAGACAGAAACTGAAGGCTTAAATACATGAACACAAGGAGATCAAATAAGAGTAATTAATAACACACTAATGAACTAATAAAGACACTAAATCTACAAGAGTGAAGGGAAAACCAAACACGTGACACATGAAAACAGAGTACAGCACACGGAAACACGTAACAATAATAATGATGGTAATAATAGGATTAATAATAACAAACACTGCAGAATGGAGGACGAGGAGGGTGACAAATAATAATAATAATAATAAAAATATTAGTAATAGTAGTAATAATAACAATATTTTCATTTCATCAGGAATTGGGGGTAGGGGTTGGGGCAGTCGATATAATAAGGTCTATTAGTTGACATTTGTTAATGCATTAACTAACATTGCACAATATATTTATTACAGTATGTATTAATGTTTGTTATCATTTGTTGATAAAAATAAATCTGTTCATTGTTAGTTCATTTTAGAGCAGGTCTGCTAAATAATATTATAATACTATTGATTTTAATAATTTAATAGTAAATGTTGAAATAAATATGAACTACTTTTAACCAAAAGTATTTTTTCATTGTTACTTCATTATAACTAATTTAGTTAACAAATGTTAACAATTAAAACCTTATTTTAAAATGTTGCCATTTTTGTTTGCTAAAATAAAAAAATAAAAAAATAGATGTTTCCAAAAATGAAAACTAGACTGAAACTATAAAGGCTTGTTCACGCCAAGAACAATAACTATAAAGAAAACTATAATGAAAACGTCTCGGGTCACGGCTGTAACCCTGTTTCCCTGAGAAGGGAACAAGATGCTGTCAAAAGATGACACTGTGAGGAACACCTCTGCATGGTCGCGCCTGAAGCATGTGTGAAACTAGTCCGTTTCTGATTGCCACTGTGTCTTGTGACGATGTACCATGAAAGCTATAAAGGGACGCAGCATCTCATTCCCATTCATTCATCTCATCTCAGGGAACAAGGGTTACAAAACCCGAGACGTTCGCGCTCCTTTGAATGATGACACTATGGTGAACAAAATACCCACTGCGCCACACTGACTAATGCCCATCCTGGTGTGACACTTGTCCAGGTAAAACTCAGGATAAGATCACTTGTGATCCCAGCATGTAAGGAAGGTCCAGACTATAAAATCTTATAAATGTCTGGGAAAGCCAAGCCCGCAGCATCACACACCTCTTGCAGGGATGTAAATAGGGCTTTAAAAGATGCCCTACTTCTAGAAGAGTGAGCCCTAATCAGCAGAGGCAAAGGTAAACCGTGGGGTCCTACTTCCCCCATTAAGAGGTCATATGCACTATGCCTCCAGGGCCCTGACAGGGCACAGTAAATACAGCTTCTCCTGCTCCACTGACACGTGAGGTGGAGGATGGAAAGCCTGCAGGACTATAGACATTAATTGGCACCATGGGCACATAACCCTGTCAAGGGTGGAGCTTGGCTTTCACTCTCCCAGGAGCGAACTCCAGACAGGAGGAAGAGATAGAAAGGGTCTGCAAGTCTGCCACTCTTTTAAGGGACATACTGGCCAGCAGGAAAGCTAGAAGAACCTTTCTGAAGGAACTCCAGCACTGAAGCCACTGGGCAGTTAACTGGGTCCAACTGACATTCTCTACACCATAAAGTGAACACGTTCCACTTTAAGGCATAGCTGGATGTGTGAGGGAGAACCACAGTGGACAGTGGGTAGTCTCTTGAAATGCAAACAGATCCACTTCTTCTCAGGCCGCAGTACCTGTCTCTACAGGATGTCTGGCTCCAGAAATATACATCAGCAACTTGCCTTGGGACCAAAGGAAGACCTGATGGACCAGTCTGTACAGAGGGTACAATCTCAGGCTCCCCAGTGATTTTTGTAGGAGACCATCGACATATTGTCTGTTCTTACTAGCACATGATGGCCCCTGAGGTTTAGGAGGAAGTACCTCAGGCCTAGAAATATAAACATGATCTCCTGAAAATGAAGTGCCAAGAGAGATGATGCCCTTTCCACAGACCCTTTATAAAGTGGCCCTCCATGACCACACCAATCCTGTGAGGGATGCATCCGTTGTTGCTATTTTCCCGATGACAAGATGCCCCCAATATAGGACCCTGGGACAAGAACAGTTTCTTCCACATGACAGGGATACGAAGGCATCTAGGCCAAAAAGAAGAACCCGATATTAGATACTTCGCCCTCAAGCAAGACTCAGGAATTTCCTGTGTTGCGGATGGATGGATATCTGGAAGTATGCATCCTTAAGATCTATTGTGAAAAACCAGTCTTCTGACTTGATTTGACTCAAGATTAAAAGGATTGTTAACATCTTGAACCTGAATCAACTATATGTGTGTATTTGAATTTACAAACTTTGGTAAATCCAGTGACCAGTTTTTCTCCTATTGTTCCTTTTTTGCTGCTATTTTGAGTATTTTGGAATACAATCTCCTAGTCTTATGGGATGAAAATTGTAATGAATTTAAATTTAAAAAGTCACTTTCATTATGCACAATTAAAACAACTTAAAACCAAATTAAAATTGAAAACCAAAATAAGAAAATAAAATAAAAAGTGATATTTTCAAAACTATACTAACCCCGGTATTGATGGCACACAAAATAAATTTTTTGCTCAAAAATCCTGCATATCCTGTATTTGTATAGTGCAGCTTGTTCCGCAGGGCTGCAGTTGACCCAATGCCTGTTCACAGTATTTCCAGTCTATTGTGTTTCCACCTCACTAAATGTCTGTCACAATGTGTGCGGCCCATCTATTGTCTATTGTTCATTCATGGTTGCGCTTGTCATTGTTTTCCAGATTGGGTCTGGGATTTAACCATATCCGCATGATTGAGAAAGGCAGTCTATCATACGTCCCTAATCTGAGGGAGCTGCATTTGGAAAACAACCGATTGACCCGTGTCCCGAGGGGCCTGCCAGACATGAAGTACCTGCAGGTGCCAGATATGAAGCTGATAAACCAAAAGTATCTATTTGCATATGCAAGATCATTGATTTTTGCTTCTTTTTCAGGTGGTCTACCTTCATTCCAACAACATAAGTCAAGTGGACATTAATGACTTCTGCCCTCAAGGTTTTAGCATGAAGAGGAGCTTCTACAATGGCATCAGCCTCTTTGGCAACCCGGTTAACTACTGGGAGGTGCAGCCTGCCACCTTCCGCTGTGTTGGTGACCGATTGGCCATTCAGTTTGGAAACTATAAGAAATAGAGAAAGGATGAAAGGGAGATTTTGGGGACAAATAATAATGCTGGAATTGAAACAAAACAGAAGAAAAACTTTGCAGAAAGTTGGGGTTGAAATGATGTGAACAAACAGTGTTTTCAAATAGTTTTAAATATGTATCTTTGGATGTATTTGTTTGTCAAGTCTAAAGAGAAAAGGAAAGAGCAATAAAAATATAATCATTGGGAAATAAAAAAAGAAACCTACGCAATTTGATCTCTTACAACTTGCTCTATTTGCAAAACCAGTATAATGGTTCATAAGTGTGTTACCGTAAAGTTTTAACATTATCAGTTCACTTTGTAAGGGCTTGTTGGTTTCCTCAACACTTTTATAATAATATTATTGATATGTATTGTTATATTTTTATTATTTTATATTAGTTTATGTTGTATTTTTAAACTGTGGTTTGGATGGGATGTTGAAATGGTAAGGTTGAATCTAAATGTTAAGTTCATGGTGCTTATAATAAGTGTTTATGTGTTGTTTGTCAAGTTTTAGATGATTTTTTTTCTCCTTTTTTGTGTCATTGCCTTGCTTCCTTGCTTCAGGGGTCTTATTGTTGTGGGAGTACTTTAGGGCAATGGAGGAACTTTACACAGACACAATATAAATATGTCTTCAAGATTCAGTCAGTCAGATGCCTCGTGTTCTTACCCAGCCCTCTTGGCTTTGAGGCTGATTCAGAAAAGGATTGTAATGATATGCACAGTATATTTTGCACAGTTTCTCTAAGAATTCCAATTCTTTCCTTGTAGCGTGTTGTTAGTGTGATTTTTCTTTTGCAGTACCACTGCATGCATGTTGGCTAATGTGGTGCACACTGCTGCATGTTCCAATAAAATATCTTTCAGCTTGACTTCAGGAGCAGAAGTGACATACCATCATGGTTTGAAAGCTGTGACTAATAAAACTTGAGTTAAAACGAATACCAAATATTGATTGAGTGAATTATCAACCACAATGTCAATGGGTCATAATTCTACCAGCGAAATTCCAGATTTTATACCTAAAAATAAAAATTATTAAATCTTTGTGGGAGATGTGTTAATGTACTTATTGTATGATAAGGTTATTGTGTTTGTGTATACATACAGAGGGTACGGAAAGTATTCAGACTCTTTGTTATATTGCAGCCATTTGCTAAAATCATTTAAGTTCATTTTTTCCTCATTTCCAGCACCCCATATTGACAGAAAACACAGAATTCTTGACATTTTTGCAGATTTAATAAAATAGAAAAACTGAAATATCACATGGTCCTAAGTATTCAGACCCTTTGCTGTGACACTCATATATTTAACCTAGGTCCTGTCCATTTCTTCTGATCATCCTTGAGATGGACCTTCATTTGAGTCCAGCTGTGTTTCATTATACTGTTTTCATATATGTCCCACCCACCACCTTACAGGACACACCCTAGTCCTAACTCGAAGTGCTGACCATGGGGGGGAATTGATGGCTTTGCCAAAACAGCACACTGGCAGTGGCCGGTCAGTCCCGCCCAGAGTGCTGCACCAGAGCTAGGAACCAATATGACAAAATTCTCCACAGATTTCATATTTTAAAATATTATATCTGGGCATTCGCTTTTTTTCCCGTGTTGTTTTTTTATTTAGTTATTTATTTTTTTAACTTTAGCGTTTTTTTTCCGTGTTGTTTTTTAAAAAAAAAATTGTCCCACCCACCACCTTACAGGACACACCTTAGTCCTAACTCTAACTCCCGTGTTGTTGTTGTTTTTTTTATTTTTTAAAGTTTGTCTTTTTTGTGTGTTGTTTTTTTTTTAAAGTTTGTCTGGGGTTTTTTTCCCGTGTTGTTTTTTTTAAATTTTTTGTCCCACCCACCACCTTACAGGACACACCCTTGTCCTAACTCTAAGTGCTGACCATGGGGTGAACTGATATGGAGTTACTTTTGTGCCAATAAAAACGAACGTAACTTTTTAAGTGTAACGCCGGGGATGAAGACAGGAACAGGAGATGAAGGTAGAAATACAATAAACAGGTTTAATTAAATGAGAGGAACACGTAACAGTGTGCATGGCACAAACATCGGCAGACAATGAATGAAGAACAGGCAGGAACTTAAATACACTGATGAAATGATAAACAGGTGAAGGAGATTGAACTGATTAACGATGACAGGTGCAGATAATGTCTGAATAAACTAAGAATAACAAGACTAGACTAATCAAGACAAAACAGAACTAAACGTGACTGTGACATTAAGAAACTAATGAAAAAATGAATTGAAATTGAATAAAATGTCTTTGAAAAATTAAATTGCAAGCAAAATGTTTGACTTCGTTTTTAATACACTGGATGTTTTGCTAATAATTTTCTGTGGGGCATTAGCCTACAATGAGTTTTGTCCAAACAGGAAGCTGATTTTAAAGGGATACTTCACTGCTGGCAAAATGGGTCTTCAATAAAACATGACTGCCTGATAGAAAGCTGGAAAAAAACATTAAATTGGCACTATCACTAGAGAAAGCTGAGAAAAAAGACTGTTGTTTTCTCTTTTCCCAAATAGGTAGGAAAACTTAAACACCCATAATGCACTGGGCGTGCTGTCGTTCAAGACCTCTCCCACCAGCCTGCTATGGATACTCTTACTAGAGTCAAATACTGCCTTGCATTAGTAGGAAAGTAAATTTCATGTAATTCATGAAAAAAAGTGTCCACAGCACATTAAGGTTCACAGCCTAATAATGGAATTACATTTTTTATTATTAATATCTCATCAAGTTTTGGTTGTGTTCTTATGTTTTTATTTTCAAAAGAAAGTTTCATCTTGATAAACAAGAAATCAGTTTTATAGTTTACATTTATTAAGCATTTATAACATGTGAGTTAAAAATGACTCACTATTTGGAAGGTATTGTGTTAAAGTTACCCTTTTTATTCAATATTATTAATATTCATTATAACTGCTAATTATTCATTAACAAACACCTTTATAAACCCTTTACAAAAGGGAACATTAATGTAAAGTGTTACTGAACTTTGATTGTGTGAGAGTGTTTGAGCAGAGTTGTGTGGAGTGATGAATCAAAATGAAACACGAGTTGCATGGTGATGCTCCAGAGTGTTGTCTTCGAAAATCTGCGGAGAAATATAATAATGCATCTCTACCACAGTGAAGCATGGAGACAGAGGTGTCATTGTGTGCGGAGCCTCTGGTATTGGTGAGCTACTTCACTGTGAATTTAATGCTTCAAAAAATATTGCAGAATGTCTTGCTTCCAACTATTGAAAAGTTGTTATCTAAAGAGGAATGAACAGATGTTATTTTTCATCAAGACAATTCTCCTGTCTAAACTGCAAAGACAACCAAGAAGTGGCTTGATAGCAAGCCCTTCAGCCTCATGTTCTGACCTGGTCAGAGTCCAGATTTGAACCCTATAGTGAATATTTGGTCTCACATTAAACTCAACTCATTAAACTACTCATGAACTGATTGAAGCCATTATTAACATTGAGTGGAACAACACTCACTCTTCTTACTGTAAAAAGCTATGTGCATGTTGGGGGAGTCTCTTCTGTGCCAAGTAACATTATTTACAGTTTTTGAGCAATTTTTGAGAATTTCCTGACCAGTTATTTGTGATTAAATTTGTTAAAACCATTACAAGACTATTTTGCCATTTTTGGCTTTTTGCCCTTTTTTTGCCCAAGCCTGTATAATGAAAACCTGCACAATCTGCAGCCACACTTGACAGTTTCACTATACTGTATTTAAATGTAAGGATCTTTTGGCCATTGTGACTATGCAATTATTGTTTATGAAATATTCTGATTATTAATAATATGGGCAACACTTTACAGTAAGGTTCATTAGTTAACTACTATAGTTAACAAGAACTAATAATGAACTGCACTTCACTGTAATGAATTACTGTAAAAATTACAGCATTATTTTACAGCCGCTGGCTGTTTTTTAATAATACAACATATTGCTGTAAACTGCAATGCATTCTGGGGTCACGTGTTGGTTTGACTCAAATTTACAGAATTTTGTAATTTAAAAAATACAGTTATTTACTGTAATCAGAGAATACAGGGAAATTCTGTAAATTAAATTACAGTAACACTACTGTAAATTTTACAGTAACTGGCTGGCAACCCTGCTGCCAGTATTATACTGTAAAATCTACAGTAATTTTTTAACAGTGTTCTACAGTATTTATTCATCTTTGTTAATGTTAATTTCAACATTTACCAATACATGAATAAAATCTTGTTAACATTAGTTAATGCACTGTGAACTAACACAAACAAACAATGAACAACTGTATTTGATTAACTAACGATTATACAGTAACAAATGTATTACTCATGGTTAGTTCATGTTAGTTAATACATTAACTAATGTTTAACTAACAAACCTTATTGTAAAGTGTTACCATAATATGTTTTGTAAAACTATTTTAAATTTGATCTAAAGTTAAAATCTTTTGGTAGATCTCTTTGTAAGTGCAAATATTTGAAAGAAGTCTTGGAGAGTTTATAAAAATGGTCAAGAACAATAGCAGTTTGAGCAGAATCGCTCCAGCTTCATGAAAATATTTTTGTAATCATAGATTGAATCAGTTTTGTTGAGGCCAGACGCCATACTTCACATTACAAAATCACCACTTACAAATAATCCACATGATTGCGCATCGTGTCCCTTTTTCATCAAATTAATTTCGCTTTCCCGTCATCACAAGATCATCTGTCATATGAAAACGGCCTCTGGTATGAAGCCTGAGGTGTATGGCAAGCCGTTTTGACTTTTATTCATTTTCAGGATATGAACTTTCACTAGTTAAAATGTTAATTCTTGATATCAGGAATTACATTTCCACTAGTAACAATGACAATTTTTGATAACAGGAATTAGATTTCCACTAGTAACAAAGTTCATTCTTGAGATCAACAATTCAATTTCCACTAGTAAAAACTATCATTCTTGATATCAAGAATTGTATTTTTACTAGTGAAATCTCGTCATAGGCTGCCATTCAAATTCAATTGTTGATATCAAGAATTCATTTCTTACTAGTTGAAATTCCAGTTTCACATATCAGGAATACAATTCTTACTAGTAAAAATGCAAATTTCTGATATCAAGAATTACATTGTTACTAGTGCAAATGTCTATTCTGGATATCAACAACTGAATTGCTACTAGTAAAAATATTCATTTCTGATATCTGAAATGAATTCCTGATATCAAGATAATTTCTGATATCTAAAACGGCTTATTTACTAGTAACAACCATTCATGATATCAGAAATGAACATTTTTACTAGTAGCAATTCAGTTGTTGATTTCAAGAATAGACATTTGCACTAGTAACAATGTAATTCTTGATATCAGAAATTGTCATTGTTACTAGTAAGAATTGTATTCCTGATATCAACAATTGGATTTGAATGGCACCCTATGGCGAGATTTCACTAGTAAAAATACAATTGTTGATATCAAGAATGAAAGTTTTTACTAGTGGAAATCTAATTTCTGATATCAAGAATGATAGTTTTTACTAGTGAAAATGTCATTGTTGATATCACAAGTTCATATCCTGAGAATGAATAAAAGCCAAAACGGCTTGCCATAGAGGTGTGTTTTCTCACTAGTAGGCAGCACTGTGGTTTTTAACACAGGTATCTCAGGGCTTTTATTGTAACAGCGTCAAAGAATGCCCGTCAGGAGCGCGTCACCGCGTCAAACATGTCTGTCAGCGGCTGTTTCCTGTAAGCGTCGGACGCGCTCACGACGCGTTTCACAACAACTATCCGCGACTGCGGGTATTTTACACGGTTTCGTGCGGCAGAGAGGAATGATTATCACAACGGTGTGGTTAATATTAAATAAAGGCCTAGTCATCGACTGCCGCTCGAGCCTCGTTTGAAGCGTCGCTGTGATCCGGGTGAGTCAGAGAAAACGCTTGACCTGAAGTGGTGAAATTATCCGTCATATCGACGATTATTTTGCTGTAATTGCTCTTGGGTTTGCGCTTGCCTTTGCTGTTGCTGCATGTATGGTTGCTAAATAAGTATATTTCAGTCTTATAGCAACGTAAAAGATGAGCTGGTGTATAAATAAGATGCAGATCATGTTAATCAGTCCAGAACTATCTGTCTCGTCAAGGTGCACAATGCTTTGCGATGGACAAGAGGAGGAGGACAGTGGTCGGTCAAGCCTGTGTTTATGACCAGTCAGCACAGGTACTCAAACTGAACACCACTCTGATATTCAGTGATAAAAGGCTCGTTCCTGTTATGCAGCTCACTTTCATGTCCACATGTACTCAACAGTTGACAAATCTGTTGACAAAATCAAAATGATGTTTTTGTATTGCTTTTATTTTGGTTTAAGTGGATGCTGCCATTTTTCAATGCCTGAGTGTGCCATGCATTTCTAAATAGTAAATAACAAAAAAAAAAGAAATTTATATTAAAGAAGTATTTTTCATTAAAAAATGTCAACTTAGCAGGATTTCTTGTAAATATTGGTGCAAGTAAGTGTTTTAGTTTTTCATGAGCCATCAGTATAACTTTCCATAACTAATAAAAGCCACTGTCTCAATCTTCCTGGAGTGATTAATAAAAACATTTAAAGAATTCTGTGATGTTTTGTAGTATTACGACATTCATCTTTCTTTAAAACATTCTTTTAGGTTAGGTAAATTTATAGAAGTTGCTATATTGCAATTTTAAAACATTATTTTTTTTTTTCTTTTGCATTATGTAAATAATCAAGTGAGTATAATTCTGAGTATAAGTCTGATTTATGTATTCATAGAAATGCTTCCAAAAATGACAATATTATTATAACAGGAATGACCCAAAACGGTATGGTCTTTGACGATTTAATGTGAAATCTGGCATTGATCCAGGGCACTCTGGCACTTTAAAGTTTCCTTTCTAGTTAGATGTGATGGATCTGTCACTATTGATTTTTGTTTTCCTGTGTTTTTCCAGTGACTCCCACTCATGCCATAGATGTCCTTCCCTTAGCTCACTGAGCTTACTTTACTTTCTCCTTGTCACCCCTGTTACCCTTCCACTCTTCCCTCTCTCATGCATCTTGCTTCGCCCTCACTCCATCTCTCTTCTCTTATCTGTCCCTTGTCCACTCCTTTTGATTTTTCCGTCCTCCCATCCTCTATCACTCCTGCTCCGTTTCGGATGTCATAATGGTGTGCTGCGGTCGAGCGCTGGACTCCCCCTGCACTCTGGCCCTGCTGGTGGGCTTCCAGTTTGCGTTTGTCCTGTACTTCTCTCTGGGAGGCTTTCGTGGCCTAGTGTCTGTTTTGGTTCATTCCACCGAGCCGGAGATCGACTACTCTCGACCGCACGACGTCTACACCAACCTCACCTCTCTGCTGCTCCACCATCCAGGACCCAGTGGACCAGAACAGCAGCTCAGGGACTGTACACTGCCCTCTCCAATGCTGGGTAGATATAAATCCACTCTGAAGTGATTAAGACATTGATCAATAATTGGATTTGTTCATTCATTCATTAGTGTACCAAACACACTTTAATGAGTTTAGTTTACCTAAGATCCTGTTAAGATCCTGTCATCATTTATTTACACTTTATCTTTCCAAACTTGTGACTTTCTTTCTTCTGTGGATCACAAATATATATATATATATATATATATATATATATATATATATATATATATATATATATATATATATATATCTGAGAATGCGCTGAATGTACTAAATTCTGTGTCTTCTGGAATTAAAGTTCTGGATGATGCCAGTTATTTCTATTTTATGGCTGATAATCAAAAATAACTTTTTTCAGTTGTGTATGAATTTAAAATAAAACTTTTAAAATTAGCCATCACAACATTATAATGTACAGTGTGGGAAACGGATCTTCATTTTGAGATATGCTAAAATTAATGGAAGATTATTTATTTTATATTGTATTTTTTTTCCATTTAATGATGATTCATTAAGTTAATATTTTATTTAACTTCATTTTAAAATATTTCTATTATATTGCCCATTTAAAAAGTGAAATTATCACTCTTTTACATTCTTAGTGTTTTATAGATTAAGCAAGCGTTACATGACAGCAAAGGTAACCTAAATGTCAAAACGAGCATGAACAGTTAAATATTCAATATCAACCAATGTGATAATTCAAAAAAAAATTCTCTGATATTGTGCAATATTTGATGGTCCGATATAATGTGCATCCCTGTTCAGAGATTTTTCTGTTGTGTTCAACAAAAAGGAAGAGAGTCATACAGGTTTGGAACGACATAACGGTATTCAGTAATGACATCATTTACATTTTAGGGAAATTATTCCTTTTAATTTGATGTTGTAGAACAGATTTTATACAACAAGTGCATGTGTGCTCTCCCCCCTGCTGTCTGCCAGTGGGTCCTGTTTCTGTCCACCTCTCCTCACCCCCCTCCCTAGAGGAGATAAAAGAGAAGAACCCCTTGGTGACCTCAGGGGGTCATTACCGCCCACCAGACTGTGAGCCACGGCACCACACAGCCATCGTGGTCCCCTACCGGAACCGCCAGACCCACCTCCGCGCCCTCCTCTACCATCTGCACCCCTTTTTGCAGCGCCAGCAGGTCCACTACGGCATTTACATTGTGCACCAGGTCTCTTGTTTGTCGTTACGCTGACTTGTCACATCAATTGTATGGAAAAAGTCCTAACAGTAATTAGAGGAAGTAGCTGTGACAAAGGGTAAACATACCTCATAGCTTATTGTCAGGCTATATTAGTGTTTTATTCTTGCCGAAGAATGCATTTGTGTACAGTTGATTTCCTCATAGTCTGTGTTATCAGTCAGGGAACTCCACGTTTAACCGAGCTAAGTTGCTGAATGTTGGAGTGCGAGAGGCACTGAAAGAGGAGGACTGGAGCTGTATATTCCTGCATGACGTCGACCTGCTACCTGAGAATGACCATAATACCTACACCTGCCACCCCCAGTACCCTACACACCTCTCCGTGGCTATGGACAAGTTCAGATACAGGTAACCACAATGACTGGATTTATTGAGTTCACGAACCATTTATTAATTTTATTATTATTATAGTCATTATGTTATTTATTTAGTGTAATATAATCATTTGAATAAATACAATTTGTTGGCTTGTTGAACAGTGTCAAAGTTAGATGCCAATATAAACTACTGTTGAAAAGTCGGGGGTTGTAAGATTTTTTTGAACAGAAGTCGCGTATGCTCTCCGAGATTGCATCAAAAAAAACAGTAAAAACACTAATATTGTGAAATATTATTATAGTATTACAAAACAACTGTTTTCTGTTGGGAAATTTAAAAAGTAATTTACTCCTGTGATGGCAAAGCTGAATTTTCAGCATCGTTACAAAATGGCCAATATGGGAAAATTGGGTGTCTTTCGATTCAGCATGTTACACCAAATTTAAAGATGAGTTTTGTGATTTTTACCAAAATGTAGACATTTTTCATATCTCCTATTAGGTGGCACTGTGCAGGTAGCCTCAGGTCATAGTTGTCATAACACACATCAAGTTTGGTCCGAATACGCTGAAGTGCTGCGGAGGTATAGCCTCATGTCCATTTTGGCGTGCTGTTCCGTCAGATTCGTTTGCACGTTATTTAAAAACGGTTTGACTAGTAAACTTGAATTCCGTGTTTTTGTGTCGGCATGGTCTGAAGATGGTTTCGATTTCCATGAAAATCAGAGAAACGGTCCAGGACGAGTTTGAAAAGTAGGGTTTGTTTTTTAGAAAATTCAAAATGACGATACAAAATTTGTTTCTAGTCCTTACGGCTCAAAAGTTATTATTATAAACATAGTTTACCTTTGGACAGGTGGTGGCGCTAGAGGGTTTGGGTTAGAAACTGCAAGACCGTCTTCTATTTGTGTGCCAAATATCTCAACAATTTCAAACAACAATTTTTACATTTTGTGACAGGCTAAATCTTAGAGAACTTCTAGAAAGAACTTCTACCTCTTCAGGCATGGTAAAATAGACTATGTAGTTCATTTATTATTAGTGTTGACACAGGTGTATGCAGTAACTCATGGGTCTGGTCCTCTAAATTGACATCCAGGTCTGCACATTTCGGGTCAGCGAGTTTGCATTTCTGTTCTCTGGAGCCACAATGTCCACCTAGATATAAACATTCACTAAGAACGGAAAGATTGCAGAGAAAACATCCCATATATTCAATCCACCAAGGCTGAGGACTGCATCAGGACCTTTCTGTGATGAATCCACTGAAAGCTGTAAAGCATTCAGACATGACTCAGAGACTTAGTCCTTGGGTAGAAATAGCTATCCCTCAAACATTAAATGAATAGCACTAAAGAATTTAGAGCAGGTGTACAAGGGATCTCTGGAGGACAGGTTGAATGAGCGAATCACACTACCATTTAAAAGTATGGGATCAGTGAGATTTAAATTGATCATAAGCGAAAGTAAAGATATTTATAATGTTACTAAAGTTTCATCTTTTGAACTTTCCATTTATCAAAAAATCCTGAAAAAAAAAGTATCACAGTTTTCACAAAAACTACAATTGTTTTTAACAATAATAAGAAATGTTTCTTAAACATCAAATCAGCATATCAGAATGGTTTATGAATGATCATGTGACACTGAAGACTGATAAGCTTTGCCCAAATAAATTACATTTTAAAATATATTAAAATAGAAAGCCATTATTGAGCATTAAAAAAACTTTCCAACCCTAAACCTTTGAACAGTATGCTATCCTACAAAGTAGTTCAGAACATGGAGTTATTCCAACACAAGCTTCATCAGCATTCTTTTTTACTTCATAAGAGGTCCCGGTCTTCCGTCCACCTATAATGCAGACGTACAGACTAACATGAAACTGCAGGGGAAGCTGTGACACTTCAGATGGAATGATTGATGAAGAGACAGATGACCTTATTCCTCTGTGCCTCACCAAATCATGCTCTGACTCCACCGCAGACTTCCATACTCTCAGTACTTCGGAGGGGTGTCTGCTGTAACTCCGGAGCAGTACCTTAAAATGAACGGCTTTCCGAACCAGTATTGGGGGGGAGGGGAGGACGATGACATCGCAGCTCGGTGAGGATGGCAGAATACGGTTTATATGCATTTGCACAAGTTATTCCAGCATAAAACAGCCTGAAATATAGCACAGATCAAAGAAACTGGCACATCTACATCCTATTAAGTATTTGTGTTGCACATCACTCCATCATCTTTTTGTTTTCACATTGGTTTCTTGTCATTGTTCTCATTTTCACTGCATCCGTCTATCCCTCATGCCCTCCCCCACATAGCCACAGGAGGGACCAGTAAGTACATGCATGAATCACCAGTTTGGACTCAAGGCTTCCAACTATTTAGATGACACTATTACTTCAGTTATTTCTGCCTTTTGATCTAATTATAAATTCTAGTAATGTTATTTCTTTGACAGTGAGAAACTCTGAAGTTGTTGAAGCCTTGAAACCAGATAGAGTCAGGTGTAGTGGATAGTGTTGAGGATTTGAAACGCATGTTCTTTATAGTTCTTATCGATTCTTTCCATTAACAATTCTTTTGAGGAAGGTCTATCTGACTATAGACTTTTTACTGACATTTCATTCTTTTTAGAGGTGACAAATGCAAGACAATTATTGGCCTGAACTATATTTTAAATAACAGTATTAAATAAATCATGTTTAGGTTCATGTTGTCCTATGAACAACCAGTCGGTGCCCGCTGATTTAAGTCTTGTGTTTGAATCACACACACTCACAAAACAAAGCTTCAAAAAATTTTGTGTCTACAATAACCTTGAAACTGTATTATTAAATGTAAAAAGTATTTTGGAAGTTGCATTGGAAATCCATTTGGCTCAAAAATCCCTTTGAATGGGCATCACACCACTGCCTGCTGCTGAACGTCTTTGACAAGGCAGCACCTCAGTCTGTGTTTTTTGTATTCTTTGTTGTTTAATATGCGTACATGGTTTATTTACCATGAGCGATTTTTTTTTTTTTTTTTTTTTTTTTTTTTTTTTTTTTTTAGGGTACAGATCAAATCTAGTTCTCTAGTTATCTGGAGATAATCCAGGACCCTGCTTTGTGTGTTTTGGGAAAACTGACATGACGTGTGTTTTTGGAGATCATTTTGAAGGGCATATCAGCTCATGGTGATTTGCAAACCCGACTGTCGCATAATTAACTGTCAGTTAGTATCCTTGCCTGACTCAGATGACTCAGTTCTCTCCACCAGAGGCAAGAACCCACCGTTTTAAGTATTTAAAAGCTGGATTAGACTCCCCAACTTTTGGGGATTTTGAG
Organism: Opsariichthys bidens; assembly: GCA_037194245.1. Classification (NCBI taxonomy): domain Eukaryota; kingdom Metazoa; phylum Chordata; class Actinopteri; order Cypriniformes; family Xenocyprididae; genus Opsariichthys; species Opsariichthys bidens. Next base: position 14,201,877 of record CM074285.1, on the reverse strand, counting down.
TTGTGTTCAGAACCTTTTTATATAAGAATCCTCAACAACAGTAGTTTTCTAGTTAGTTTACATCCATCTGGCCCACCTTGCAGACTCTGCTGGAAATGGTTTTCCTGCTGTGCTTTGTGCTGCTCTCCCTTTTGTCTCTGTCCTTTTGATAATTCATACCATCCTTCTTCTGGATGTTTTTTTTTCTTCTTATATACTGTATTACTATTTCTACTTGCCCTGTGGTTTTGTCTTTAGAGTCCGTCTCTCTGGGATGAAGATAATGCGTCCCCCTTTGGCCGTCGGTCATTATAAGATGATCAAACATAAAGGAGATCGGGGTAATGAGCAGAACCCGAGAAGGTGATGTCACATGGCATATTACATTATATTATTTTATATTGCACATGTTCTATAGTATATTCATAATGTTGTTATAGGTAGATTGATTGATTGATTGATCGATTGATCCATTGATTGACTTGCCATTTTATCCATTTGCTCAGTCTGTTTATTGTGTCAGTTCCTCTTCATGAATTTGTTCTCGTAGGTTTGATTTACTGAAGCGCACAAGGCTGAACTGGCGCTCAGATGGACTGAACTCACTGACTTATGAGCTCCTGTCCAAAGAGTTGGAGCCATTGTACACCAATTTGTCTGTCAACATTGGGGATGATCCACACCATCCCACTTTGAAGGCTCCACCCCGGAAGTCCCAGCCTCAGCTCGCTCCAACTAATAAGACGAAGACTGAAAAAGTGGGCGTGGCCATCACTAATGCCACAAAAGCAGAGCCCACCTACATGAAGGCCAGGAATGAAAGTTCAAGTGTTGTTAAAAAAGCTTCTGTGAACCAAGAAGTAGGATGATATTGACAATCGAGTTTCCACAGATGCTTCACAGGGTGAGTTATTAACAGACAGTGGAGGGAACATTGCCCTTTGTTTTATATCGTGAAGCATTGCTACTCGGCAAATAAGTTCATTCCACTGAAAGTTGACTGAGACTGTTCAGCCACCTCTGAATGTTGCTCAGCTGCTGAAATGGTGACATTTGCACAAGTCTGGAATCATTTGCTGAGAATCTCATTTTGCTGTAGGAGTTGTATCAGAACAGGCTAAGGTCTCTCAAAAGTGACCTATCGACGTACCTGTGCAAGTCCTGTGTGTTTTTGAGCCGACCTGCTGCCAGCTGCTGCTCTTCATCCCACTGTGTGGGTCTGTTTTTCTGTGCCTTTTCTTACCCTTGAACCAGTCTCTTATGAACATGCCATGACTCAGCCAAAAGCATTATTACTGCACACCACTGTTATTAATACTAGAGTCGAGTGCTCATTCCACATGTTTTATCTGTTTTTTTCTTCTTTTAATATCTAATCAGCACACACTGCTTTGTGATCTAGTGCTTGAGCAGACGTGTATCACTGTGGTCTATTTTTGGTCTAACTGTGCAAACTTAGAAAGGTGTGATCTTTGAGAGTGAGCACTGGTTTATTTTCTCTTTTAGCTGCTCAGATACCTATTAATAGTTTATTGATACAGTGTAATAGAGTTTAAATATTTTGGGTATTGTGTGGTGCCTTTGTTGGATTCCATTTTGGTTGTAGACAATCATTGGGATAAGCATATAAAGTGACAAAAAATAATTACAATCTTTACAGCATTCTGTTATTTGAATTCAGGAATATGTTTAAATAAATATGTTTAAATTGAATAGATTTGATGGGTTAGGTTGAAGGCGTGAATTTAGTGTACAATGTTAGTTGACATTTTAACATTTTATAAACATTAAACAGGTAATGGGTACTTTTATGGTTAGTTATATCGTTATATAGCATTCTATATAGTTATATAGAATTAATTTTTTTTGTTAGTCAAAAATATTGGTTGTATCACCATCATGGCACTTTTTCAGTATATAAATGAAAGCGCACTCTGTATTAAAAACAATCCTTGAGTTTAAGCTACATTTGAAGAACAAAAATATCAGCGGCAGACATTTTCTGTTGAAGTTCTTTCGAAAATAAAATCGCATTGCACATTATATTAGCAGATCCACTGACATTTTTCTACTACATGCTATTAGGAAAGATTAAATAATTTTCTGTAAATGATCGTCTGAAGGTGCTCATGTGACACGGTGCATATCTTGCTGTATGTACAACATATTTCAAATCTAGATATACATTTCAAAGAGTGTTTAAAGATCAGTATATTATGTATTCTGATTTTGATACAAAATTATTAGTATTACCGACTGATAACATTTGCCTTTGTATTAAAACTACAAAAAGTGTAGCTTTTTGTAAATAAATGCATGTGGCAGGTAAATATATTTCATCCTAGCACATTTGCAAGACCCTTGTATACCATATATATATAATTATTAAAATATATAGTTTTCTAACAGATATTTGGAATTAGTGTTAAACTACTTTAATGCCTAATAAGTCTCTAGCTTGAGAATACTATTACATCTGATATGAACAGTTTAGATATTAACAGTCATTTTTGGTCAGACGATTTGTTGATTTGAAAGTCTTTTATGGCTATGGTAACTGTTGGCTTAAATATTTATATATATATATATATATATATATATATATATATATATAAATGGATCCTCTGAAGCTCTGCATTTCCATCTGTGTCTGAGTTACATTGAAGTTTGCCACTGATATTATTACTGATCAGTTATCTTGTAAATAAACACATCGACAACATTGTGATTTGACCATGCAGCTGTTTTATTGTATGTTTATCAACAGAGAGTGGAACGGGGGTCTTGGGCCTTCACCTAATGACCTGTGACTCACTTAGAGGGATTTGTAAAAGGGTAATTGATCCAAAAATGTAAATTCTGCCATCATTTACTCACCCTCATGTTGTTCCAAATCTGTACGGTTGACTTACTTCTGCAGAACAAAAGCAGATATTTTGAAGAATGTTGGTAACCAGTCAATTTCGGTGACCATTGACTTCCATTGTAAGGACAAAAATTTGACATTTCTGAAAATACCTTCTTATTTTCCACAGAAAAAAGAAAGTCATAGAGATTTGGAATGGCACGAAAAGGGGTAAACAATGACAGAATTTTACTTTTTGGGTGAACCATCCCTGCAAGTTTAACTTCGGTTTCCCAGGCTTTCAGTGTCTGCTACCAAAATCACTCATTTGCTTCCAGGCACCAAAAACAATAACCGATGACTAGTGAATCGAGCTGATTTTGAGTTGTATGGGCCCTACAGGTTTGTCAGTGCATTATTGAGCAAATAAAGAAAAAATGTTGAAAATCTCTAATGTTTTCATCTTTTTTAAGACTATTATTACAATACAGATATTAAGGTACTCTGATACATTTTATATGGTGATACTTGACCCTGCATTCAGGCAGCATTTCATCTAAGCAGATTCCATTACAAAAGCCATTTAGTAAAACTAATCAGCTTTAGCTTCATTGAAACAATTCAGTTAATGTGTTCTGACACACACACATAATGCACAAACGGAGAGCACAGTTATAAATCAACAGAAACACAAAAATAATAATATCTGTAAAGTAAGTGTTTTTCAAAGAAGTGTTACACTTATATAATACCATTTCATGGAAGATCTTGTATATGATTTATTTATTTATTTTTGCTTTCCTGAGAGGCTGGTCTGGATGGAGCCTGTTGGCTGTGGTGACTTCCAGGTTTAGACAGGACTTGGTTTTCATGAAGGTTTACTGGGTTGGACTGGGTTTGTTGGCTCGTTGGTCTAGATTTATCTTGGCTATTCTGTGATTTGGGCCTCTCATTTTGGTCTGGGTCACTCACAGGTGTTTTTGACTTTTCGGCAGGCTGTTCCACATTTATGTTTTCCTGTAAGGATATTGTTTTTATCAGAATTAATAAACAATGTCATTTTTAATTACAACATATCATGAAGAATCGCTTGTTTGTTTTCCTCACTTGTAAGTCGCTTTGGATAAAAGCGTCTGCTAAATGACTAAAATGTAAAATGTAAAATATATCATAAGTAGGCGATATTAAAAACCCACCACCACATTGTGAGAGGATCTGTTTATAGCCTCGTGAGCCTGATCTGTGGTGAATGTAATCCTTCCCCAGGTCCGGAGGCGATCCTGTCCCTCTTGTGAGCGGGCAGTGGGGTTTATGGAAGCAGGGGGAATTTGGCGAGGTAAATCCCATGTGCCTTGGAACGCTGGCCATGCACTAGCGCACTAATAATGAAATCATTTACAAATAGAAATATCTGTGTTGCAAAAATGTATAAGCTTGGTGATTTAAATTCCATGTAACTCATGCAAATCATCACACAAACCTTTTTTCTCACACCAGGTAGAAGATGGCCACGGTCTGTGGCTATAAATGTAGTGTGTCCTTCTGCTGCTGAAGGTCTCTTGAGTGACACAAAACAAGTAAACAGACCAAACACAAACACTTGTAATATGAACAAAAACGATTCTCTCCATTTTGTGTAACTGCTTCATTTAAAGGAAGGAAAAACAGCTCATATCAAGCCAATAATCTTTTTTTTCTTTTTTAAAAGTGAAGACATTCATAATGTTGATGATTCAGTTCGATTGACGTGCATGTTTTTGCATTGAAATTTTAATGGCGGTGGCTTTAATGGAAATGCGTTAAAACGTTCAGGGTTAGTAGGATTTTCTGAGAGAAATCATTATCAAAGATGCATTAAATTGATCAAAAGTAACAGTTGCGACATTTCCTGTGTGGAAAATAAGATCAAAATCCTGGCCCAACGACGTTACCTCCTTGAAATGTTTTGGGATGGTCCAATTCTGGAGCTTTTGCGACCTAAAGGCGCTTTCATACTGCAAAAATAATTAAAAATACATGTTATATGTCAATGTGATTAAATAACATAATCTAAAAAGAAATTATCTTTGATATTCGAAGAACAATTTAAGGACCTGGTTTGCAGAGTAACTAGTCGACATCTTTCCGCGCGGATGTGTTGGCAGTGGTCTCCTAGCAACGTGTTAAAATGTCAGGAAAATTATACTTTCAAATCAGTTCACTTTTTTGTGCTCTTTGACTGTTTTCTTGTGAAAGTAGCTATTTTTAAGTGTCAAAATGATCTTTTATATTTTACATAATACTTTAAAATAAAAATAAAAAATCCTTTTCGTGGAGCACAGTTTTCTCTTCCCCTACGTTGGGGGCGCTGTAGACAATCAGAGCACTACGTTGCGCGCTTAACGATCAGCCGAAGGAAAGTGTCAATCTATCCGTGCACGAATTGCACTAACTATGTAGTTGTTACGGTTATTGTAAAATGCACACACAAACAGTAAGTCTAAACTGAACAACACGCTTTGAAACTGTAACCAACTTGCTGCGAGACGTGAAATGAGCACGCGGGCGTCAACATCTGCAGCTGTCAATGAGGCGAGAAGAAGAAGTGCTGAATATGTGGAGGATTCCAAAATACACTTCAGAGTCTGTCGGTTTATCATCGAGACTGGTAGTTGCAACTCTCAATATGAAATATGTGTTTAGTTTAATTTCAATAACTGTCAGAATTGTAAGTTTGTCCTGTAGCTGCTCGCTTGTTCATTGTCAAATGTTGAATTGCTTTTGCAGTTTCTGATTGAGTGCATCCAATGTTTTCCACATCTGTAGGAGTGAAGTTAGGCATGAGATCTGTGCCCATGGCTACAGCATGTGTGCTGTATCACAGGTTCTTCCAGTCTGCCAGTCTGCAGGTCTATGAGCCTTACCTAGTGGCCATGTCTGCCATCTACCTTGCAGGCAAAGTAGAAGAGCAGCATCTCAGGACAAGAGATATAATCAATGTCTGTCACAGGTATAAAAGGGGATATTAATTAGCTGTTTAGTTCTCAAGGTCAAGGCACAGTAGCTCACTTGTTGTATTTTTCCTCGATCCAGGTATTTTCACCCTGACAGTGAGCCACTGGAACTGGATGGGAAGTTCTGGGAGTTGAGGGACAGTATAGTACAGTGTGAGCTCCTCATCCTTCGGCAGCTTAACTTCCAAGTGTCCTTTGAGCATCCACACAAGGTAATGCATGCAATGGTTTCTTGTTGGCCTAACTTTTTTTGTATTCGCGGTATATCTCTTGTCCCGAGAAAACAAAAGTTGTATTATGTCAACTGTTGCATCAGACCTTTTGCCTGGATGGTTTGCACATTTAAGTCTATAGAATGCATACTGTACCTTGTATGTAAAATAATGGTAATGCTCTACTGTAATCGATTTACAGTAACGAAGTAAAGAACTAGTTTTGGTATATTAAATGCTTGCGTTTGATCACAAGGTTACTGTAAAATGTAAGTTAATGTTTTTTTTTTCCCACAAACACTTTTTACTACGTTAAAGCAGGGTTATCATCGTTAACTAAAAACATTTTCTTGCTAATTGAAATGAATGTAAAGTACAATGTAAATATAATGTAAAATTTTAAACTAATCGAAAATAATTTGAAACATTAAAATGACTACTTGGGAATAAATGAAACTAAAATTGACATAAAATTAAATGAATACTAAATAGTAACTGAAAATATTAATAAAAACTATAATATACAGGTATAAGTAATACTGGTGTATGTGAAATCTTTTCATTCAATTTTATTGATTTTATTGGTCTTTTATTCATTTATTTTATTTAGACGGGTAGTCGTGGCCTAGTGGTGAGGGAGTCGGGCTTGTAATCTGAAGGTTGCTGGTTCGATTCCCATGCCGGCAGGAATTGAAAGTGGGGATTGTGAATGAACAGCTCTCTCTCCACCTTCAATACCATGACTAAAGTGCCCTTGAGCAAGACACCTGACCCCTAATTGCTCCCCTTGTAAGTCGCTTTGGATAAAAGCGTCTGCTAAATGATGAAAAATGAAAATGAAAAAAAAAATTATTTTATTTTATTAATATTTTCTTTATGAATTTTAGATCCTTTTTTATGCCTTGAATAAAATGTGTTATTCCTTATTCAGATTTGATCTCTGACAGAAATATTGCTCATCTGCCTCAAATACTAAAATGCTTTTAAGGGTTAGTTCACCCAAAACTCAAAATTCTGTCATTAATAACTCACCTTCATGTTGCTTCAAACCTGTGAGACTTTCATTCATCCTCAGAACACATTCATCCTCTGTCTCTAACAGACTGCAACACAATAACCAATTTCAAGGTCCAGAAAGGTAGTATTGACATCGTTAAAATGGTCCACGTGACTACAGTGGTTCAAACTTAATGTTGTGAAGTGACGAGAAAACCAACAAAAATAGCGACTTTATTCAACAATTTCTTCTCTTCCATGTCATTGTCCTACACTGTTTATGTAGTAAACGCAGTGCAGCACTTCCATGTTCTACGTCAGAATGGCAGTTCGGTATTGGCCGACGCTGTACCTGTGAGCATCACGACGCATGTGTATGATGCTGATGCAGGAGCCGGCCAACAGTGAGTCGCCGTTCTGACACAGAACACGGAAGCTCTGCACTGTGTTTACTACATAAACAGCATGGTCGTTGTGCTGTAGTCTATCAGAGACCAGATAGCTCTAGGATCATCAAAAATATCTTCATTTGTATTCCGAAGAAGAACGAAGGTCTCACGGGTGTAGAACAACATGAGGGTGAGTCATTAATGACGGTGATCACTGGCAGAAGTTATGCACAATGCCAAAACTCAATGGATTGATTTATTATTTTCATTCTCAATTGCTAACAATTTTATCAATTATATGTCGCAATATTACTCTTATCTTTGTACCTTCTCTAACTAATGCTGTCAAAACATAATTTATACTCTTGCCCCTTCTAACTGCACCCCAGTACCTGCTGCACTACCTGCTCTCTGTAAGGAGTCTGTTGAATCGCCACGCCTGGTCTCGAACCCCCATCGCAGAGACCGCCCTGGCTGCTTTGAAGGACAGTTACCATGGCTCTGTGTGTGTCCGCCATAAGCCTCAACACCTTGCCCTCACCTCCCTCTTTCTTGCTCTCCAGACATATGGAGTGCAGCTCCCCAGAGGAGAACTAGAGTGGTGGCAGGTAGGAGTTTTACAGTTTCATGTGGCGAAAAACATAAAATGTCCGAGCAGCATTTGGGTCATGCTGTGTCTGCATTGAGTCACTGAGACTGAACGTTGACTAGTTTGAGTCTCACTGGTGCCAGAGCTGAATCAGGCATCAATTGAGCCACGATTGCAGTAACCTTTAGAGTGCTGGATGTTGTTCCCATGGCAATAGGGCACCTAATGGTTGCTGCCTGGTCTGAGAGAAATAGCTTTGTCTTTCACACAAGTTCCCTTGGTGACACCCCCTAGTAATATTTAAAAAGAAAGAACCAAACCATTTCATATGTTTTCCAAGTACTCTCAAAGCCACTTGCTGAGCTTCCGTTTCCTACTATTCTGTTAAGTGCTATCACAAGATTTCAATAGACTTTGTATTCCCAATTTAAGACACAATTTGTTTTTCTAAACAACCGTAGAAGCTATATGGTCTTGCGGCATAATTTCTGGTACTCATTTTGTCTTATTCTGGACAACAATCATCTTTTTAGACAAGAAAATAGCATCTGACTGGTGGGTAAAGTGGCCCACCTCAGTTTGTTTTACTTTGTATTGTTTAGTGCAGGTATGTCTGACTAATGCCAAAATAACGATGTGGAAAATTTATTCAAACAAGTCTGACAGTGTCTGCAAATGATTGTACAGAAATCATTGAAAAAAAAGAGTACATTTTTCCTGTTTCGTCTAGACTGTTTCCGGGCGGGCTGCTGAAAAGCTGTGAGTCATTGCTCTTAGAAGCCAGCCAATCAGATTAGAATTGGTCACAGCATGTGCTTTTTTGTGTTCAATTTTATCCATGTACAGAACTCTACACAAGTCTACTAACGTGCCTAAGACAGTACTGTATATTGTCTTCTGAAACTGAAAAAGGGAGCAGGGTAACTCTGTGCCAACACAACCAAAGGTCCCCTGGTAAAAAATTGATTTTGATCATCTTTCTTCTGGTGAAAGAAATGCATAAATGAAGACGAAAGGCAAAATATTAAATGTCATGAATGAATATTTACTGAGAAATTCAATATTATGCAGAGGGGGATGAAAATGATCATTTTCACCAGAGATTTGGAGCCAAATTACAGGGGGGTAAAAATTAATTTATAAAGATAGCAGCATGATTTATTTTTTCACTGAGATTGGTAGGTCTATTTGTTAAATCTGGTGATTTAAGCAATCTTTGTTGTATTATATGCCAATGATGACAGTTCAAAAATGGGGAAAAAACTTTTTTTCTAAAGTTTGCGTGCCAGTTATTCTGGAGGTATTAAAGATATCTGGGACTATTAAAATTGTAGAATTTTATCAATTTTCAGTGGTTGAAAACTTATTCCATTTAAAGAAGAATGTCTAAAGAACAAATATTGAAATGTATATTGCTTCCCTATATCAAAACAATTGCATAGAACATACCTATCTGAGTGCCAAAAATGTTCTTTTTATGCCTGTAACTCAAGAAGTGTAAAACAAATTCTTAATATTATTTTAGATTCTGCTTTCTAAGAAATGTTTCTTTTGAGCCCTATAAGGTTCAATCCCAGAGATATTAGGATCTAAAAGCAGCTCCCAGTCCGAATTTTACTAATTTTCAATGGTTGAAAACCAAATTTTGTGACCTTAAATGTTTCAAAGTTCAAATAACTGTAATATAATATTTCACATTGTAATATAATATACACTATAATAATGAATAGTATAATAATTGTATTATAATACTACTGAGAACAAGTTAATGTGCCACAGCTTGACTTTTTAGTGTATTTTTGGCACTCAGATGGATGAGAACATTCTATGCGAATGTTTTGATAGAGGGAAACAAGCTACATTTCTATTTTCAACTTTTGGTTTTTGTACATTGAAAATGTGCAATGTTCAACCATTTGGAGATAGAGCCCAATTGAGATCCCCATATCGATAGGATTGAACCATATAGGGTCTTAAAAATTAACATACCAGAAGAAAAGTTTGAAGAACCAGAATGTAAAATTATACTTCTTGAGTTACAGGTATGCAAACTTGCGAAAAATAATATTTATTGCACTCGAACATGAATGTCCTATGCAATTGTTTGATACATTTCTAGTTCCAACATTATTTATTCTTCAGACGTTCCTTTTCAAAACGAAAAAAAAGTATTAGCAGTATGCAAAGTGACCCACATTTGCTTTTTGACAATTGAAAATTTGTACATTTTATAACTTTATTCTTGGACGCATATTAAGATCCTAATACCTCTGGAATTAAACTATATATGTTCTTCAAAATGAAGATTCCAAAAGAAAAGTTTTTTAAGAACCAAAATCTAAAAGGATGTTAAGATGTCTTTAATACTGCTTGAGTTACAGTAATGAAAACTTGAAAACTGCCTTTAGCCATTTTTGGATGGTCACCATTGGCAAATAATACAACAACAATTGCTAAAGTGAACAGATGTAGTTAATAGACCAACCTATGTGTAAAAAAAAATAATAATAAGGATGATGCTGCTGCCATCTTTCTAAAGTCATTTTAACCCCCTAAATTGGCTCCAAATCTCTGGTGAATATGGTCGTTTTGACCCCGCTCCACAAAATAGTGGATTGCTCAATAAATATTCATCCATGACATTTAATATTTTGGCTTTCATCCCTATTTATATCTGTCTTTCTTCAGAAAAAATATGAACAAAATCAAAATGAGTTTGATTTGACATGGAATGACCCAGCAGTTATTTCACTTAACTGCCAGAAGAACAACAACACAATTATTATTAGTTGCCTCAGAACTAATATTTAGTTGTCATCTCAGATAGAGGGTGCAGGTGTCCACCTCTGGGTTCTGCATTGATGGTTGTTGTTTTGTTTGTTTGTTTCCCTGCAGGTTGTTTGTGCAGACATCACCAAGGATCAGATTGAGACCATCATGAATGAATTACTGCAGCTCTATGACATGGAGGCCAAGTGTACCTAAGAGACAAAAAATGAATCTGGTACTAAAACCCTGATATGTAAACAACACACTGATCACTTGAGATCTGAGACAATGATCTTAACACATGGATTCAAGCCTCGTCCTTTTGATGCCATGATGTAACCTCATGTAAGCTCTATATGTTAATTAAATCACAGAACATGAAGTTTTAAGAAGGCTGCTCAAGAATTAAGAATGATGAGGGGAATTTAGATATATATAGCAACAGCCTTTTTTAAGTGGAAGTATGAAAATCAGACTTTAGCCACACCACATCAATCAATTCTCCACCACCGACCTACTTTCTTCTCCTACCTTGTGCTATTTTTCCCCTAAAGAGGGGAAGAGAAATTACAAAAGAGATGAAATAGCTGGTTGAAGAAAGAATGAAACAAAAGAAGAGCCATCCTGGCCCCCGAGCTAAATTGTGAGGTAAAACGTTGTGAGATCTGGGCCATTTCTTTTATATTTTCGAATTTAATTACTCTCCTCCTCTCCCTAAAGAACTTGTCCCAGTAGGCTTCTTCATGTAGCTCCCAAAAGCAGAATTACTGTATGCTGTAAAGCAAAGCACCAGCATTTTATTAGACACCAGACTTTTATTTCAAAGTTCAAAAAAAAACTTAACTGATGTAAACTTTTCATATTCTCAGCCTCTGATGAACATGAACTGACAGACGAATGGTTCTAAGGTCTATATTTAAAAATGTAATTTCTAATAAACATTTTTTGCTCGTTTTTTTTTTTTTTTTAAATGGCACCTTTAAATAGTCTTTCTTTGTAATTTTTTTTCCCATCTATGATGTTCTACTTCAAATTTCTAGATCTAGTTAGGTCAGGACATCGCTCTAGAGTGGATCTTAATAAGTTACTATGGCAACTGCTATTGTGGAGGTAGCCTTTGAAACATACAAATGTGAGACTCCATTATAGCACACCTGTCAACCTCAGCACATCAAATAATTGCGGTCGGGGAAATGTACTAATTTAGTCATTATTTACCAAATCGGTCATTGCTAACATGTTAAGCAGCTGTTTTCCCTGTTTCTAATTGAATTGTGTTCACCAGCGACTGCAACTGCTCTTTAAGAGATTTCAGTATGTCATCTAAATCCCTGAACAAGGATTATGTAATCAATATGGTTTAGAAATTGTGGATTTAATCACCACAGAATATTACAGCCATGGTGATTTGTTTGCATAAATTTGATCTGCTCCAAGTTATCATATTGTAATGTTACATTATGCATTAAGCATCATGCAGTAACAATGTCACAGCATTTATTCATCGATTAATGCTAATTCCGACATATATTAATACATTTTTAACATTTCAGGTTGAATAATTAAAGTTAAAGTTAATATATTGTGAACAAACGTGAAATGACAATCAACAATTTTAACATATTACCCTAAATTAAGAAATGCTGTGAAAACGTTGTTCATTGCTAATTCATGATACTAGATGCATTAACTAATGCACTAAAAATCGTATCGGAAAGTTTTAGTGTTCAAATTTTGCAGTTCACACTATCGTTTGGGCCATGCAGATGGATGAATTTTTTTCCCGGTAAGTAGTTTTAAGGATTATATTTGGGAAAAACATCTGAACATTCCTGCTTCACTCTCTCTCTCTCCTATCCACATGCACACAGTTACGTGTACACACACACACTCACACACACATCTCTCAGCAGGCAGGCCCTAATGCTGGGCATCATGAATTATGGAGAGGGTACATGTGCAGCCGGATTCTCTTCCATCAATAAAACATCAGCATGGCCCTCACTATGGGATGGAGTGCTGGGAATAGGAAGGATGGGATTGATTGAGAGTCAAACCTAACTCTCTTTGCCATCTCTCTTGGTTCTCCACTTTCAATCTGTGTCCCTCATTGCTAGATTTTGTCCTGTGTGAAAACAAACCTCTTTGTTACATCCTTGGCTCTGTGCTCCCCTCTCATGGAGTCCATCTCTTTCATCTCTTTCCTGTGCTCTCTCCTCGCTGTCACATACTACAGATATTATAAACTCTTTTCTCCCATTCAAGGTTTCTCTTCAAACATTTCTCTCTTCCATTTTCCTCTGCTATATATATAATTCCAGACCTTTTTTAATGCATTGTGGACGGGGGAAATTGCAGATTAAAGAAAATCATGTTTTTAATATTGTTTATGTCTATGTGGTGTTTTTAATACGCTTTAAGACGAACCATGTGCAAATTCATAAGTCAACACCATTGCTGAGTATTTTCTTCTTAAAACTGCAGTGAAAAAAAAAGTCTCAAACCCACGGTTTGAAAGCGCTGGTGTCTGTGACGTCACAAACTACCTTGTAACCAATCACGTTAACGTGCCGGCGGACTTCGGCATATCGTTAACAGCGAACTAGCAAGGGAGTCTTTTGCCAGAAACATTTTTCTGTTGATATGAAAAATCGTGTGGATTTAGCAAAATCATGTATACTACGATGTTATGATGAACTATATGTCTTTCTCCACTGACTTTTTGAGTTGTTCAAAGCGTTTGGAAGGATACTGATCGTTAGAAGGCAGCTGTCTGACTCTGAGATGGAGAACGGGAGCATGGTTTGTTTAACATTAGCAACACATTCTTAGCTGTTTGTTAACATAGTCAAGCAAAAGGCTTATCATATTAATTACCTTTATGTTTTCAATGTTGTGAAGAGCTATATTATTGTGCTGCGTTTACCTCAAAGTTGACCAAGTGGATCTCTGAGCTGGCCTGAGCGAGTGGAGGCGGGGCTAATTCTCATATTCATTGATCTGCGTATATTAAATGAGGCAAGGGTGTAGAATTACATTCAAGCTGTTTAATGGCATGAATAACTTTTTTTAAAGGAAAAAACATTTAAATATGTCATTTTGTTGATCAAAGATGAGTTTTAATGGGTAAAATTATTGACAACAGGGGGACTTCACAGATCACCCAACAAATGAAAATGGTCATCATTTAATAACTCATGCCATTTTATACCTATGTGACTTTCTTATGTGGAACTTGAAAGAAGATATTTTGTAAAAAGTCAGAATTTCGTTGATGCTATACAATTATGTGGGGCCCAATGTTGTTGTTTTTTTTATTGGCTAAAAGTCTATAACACTATTATATGGTTAAATTCATTCAAATAACTTAATGCATTGGGTACATCCTTCGCTAACAGCATTCACTAACCTTGGTTAATGTTCGTTTCTACATTCACATTTTAATATATCAAGTGCAACTTTTTCCTGTCAAACAAGAAAGAAGAAATTTTGAAAAATGTAATCACTTCAGAATATTACAATCATGGCAATTTGTTAGCATAAATTTTTATCAGCTCCTAGTTTTTATATGATAACATTACATAATGCATTAAGCAAGTGTGACTTTATGTTGAACATGCTTTTTGTCCATGCAATGAAATGGGGTCCAATGTTGTTTTGGACCCCATTGACTTTAGTTGTATGGGCAAAAACAGTTCTTAACAATATCTGCTTTTGTGTTTTGCTGATACAGATTTGTACCAACATGAGGGTGAGTAAATGATGACAGAGCCATTCAAGCTGCTAATCACTGTACAGGCATACTTGAGCAAGTACAATTGTTTTGTTGCATTATTACTCAAATTATTTGGTTTCCTCAGTACATGGCCCAACCTGCAAACAACCCAATCGCCAGTTAAAATAATCTCTTCCTATTTCTGTATACGAACCATTTTGGAAGTACTACAGTATCTTTTGCAGACCAAAGATGTAGAAGTTTTTCTCTTCTTGACAGCAGAACTCCTGCCAGAATTGGGACCGCAGCCAAATCAATCAACTCTCAAAGAGGCAAACTATTGATGTTCAATTCAGAGAGTGCTTAAGAAAATCTAAATGAAAGTGTTGTAATGTATCTTTCTGTATTTACAGCAATGAGAGACGGAAATAAGTGCAGGGGGATCTAGAAGCGAGTTAAAGGTAAATTGGAGTAGAAGTGGGCTGATTAGCCAATGGAGCATTAAAGGAATAGTTTACCCCAAAAACTTCAAAGTTCTTCAAAAAGTGTGTTCCTCTAAAGAAACAAAGTCATAGAGGTTTGGAACAACATGAGGGAGAGTAAATGGTGACAGAATTGTGAGTTAACGCTCGTGACAAAATGTTTTCTGCTCAAGAACTCTGCAGAAGTGACTGCAAAAATGGTGAGCGGTTCAAATCTAATCTCCACCCATGAATGAAGAGCCTTTAGACGAAAAACATTCACGCCGACCTCTGGAGATGTGGGTTAGAGTTCACAGACATGGAACGGCCTCACTCCGGTAGCTTTTGTACGGAGTTCCTCAGTCAAGCAGCGAGATGTAACATGCGATTGGGCAGATTGCGTTTTGACTGACAGCGAGACTCCATCTGTTGGGTTGGGCTCCAAGGCTGTGATGCACTACCTGCAGGGCTAATGCACGGCAGCTCCCAGAGGGACAGCCATCTCCTAAACCCTCACCTCTAAATTATAGATACAACTCCACATCTGAAACTTTCTCTTTACTTTCCCGGACATGCCTCACAAATATTTCAGTGTGAGCATGCAGTCTTGTGTGCACAAGTAGGGAAAAAAGATGTAGTGTTGAAGAGTGTGCAACTGGAGGCATGCAAAATCAGCTTTTTTCAGTTGCAATGAAAAGTAGTGGATGGTGGGTGTTGAAGTGTCAAGTTTAGGAGTATACTGTGGACAACTATGTGCAACCTGCCAAAAACTGTGGTCCAAGCCTTGCCACTTCCCTCTGTGCTTTCGAGTTAGCGAGAACATCTGGGGAAGAGCATTTAGTGCTTGTGTGCATGTGTGTTTGCATATGAAGGCTTCAGGAGAGGCACACTTGAGCACTCGTCAGCACATAAAAGCTTTTTTCTCGCTGGGCTGAGAGGCCTCCTGCATTAGGGCTATTAGATTTGAGCAATGAATGCTTGGAGAAAACTAGAAGATTACACCTGCGTGGGTGTGACGGGGCATCTGAATTTATGAATTAAAAACAACGGAGAAATGAGTATCTATCTATCTATCTGTTCATTTCATCATTCACTCTATCATTCTATATATTCATATGCACGTGTGTGTGAAATATATGAATAGAACATTTTTACTTTTATTAGGCATTATATTTTGTTTTGTATTTTCAGTTAGAGGTATAGTATTTAAATATTTATTAAAATATGTATAATGACATCATCACTATGAACCCTTTCCAGTACTAGTGTCTCCTATTTTATTATTATTATTATTATTATTATTTAGTGATTAGCAACAGCGGACCCTGTTTACCATGATTTTGTAACTGATTATTGACAAATGTATATTATAGAAAAAATGAACGATAAACTAATAAACTTCTAATAAGCACACAAAGTAAAAGTTTCATGACCTTGAGCACAAGTCAACACTGCTAACATAAATTTTGTTGTGTAGCCTATAGAGAGAGAGAGAGAGAACAGTTTTATAGCACTTTTTAGGGCTTGCGTTGTTCAATTCATATAATTCATTTTAAAAACACCTTGTGGAAATGGAGGCTGAATTGCACCTGTTTCGCGGAATGACCTGGTCGCAGCTCTCCGTTCTGTTCTTGCCTGATCTCGGAGGTTTGAACTCGGCGCATGAGGCATGTTGTGTGAGCTGACGTGATCCCACTGTAACGGAGCAGAGTGGGAGGGATTTGAGGGTGGGAAGAGAGAGAGAGAGAGAGTGCCCTCCTCCCCCCCCTCCCCCGCGCGCCTCCTCCTTTCCGTCCTCTCCATCCGCGCGCATAGCAGCCCGCGCGGATGCTGCGTCCACGGTCCTCAGCGCGCAGCTCAGCGAGGGGGCTCTCATCACACATCGCATATAAAATCCAAATACTGCATCACCACGCTTCTCCACATTTTAGATTGACAGGTTCAAGAAAAAGCTTCAAAACAAAGAAAATACATTTGCCTTTTTTGAGACATTGGTCGGGACGGATGTCTCCATCTCTAATTTTTTCCTCTGCGGAACCTCCATCTAACCAGGCAACAACTGCACTATTTTAGGATCCATCACCTCCATCCGTAGTAAACACACTGCTGAGCACCTGGGTGATAAAGGACGACATGAACACAGCTACTGAGTGAATCCAGCCGCTCTTGTGTTTCTCCAGGATATTCCCTTTTCCCAACAAACCACGGCAATGTCCTTGGAGCATGGCCTGGTGAGTATCTGATATTTACCCCAACCGGAATGTGTTTGCCATGGTAACAGTTTGTCATTAACGACCGCTCTCTGTCACACTGTTAAACTCTATGTTTTTCGAATGCAGATCTCTTTGTCATGTATTTTGATAGCTGTCATGCACGCTGAAACTACTGCATTGAAGTCCTAGTTACTCCCAATGCCATGTTTTCTCGTCTATGAGGTGTTTTGCTGACTATTTAACATCCCTAGTCTTTTAATTGCGTTGGACCGTATGACTTCCCGGGCTGTTCTGACGTTTTCCTACACAGAAAATGTATCATGCACTCTCATTTCGTTAGCAAACCAATCAGGTGCACGTACATCCTGCTAGTAGTTGTGTTGTTTTTGTCTAACATCTCTGTGAGCGTGTGCATCTCGCGCTGGTACCCACACTGGTCACCTTGCGGAGGGGCATTGCGCTTATTCCGGATGCGCATGGCGCACCATCCTCTCTCGAGCAGCATCCTCGCGCTATTAACTCAATTAACATCGCGAGCCGCTCACGAGACTCGAAAGAATCGCGTTTTGATTGCAACTATCCGGGCTGTCTCACTGGCTTTTGTGTGAGAACCGGTCGCCCTCTGAAGGTGACCAGTAAAGGTCATTTTATTGTGGAAAACAGCGCGATGGGAAACACACCTGACTTGTGGGAACTTCACTGTCTGAGTTGCTTAAGGTGGTCTGCTGTCATTTTCCTTGGCAACCGTGCGGACTTTCCCCCCCTTCCTGCTGCAAGGTGTGCGAAGTATGCTGGGTGTGGGACGAGGAGAGGAGGGGGTAGTTGTAGTCTCGCATGGCTCAGACAGCCCGGTGACCGTGGATGAGTCCGTAAATCTATTCTCGACTCTGATTGGCCATTTACGTATGACCGTCAAAGCAGGATCCCAGTTCTGGGGGTTTACATAATTTCAGAGAAATTGAGACTGTTGCCGTGTAACTGTGCGGAGAATAAAGAGACGTTTCAAACATTTACCAGTGACTAGAAAAACACTAGTCACTACTGGCTGATCAATATATATACCTATTTTTATTTATTTATTTATTTATTTATTGTACAAACTGGTGGCTGTAGAGCAGCATTTGATTATCAGGCTAATCAGTAGATGAGGCTTCTGTCTGTTTTTGTTTGTATCTTTTGTTTGCTCAATTTAGGGGGATCGGGCAGTGTCATAACTTGTGAATTATATCAGGTTTACTAATTACAAATGACCTTCAGGGGTGAAATCAATCTCACGGTACCGTCCTCTTGAGGTAATAAAGAAGTTGTTACACTTGGTGTAAGAATATAAAGGATTTACGCGACACAAATCATTTTTGGATCATTTTACATCTGGTTTATTTAGTTAATAGTTGGCAAATTGTCATGTTTAATTTTATATGCAACATGATACTGGTATCTGTGTGTGTGTATATATATATATATATATATATATATATATATATATATATATATATATTTGTGTGTGTGTGTAAAATACAATATATTGCCTATATATTTTATGATATATTAATAATAGCATTTACAATATCAGATTTTTTATATATATTAAAATTATATTATATCAAGATTTGACACATCAATTAGAAAAATATTTAAGCAAAATATTTTACAATAATCCTTTGTGTCCCCTAACAAACTGATTTGCAATGTTAAGGTTTTTTTTGCAAATATAAGTGTTTGCATTGATTATCAAGTCAGTTTATGCTTAAGTGTTTGGTGTCATGTTTGCTGACGTTTGACTTACTTGACTGTTGTTCTCTTCCCCCATTGCGAGTAACTTGGTAGCCTATAAACTTCATAGAAAAAAAAAAAAAGAGTTATTGGTGCTCCAGTTCTCTGTCCAGGTCGCTCCAGTTTGAATCAGGAAATAAGGAAAGTTGACCTAGAAGACGTCTGGACAAAACTGTAGCCGTCTTCTATGGATAAGAAATAATGTAAAAGCTGCATTGTTTAATTAAAGTTTGTAAGCTGTGTGTATATATATATATAATTTTTTTTAAATAAATGTTTGTATATACTTCATAGTTTTAGAATACAGAATATAATTTGTGTCTTTTTAACTGAAAAACCATAGATAACCAACTGTGACATCCTGCAAGGACTGAATATCAATAAACATACACTCCATGAGCATGTATAAGACAATATTTCCTGTAGAGCATGTAGTGTTGCGGATGAGTCTTGACACATAAATGGCAGAGCTGATGCTGGGTTAGATAACATGCAAAGATCCAGGCATGGTGAAAACAAATGACCCATGGGATGGGGGTTCATGGTTATATTTCATCTCCATGAGATAAACATGACCCTAGCCTGTTTGCAACGCAATCATGCCATCCTTGAGTATTCGGTCAACATCACACAAATGTCTGGGCCGTGTGCAGGTATTTAGAATCGAAGCCGAGCAGCTTATGTTACTCCCTACAGGCTCTTACGCCAATGCAGTCCATGTCTCGCTTTGAAAGCCTGGAACCAGTGAAACGAATACAGGCCACTGCAGTGAAGGTGGATGGGAGGAGGTAAAAATGGAAGAGCAAAGAACAGATGGACAGAGAATAAGATTGAAGATAATGGAGTGTGCGTGTGGAGGGGGGTGGAATCTTAAGAACTTATAAAGAGAGGAGCTAATGTTCACTTAGAGTAGCATGCGCTGAGTGGTTTTGTGCCCACATGAGAAGATCAGGGAGGCATAATCGTAAATGAGGTAATTCAAGCAGGTTTTGTTGGGGAATGTGCATAAAAAAGTTCAGAAAACACAAGCCTGGCAAGCTAATTTCATATCCCAGCAGTGTGTTCAGAGTCCATAAGTGTCATGTCAAATGGGAATGTGGAAGAATGGCAGTAAACAAAAGCATCTTATACAACATTCTCCAGTGTTCAGTGTCATTCTGACCCAAGGCTTTTTCTCCCAGTGAGTTGTTGCCTATTCTTAATTATTACCTTATAGCATATTCCAGAGGGTGTGTGTCTGCTGTGTCCTACTTCATCAATTTGGCAAAATCACCTTTTTCTCTCCCTCAGTATGACAGCACCTTCATTACCACCACTGTGTTTGATCCTGTTAGTAAAGCCCTGTCAGCAGCAGGCCTGCAGGCCTCTGTGCTGTATTTACCCTTGTCACTGAGACACTACATAAACAGGGAGCTCATGGGAAGAAGAGTTTATTTTCTGCTCTTTAAAAAAAAACAAAAAACAAAAAACTGCCGCTTGACAATTAGATGAGTCCTGTAAAGTGTAGCTGAATTTGTCATTCTTCAGAAATAACTCAAGCGATGTCTGTCCCCTGACATCAAAGCAGCATAGGGCTGGACTGATGTTTCTTTCCTTTTTTATTCTCTCTATATCATTTCCCTTTGTTCTATTTTTAGGAAACGAACAGAAAGACATTTTTTTTTTTTTTCTGATTAAAGAATCTCACTGACAGTGAATTAGTGCCATAGTTGTAATTTGTTAAAGGGACAGTACACCAAAATAAAAAATAAAAAAATAATAATACTAAAGATACTTACCTTCAAGACTTTCTTTTTCGCTTGGATCACAAAAGGAGATCTTTAGCAGATTGTCCAAGCTGCTCTGTTCTATACAATGAAACTGGATGGGGGAGTTTTGGTTCCCATTCACTTCCATTGCGGCTTAGACGATCTTTATATAAATAATTCTTTTTGTGTTCCACACAAGAGTGAAGTCTCACAGCACACCAAAACAATTAAAATTCTGACATCTGTTACACCCCATCATGTTGTTTCAAACCTGTAAGGTTTGCTTTCTTGTGTGGATCACATACAATACAATGCAATGAAAATGGACACAGTTTTGTTTCCCATGCATTCATTTTCATTGCAGAATGTGCTAAATATTTCCTTTGATTTTCCACGCAAGAATGAAGAGTCATACGAATTTGAAACCACACGAGTGTGACAGATTTAAAATTTTTCATTCAGATTCAATTTGTTTCTCTAAAAGCTTCCTTTGCCTCTATCACAATAGTCTCATACAACCGGTGTTCATATCTGTTTTCATTTGGTAGGTGTTGAGTGAATACGTGTCTTTATTCCTCCATAGAAACTGTCATGCCTTGTTAAACAAGTCCTTTCAGCTGACGTCTGGATGCGAGTGGACGGAAGTTCAGCTAAACTACTTCGCTCAGTGGTTTGGGTGTGTGTTCGGACTCTGTCAGTGGTCGGTCTGTGTAATAAGCGTGAAGTGAGCAACGCACTGACTCATCGACCCTTGCTTGCTTTTTTATTTCTTTTTTGTGCCGCAGAATTCTGGATTGTAAATGTTGCCGTTGCACAAAGTAATCTCTTGCATTGTTTCACAGCCTCAGATCATTGGCTTCTGGTGTGAATATGGTGGATAGACTGGTGTCACCCTTATTTAATGTTTGAATATGGGTTAGAGTTTCTTCTAGCTTTAGGGGGTTGTGTTTGTGTGTGTGTCTGTGCCCATGAGTGGGTGTGAGCGCGAGTACTTCTCTGTTAGTTACTTAGACACATTACATAAGGCGCTGAACAATTTATGTAATGCTTGGCCCTCTGTCTCTGCCTTTTAACTTTAGCAGATTGGGCTGGGTTGTGGTAGTCAGGGCCGGCCTGAGCAAGGCAGTCCTGAGAAAGCTCAGTAGAGTATCAACAGTGTCTTACCGAATGGCACTAGAGCACACTTGCTGAAAGGTTTTGGAAAACACGGATCAATATGAATATTCTGCATAATCTCCAGACCATCTGCCTCCTGCACACTGAACATGACTGCACGGTTAAGCAGTCTCTTGTTGAGGGAAATCTAGAGCTGCAGACCCATAACGGAACGTGACTTGAAAGACACAAATGTGCCCAAGCATATATCATGAAAAAAAAAAAAAAATCTGCTATCTGATTGGCTGCTTTCATGTTCAGAGGGTACCGTGTTGATTTAATGAGTGCTTTTTTTTTTTTTAAAGTGCCATTATGTTAGTTTAGCTTACAAGTTATCCAGATATCAAATTTTACATTTTTTTAGATACACTAGTGTTTGAAAGCTTGGGGTCGGGAAGATTTAGTTTTCAGCAGGGACGCGTTAAATTGGCCAAAACGGGACAGTAAAGAAATCTATCATCAAGTTACAAAAGATTTCTATTTCAAATAAATGCTGTTCTTCTGAACATTTCATACGCAATTGCACATAGTGTAAAATAAAGTGCAACCATGAAATGTTTCTTGAACTACATATTAGCATATTTAAATGATCTCTGAAGGATCATGTGACACTGAAGACTGGAATTGTGATGCTGAAAATATAGCTTTGCCATCACAGGAATAAATGCATACATTTTAAAATATATTAAAATAGAAAAGTTTATAGGTTAGGTTATTTTAAATCAATATAATTATATTTCACTGTTCTTACTGTATTTTGATGAAATAAATGCAGCTATGGTGAGCATAAGAGAGTTTCCCCCAAAAAACTGACCTTAAATGTTTTCTGTACAACCATCTCACCACCATTTAGGTAATATATTTTTTGGAGGGTTTAATCTTTTTCAGATAACACCTGGCCATAAACAACTAAAAAATGAACTGTGGTTGGTCATGTTACATGGCGCTCAGTCACTATTTTCCCATCTAAGTAGGCGGTTCTTGGCCAGAAAAAGCTGCAATGAAGACCAGACCAGACTTTTCACTGTCCTGTTTGGGTACACTAGACTAACACATACTCAGCTCGTTGTCTGTTCATTTATGATATACTTTCAGCTCCCAATAAGATCACAGTACTCTCGGTTTAACACATTTTATTATTTAAATCAATTCTGCATGTTTTCCCTCAAAATCAGTGCAGAAAAGGTGAAAAATGTCCATAGATTGTGACTGGGCTTACACATGACCCCTGATTATCTCTTGAGTCTTGACTGTGCGGAACCTTCCTGTTGTGCATATATGTAGTGCATCAGAGAAGAAGAGGGAAAGGAAGGCTGGGGTTAGTGAGTCAGCATGTGAATGATGACACTCCTGCACACTGCCTACACAAATACTCAAACAGCACGCTGCATACCCCAGACTCATCACCATATTTAAGCAGTCTTGCATAGCCGGAACTTGACTAAACGGCATACAGCCTGGTCCACATTGGAACCGTGCATTTAGACAGGAATAGATTGCCTGACCAACCAGAAACTGATCAACCACAGTTCATTTCACAGTTCAGTTCAAAATGCATTCATTACATTTTAGATAAAATTATTTTTTTGTGAATTAATAGGTCATTTTTAAATTAAAAATATAAAGGATTAGTTCACTTTAAATGAAAATTACCCCATGATTTACTCACCCTCAAGCCATCCTAGGTGTATATGATGTTCTTTTTTCAGAGCAATACAATCAGAGTTTTATTAATAATCACCCTGATGCTCCTAAGCTTAATAATGGCAGTGCACGGAAATCACCTGTTTGCAACTCAAGAAATTATATCCATCCATCCATCCATCCATCATAAACGTACTCCACACAGCTTTGGGGAGTTAATAAAGGCCTTCTGAAGCGATGCATTTGTGTAAGAAAAATTTCCATATTTAACACGTTATAAAGTAAAATAACTAGCTTTCGGCACACCACCTTCCATATTCGACTTAAGAAGAAAGTGTAACTCCTCCCACAGTTCAAAACACTTACGCTACGTCCTACGGCATCAGTTACACTTTCTTCTTTAGTCGAATATGGAAGGTGGTCTGCCGAAAGCTAGTTATTTGACTTTATAATGTGTTAAATATGGATATTTTTTCACGTCGCATTGCTTTGCTTTATAAGGTTTATTATTAACCGCCCGGAGCCGTGTGGAGTATGTTTATGATAGATGGTTGCACTATTTTGAGATTCAAACAGGTGGTTTCCATGCACTGCCATTATAAAGCTTGGGAGCATCAGGGAGCATCGCATTATTAATAAAACTCTGATTGTATTTGTATGAACAAAGAACTTCATATACACCTAGGATGGCTTATAAGAGTGATTAAATCATGGGGTAATTTTTATTTTAAAGTGAACTAATCCTCTAAAGGCATTTTCAAACTTTACATATATTTATTTATATTTATAATATTTAATTATATCTATTTCCAATTCAGTTAATTTGATGAATTCCAACTGTTTCCAGAAAGATCGATGAAAAACTCACAGTGATGATGAATCACAGTTCAATTTGTTTGTCACTCAGGGCAGGTTTTTCTGAAATAGAGAATACCACAAGCATAAAAAGACAAGCATAAATTAATGAATTAATTTATATTCATTCTTAAAATATTACATACATTTTAGTTATTTATAAATAAACCCAATTATTTGTATTAAATTTTGCATAATTTAATATTTCAATATATTTATCATCCCAATACCCAGAATACCTGAAAACTCTGTGTGTTTTTACTCCTGGGTGTAGAGTCAGCCAATCAAATTAGACCTTGCCAGATTGAGAAAGTTCTTCCAGTTATGTGTGCTGTGTGCATCAGACGCTCAGTGAACGGACCGTGGGTGGTCTGTGGGCGTGCCGTCTGAGGCTGAGACTGTCATCTAAGAGAACACAGGGACAGATACAGAGGCATGCTGGGAGATGGAAAGAAAAGAGAAAGAAGAAGTCGTAATATGGTATTGGGGGCAAAATTAAAGAGATAGAGAGAAAACTCTGTGCTAGTGACAATGTGTTTGCGAGTGTGAATAAGAACCAAGTATTTGTGTGTGTGTGTGTGTGTGTGTGTCGGCATATAGCGAGGCCGAAGGAGCTTTGTGGGAGTCAGATGCATCTGTAGGTTTCCATGGCAACTCTGGGCCAATGCAGTGGTCTGGATTGCTAGAGATACAGTATATGCTATATGCATCACCATCTGAGAGAGCACATATTTCTCATACTGTATATCTCACTGTGTGTCCGGGAATTTTAGTTGTGATGCACTCGAAAAGGACTGCCCTGTCCGTTTAGCATAATTGATGTCGCAAAAACCTGTCTAATACCTTATTAATGAGATTAAGGGAAGTGTGTGACTCAATTAGAACACAAAAGACCTTTGAATTGAGGTGAAAATGTGCTGATAGGTTTGAAAGTATTAGCTTGGAGCCATCTGACTGTATGATCGCTCTGTCTCTTAAGGAATGCCCACTATACTCTCAGTTGCTGCCCACATGAGCACTTTAAAGACTGTAATGTGTTATTCTGTCTGTGTGTCTCTGCAGGCTTCCTCGCCAATCCCAACATCCTGCACCCTTTGAATCTTAACACATCAGCGCTGCAGATCTACAAAATATCACCCTCTTTGCTCTCATTTTCTGTGTCCTGATGGATTGGAAGCGGCCAGATCCCTCGTTCTGTTGACCCTCGGGGTGAGGGGGTTGAGTAGAGAGGACAGAATTTCTCCAAATACACTATAAGTGTCTGGCTGCCATTGTCCCGGGTCCCTCCTCTGATGGAGAGTTAGAAGAGCGGGAGGAACTACCGGGGAGGGAGTGGAGTGGAGGAGCAAATTCGAACCCAATAAATCTCAAGCTAAGAATCGTCACAAAGACTGACCTCACGTTGCTGAAACCTCCTGGACGAGAAGTAGTCATATAGATCAAACATCGTCGACCGAACACATTAAGACTCAAGATGTCCACCACAGCGACCATGGGTGAGATGGCCAACAGCGCAGTGGAGTTTTACCCAAAGCGGGGTGGAGGAAGTGCAGAATCCAACCATGCTGGTGACTTTGGGGTGTCGTTGGATGAGCTCCGGTCTCTAATGGAGCTGAGAGGAGCCGAGGCCTTGCAGAAAATTCAGGAGAGCTTTGGAGATGTAGAGGGCCTATGCCAGAGACTCAAGTCTTCCACCAGTGATGGTGAGAGAAATGTTTTACTTATTTTCTGTCTTGATTTCTTGACATCTCAGTCAGTTTAAATGTACCCCCCCCCCCCCCCTAAACTCTTAAAAGTAAAGCTTCCAAAAAGGGGTTTTAACAGCATTGTCATAGATGAACAATTTTGAGTTCCCCAAAGAAACTTTCAGGGAACAGTTCTTAAAGGATTAGTTCACTTCAGAATGAAAATTTCCTGACAATTTACTCACCCCCATGTCATCCAAGATGTTCATCCCTTTCTTTCTTCAGGCAAAAAGAAATTAAGGTTTTTGAAGAAAACATTCCAGGATTTTTCTCCACATAGTGGACTTCATTGGGGATCAATGGGTTGAAGGTCCAAGTTGCAGTTTCAATGCAGCTTCAAAGGCTTCTACACAATCCCAGACGAGGAATAAGGGTCTTATAGCAAAACGATCTATTTTCTAAAACAATCATTTTCTAAAAAGATCAATTCTGAAGTCTTGCACTAGCTCTGAATTACCGACGCATATGTAGCAAATGTGCGAAGACTAAGTCAAACGGCCTTTACACACACACACACAAAAAAGTTAAATGATGTAGGAAGATTTTGAAGTTGAAAATGAGAAAATGGAAATGAGATGGAGTTTTAAATTTTTTTTGCCTATGTCATGCATGACCTTTACAACATGACTACGTTATGTGTGGACACGCATTGCTGAGCTAGTGCAAGACAAGCATTTGTGGTTAAAAAGTATATAATTTTTTTTAGAAAATGACAGATTGTTTCGTTATAAGACCCTTATTCCTCGACTGGGATCGTGTGGAGTACTTTGAAGCTGCATTGAAACTGCAATTTGGAACGGACCTTCAACCCATTGGTCCCTGATGAAGTCCACTATATGGAGAAAAATTCTGTTTTCCTCAAAAACCTTCATTTCTTTTCAACTGAAGAAAGAAAGATATCGAACATCTTGGATTATATGAGTTTGAGTAAATTATCAGGAAATTTTAATTCGGGAGTGAACTAATCCTTTAGAATAGAACATTAGA
This sequence comes from Opsariichthys bidens, assembly GCA_037194245.1. Classification (NCBI taxonomy): domain Eukaryota; kingdom Metazoa; phylum Chordata; class Actinopteri; order Cypriniformes; family Xenocyprididae; genus Opsariichthys; species Opsariichthys bidens. Next base: position 14,174,809 of record CM074285.1, on the reverse strand, counting down.
ATAACTTTTAATAATCTTTTTCCACTATAAAGAACCTTTTATGGAATGGAAAGGTTCCATTGATGTTAAAGGTTCTTCATGGAACCATCGATATAGACGAAGAGTGTACCTCATTATTTCTCATCAGATGTAGCATGTTTATCTTCAAGCTGCGCCTTCAAAGATGCCTTTAAACCCCAAATATTTCCCTTTCGTACCTTCTCCATTCTCTTTATTTCTCTCTCACCTCTTCACACTATTTGTCCACCACCTCTTTCTCTGTCTCACTCGGCCAACTTCCCACTCTGGGTGCACGCGTCGTGTTGGGTTGCTAGGTGACGGCGCTGTCGGTGGTGAGGTGGGTGTAGAAAGAGGGGTTACTGGGTAAACAGTGTTGAAGAGACTCACTCACTAGAGTCAGTGACTCGAAAGGTCCCTGCAGTGATCACAATTCTTGGCATATCCATCCATCCTCTTCTGACTCGTAATTGAATGTGTTGCTGTGATGTTTTATACGCTATGATGACTGCAGATGAGAATTTAGATAGCAGAGGAGATAATGCTCAGTCATGAGAAACAGATAAACTCCATAAAACTCAAATTGAATTGTACTGATTGAGAATATTTATAGTTTTATGATGAAGCTATTGCTTATGGTTCTTTTGTCCCTTCAGATGTCTTTTAATATGTTTTTTGGAATGTTCATGGTTAGTTTCTAGGTATGCACTGATGTAAAATAATTATTTTCATGTTATGGCCGATATTAAAACTTTTTTGTTTAAATGAAAAATAAGTTGATCATTTTTACTTGTATAGAACAATGAATTTTGGATGGATGAAATGATATTCATTTCGAGATATGCTAAAGATTATATTTAATATTGTTTTTAAAATATTTAACGTTAACTTTAAGTGAGTGTTACTGTATATGTAAAAATAGGGAAAATGGAAAATGAGCAACTAACTATCAAATTATGACAATACCGATTAAATAAAAAAAAATCTGATATCAACAGATGGTATAGACATTGTGCATCCCTATTAGTTTCCTTTAAGAACATCTTGTATTGTTTTGTTTTTTAGAGGGGTCATGTTGTGATGGCACGTAAATTTTAGCATCAGGAAATTACTATTTTATTCCTTATTCCTTAATGCTTTTTCATAGCTCATTGAACTATTAGATTTGTCTCTGATGTTCTCCCCTGATTCCTTAGGAGAAATGCAAAATGTTGGCATATAGTAAAAGAACAGAACTGTGAAATTAATGTGGATATAATTTTAGTCTTGGAAAAACTGATGAGAAATCAGTCATTTCGTTTTGAAATTTCTAGTTTTGCTATTGACTTTTTGTCAAATCTGAGCACAGATTGTGATATTGCTTGAGGAGAGAGATGTGAGATTACTAAGCAAAAGTTTCAATTTGCTCTTCATTTCATCTCATTGGTGACTTGAATCATCTGAGATATTACCGAGATTTCATGTGTGATTTTATTCCCTGCAGGATGTCAGTGAGGGGTGAATGCCTACTGTGCAGTTTTTGCTTGGTTTTTCTAGTACTGCATCCTGCTGTGGTGAAAAAACCATCTCACCCCCTACATCCACTTTAAGGCCAGAAACATACTCTTCGAACATAAGCAAACAGAGACCCAAATGTTTAGCCAGTTCCCCATTGTACACACTTATAAACATTCTTAAATTACTGTAGCACTAAGAAACCTTAGTGCTCAAGGGGACGATAGAGTTACCTTCAAATATCTGTCATTAAACCAAAGGTTTCATTTTTCTGGTTTCAACTAGCTAGAAACATATTGACATGCCCAGTTAGAGTCTCTTCAAACTGCTTCGCCATGACAGAAGTTCACCTGAAAGAGAAAGATGACAATAGAAGACAGTTTAGCAAAGTCTATGGAAGAGTTCAGGAATAGCAGTGGTTGTCAACCTTTTTGACTCCAAATCTCCCATTGTCGGTCACAACTAGGCTAATGCAGAAGCAATCGTGATTAGTCCATTGCTATCTAATACATTTTTAGAACACACTGATGCATGAAATTGAGCTTGCGTAGCTGGAAGCATTTGCGTCTTCGAGAGTGAATTTTGTTATGGCCCTGTTTTCCACATTCTACCTCTTGGGGGCAGTATGATGTTAAAATGGGATTGGCTGGAGACTTAATTGTTAATTAGTTAATGTGTGGGTGGAAAGTATAAAAGTTTGCAGTAGTCTGCTCAACAGAACTTGCTCTGGTGGAACTTGGTTCTCCAGAGAAGTCATCTGCGCCATCTCCCTTTTCTTTTGTTTGAATATTTATCAACATTTATTGCCCCATTGGATCGTTATTTTCTTTTATAGTTTAATCCCAAGACATGGAGTTATTCTTGTAACTTAAAATTTTCTTTGTAAATAAATAATCATATAATTCAAATAGTTTGTGTGTGTAATCCTCTTTATTTGACAGCTTGGAACGAGTTGGCTGTGACTATATGCCTTGAAAAATTTCTTCAGCCGATTGGTTGACCATATAGTTTGGAAGAAGATTAGAAGTATACAAACAAAGAACAAGCCAAGTTTGATTTGATTATTTTTTTATCCTTAACAGTTAATAATCAAATTCTCATCATCAGTGCCATTAAGCAGGAAGCCATCTTGTGTGAGTTTTTTAAACTTCATCCTATTGAAGAAAGAGCAGAAACTAAAAAGCACCATTACAATATTACATATCACTCTTATTGGAATTATTTCATTTATTTATTTAAATATCAGAATGAAAAAAAAAAGTGCTAGAATCTATTATTTCATTCATTAGACATTTACTTAAAGGGTTACTTCACCCAAAAATGAAAAACTCTGTCATCTCTGTCCCCATAAGACTTTCACTCATCTTTGAAACACAAATGAAGACAGTTTTTTATGAAACCTGAGAGATTTATGTCCTTTCATTGAATGTCAATTATCCCAAAACTTTGAATGTTCAAAAAGTTGATAAAAACATCATAAAAAGAATCAATATGAATCAAGCTGTTTTATCTAGGTCTTCTGAGGAGACATGATCACTTTAAAGGCGTAATTTACCCCTGGCAAGATGGGGTTTTAATAAAACTCGGCTGTCTATGCAGTAGAAAGGCTACATAACTAAAGAAAACCGGAAAAAAACTTCAACACCCATAATCCACTGGGCTCAAGCTGACTGTCTGTTGCCAGGGATACAAAAATATGTAAGTATGTTGTGTAGTTTTACTAAAAGCCCTGGGGCTGATAAATAAGCCGAGAGATCTGGATGCAGGTAACAATGAGAAAGAGTACATATTGTTCATTTATATATACTATGACACATGATCCATTTGTATTTCTTTATGAACGTTTTGAACAGTCAAAAGTTTTGGTTGTGTGGACTTTAAAATGAGGAACAGAAGTCTCAAAGGTTTTCATTATTTTTTGTGTTTTGAAGATGAAGGAAAGTCAGATGGGTTCGGAACAACATGAGAGTGAGAAGATGATTGCAGAACTCTCATTTTTGGGTGAACTATCCTCAAGTAATTTTTGTAGCGACAGTTGGAAAATATGGAAATGTGGTTGTTAGATGTTGCCCTTCTGTGTAAAAGCCCTTTCAGGAGTTACACCTAAAATACACTTACACAAAAGGTTTAGAAACCTCCATCGGTGTAATGGTTGAGAAGACGTGAAAGCTTTCAGACCAGCTATATGTATGGAGATAGCCAACAGCTGTCATCAGGAACTGCTCTGTTGACAGGTGATAACAAAACCTGATGCTTCTGATGCTAATAGTCATACAATAAATGGAGTTTGCCTCTAAGTGCAAGTAGAAGCAGAACTAATCCTGTTACGTGGCCATGACAAAGCAGAGACAACAGGAGAGGAGAGGAAACCAGAGGGGGTGGAGATGAAGTGATGCTGAATAAGGCTGACACTGTGAAGATGAGGCCCTGAAAATGGAAGTCCATTAGTGCCTCTCTATCCTCTCCAGCAATGCGTTTCAGTTGAGCTTCAGCGTGCGGACCGCAGATCCGCGGATCTCAGCCTGCAATAAACACTATTTTCAGTGCAGGGCGTGGACGTATCAATCTATCAGCCTGAACATACACAGACACCTGTTCTGCTGCAGCAGGACATGGAGATCCTAGAGCAATGGGGGTGGAGGGTGGAAAGAGAACGAACAAGAGAAGCGAAAGAGAGAGAGGGAGGTTAGGAAGGAATGGAAGGAGAGAGAAGGAATTCTGGTACAGCTTGCCGCATTGTCAAGGACACACCAAGGGGAGATGGCGAGAGAGAGTGAGTGAGTTGGGTGGGGGGAGAAGGAGGTGGGGTGTTTGAAAAGCAAGAGATTCTTTAAAGCGAAAGGATGCGGGCATGGCTACTCAGCAGTTTTTTTTAAAGGGACAGTTCATCTAAAAATGAAAATCCTGTCTTCATTTGCTCACCCTCCTGTTGTTCCAAACCCGTATGACATTCTTTCTTCTGTTGAACACAAAAGGAGAAATTTTGAAGATGTGCTGGTCGCTCTTTTCCATGCATTTACAATGAATGGGGACTGGAACTTTAGAGCTTCAAAATAGACACAAAAGTATCGTAAGAGTGGTTCATTTGACGTTTGTTGTACATTATTCCATGTGTTCTGAAGTCATACAATAGCTTTGTGAGAAACAGACTGAAATGCATTTATTTTGATTTAATGATTTTTTTTTCTTTCTTTTTCATTAATAACCCCCTCTGGCAAGTTGCAGTTAACTAGTAAACTAGATTCATATATGAATTGTAACCGGGATCAGTCCGAATTATTTCGGACATTTCGGATATGTGAACCAATCAGTCAAATGACTGAAAAGATATATTTCAGGAAAACGTCATGATTACTATTGTTCCCTCGTTCACTGAAGAAGGGAAAGGAAATGTAACGTCAGAACTGAACTGATGAATTGAGATCCCAATGTCAAACGTGACTGACTGAAAGGGATTGTCTCGAAACATATGAAACCCTTGTTCCCTGGAGGGAACGGAAATATTACGTTTAACGAGACTGGCTGGAAGGGAACAATCAGATATAACTGCTTTTCTCAATAATGTGCAAAGAATAGCTGGGTGAAATTTTCAATAAATAATGGCTTAAATTTCAGTACTTTAGATTTTCAAAACACTGACATTTCTTAAAAGTTGAGTTGCTTGCATCCCTCTATACTGTCGGTCGTTCAGCTTTCCTCTCGTAAAACAGTTAAATATTAATGTTTAGCCTCTAATTTCCTAGTCTTCTGTAAACAGTAAGACCCACCTTCTTTGATTTGATTGACCATCTCACTCATTTTGACATTGACGACCACTGTTAGACTTTGAGACGACACAACCTAAAACTTTCAAAACTTTCTGTCATCCAAATAACAAGCAGAGCTGCGTGTAATGGTGTGCACCAGAGCAGCATCAAGAATATAAAATATTGAGGGACAATGTGGCCATTTCTAATTTTTGGGTCTTGTCCCACTAAATGTCCATGTTTATATATTTAACAATAAACTATACTCTACATTTCATACAGTTATATGTATCATATCTTCTACATTTAAAATTTATAATGAACAACTGCTACACAAAGAGCATTTGACTTACCCAATGCAGAGGAAACTGCCTCTTTTCCGAGTTGCATAGATGTTGATAGTGGAAGCGTCAGAGTTAGAGCCCCCTCTCTTTAAGTTGAGGGTTCACAAAAAAAAACCCATTAATAAATATCCATTTAGTTTAGTTAGCCTGTAATTTAGCATAAGCCTAAACTGTGACGGGAACAGAATAAGAAGAGTCCTCTCACGTACCGCGATATGATGCACGATTTAGGAGGGAATGGGTTTCTTGGATTTTTAGTAGAGTATTTTAACTGATTTAACCCTAATTTACTCATTCTACTCCCTAAAATAACTTTTTTATCATTTGAAACTTTGAAATCTATCATTTATTTTTATTCAATAGCTCCCACAAAATCGTAAATGCTCTGGTCTGGGCCTGGACCCCCAAACTCCACCATGGTTTAATTCATCAAACTCACCAAAAGATTATTTTTACACAAACGATTCCTTCTCAAATCAGCTGCTTTTCTCATGAATGTGCCAAGGATACTAGAAATATTTTCAATAAATAATGACTTTCAGTGTTCCAGAAATATAAGTCTTTTTCTCTCACCATACTATCATATGACTTCCAAGACAGTGCATGGTTTGTACAGATCACTTTATGATACTTTTAATGTGCTTTTATGTCCTTGTTGAAGCTTAATAGGTCCCCATTCTTCGTACTTTAATGGAAAAGACTAAAATTTCTAATATTCTCTTCAAAATATATCTTTCTTTTTTTATCAGGTTTGGAGCTACACGAAGGAGCGTCAATAATTTGCGGTAAAATTTTACAATTTGTTAACATTGGTGAATGCATTAGATAGCACACCAACAATGAGCAATATTTCTTAAAACATTTTAATCTTCGTTAATGTTAACAAAATTACAGTTGCGTCAAAATGTATTTACTAATGTCAACACATACAACTTCTGATTAATTAGTAAATGATCGTGAAGTTAGCATTAAGAAAATAAATGCTGTCAAAGTTTGTAAGTTTATGTTAACTAATGTGAATAAATGGAACCCTATAGTAAAGTGTTACCAAATTTCCATTTTTTAGGTGAATTATCACTTTAATTATTCACCCCTTCTTCAGATGGCATGAGTTTGTCATCTTTGTTCATCTTCTGTCCTTCTTGACTCTCTCTCTCTCTCATACATCCACTTCTCATCTAGAGTGTGGTATAATCATGCATTCAGTAATGGTAAGGTTTAGTGCTGAGTGCGGGTATGGAGTGACTGTGATCAGTGTATAACCCTCAGGTGCTCTTGCCAACAGTTGGCCTGATGATCTGACTCAGTCGTGGTATACATACCAGCCCATACATTTCTCATTTGCCCACTTACAGTGTTTTCTGGTTGGATTGTCCTGTCCTTATACGTCCCTGAAGCATGTTCAATGCACACACACACATGCACATTCATAGACTGACGTCAATAGTGCCTCATTCAGCTGAGCTGTAATGCTGGGTTTCACTCCGGGTGACTCTACTGACTTCAACACTGACTGAAAATATCATGAATTTCCTCTCCAGCTCTAAAAGACTCACTGTCTGCAAAAACAGCTTTCACAGCGGACCAATCAAAAATCTATTATAAGTTTCTGCACCGAATCAATGACATCATCTGTAGCTGGGCGAAAAGGTGCCCGAAGACAGGAAGTTGAAGTACGGCACAATTTGTGCTTGATGTCTTCATCGCCATGGAAACTGCAAAAATCTATGAAAGAGTGAAAGAGTAAGAGAAAGACTCAGAAAGACTGAAAGACATAGATGGCTAGGGAAAGAGGAAGCGGGGGGGGGGGGGGGGGGGTTGGGGCACATTAAATGCAGTGTGTCTCATGTCTTCATATCTATTTCTCGTCATGCTTCCTGTCTTCTCTCAGCCCCTCATTCTATATAGCAGCCTTTTGAAATGAGCAGAAATATGAGATTAATCATTTACATCAGAAATTCAATATATGTGGCTCAGTCTGACTCGCATCTCCTCTTACTTTGGAACAATCTGCTTAAACAAACCGTTACATTATAACACACCGCGCTAGGGTCATTATTGTCTGTTGGTTCTGTTCTGTTGTATCATACACACATGTGGCATTGGTGACCCTCATTTGAATCTTTGAGATTGTAAAATGGCTAAATGTGTTTTTGAAATTCATGGTGATAATAGGAAAGGGAAGCAGTGCATAATGTTATTAAAGGTGTCAATTAGCTCCGTGGTGTATTCAACGCCAGTGTGTTTGTTTTTGTGTGAAATGGTATTGGAGTTGTTCACAGCAGGAACCTGAACTTTTGGATTAACACTGAAAACTAGGGCAGCATGATTTTCTGTGATACTTTGCATAAAAGCACCAATATGTTAAAATCTGGTGACTTTTGGAATAGTATTTTTACATTTTCTTGAGCTGACTGTATAGCTATAGCCTAAACAGTTGTACAGTTAATATTCACTTGTTCATGCAAATGGTCGGAAACTAAACGGGTAGTTTACTTTTTATACAAGAGTTCAGCTGCATCTTTTCCACTACATTTCTTCATGTATTTAGCGACCATTGGCTTACAATAAATGCTATATGTTAACATTTGTCTTGAAATTTTGAAAAGCACTCTTAGTTCACACGATAGAAACCAAATCTGAGTATTAATCTGAGTATTAATTGTCAGGTAGTTTCATTTTAGTCTTTCTGAGTCTGAACACGATATACGCTGTCTAACAGTCCCTCCCTAAATATAAGCAAAAAAACATTTCCAGTTTCAAGACCTGTATGTTCTTCAGTATTAGTTATTTCAGACTTTTAGTTAGCTTGTAACATTGTTTTTATCATTTAAATTTAGATTATAGTTATATTATTTTAATATATTAAACTTTTTTTTTTAATTCAAGAATTTTTTAAGTCATCCTTAGAAGTTTGCAGAGGCCCCCTGGTTTGAGAATCACTGTTGTAAAGGCAGGAATACACTACACAAATTTTTGCCCTGATTTTCAATGTCAGTGCTATTTGTTGAAGTTCAGAGCCAGTCTGCAGATTTGCATTCAGAGCAACTTGAAAGTCAGGTAGTGTTTGATTCTCGTTTAGTTTATGATGCCCAGTTTTTTCCTCTGGAATCATTTTCCGAGTCTCCAAGCGCCTAGAAATATTTTTATATTTTAATGTCATTAGTTTAGTTAACATTCACATTTATTTTTTAAATATGGAGATTAATAAAATCAAATGAATAGGAACGCCCTTCTCTCAGGTGGTATTCAGGGATATATCCGTCATTAGGGAAATATTAAGGATTTATCAGTAAAACTTTACAGTGCCCTTGTCAAAAGACTTTAGCTTGGTCCAAAGATGCTTCTTGCCAAAAGACATTAGGGCTTAGAGACTGTTAAAATCCAGACTGCAGACAGCTAACACAAACATCTTGTTCTGAATGGCCTTTTAAAAACAACGTGTCCTGCATTGGGTGAAGTTGAATACACAGGATGCTTTGAAACAGGAAAGTCCCGGGCCCTGTGATGAGAGCGGCACACTAGGTTCCTCTAAGGTCAGATGATTTATTGTCAAGCTATATGTCAGTGTCATTATTCTAACATTATTTTCGTAGCTTATTACGAAATAAAAAGTCTCTCACCTCAGAAAAAAGACATTCCTATCGTGTGTGTGTGTGTTAGATCTTATCTGTGCTCGTAGCGCGCACTCTTCAAGTGCACGCGCAAATGCGGCGGCGCGCGCTGTATATCACTTCAAAGATAATGCACAAGAGAAACTACGAACTGGAACGTCACAGTTTGATTGACAGGTGATCTGACCAATCATAACTCCGAATCCGCCATTTTGTCTGACAAAGCAGTCAGGGGAGTTAGTAGATTAAAACTTGTTGTTAAAACTTGAACTTAAAATATTGTGTGTACTCACGTCTTTCCACGCTTGAAACAACATTCCTTCTGATGTCCGTTCATGTTTATTTGATGCTATAAATGAACTAGTATGAAGAGATGGTTGAACTGAGGAGCTACAGCGATCTGTCACACATTTAAGAGCCACTTTACGGTATTTATTGCTTAAACTTCTTTAAAAAATTACAATATATTAAATTTGAAACCGTTTCATATGTCTGTCGACGCTTTGTCAGTGTCCTCTTTGCTCCGGGATGTATTTTTCACAGCGTGATGTGTGGCGTGAGAGCGCATGGCTTGTCGGACATAGCAACAGTAACTAAAGGGGGCGGGGCTTTTGTGAAGGGTCAATTATAAGTCATGAAAAAAGTAAAGTACTTCGCCAATAAATCGTGTATTTGGTACGTCCTGTGTTAGCTGGGAAGGATATGCATGCAGTTATGATCTACTAGGTTCATTCTATTTTTGAGGAGCACTTTCTATTGACGGTTCACGTTGGTATTGTGTATTTACCATGGTAAGTATTGTTTCTGTAAGTATTGCCTTACCTTATACTGTTTATTCCTCAGTATTAGTCATACTCATACAGTAATATACTACAGTAATAATATAATATAACACTTGTGTGTGTCAATAATCTATTATATATATATATATATATATATATATATATAACTCCTAAAAACGTGAGTCGTGACTTGAGCATGGAGAAATGTGGGTCCCATGGTCAAACCAGTTGAGAACCACTGCTCTGTGGTACAATTTACCCTCCTTATTAGTCTCAGGCTGAACGTCTGATGCATAGGGAGCACAAAATTAGAAACACTTTAGAAGTTTCTAAGTCGTTATCTGATTGGATGAATTTTACAGGATTTCCGGGAGACGTGTGTTGCTTTCTTTAATAGCTCACCTGGAAACAAAGCTGCTGTGAGGCCAAACCCCCTCATGGAAGAAAAAAACCATTGTGTTTACAACTGTAACAATTAGCGTTTATCAGGATCAACTACACGCTGGACTTTCAAAAGTATGTGTAGTTTACAGCATAAACTCTTTAAAATATATCCAAGCATTTTAGATAGCAATCTGTTATTGTAGGGACATCAAAGTTACGTTTTCAATGCCCATAAAAGTGATGCTGAACAAAACAAACTGATTTATCGCTTCACATGTCAGTCAGATGGCCTCAGGGCGGTCCTTGGACAATGAAAGCAGCCATGGATTTCAGACCTTCTGCTGACTTCTAGCTACACAAAACTATTGGCCTGGAACAGAGGGTGCCCACCATTAAAAAATTGTGATGACCCTGGTTTGACTCGTCTTCCTTTCCTTTTAGGTTTGTCAGATAACCCAGCAGATCTGGAGAAGCGCAGACAGACATTTGGACAAAACTTCATACCCCCGAAAAAGCCCAAGACCTTCCTTCAGCTGGTGTGGGAGGCATTACAGGACGTCACCCTCATCATCCTGGAGATTGCAGCCATCATCTCCCTCGGCCTGTCCTTCTATCAACCACCCGGACACGAGGCCGAGGGTGAGAGAGAGAGGGAACCTAGACAGAGAGAGAAAGACAGGGATGTTAGAAGGATGAGGTGTGTAGAGGAAGGGAGTTAAAGGGATGTGTGGGTTGAGGGAGGAGGGAATGACGGATAAGAGAGTGGGAGGGAAGAGAGAGAGAGAACTGAATCAAGGGAGTGTGGGAGGAAAAAGGTGAGAATGAAGGTGAGAAAATGGACTGAGAAAAGAGGATGTCAAGCAGGAATGTAGAAAGAGAGAAAACAAGAGGGAGGAGTTTCAGGGTGCTGGGAAAAATAAACAGTACAAGATGTAGTTTTGTGGAAAAGAATTTTGAAAGTTACGTATTGAGCGCTGCATAATGTAAACGTCACTCTGCATAAGGAAGGGGTAATGTACAACAAGCTGATCATTGTAAAATGCAAAATAAACCTTGGCAGGGTGATCACATCTCTGAAGCGGTCAATTTTTGAAATAAGAAAAGGTAGAATTGAAATAAAGGCTGCATTTATTTGATCAATAATACAGTTAAATAGTCATTTTATGAAATATTTTTACAATTTAAAAAACTGTTTTCTATTTTAATATATCTTAAAATGTAATTTATTCCTGTGTTGGCAAAGCTGAATTTTCAGCATCATTAGAAATCATTCTAATATGCTGATTTGCTGCTCAAGAAACATTTCCTATTATTATCATTGTTGAAAACAGTTGTGCTGCTAAATAGTTGAACTTAATAGTTGAACTAAGTTCTGTGTAAACATTTTTTGTGGATTTTTTTTCAGGATTCTTTGACAAAATAACTTTGAAATAGAAATATTTTGTAACATAAATTACTGTTTAATTTAATTCACATTTTGAATGGTAGTGTTATATTTAAAAAAAAAAACAGTTTTACTACAGTCTGCTAATCGTTTTGAGCTGAAAGAATGCGGCAAACTCACATTGGTATGAGGCAATTTGTTGATTCTGTAATATATCTTATGTTTAATACGATTAAAATATATTTTATGCCTTTGATGATGTTTAAAATAAATTAATTACCATATTTCGATGATGAATAATAAATACGCAGAGTGGTTTTCTGTAATTATTAATTAGGCACAAAAAATAGTGCCCATAAATAGTCTCAGTTTTGGGGTCCATGTAGAATAGGAATAGGATCAACAACGTGTTGGTGCTACGAGCAAAGATGAAATATCCAGTTTTTAGGTTATCATACCAAAATATTTGATTAATCAGAATCAAGTATGCAAGACAGCCATGAAATTGTGACCTTAACACCTCTACAGGTTGTGGGAACGTGTCAGGAGGAGCTGAAGACGAGGGGGAGGCAGAGGCAGGATGGATTGAAGGTGCAGCCATCCTGCTATCCGTCATTTGTGTGGTGCTGGTGACCGCTTTCAACGACTGGAGTAAAGAGAAGCAGTTCCGGGGACTGCAGAGTCGCATCGAGCTGGAGCAGCGATTCGCTGTGGTACGCAATGGAAACGTCATCCAGATCCCCGTTGCTGAGATGGTGGTTGGGGACATGGCACAGGTCAAATACGGTGAGTCTCTTGTTCTGCTGAGCCCAGAGAATGGAATGAGTGCTGAGATTAGGCTTAGCTCATTTAATATGAGGAAGGTGTGGATTAACACAGATGCATTTTTAGAGTGATGTTCACATTTCCACAAATCACAATGGAAACTCATTTGTTGATAATGTACCCAGTGTAATACAGCATTATTAGTAGGAACAGTAAATGCTTTTGGGGATATTACGGATGCCCCGCTGATCATGTGATATTTATTTGTCCTAATTTAATTTCCTCTTTCAGGTGACCTCCTACCTGCTGATGGGGTCTTGATCCAGGCAAATGACCTTAAAATCGATGAGAGCTCTTTAACCGGTGAATCAGACCATGTGCGGAAGTCAGCTGACAAGGACCCCATGCTTCTCTCTGGTAAGTGTGCGTACATGTGTGGGTCATGGATGTTGCTAGACCCTATTTAATAAGGTATTCAGCATCTCAAATCACCTGTTTCTCCGTGATTCTAATCTGTATCCAAATTAGAAAACTTGGTAACACTTTGGTATGGGGAACATGTCATGAAAGACATGAAATGTTTATTGAGGCAATGAAATTGCTTATTAATAGTTAGCAAGGTAGTTGTTGTGGCATTCAAATTTAGGGATGTAGACTATGGTCATGAAGAATAAGGCATTAAAATGTGCATTATGAGTGCTAACAAACTAGTTAAAAGTGAGAATTGTTCCCCCATACAAAAGTGATACCGAAAACAATAAGATTCCTTTTTATTATCTTTAAGGTTCCTTTTTATTATATCTCCATTTTCCCATGTCTCATGTAAATGATCTCTGTTCTAATTAGGGCTGCATGATATATCAAAATGAAACTAACATTGCGACATGGTGCCATTTTCTGCGTCTCTGTTGTAAAGCTGTTTAAACTGTATGTATTTCTAATTTTGTTACATATATTTATTTAATAATAGCTACTATAAAAATAATAATTGTTATTGTGCTTCAGGGATGATGTCAAGTCACCCCTGGTTGCCTCAAGATTTTCCCATGGGTTTTTATAATGGGATTTTTCAATTTGTTACGATACTAAAGCGTTTTACTCCACAATGTAAAGGTACACACACCCTGTAACACTAAACATTTGTTTTGTTTGCTTTTAGTTCTGTCATGTCTTCTTCTCTTCATTTGCCCTCATCGTGTGTTCCTGATTAGTTAACCATCCTCACCTGTTTCTGTTCTCCCTGATTATGTTCTCCCTCATTAGTTCCCTTGTATAATCTCCCTGTTCTGTTCTGTGCTTGTCGGATCTCGTCTATACGTCAGTGTATGTTGTGTTACTTTGTCCATCGGTGTTGGACTTTATCTTGTGGATTAAACTAACCTGTTATCTGAAGTTTTGTTGGATGCCACAAACCTTATTTTACTATAAAAACCTACAGAAAAATCTGCAGAGAAGCACTGGTGAATTAGTCTTCAGGGGTTTGATGTCACGCCTGCAGCACTGTAGTGGGGATGTCGGAATGGGTTTTTTTTTCTGTTCACTTTATGGTTACTGAAATGAGGTTTTGAGTTGGTTCTTATAAAGAGTATAGTGTAAAAACCTAGATTTTGCATTGTTAAGCCTTAAATGGTTCACACTCAAAAAAGTCATTTGAAGCTTTTTAAAATATTTTGATGCACCATTCTAGAGTAATTCATTCTTTCCAAGCTAGCTATTACATTTTTTCTTAATATACAAAATACACTGTACTGTATCTCACAGAAAATATTGCAACATTTTTATTTTTATAATATTGTGCAGCCCTAGTTCCAATGAAATTTCAGAATAAAGTTAAACCTAATATATCACCATTACTGATGTACGTCTTAGTGACAGATGCAATTTTGTTTGTGTGATTGACAATTTTTAAAATACCCAATCTCTTGTGTCCTTGAGTCACTTGTGGACGCTAATATGGTTATCTTTATTACGGGCCTTTTGTGCTGTTAGCAAAGAAGTCACTGTGCATTGAAAGGGATAAAATGATATGTGTAAAATCATTGTTTAAAGGTTGATGCCCATCACTCTACTTGAGACTGGTCAGCCTTTCTTGAAAGTGTCTGAAGTGGCTTTGTATTCTGCTCTAGGCTGCGCTCCTTCAGCTGTCAGTCAGCGGGCACAAAGCATGCTTGGAGCGTCCGCATTCTGTGTGTCAGAATAACTGAGATGCTGCAGTGGCATCCAGATGTTGATAATTAGATCTGAGAATCTCTGTTTCCTGCTGTGAGCACTGGTGCATGCCCTCTCCCTTCCTTCATGCTATTCTTAGACACTTGGGATGATAACTCCATTCTCTTTATGAGGCTGTCCTGCTCTACTGATGATATTACTGAAAAATATCCCAATGATATTTTTGTGAAGTTGATGTATGGAGGCTGTTGTTGTGTGTGCGGTCTGGTGTCTGTGTAAGTCAAATGCTAATGGTGAACTCCAGCAGACCAGCCTGTCTGTGTTTGAAGATATATATAGTCACTGTATATGTGAAAATGTGAAAATAATCAAGGAAAATATGAGTTGCAGGAACTATTGTAACAACTGCCTTTGTTAACACTTAATTTGTTTATCAAATATGAACTTGTGGTTACACTTTATTTTAAGGTGTCAGTGTTACAGTGTAATTATACATTTAAGTACTGAGTAATAATAATTAACTGCATGTATTTACTATAGGTTTAGGATAATGATGAGGGTTTTGTTTAGAGTTAATTGGATGTAACGGTGCATAATTTCTAGTTATTACTGCAGTAACTACATGTAACATGTGTAACAATGACACTAAAATAAAGTGTTACCGAACCTGTTTGCTAAATTTAATGTCTCATTCAGCCAGTAGATTTTTGTTAAGGCGATTATGAATTTATTGTTTAAAATGAATGAAAATCGTTACATTGTTACAAAAAAAACCCTCAAAATAAATTAAGCTAAAAAAAATTTCAACAAATTCTAAAGCTTTAGGCCACTTCACAAGAAAATTAAAATTTTATTTAATTATTATTGTTGTTATTCAATTATTATTTTTAAAATAATTAAAACATTATTATTATTATTGTAATAGAACATTTTAATTTTCTTGTAACCTCATATTTAAATGTGACTATTGTTATTATTTTATTATTATAATAGAAAATTGTCATTTTGAAAAACAGCTATATAAATTAAAATATTATTATCAATAATAATAATGATAATATTAATAATAGTTAATTTATGTAGCTTAAGGTCGTTTTACAAGAAACTTGTTTAATTGTATTGTTTGTAATTAACTTAGACATTATTATTATTATTATTATTATAATTATTATTGTTGTTGTCTATTCACAACCCAGTATATTTAAGTAAATATACTGGCAAAAATATAAAAGGCATAATTTTATTCTTACATTGCCTAATATAAAGTGAAGTCAGCAATCTTTGAAAGGGAAGGGAAGAGCATTATTTATTGATGCTGCACTGCATGCTGGGAGGTCACAAATCAGCAACATTGTTCAGTTTGAAATTGTTTATTTAAATGTGTTCTATCAGCCTAGTTGGACACCTTTTTTTGGAGAAATTTGTTCAGGTCTTTCCAATGGACTGCAATAAAATATCAAACGTTGATGTCTACCTCTCAGTCTATGTCTGTCTTTCTTAGGTACCCATGTAATGGAGGGTTCAGGGAGAATGCTGGTGACTGCAGTTGGAGTCAACTCTCAGAGTGGCATCATATTCACTCTACTGGGAGCCGGAGAAGGGGAGGAGGAGAAAAAAGAGAAGAAAGGTAGGTGTGAGAAGGAAGAGCATCAAACGCCAACCATGAAACGCACCGTAATACTCGGAGAAAATGCTGAGGCTAGTGTAGGATGTTGTGAGAATGACTGCACACTAACACGTTGTGAGTAGCACTACCAGACAGCAGAGAATGGAGAGAGAGGGGGTGGGAGATCCTTACATAAGCGAGGGATGGGTTTGAATGGAGGACCAGTGGGCTCAGAGCCTGCAGGAATATTTATGAATGGTAAGACGAGCAAGAGAGACAAGCAGAGCTCCACTGCTGCAAACTTTATGGCCCATGTCATGGGTAATTTAACCTGCAGCCAACAGAGAGGAGACTGGAGAGAGGGGAATAGAGAAGGATTAGGAGTTATATTGGAGGAGGCTGATTAATTATTCAGAGAAAGGGAACGAAAGAGAGAAACAGAGAGAGGGAGAGAGAGCAAAGGTTGGATGTGGGTGGATGAAGGATGAAGTGGCGCCATGTTCTGTTACTGTCCCACTGAATCGCTCTATATGTGTCATCATGGACTTATAACTGCCTCACAATGACAATTGAATTATCTTTTTTGATTATGCAAAATTGATTTGTAATTTTTGTACTGATTTACAGATTAGTGTGTATGATTTTACAAAAATTCACATGTCAACAGGCCTCTTTTTATGCACCATTTAAGATTTGAGGTTAAAATCTATATGAATGTATGAGGGATAGTGCATATTTTAGGTGCAGTAAGTGGTCAGCAATTGCTATTTATTTTTTTTAAAATGTCATCACTTTTTATGTTGTGTCTTAAATAATAGTAGGTCATCAGAACTACATGTATAATAATGAGGGCTATCAAGAAATAAAAAAAAGCTCACATTTATTAATCACAATTAATTGCATTTATAAATATTTGCAAAGAAAATCCCCCAAATGAAGGTAATTCAAAGACATTCATTTTGACAGACAAGTATCTCATTGAAAGATATTATAATTATTGATCTATGTCTTTGGCCATTGCTCTGTTTTGCACTTTTCATCATCTTGCATCATGAGCGCGGCATTTTTAAGACACTATCAGTTAAATGTAGTTAAAACCAGCTCTTAAAAGTTTTGTTGCTAAGAAGTATTTGCCGATAATCCACTAAATTAACTAGATTACTAATTTACAAGTTTAGCTAGAACACTGTCATCATAATTGTTAGTGAAGAAATAGGAAAATTCTTTTTGATGAAGCAATATAGTGACACTGTGATCAGTGATCTTAGTAATTTTCAAATTTCATACTGTATCTACCTACATGCAACTTTCTTCAGTTTCCCCTTAATACAACGCGATCATCATTGATTTCTCTTTTTTCTTACCTCTACCACCACCCAATCCTAACAATTTCCCACAATCCCCCTCCTCCACACCCGCATTATCCTTTTGTTTTGCTATCCAATCAGGGGACAGTAGTAACTCACTCACAACTATGGCCAAACCAAGCGGCATCACCAATGGTACGTAATCCACAGCCCTGTTGTTTAAGTCTAATGAAGTTACAGAACACCTTCAGCGTAGATGAAGTGACTACAGTCAGCACTGATTAGAGAGAGATTAGCCCAGAATTGTGGTGGAGTGTATTCACAGGTTTAATAAGTCATAGTTTAAGAGTGCAGTTCAATGTGTGTGCCGCATGTTTGCGTTCGTTTATCTGTTTCCATAGTTCTGTGCGCTCTCATTTTCCCCACTCAGGAACACTGTGTGCCCTGTCTCTCATTCTGTCTGTCTGTCGCTTTTTATTCCCATGTTCCTCCTCTATCTCTCTCTCTCTCTCTCTCTCTCTCTCTCTTTCTCTCTCTTTCTGTCTTTCTCTCACAGGCAAGCAACCAGAAGCAGCTGTGGAGACCAATCAGAATAAAGGTACCGCAGGGATAGTGGAATAGATGAATGAAGAGAATGAGGGGTTAATTATTTTCTTGATGTGGAAAATTTCTGTGGACTTCTCAGCAATGATGTTGCTATATGACGATAGTGACGGGAAATATATAATTGTCATGTATGCACACAGCTACATACATAAAGAGGAAGAAACACACTCTTTGTGTATAATGTCAAACACACGATTGCTCAACGGCATACACTGCTCCCTGCATATTGTAACTGTAGTTCATTGTTTCTGGTGTCGAGGAAAAGCACCAAAACACATTTCGCTGAAATGGGGCGATACTTTTGTGGTCCGACTCTAGCAGTGCGTGTCCTTCATTTGTCTTGCTTTCCTTCGTTGTGTGTCCAGTGTATGTGCGTATGGCACTTTGAGCATTACTGTCGAAATATTTCATGTGTGGCATGAAGATATTCAGAGCTTTGAATGAGTTTAGTTCATGCCGGGGGCCTCTCACGATGCCTCTGAGTTGTGACACGACAGATTTGTTGTCCATATGTAGTGACGCTAAATCATGTCCCGCCCACCAGCCAAAAAGCAGGATGGAGCCGTTGCCATGGAGATGCAGCCTCTGAAGAGTGCGGAGGGTGGAGAAGTGGAGGAGAGAGAGAAGAAAAAATCTAACGTGCCTAAGAAGGAGAAGTCTGTACTGCAGGGCAAACTCACCAAACTGGCTGTACAGATTGGCAAAGCAGGTGCGTGGGACTTCATGTGGCCAATTACGAGGTGAAATCACATAGAAAGATAAACCACCTCACTCTGATACACTCACACACTACTGTGCTGATCCTGTTGTTTTTTGTTTTTATCCTCATACAAAATATATCCAGAGTTGGAGAATGTTACTTTTAAAGCTAGTTACAATATTCCGTTACTTCTTTAAAAAAGTAACTAATTGTGTTCTGAGAGAAAGCACTTGCTAAATGTTTTTCACTGTAAATTTTTTAAATATTCTCATCATTGAGTGGAAGTGCTTATTAATTCATTTACTTTGTTACCTTTTATGGAAAGTAATGTTAAATTTTGTTAACTGAGAGGAAGTACTTGCTAATTACATTTGTTACATTTTATGGAATGTAACACATTGTTGCTTTTGTGTTACATTTTCTCCCCAATAAACAGATTTTTGCGCTAACTGAGAGGAAGCACTCACTAACTGTGATACTTTGTTCCTTTTCATTGAATGTAACACGTTGTGTTGCTTTTGTTACATATTCTTATCTCTAACTGAGTGGAAGTGCTGACTAAATGCATGACATTGTTACTTTATATGTAAAGTCAGATGTTAAGTTACTTTTGTGCTGCATTTTCACTCTGTAAACTGAGAGGAAGCACTCAATAATTGTTACAGTGTTACTTTTTGTGGAATGTAATGCATTGTGTTACTTTTTTGTAATATTGTTGCCATTAATTTAGTGGAAGTGACTACTAATTGTGTTACTGTTTTCTCCATCAGTTGAGTGCACACAATAAAAAAAAAATATATATATATTTTTTAATTCTTTCTTTAAAATTTATTCAAATAAAAAATATAAATACGTTAATCAGATATTATACTTTAAATCCGATAATAATGAATGACTATATTTGTTATTTATTGTCAATAGATTGATCGTAGATGTGTTAACATTACTCCATTGACATTCTGCCATTCTGCAAGCTGTGTTCGTACATAATATTATTAGAAAATAGTATACTGAGGATTATTTAATCTACTGTTTTGTGTGTGTGTGTGTGTGTGTGTGTAGGTCTTGTGATGTCGGCCATTACAGTCATCATCCTGGTGCTGTACTTTGTGATTGAGACGTTTGTGGTGGAGGGGCGGACCTGGATGCCAGAGTGCACGCCCATCTACGTGCAGTATTTTGTCAAATTCTTCATCATTGGTGTGACTGTGCTGGTGGTAGCTGTGCCTGAGGGTCTTCCCCTTGCTGTTACCATCTCCCTGGCCTATTCAGTTAAGGTGAGAGAGACCAGGTGCACAGTGTGTATGTGTGTGTTTGCGTGTGTAATCAACGAATCAAATGTATTGTAGAGCTAAAAGATTACATAAGCAAATTTGAACAAAACAAACAATTTTTTTTGGGGGGGGGGGGGTGGTTATGTAATATTTTCAGTGTTTTTTTTCACCATCCAAATCTTCTTCTGTTGTTTACTCAGAAAATGATGAAAGACAATAACCTAGTACGTCACTTGGATGCCTGTGAGACAATGGGCAATGCCACTGCCATCTGCTCCGACAAGACCGGTACACTCACCACTAACCGCATGACTGTAGTGCAGGCCTATCTAAATGACCAGCACTTCCGTGAAGTCCCGGACCCCAACCAGATTAACCCCAACACTCTGGAAGTCCTTGTCAATGCCATATCTATCAACTGCGCCTATACCTCCAAGATCTTGGTGAGAGACTGGATAATGTGAATTAAAAAACCTGCTGAAAAAACTGCTTAAACCAGCCTCAGCTAATTTTAGATGGTTCAGCCTGCTCGAAATGGTGTTCAAACGGTCTAGCTGGACTCCCAGCCTGGCCAGTCTGTTTTTTTTGGTTTTGTTTTTTTTTAAGCTGAAAAGTGCTCAAAACTCCTTTAAAAAACAGCCATCTCTGCATCTATACAAATGCAAAATGTTATCATGGTAATACACAACATTAGAATAATGCAATAAACAACATAAGATATAACACCAAACAAAGTGTACATAATTGATAACAAAAACTAACAAAAAACATAATTGATTTAGCAAAATACAATCAAATCCAAAGTCTTACGCAGGATATTCTGGGAATGTCAGTTCATGGTTTTTCACTGTAAATTATCTGTTCATTTTTACTACCAAAGTCTGTACATTTAAGTATTTTACTGTAAAATTAATTAAAATAATTAGATCTTATTACTTAGATCTATTACAGTTTTTCATCATACTGTATATACTAAGGCAAATTGCCATTAACCAATTAACAGGTTTTTACAGTATTTTACCATTAAGTTTAAAAACATTTTTTACCAGCCTGTCAGCTTAGGCTGGTGCAAGATGTTTGTTCAGCAGGGAAGCACCATTGCCCTATAAAGAATTCACTGTTGCATCCGGTTCCAAAAAAATAAAGAGAAACTTTTCTATTTCAACTCTTTACATTTTCACTTCTCTGTGTCCCTTGCTTCATTTCAATTCTCTTTCAGCCTCCAGATGTGGAAGGGGGTCTGCCCAAGCAGGTTGGTAATAAGACAGAGTGTGGTCTGCTGGGCTTCCTGCTGGACTTAAAGAGAGACTATGCCCCTGTGAGAGAGCAGATCCCAGAGGAGAAGATCTACAAAGTCTACACTTTCAACTCTGTACGCAAGTCCATGAGCACTGTGGTGCAGATGCCGGATGGAAACTTCCGGCTCTACAGCAAAGGAGCATCTGAGATCGTTCTGAAAAAGTGAGTAAAGCATGACAAGATCTAGGCATTATGATTTTATGTTACTTTTATTGATTGTTATTGTAGACCTCTTTTTGACCTCCCTGCTTTCTTTTCTACCTCAGGTGTTCCTCCATACTTGGTGCCAACGGCGAAGCACGAAACTTCAAGCCACGGGACCGAGATGAGATGGTGAAGAAAGTGATCGAGCCCATGGCGTGTGAAGGCCTGCGAACCATCTGCATCGGTTATCGTGATCTTCCCTGCGACCCCGAGCCTGACTGGGAAAATGAAGCTGAAATTGTCACCGATCTGACCTGCGTCGCTGTCGTCGGGATTGAGGATCCCGTTCGACCCGAGGTACGTAGAGATCATGTGTTCTGTATCCTCAAAGTGCGTTTTCTCTTTTCAAGCCTTTGTCTGCTCCTCTGCAGGTTCCTGATGCCATTCTGAAGTGTCAGAGGGCAGGCATCACTGTGCGCATGGTCACGGGTGACAACATCAACACAGCACGAGCCATTGCTGCCAAGTGTGGCATCATTCAGCCTGGGGATGACTTTCTGTGCCTGGAGGGTAAAGAATTCAACCGAAGAATCAGGAATGAGAAAGGAGAGGTTCGTGAAAATTGAATCTCACACATCTCAGCACGAAACCAATATAGACTAAACTGAATCATGGATGTCCATGCTCTGTGTACGTGCATGTGTGTGTGCTTGTGTTATAGATTGAGCAGGAGAGGATTGATAAGATCTGGCCCAAGCTCAGAGTCCTGGCGCGTTCCTCCCCCACTGACAAACACACTCTTGTAAAAGGTGAGACGCTCTTTCCATCCACTATCATCCTTCCCAGACTCACTTGAATCTTACTGTACATGTTCAGTATGGAAATTATGTTGTGTCCAAAATTGCTAAATTAATCGTCCCCTTCACATAACAAATATTATTTTAAACTTTTATTTTAAATTATTTTTTTATTCTATTTTTATTCAATTTTTTAAATTCATTTTTGATCACATTGTAAATTTAGATTTTCTTTCAAGGTTGCAACCCTTTGAAATCGCTTTGCACATTGTAGATCAAACAGACCTCTAGATTAAAGGATTTTAAGATCATGAAAAACATACACTTCTTCTATTCCAAATTTTTTTTTGTAAGAATATTTTTTTTAAATAAGTCTCTTAAAAGTCCAGGAAAATACTGTGAAATAATATTACAATTTAAATCAACCTTTTTTGATATATAATATAAAATTACATTTTTTCCTGTTAAGGCAAAGCTGAATATTCAGCAGAGTCTACAGAGTCACATGATCCTTTGGAAATCATTCTAATATGCTGATTTACTACTTAGGAAGCTTCTTCTTATTATCAATGTTGAAAACATTTGTGCTGCTAAATATTTTTGTGGAAACTGTGATTTTTTTAAGGACTCTTTGATCAATAGAAAGTTTAAAAGAGCAGCATTATTTGAAATAGAAATCTTTTATAAACAGTCTTGATGATGAAATAATGAATAAAAGTATTAATTTCTTTAAAAAAAAACAACAACTTTTGATCAGTAGTGTAAATTCAGTCAAATATGTCCAAACTGTTGACTGGTGATGTATGTAAATTTGACACTCAGTAGGCAGCACGTACAGTCAATTAAAATGTATCAGATGGATGAATTCATGTTCTGTGGTGACAGTAGTTGTATTCAGTGATTGGTCAAGGTTGTGTGCTAGCTGATAATTGTTTGCTGGGTGATGATGCCATTGTGTAGGCATCATTGACAGCACTGTGTTGGAGCAGAGACAGGTGGTGGCCGTAACTGGTGATGGGACCAATGACGGACCGGCTCTCAAGAAGGCAGATGTGGGCTTTGCGATGGTAAGCACATCTGACAAACACTTCCCTCTAATCTATTCATGTATTCATCCTTCCATCCAAGAGGTTGTTAAGAGATGAGTAATGATGAGAGATGAAAATTGGTTTATTAGAAGCTCCACTTATATCGTGTTCACCCAACAAGGGTTTATGAAAAAATAAGATGAAGATCTTTGGTGAATAAAAACTCCTTTTCTCTGGTGAATCTGACTTGGATACATGTATTGCCTAAAATTCTTGCTCTTTGTCTTTCTTGCTGTCTCTAGGGTATAGCAGGTACTGATGTAGCTAAAGAAGCCTCTGACATTATCCTGACCGACGATAACTTCTCCAGCATTGTGAAAGCTGTCATGTGGGGGAGAAATGTGTACGACAGCATCTCCAAGTTCCTGCAGTTTCAGCTCACTGTCAATGTAGTGGCCGTCATCGTAGCTTTCACTGGAGCCTGCATTACACAGGTAACACACACACGTTCACCAGTGCTGTTTTAGTGTTATCAATAGTATTTGTGCATATTTTGAATTAGCTGTTATTTTTCACATTTTCAGTTGTTTTTATTAGTTTTCATATATATTTCTATAAAGATTTAAATAGATTTTATTTCAGTATTAATACTTGTTGATTTAAATGTTTAAGTTAAAAAAATTTTTTAATACTTAAAATGTATTTTATTTCATATTTAGTTTAATTACTGAAAAAAAGATGTATACTCGCATACAATTGTGGTTATATGATTTTTGGAGGATTTAAAAGCTGAAATGCTGAACTTATTGTAGCTTATTTATTGGAACTGCATGTATGTCATTATGGCAAATGTAAAATGAAGTATAACTGCACAGAAGAAAGTTAAGTGGTTACACTAAAAATGTGTACATTTGAATTTGTTTACTTGTATTGAATATGGAATTTGTGGCTATATTATTGAAACAGTAAGTATTTTCTAACATTTACTCAATCACTTCAACTGTAAGTGCTTTTTTTTTTTTTAAACAAAAGTGAGGACAAGTGGAAATTATTTTTTTGTGGTAAGCAACGTTTTGCCAAAAGTGCTGTTGATTGAGATTACCTTATACTGAACCTAAAATATTCCTTTAAAAGTTCACCTGCATGACTTGTAATTTCTTAGGGTGCGTTCACACTTGTAGTTCGGTTGGTTTGGTTCGTTTGGTCCGGACCAAAAAACAAAATAAAACAAAACATATAGTCCTGGTCCGCTTAGCGTTCACACTGGCATTTTTAACAGCGAACTTTAAGTTACCGAACCAAATGCATACGGAGCAATCACAACCTGATTGGTCGGCTTTTGTGACGTATATTTCGCGACTAGGCTTCATTCACGAACATTCAAAACAATGCTGTGTGCTGGATTAAACACATTTTATGCGTGTACATATGCTTTAGTTTTACCAGCTAAGAACTCACGAAGAACTCATAAAATGTTCAAAACATTCAAAACAGCACCAGGATTTCTTCCGTTGTATGCAGAAACAAATATTGATGAGGCACTTCACCTCCTCGTTGCTCCACGTTTGCCCTCGACTCATTTTGGATACACCGATCTTTCCGCGTCGTCAAATCAGCTGACTTAGGCATCACGTCCTGTTTTTGGTTCGTTTACATGTGTTTGGTCCGTGTTGCGTTCATATATCAATCGAACCGCACCAGAGTTCGTTTGGAAGCGGACCGAGACCCATCTTTTTAGCTTTCTCGGTCCGCACCAGGGTTCGGATGTTCAAACGAACCGCACTAACTGAGCAATCGCACCAGGGTTCGTTTTAATCGAACCAAACATGACAAGTGTGAACGCACCTTTAGAACTCCTGTATTGGTTAAAGTCAGCATGAAACGGAAGTTGCAATCATCTATTCTGCCCTATTGTGATGTGAACATGAGTAAAAGAACTTCTCGAAAAAGAACAAATGTTGTTTTGCCCACCGTTGTGGTTTTCTATATGTCAATTTCATATGAGTGAAAGCTTGTCCCGCCCTCACGCCAGTAAACACATCAACAGAGAAGAGATATCACTGCAAGAGGGAGGGGGAGTTATTAAAGATTACGAGGGGAAAAAAATAACAGATAAATCATTTATATTAAGTACTGCAATATTGTTGTTCGGTGTTGGTTTAAATCAAATGATAAGGCAGGGCAAGGGCAATTCACTCAGTTTAAACATTGCGTCCCCTAAACCTACTCCTCGGATAAGTGTCATTTGTCTTGGACCATCGTGTTGCAGCA
Source organism: Opsariichthys bidens (assembly GCA_037194245.1). Taxonomy (NCBI): domain Eukaryota; kingdom Metazoa; phylum Chordata; class Actinopteri; order Cypriniformes; family Xenocyprididae; genus Opsariichthys; species Opsariichthys bidens. Next base: position 14,149,098 of record CM074285.1, on the reverse strand, counting down.
AATGTGAAACGGCCACTCTAGATTGCTGATAGCTCTGTGTCATGCAGGTTAGGGGAACTGACTGCATTGCACCTCTCAAGCTCATAGCAAAAAGAAGCTGCAATTAAATCAGGCACTGAGCCCCCTGCGGGAGACTGGTGGTACTGCATACACTTCACTGGCTAAAAGGGTAGCTCAGTACCTTCATCTGTAATCTGTGTGTTTGTGTGTAGGACTCTCCACTAAAAGCTGTACAAATGTTGTGGGTCAATCTGATCATGGACACATTTGCCTCTTTGGCTCTTGCTACTGAGCCGCCCACCGAAGCCCTGCTGCTTAGGAAACCTTACGGCCGCAACAACCCCCTTATCTCACTCACAATGATGAAGAACATCCTGGGTCATGGAGTCTATCAGCTCGTCATCATCTTCACCCTGCTGTTTGTCGGTAGGACAGAGAGTTCAAGAATCAATATGTGTTGTTTGCATTATTTATATGATGTATAATTAGGATGCAACTTTACTGATCATGTAGCAGCTTACAGCTCAGACTTTGTTGTCATTATAGCCTTTTATTCATTTAGCAGATGCATTTTTCAAAACAAATTACAAATGAGAGCAATGCAAGCATAAGTGAGTGATCTAGGGGAAAACAATGAGTGCATACTGAGTGCACCTTTTTTAAGAACAGTTTAATTTTGTATGCCTTCATCTTTTTTTATCCTACCAAGGAGAGAAAATCTTCAACATCGACAGCGGCCGTAATGCACCCTTACACTCCCCCCCATCTGAACACTACACCATCATCTTCAATACTTTTGTCCTGATGCAGCTCTTCAACGAGATCAACGCTCGCAAGATTCACGGCGAAAGGAACGTGTTCGACGGCATCTTCGGGAACCCTATCTTCTGCAGCATTGTTCTGGGAACATTTGGAGTGCAGGTCAGTAGTTTGTGCTGTGCTCCATGAGCAGGGCCTCCAGATATCTGCAGAATTTGAACACCGTCATTAACAAAGTTCTGCATCTATTAAATTTGATCCTTTTCTTAATCAGTATTTTTGTTTTGCTCGCCTTTAAAACAAAACTAAGCATCTTTTAAACCAAAATTAATTTATTTGAAGTGCAAAATTAGGATAAGATGTTAGGACTGGTTTTCAGAGAATATATCTTGAATTAATTAAATGAATTAAAGTGGCCCTTTTTCAGATATTACCTTTCATTTAGTCTGTAATATAGTTGTTTCTGAATGTAAAAGGTCTGCAATGTTTCAAAGTGCATGATGAATGGAGTTATTGTCAAACATCTACTTTGACCTGAGGCCTGGAAGTGGTTTGTGTTGTTGACATGTTGAGAAGACACTGTTTTCTGCTCTACAAAAGCAAATCCACTTTGCATGCACTTTCAAAGAATGAGGACTCTGGCTTGGATTGATGCGGTAAAAGCGACGACTACAGTTCATAGTACAGTTTACAAGTGCTGAGGAAGCCTCCAGAGCTGAAGTTCAGAGATGTTAAACGGGACCTATAATGCTCCTTTTACAAGATTTAATATCAGTTGCTGGTGTCCCAAGAATGCGTCTGTGAAGATTCAGCTCAAAATACCTCGCAGATCTTTTATTATAGCTTGTTAAATATGCCTCTCTTTGGTTGTGAGCAAAAACATGCCGTTTTTGTGTCCCGTTAAATGTAAATGAGCTGCTGCTTTCAAACAAACAACATTACACACTATCTAAAGTAAAAAAATTTAATTCATAATCAACTGTCCCTTTAATGTCCATTTTTTTCCGACAAGTACTGTAAGAGTACTGTCATCTGACCAATCAGAGTAGGATTTCAGAAAAGAAGGGTTTACTTGATCGAGAAAAGACGTAATGATACAATTCATTTTATGAGAAAATGAAGGTGTTCTTCAAGCTATTGTAGGAGACCTCCAAAACAAAATTAAGAACCTTAAAAATAGTATAATATGGGCACTTTAATTGTACTATTATAGAGTTTATATTTATAAACTATTATGTAATGTATTTTTCTTAAATAATAAAAGGTTTTTTTTCTTAATTTAAGAATAAATATTACAAAATTGACTGACGACTATGATTTCAATTGTAACTGTTTGTTGTGTATTTTGACTAATTTCATAATGCTTGCAGCTGTAAATAACAGTGTATTACTTGCTTAAATGTGTTTTCTTTTTTTAACCAGATTCGCCAGATCCCGCCCCACAGCCAATTCTGTCATATCAGTCACAGAGCTGGTTTCCTACATAATGCTGAATTCTAATACTAAACCCAAACCCAAACCTCAACCTTAGCATAGCGTTATAGGTATCATATGGATAGCATTATTGTTTGTCACAATCAGATCCGTCCATGATTTTTCTGGAGTCTGAACTGAATCCATGAAGTCTGAACTTTTTGGCTGTGTAGCAAAGTTTGCACTTAATTAGTTTGGAACCTCTTAATCCATTTAACACCCCCTCCAAAAAAAAAAAAAAAGATTGGGTGACTGATGTTTTGGGTGCCTACATTTCAGCTGTGCCGAGTGTTGATGGTGTTTGCTTGTCTGCTGTTGATCTGTGTGCAGATTGTGATTGTGCAGTTTGGAGGCAAGCCCTTCAGTTGTGCCCCTCTCAATATGGAGCAATGGCTGTGGTGCCTCTTCGTGGGAGTTGGAGAGCTGCTGTGGGGTCAGGTAGGAGCGTAAGAGACCATGAACGAATAAGGAGAATGACTAACCTGCTACAAAGATTGTGTGACTGAAGGTGTCGAATATTTCACAAAGTGTAAGATTCTTCAAAATTCTCACAGATGACATTTCTCCCCCCACCCCACCCAAAGAACCTGATTATTTGGAAAATCTTAGATTATTCCTTCATCTGATTACAAAACATTACATCTGATCCTACCTTGTCACACGTTTCCAGGTGTTTAGGTAATCTTTGTTTTAATAAATCTTCATTATTTTGTGAACATCTTATTTGCTTTTATTCTATTGTATTATACAGTACACCACATGGCCAAAAGTATGTGAACACCCAAACTCTACACTCAAATGCCATATGCATTTAATTTCAAACCAATGGGTATTAATTTGGTGTTAGTCGTCCTTTTATTGCTATAAGATCTTCTACACTTCAGGGAAGGCTTTTCTACTAGATGTTGGAACATAGCTGTGTGAATTTGCTCCCATTAAGACACAAGAGCATCAGTGAGGTCAGGCTCTAATGTTGGGTAATGAGGTCTGTCTCATCCCAAATTCATCCCATGGGTGTTCAATTGGGTTCAAGTTCTTCCACACCAGACTCAATACAGCATTCTATTGGTGGACGTGCTCTTTGGTTCTCATTTTACTGCATATATTTATTCAAGGATGTATGCTTGATTTTATGCACCTGAATGTCTCATGAAATGGTGTGCCGAAATAGACAAAACTGTTAAAGCAATTTTTTAATAAAATGGTACTCAGAAAATATCCCTTTTATTTGGCAGAGGGGCCACAGATTCTTTGTTTAACCACTCAAAATCTGTTTTTTTTTTTTTTTTTAAGGTACTTTCTGTTTGTCAGTCATTTTGTATTTTGGCAGGGCAATCCATGGGCAGCAGGAAGCAAGAGAGTAGAGTAGATGAAGATGAAGTTGTGTTCTGTTAGTTTCTGTTTTGATTAAGTTTTAGTTTGTTTTCTTCAGTCATATGGGTTTCTTTGTCTTTGTTTCCCGCCACTCATCTGTTTCTGTGGTGATGTTCCTTAGTTAGTTCAGTTCAGCTGTGTTTAGTCAATTTTCTTTATTTGTGTTCGCTACTTAAAGGGATAGTTCACCCAAAAATTAAAATTATGTCATCTTTTACTCCCCTTCAAGTTGTTCCAAACCTGTATACATTTATTTGTTCCACTGTACACAAAGGAAGATATTTGGAAGAATGTTGGTAACCAAGCAGATCTCGCCCCTTATTTCCACCATAGTAGGAAAAAAATTCTATGGTAGTCAATAAGGGGCGAGAACGGCGAGCTACAAACATTCTTCCAAATATCTTCCTTTGTGTACAGTAGAACAAATAAATGTATACAGGTTTGGAACAACTTGAGGGGAGTAAATGATGACATAATTTTAATTTTTGGGTGAACTATCCCTTTAAGTTGTGCCTTTGCTCTCACTCATTGTCCGGTCACAGTTATGTATTAATGTGTAGTGTTAAAGCCTGTCTACCTACCTTTTGGATTACTTGTTATTAAACTTTGGTTGGAACCTTATTCATCAGTCATCATCTCCCTGCCTGCAAACACGTCTGTGACAGAAGTGGATCATGCAGGTTAAGGACTAATTCCAGCTTCATAATAATAGTAGACATTAGTTTGTCATGCGAGAATGTTATTCTGCTACTGTGGCTTTTGGTTGTCTCCGTGGTATTTTTGTAAGGCGGAGTTTTGTCAAGAGGGAGCGTGGCTAATTCCAAATTTAAACCTGACAGAATGACAGTACTTTTATTTAGAAGATTTTTGTCGATAGTCTCATCCTGGCGCTGCATGTGACTTGAGAATTCGGTTCCTCAGACTTGATACAAGTTAACAGTGTTTGACACTAGGGATGCACCGACGTTAATGATATGGCTGATATTTATAAATATTTTTTAGCACTATTTTGTCTAAATAAATGAAAAATAAAACACTAAAATCATTTTTTTTTTATTTAATGCTAGTCTAATTCGGTGGCTAAACCTGACAAAAGTTCCAGAATGTCAGCACTTTTAATTGGAAGGGATGTCTACGTATTTTTGCCCATGTATTTTATTTACTGTAAACCGACCAATGGCCACAGTCATATCGTTCACTCCACTCCTCTTAAACTAATTCTTCTTTTCATCTCAGGTGATCGCCACAGTGCCCACTAGTCACCTGAAGTGTCTGAAGGAAGCGGGCCATGGGCCGGGGACAGACGAGATGACGGAGGACGAGCTGGCCGAGGACGAGGAGGAGATCGACCATGCTGAGAGAGAGCTTCGCAGGGGGCAGATCCTCTGGTTTAGAGGCCTTAACCGTATCCAGACTCAGGTGCTGTGCATGAGACCGCTTACCTCTGGTCAATCAATCCCTGTGGTAGAACTAGTTAGAGCACTAGTCACGTAAGATGGTTTCCACAGACAGTAGAACTAGTCTCCTCAAAGAATGCTCTTTTGCTTTTCCTTTCGTTTCGTCCTCTTCTCCCTCTAGACCCTCTCTGAGTCACCAACATTAGCTCATCCTTGCCTTCTCCTTTTCCCTTTCCTCCTCTCCTTCGCTACTCTATCTCTGTCTCTGCTGCCCACTGTTGGGACCCTTCGCTAAATGAGTATAGATTTCCCCGAACAAGAATCTATAACATTCCCCCTCCCGTGCTGAGAGCTCTGTTTTGTCACTCTATTGTGTAACTTGAGTCCTTTAAAGTCCTAATTTATTGCTTAGAAACTCATTTGCCTCAGAGTCACAGCATAAAATCAGTCGCATCCCGGCACGCTGCATGGGACTTGAGAATGTTGCTCCGCAGACTTTATAGAGCTCGATAGATTTGATGAGGATCTGAACAATGTTTGACACAAGGGATGCACAGATTTGAAAGATTTGGCTGATACGATAAGCTGATAATTAGTTTCATGTTATGGTTTAATTATAAACCTGAATTCTATTGTTTTAAATGCTAAAAGGGAATTTAGGCACCACAACATTATAATGGATAGTGTTAAATCTAGGGTTCAAAAGTTTTGGCTCAGTAAGATTTTAAATTGTGCTTTTATGCTCAGCAAGGCTGCATTTATTTGATCAAATATTGTCAAATATTATTAGAATTTAACATAACTGTTTTCTAGTTTAATATACTTTAAAATGTAATTGATGTCTGTGAAGACAAAACTGAATTGTCAGCTGATTTGGTGCTTAAAAAACAATTCATATTTTTGAAAACTGTTGTGCTGCTTAATGTTTTTGTGGAAACAGTCACACATTTTTTTCAGGATTCTTTGATGAATAGAAAGAACAGCACAAAAGAACAACATTTGTTTGAAAAAGAAATCTTTTGTAACGTAATAAATGTATGTACTGTCACTTTTGATCAGTTGAATGCGTCTTTGCTGAATAATAGTAATTTCTTACTCTAATTTATAGTGCATCCCTGTCTAACACATCAAAGCTTGTAATATTATTATGATAAATGTCTCCACCTTGGTTATAAAATAGGGTTAATTTGGTGAGAAGAATAGATTAGAAATACTCATTGTTACTTGAACTTAGTCATGTGTCTAGAATATTTGTGCATTTCAAGGGCTCTGCTGAAAATCTCTTTTGATTTGCTTTGTTATCTATAAATAACCAAATGTTTATTATACTCTCTTGTTTCTCTGTCCATTCCTTTTCACTATCTCTTTCTCTATAATTTTCAACCTTCACAGAACCTCAGCTCACAGGTTTTTTGAAGTAGTTTGATTTGAGGCCAATGCTGAATGAATTTCCTTGAGTGGAGTTGTACTAATGCTAATCGTGGTTCTCAGTGTGGACTCTATCCATGTCTTTTGTTTTGTGGTGAACTTTTTTTGGAACTACGCAAGTAGGCAAATGCATGACATTGAACTTTATCCGACGTAGAGGAAGTGGGCTGTGATGCCTGTTGGTATAAGGCACTTTCAAAGTACATGCACATGGTTGCACAAACACTTATGCTCAGCACAATCTAGCACTCACTGTTTTTGGCCATGTTCTTGCTAATATGCACCATCAGTAAACAGACTTGATGGGATGGTCGAGCATTATAAAGATATTTCTTTAAAATTTGGAGTGCCCAGTATAGATTGCTGAAGTGCTTGTAAAACTCCTTACAAGGTTTCCATCGATTCCCTCACTTCTCGACACTGAGTAGGCAAAACACGACACGCATTATAGCGGCTGGTCTCATATCATCAGTCAGCCTAATCTAATAACGGCTTTCATCCAGCGTGGCTCCACTGAGCAGAGCTCCTCCATTTCTCAGTGTTGTGTTTTAGACACTGGGTATTTGCAGATTAATTATTGATGAGGTCTTACGCAAGATGATTGCACATTCTTATGGCATTTCCCATTTTGGTTTGGCTGGGTTCAACTTGCATGTGAAATTGATTCAGTGAGTTTTAGAGAAGTGAAAAATTTCAGGTGGTGTGGTTGTAGAGGTATCCATTTGTTGTTGGCTTTTAATTGCAAAATGATATTGGAGAACTTATCTTGTGATACTGTCTATTTGATCATTTAAAGGAGCAATTTAGAAACAAAAGAATACCGCAATGACATCCGGTCTCGATATTTGTGGGGGAAAAATACATTAGGGAACAGAATCCTGATAAATTAACTGACAAATTAAGAGTGTGTGTTTCTGTAAAGTGAACGCTTGAAACCCTTTTACTCAAAACACATTTATTTATGGGAAATTATTGAATTGTGCAAAGTGATCTTAAAGGGTTAGTTCACCCAAAAATGAATTTCTGTCATTAATTACTCACCCTCATGTCATTCCAAATCCGTAAAACCATCTTCAGAACACAAATTCAAATATTTTTGATGAAATCCGACGGTATCTGAACCACTCATAGGCAGCAGCGTCATTACACCTTTTGAGATCCAGAAAGGTGGTAAAGACATCGTTAAAATAGTCAATGTGACTACAGTGCTTCAACCTTAATGTTATGAAGCAGGAATACTTTAAGTGCACAAAAACAAAACAAAAATAACTGCTTTATTTAACTGTTTCTTCTTCTCTGTCCGTCTCCCACGCTCGTGACGTAAACACAGTGCAGCGCTTTCGCTTTCTACATCAGAACGCCGGCTTATTATTGTCTGTCAGTATCGCAGGCATGTGTCATGGTGCTCACAAAAACAGTGTTGCAAATACTGAGCCACCGTTCGTGCATAGAACACGGAAGCGTTGCACTGAGTTGACTGCTTCAACAGCAAAGGAGACTGTCAGGGAAACAAAAAGTAAGTAAGTAATTATGTTTTTTGCACACAAAAATGATTCACGTTGCTCCATAAGATTAAGGTTGAATCACTACAGTCACATGGACTATTTTAAGGATGTCTTTAATACCTTTCTTTGTGTTCCGAAGATGAACGAAGGTTTTACAGGTGTGGAACGACATGAGAGCGAGTAATTAATGACAAATTTAATTTTTTGGCTGAACTAACCGTTTAATGTGACAGTTCTTGGTAGTCAGCAAAAAGTTGTTTTTGTGGCAAAGCAAGTTGCTACATTTTGATTAAAGATCATAAAGACTTTTTTATTTGTAATAATATGTATAATCATAATAAGTCCAAGATCATGTACTAAGAAAGTAATTTGGGTCAATATTGATTTTTATCCTGACTTTGATTTCATCTTGATCATGGTTGCTGGTTTTAAAAGGTATAGTTCACATAAAAATGAAAATTTGGTCATCATTACTCATCCCCATGTGTGATTTTTTTTCTTCTGTAGAACACAAATAGAGACATTTTGAAGAATATTTATGTCAGTTAACAGTAACCACATCTTTACAACCCAAATAGGACAAAAACACCATAAAGCAGTCCATAGAACTAAATTCCAAGTAGTCACACAGCTTTGTGTGAGGAACAGACTGGAAATATTCATTTTTATGTTCATGCCCGGCAAAAAAAAAAAAACCTCATATGGGTTTGAATGACACAGGTGGAAGTAGATAATGTCCGAATTTTCATTTTTGGGTGAACTATCCCTTTTGTTGAAAGATGTACTCCCTAGTACACAATGCCAACTTGGCTTTCTTGTCTCCAACCGGGTGAAGTATAATCACAAGCATATTTTCTTCTCGCTCTGCTCCCTCCTTCCTCCTCTTTCTCTCTCTTTCTTACTGTGAAGTGTGTATATGATGTGGTTCTCTCTCTCTCCTGCAGATGGAGGTAGTGAGTACGTTCAAGAGAAGTGGTTCGTTTCAGGGTGCAGTGAGACGTCGATCCTCTGTGCTCAGCCAGCTCCATGACGTAACCAATATTTCTACCCCCACTCATGTAGTTCTCTCCACTGCCAATGCAAGCGCCGCTCCCGGGAGTGAGTTCCCTGCTTTCCCTACCTGTGTCAGACACTCAAAAACACTCACAAAACATGATCTCTTACAAACATACTCACACATGCACCAGGCATTCCTCCTCACACACAGCAGCACATGCAACACCCCACCATGTGTGCCGTGGTACTTTTGTTCTGTATTTGAAACCTTCTCTGTAGTCGTCTCTCTGTGATTGAGTGGCTCTTTGCAAGATGGCCTGTCTGGCTTTGACTGATTCTCTATGGGCCGCCGTTTGTGTCTCCTTCCCGAGTCCCTCCTCTCCTTCTCTCGATTTCTGTGTGCTGTCTTGCTGTGTCGGGCCTTTTCTCTTGCTGTTGGGTTCCTCTTTGTTGTCTGAAGGTGTTGGTTTTGTTTTCAAATCCCTGTTTCTCGATAAGCCGTTCTCTGTCTTCTCTCTGTCCAAAACTAAACTGATAATCTGCAACAGAACGTGTAAAAAAAACAAAAAAACACAGCATCAGACATTTTTATTTATTTTTTGAATTTTTTTTCTTTGAATCTGCTTTATTTTTTAAAGCTGAAGTGGTTGTTGTTGGGTTTTTTTGGGTAGTGCAAAAATATTTATGAACATAAATCATTTGTTGGACTAACCGATAGTCCTGCCCCCGATCCCATGCTATTGGTTGAGACAATATTGTTGAAATTGCACCACAGAGACACATTGTTTGTATTTTCCAGACAAATTAACCTACAAAAGACTTGGTTGTAAATTATATAAATAATAATTAATTGAAAACATAAATCTCCTGACATTGATTATTGAACCTGTATATAAACCTGAATTTAGTCCAAACACCCAAAGAGAGAAAACAGAGATTACATGGCGCTCATTTATTTTCCGAGAGGCTTCTGTTGTCAAGCGTGGTTTGCTAAAAAGATGAGGATTTACAGTAAGCAGAGGTAGTCAATGTGCTGCACTGCTATGACTTTTGAGCCTACACAGTGGTAAACCTTCGAGTATAAGCCCTATAAGGTTCTTCTCCCTCTGACAGTTCTTTCTGTCTCTCTCTCTCTGTTCCATTCTCTTTCCCTCTATTGCTTTTTTTTCCAGATAACGCATCTTGTATTTTCCATCATGAGACTGTGTGAAAGCATCCTCTAATGTCTCTGTGCTACTGACTGCATCTCCCTTCAACAGATCCTCATAATCTTTTTCTGTCTCATGGTTCACATGGTTCATGGCTCAAGTCTATTTTTACCTGTCTCCTGTTCTCTCCTCTGTAGGCATCTTCTAAGCTCTTATAAACTAACAAACAGTCTTTCATTTTTCTATCAAACGTAGTACATTAACATATGTCTAGATATCGTTCTTTAAAGTAGTCAAAACGGGTTCAAAACAAGTTCAGCTCTATTAATAGCATCTGTGTCATGCTGTTGAAAACTTGTTTATAAAAACAGATGCTATCAATAGAGTGATAGTTAAGTCCAAAACTAAAATTCTGTCCCAAAAACATATTTACTCACCATCCCGTTGTTCCAAACTTGTATGACTTTCTTTCATCCGTGGAAGACGAAATAAGATGTTTTAAAGAATGTTCACACTGCTCTTCCAAACAATGAGAGTGGATGGTGACCAGCTGCTTTATTAAAAGCATCAGATAAAGCAATATAAAATGAATTAATTAAACCGAAAATGCTGAAAAGGAAAAAAAAAACATTGGAAGTCCTTCTATGGTCAACATTCACTTTCATTGAATGGAAAAGAGCAGTTTGAGCTTGCACTATCATCAGCTTTGTGCCCCTCAGAAGAAATAAAGTCATACAGGTTTGGAATGACATGAAGGTGAATAAATGATCAAAGAATTATAATTAAATTTAAAGAACAAATAAAACTATTTTTCTATTTTAACTTGTTTTAAACCCCAAATACTTCTTTAATTAACTCTAATAGCACTTTAATTGAGATTTTAAGAATTTATAGGGATACAGTGTGTTTTCTTTTCTGGATTTAGTGGACTAACAACTTCTTTATCAATAATTATAGATCTTTTTTCCCATCTATTTCTCCATCTTTGTGGTATTTTTGGTTTCAGGCTAGAAATGTTAAAATTACGACTACCATAAATCATTGCGGCTGACCGCTCAGTGTCATGCTTCACGTGTATCTGAACATTTGTCATCACATTTTTTCACTCTGTGTGTGTGTACTGTTATGTGAGTGAAATGTGCCACTTTAGTCTTTTTCCAGCTCTGCACATCTCTTAATCTTTGTTCTTCTCTCTCTCATTTTCTTTGACTGAGATTTGTGAAGCAAACATTAACTTTTTTAAAACATCATTCTGTCATCCTCATGTTAGAAATAAGACTACAAAAACATTTAGTTGATGTTAGTGTGTTGATGTTCTTCATGATGTATAGGTTTATACATCATCAATAAATATCTTTAAAATCCTTTCATATCAGGAATGTTGCTCTTCAGAGAAGAAAACACTTCATTTAGATCAGTCATTCATTATGCGTTTTTTTCCCCCTCACAGCTGTCTCTCACACAGAAATGTTTGTTTAAAAATATTTGACAGATCTATGGATCAAGTTTGTTTTCATTTTAGGTTTTGTAAGATGGGTTTACACTGTAACCCAGAGGTTCAGAAGAGGTGCAGTGCTGCCACCGATAGATTCATGTTTACCTCTCATTTGCTCAAACATTTACCTTGTATGGTAATGGTTCACTGCCTAAAACAGATGCTCACTATCAGTAAGATCCAAATGACGTTAATTTATTAAAGTTTTCCTAGCTTTGATTACTACCATCTGATAAAAATAATCATATTCATAGTCTGTGTCACTGTGTGAATTCTGCCATCAGATTATACAGAACATTTTAAACAGTGCATTGCTAAATGCACAATATTGCATAAAGATCACCTTAGTTAAATTATCCAAGATGACAATATGTGAGATAAAGCATTAATGCATTAATCAAATTAGAATACAAATACAAAATCCACATATTGCTATAATTAAAAATAACCCATTGTTTGTAGTGAGGAGGATTTTTTTAATTGCATTAAAATAAAATACAACAGAACAATATTCACAGTAGGATTTGGAAAGCACTCTTAAAAGCACTTTTCAGTCATTTCTAAATATAAATGATAACAAATTTAAATGGATAGTTCACCCAAAAATTTTGTAATAATTTACATACCCTCATGTTGTTCCAAACCTGTATGAGTTTCTTTGTTCTGTTGAATGTTGTTAACCAGGCAGTTGATGGACCCCATTGACTTCCATAGTAGGAAAAAAGTACTGTGGAAGTCAATGGGGTCCAACTGTTTGGTTACCAACATTCTTCAATATATCCTCTTTTGTGTTCAACAGAACAAATAAACTCATGCAGGTTTGGAACAATTTGAAGGTATGTAAATTATGCAAAATTCATTTTTGGGTGAACTATCCCTTTACTTCAGTTACATAATGATAATTCACTGTAATCTTTGTCCAGTTTCATTATTTACCATTTGCCAAGAGTGAAAATAGGGCCATGTCCAGCGATTGCTCTTTAACATGTCACAATCTTTATGCATATACCTCTCTGAATGTATTTGTTCAAATTCAACATGAAGTCATTATTTCATCACTGCTTCGTTAACTACTTCCTCTCCTTTCCTGCACCTTATCACTTTGTCTGCTTCAAGTCTTTCTATGTAGCTCTTCTTTCATTTCAGACATCTTTGGGAAATATTTGTTGAGTAAAGAAGTCTTTTTGTTTGTTTGTTTTGGTTTTTGGTTTTAATGATAAAGTTTTTCCATCAAGCTTTTTTTCTTTTAAGGACAGCGTGGGGGAGACAGTGGATAGTAATCTGGCATGCTAACATCCAGAACAAAGAGATAAAAAAAACATCAATCAGTTTTAAACAAACACACATTTCCCAAAAGTGGGCGATATACTCGAACGTTTACCTGTATCCATCCAAAAACAGAAAGAAACTCAAAGAACAAAAATGAAAACAAACAATTTCTCAATTCAGATTTGCATGACTTTTTCTCAACAAACAGGCTCTTTGGAAAAACAGATAAGCACTTAACCAAATGCTTGACCGTCCCTTCCTGTTTGTTTGTTTGTTTGTTTGTTTTGTCTCTTGTAAATTCTTTCTTGGTCATTTTAGCTTCTTTTCCTTTGCTGGGTGAGTGTTGAAATGGGGGTTGGGATGGGCTGCACCGGCCTGTGGCCACAGCAAAGGATTGCGCTCTCAAATCTCCTTCCTTCTGAATATATATATATATATATATATATATATATATATATATACACACACACACACGAGAGACGTGTGTGTATATTTGCTCCAGCTGCATTTGATTTACTCTTACAGCATGAGCCTTACTGCTTACCATCATGCATTCAAGTTTTTGAGTTTGACCTCAACTGTCATTGTTTCTGTTCCTGTAACACGACAACGAGACAGCTGCACTGGAATGAGCATTTTGCTTTCTGATTGGTTCCCGTGCTCCTTCTTCTTTTCTCTGCATATAGACTGAGGCAGATCTCATCAACACTCTTCAGCTCTTCTTCTCTGTGTCTGTCATCTGCACTCAACTGCACTGCTGCATGCCAAAAGATGCTCGCACTCTCAAATCTCTCTCACTGAATGTGCTTTTCCACACCTCTCTAACCATCCACAACTGAATGTGTCATCTGAACACTAATCCAGAGTAGTAGCCCTTACTGAGATAGCAAACAAAATTTAATTTCAGGCCTATGATACTGTACAAAGGTCTGATCCATTTGTGCTGATAAGGTGACTTTTGCAGAAACCAGAGATGCTGCGACCTTGTTTATTGTGCCTGCTCTGTTCTTGTCAGTGTGATAGTGCTTGTTAAGGTCTTCTGTCACACCAGTTGGTGTCATGTAATCAATGGCTCACTGCCAGGAAGTGACTAGTCTCAGAGAAGTCATCATCATCATCATCATCATCCATCTAGATGATGTCTCTGGAAATTTGATCACTTATCCTCTGGCAGTCAATGTAATCTGAACCTGTGAAGCAATTTCTCATATAAGCCTACTAGAGCGACCTTATATCTGCTTATTATTCGTGTGTGGGTGTTTCTTCATCTATGGGCGCTTTTATGTCATATGACTCAGGTGCTTTTTAATTAAAAACCAACATGTTTAAAAAAGAGTTAAAATAGGAAGGTCACTGAAAAAAGGTCTCCCAAACAGATCCCCTCTTAGAAATATTATTTTTAAAACTATAACCTAAACAATGAGTGAAATAATCAAAATATTACATTTTGTGGCGTAATTATTTTTAACACTAATAATGTTTACATTTTATTTGTGTAAAGACACTGCTTGAGATTGTAATGTGTTTGTGAGCAGAATATTACTATTTTGCATTATTTCTAATCAAGCTGTAATTTTGTTAACTTAACCAAAAAAAAAAGTAAAAACATTCCAATAAATGTTTACGATGCCATTTACTACACAAAATGTTATTTAAAAAAAAAAAGAAAGTGATGGTAATGACTGTGTTATAATATAAAACTACTGATAATATAAAAAGTGTGTTTTAAGGGAGTTTATTTTCTAAAAATGCTTGTAATTGAAGAAACACCCATATGTTTTATATAACATTTATTATTATTATCATTATCATTATACGTAAATCGTGACCGTAGAATAAACTGGAATAAAATCAGTTTGCTAATCAGGGAGACGGATAAATCCATTGATGAGATTACAGATCATTTGATATTTACAGTAATACACCTCAGCTACAGTATATCTTCACAGCTTCTGGCCTATTTTCACTCATTGGCTTTAACCGACATCATTGGCTGATGGCCTCATTACGCATGTTGTTTCCATGGCTTCTGTTATGACATCACTATCACATTACTAGAGTGGCATTGCTTTATTGTTACCACACCCCTGAATGCTGCTAGTACCAATGAGGAGGAAGTCAAATCTCCTCTAAGATTGAGTACAGCATAGTGCATCACTGGGTGCATCCTACCTCCATCCCACCAGCTGGACCCCCATCTGTCTATTCATCACATCCCTTTTGCTTAGCACTTTGTTGCCGATTCTTACGCATTGTTTCTTCCATTGGCTGTGTGTCTATGTGTGTATCAAGACATCCTCCTTTCTGTCTTTCTCTCCTCATCACTACTTCAGTTTTCACCACTAATAAGTCAATATACACACATGGCAAATGTTTTGTATTGTATCTGTTTGGTACTTTGTGCTTCCATTCATCTTTTTGTTTGAGGCCTGGTCTGTTTTCTGTTTCGAGTTCATGAGAATGTCTATCAACTTATTTTTGAGTGATAACTGTGAACTGACAGCTTGGGTTCATTTCCTATGTCTTATATTCGGTTTTATTTTGTTTGTCATCTGTCTTTCTTTGAGAAACTCTTAAGATCTGGTTGCGCAGCTTAAGTGTAAAGCCCTAGTTTATAGGTATTCGGATCTACTCAGGAATGTGCCTTGTGTAATTTCTGCAGCATAAACGTCTAAAACAGAATTGCAATCTGTGTTTTTGTGTGGCGTATCAGGGGTTCAACCAATGGCATGAGATGTGGCCAGAGACATCATGCGCTGGTGGATGACAAAAGGGGGGAAAATTGTAGGGTTTTCTTTTTTGTTCTTGCCGTTGTTGATGAATATGCAAGATGTGTTAAACTAGTGGTACAGTTTTTGTTTAGTATGCAAGGTGCCATTTACTAAATCCAGACCTAATAAAGAATACCCAAGAAGCAAGAATGCTAATATTCAGACCAGCACAGAACAGCTTGATTGCTGTTCAGGTATGTTATTGATTTTATTCAACAATTCAATAAATGTGAATTTAAAATGAAGAAACTTATATTATAAGTATATATTACAACAAAATATTACCAGTTATGTTGCCTATTTTTGTGCAACAGAAATAGTTCCACAGCAGGATTAAAGGGTTAGTTCACCCAAAAATGAACATTACCCCATAATTCACCCACCCCCAAGCCATCCTAGGTATATATGACTTTCTTCTTTCAGACAAACCCAGTCAGAGTTATATTAAAAATATCCTGGCTCGTCCAAACTTTATAATGGGAGTGATTGGAGCCTGACTTTTTGAAGTCCAAAAGTGCATCCATTGTTCATAAATCACACTTAACTCTGTTAATAAAGTCTGTCTGTGTAAGACAAATATCCGTATTTAAAACGCAGTAGCCATATGCATTCGACGTACATCCAAAAAGCGTTAACTTCCATGACGTAGTACACAATGCCATGACATTCTACGCTAGGTCATCACACAATCACTCCCGTTATAAAGTTTGGACAAGCCAGGATATGTTTAATATAACTCTGATTGTGTTTGGCTGAATGAAGAAAGTCACATACACCATTTTTGGGTGAACTATCCCTTTAACCATCGTATCTCAGAAAAACAAACAGTAGTGCTATTTTGTTTCTGAATGCTTGAATGAATGATTCAGTTACACTCAAAGTCACAAACTACTATGTTGTAAGGTGCAGAAAGAATCACTGAAAAATCGCTACCAAAGCCAGCCAAAGTACACTAACATGTGAGGCAGCCAATCACATTTTGATTTGTTCAGCATTATGTTTAGAGATGTAGAAATCTAAAGTCGATGTCCCTAAAATAGCAAACCAGCGTGCAACCAATAAATCATTATTTCAAGAACATTTGGCATATTTACTGTGACAATGGCGCAGCAGCAGTCTTTCAAAAATTTTGAAAATCGAGCATTTAGTTGATTCTAATAAGCACTCATTGTCATAGTTGTAAACACAACAGCTTTTTTCTCCCATGAGGGGGTTTGGCATCACGACGGCTTTGATTCCAGATGGACGCTTAAAGGTGCAGTAAGCTATTTCTGTTGAAAGTGGATTGGTCCAAGCACCACACTTGTAGCCAATCAGCTGTGGGGGTGTGTACACTCATGATGGGGGCGGAGAGAAAGTGAGCAAGAGGGAGATTTGAAGAAAGACTGTAGAAAGTAAGATTAGAAAAGTAAGTAAGAAAAGATCAGAGGAATATCACTGGAAAAGGGTTATGATCATGCAAGAGCTTTAGGACCCACATTAATATTAGAAAAGCTTTCCGGTGCTGGCGAGACCCAAGCAGGAAGGCCTGAAAGTGGATGGTGAGATGCTGCTGGAGATCAACAACAAACTCTTGCTCATATATACCCTATATTTTTTGTTTTTCCTTGTCGTTTGTTTGTCATCATTGCGTTTTCGTGCATTTTAGGGGCGTAGAAATGAAGGGAGGATTTGTTTGGGTTGATTTCAAATATCAACAGTTTTTCTTAGAAATCGCTTACTGCACCTTTAAATTCAGCACATATGCTTTTCCCGGAAATGTTGTGGAATGCTTCATCAGATGATGACTTTTAAACGTGTTTCCCATTTTGTGCCATAAATATCAGACGTTTAGCCAATGGTTATGCGCAAACAGAGAAAAGTCCCCAGTGCTGTTCCAAAAAAGTCCCAATTACTTGCAATTCTGTTTGTTCCCACTAGAAATTGCACATTGCACCTTTAAGTATTAAAATAAAATCATGTAGCTACCTAAAACAAATAACACAAAGAGATTCAAAATTTTGCAGCAACCTGATCTTGAGCTGTCTGTGCATTGTAAGGCATGTTCAGAACAGGTTCTACAGTGTTTCAAGTCTTTTCTATCACACATGTACTGAGAGATTTCTTTACTCCCACCCTCCTCTTTCTCAACCCTCTCTCTATCCTCACTTCTCCCACTTTGTTTTCTCTCTGTCTTCCTCTGCACCTCGTCCCCTCTGTACCCGTGTAGATGCGGGTGGTGAAAGCGTTCCGTAGCTCCCTTTATGACGGAATCGAGAAACCCGCGTCCAGGAATTCCATCCACAACTTCATGGCGCACCCCGAGTTTCTCATCAATGACTACATCCACAACATCCCGCTGATCGACGACACAGACATTGACGACGAATCGGAGTGGTCGAGGCACAACCACCACCTGCATCCGGCCTTCCGAAAGCCCCCTCCCCCTCCGGTCCAGCAACCGCAGCGTTCCCATCCCCCGCCCCGTCCCTACCGCCAGTACAGCCTCCCCACCACACCCAACCGCAACAACAATGCCATTGACAGCAGCATCTACCGCCTGAACCTCCCCACAGGCCCTGATGGGCATTGGACACCCCCCTCTCGACAGCTGTACCCCCTCCTCGCTCTGGAGACCTCCCTATAACTGACCGTGCTCCAGAGACTCTGAAAACTCTTGAGGACGCAGACTTGTGCGGGTCATGCTGGTTGGGGAGGCTCCTACGGACACGTTACAGGTGGTTGACCCCCAACACTAAGACAGGGTCATCCCATTACAACCATCCGCTCACTACTACCATCCACCAAAAGCACCATCACTCCTCATGTCTCAACAACAGCCCCACAGACACCTCTCCTCTCACCATGTGGAGAGGAGGCGAATCTGCTGCGTGTCTGTGGTTCCTTTGGACGGACCTGAGAAGGTGAGGAATCCAGACCCGATGGATTTTATTGATTCTTTAGTGCTGGTGACTATTGACTTCTCGGAATGTGAAGGAATATGTTCCCTACGGGTGGAGTAGGGGTCCATTCACTTTACTTTTTATCGGTGTTACTAAACTCAATATTATTATCATGTTTGAATTCTTACTATCGCCACCGCCATCATGAGTGCTCGGATTATCGTTGCGATATCACAGAATATGACTTTTATTACTCGGAGTCATTCTTTATCGATAAGCTTTAAAACATTTTATTTATTTATTTATTTATTGTGATCACCAACATTTATTTTTCATTTTCACTTTGTCTATTTCTCTCTCTCTATGTCTATGTGTGTGTTGTGTCCGTCCTATAAGCATAAAAAAGCAAGAAAAAAGAATTACTAACAAAGCAAAGATAATATTAATTTGAAGCTTAGACTAATTCAATTGTAATGCGTCTGCTGATAACAAAAAGAAGACATATATGTCGCCGCACCATTTTAATGATCATTGTTTTACAGCATTTTATGTCCAAAAAAAAAAAAAATCTGTTGTTTGAGGGTAAAATAGCTTTACTCTAAGTGAGGGTAAGCATTTTTTTTTCAACACAAACATCATGCTCATGATATTTTAAACATTTTCACAACATGTTTATGTTTAAAATATGCTACAGGGTAGAGGATTTGGGCAATCCCATCACAGCGATTCAATGGACGTGGGTGGGATTTTGGCGGTTTTCCATCTCAGCAATGGCAATCAGCCTTACGGCAAAACGGCCTTGTTAAAATGTCTTACCTTGTTCAAAGTAGCTGAAATTTAAGGATTTAAGGATTTTAGTGGGTTTGCCCAGACTCGACATTTAATGGTGTCTTCGATTTTCTTCACGTTAAAGACATTAAATCCATGTTGTGCAGATGACACCAACAAATGCATCAACCCTTTAAACATGTTCAAATAATTCTATTCGTTCATGCATACCTGCTGGCCCTTTAAATACATTCGCACTCACAATTGCTTTCCTCATACGTGTGAAATATTTATCAGATTCTGTATATATTTGCAGACTGTGGTCACCAGGGTAAGGGAATCCATCTTATACTGCCACACCATAGTTAAAAAAATATCAAAGATACTAAAACAATGGACAATCCGTGAGGGTACCATTACTTTTGCACAATATCGAAGTTCACTGAGCAGTTGTTCACTGTGGACTTTTGATAGACACACCATTCTGCTATTGGTCTTTATGTTAGCATTTCAGAACAACATTTGCACAGAACAATAATCCCTATTACATCCATAAAGACATGATAATTCTCCATGTCATTATGTTTGATTCAGTTACATTCCATTGACGTTCCACTGATCAGCCGTACCATCCGGGGTTACCTCCTTTTTCACCCCATTATCGTCTGGAATGGTACAGTTACGATCATACTGCTACAGTCAATGTATTGCAACGTAATACAATCATTTTGGGGAATGAGACCGGCACTTATGCAACAGACTGCCCTGCCCACAGCTCTGTGAAATACGCTTCACAACATGTACATATGGATCTCGAAAAAAACCTTTATCTGTATAGAATACTTTTCTAGATTGTCCAGTTCAGAGAAACTGGCGAATATTGAAAGCAGACAATGCAAGCATGAGCGTCACTAGATCATGTCATTGCATTGGTCTATTGTGTCTTTGCGGAGCATGTTGATATCATTACGCTCGCTCTTCACTGTCACTTTCGTCTGTCGATGCTTCACTATGGCTCTTAAGCGGTTGGTGGACACACATTTCTCCTCCCAGCGCATCTGTGCTGTCATTAATGTGCTGTTGTCCATGCTGATGTTCTCCTCCTGATACTCTGCCCTGTTTGTGGTGTGGAGCCCGGAGGTGGAGCAGTGTCACACTGCCAATCTGACTACTTATTAAATGCCAATGCTTAAAATGGGTTGACTCGTTTTGCGAATAGCAGAACATTTTGTTGTTGGATGTTTAAATGGAAACCCATTTTTATAGGAATATTCTGGGTTCAGTCCATTCTTTCCTTTAAAATATATGAGGCACTTACAATGAAAGTGAATATGGCCAATCTCTAAACATACTTACTAACCTTTCCTTTGTAAAATGAAATACACTTTTGCAACATCATAGACCATAAACCCTAAAATGATTGTAAAACGGATTATTTAAACAGCTCAAATATTTAAACAGAAGTGTAAATGTAAGTGCATTTTTATGATTATAAGCATCACATTTCTCTTTTGAATTTTCCAAAAATTGGCCTCATTTAAACTAGTAGTAAACAACATTATGCCACAACTGCTTAACTTGTATTGAACCCGGAATATGCCTTAAAGCTAAACTGTGTTATATCTGCATGAATGTGTCCGACCTTTCGCTGAGTTCGATCGTCCTCAGACAGTTTCAGTGGAGTCTCTAGTGTCGAGAGCGCTGACAGGTCTCACAGATTGAACCCATTTAAAGGCCCAGACACAATCAGCAGGCCAAAGTGGTGGTCAGGGAGGACAGGTCAGTGAACCTGCTTAACCATTATAAAGAAACATTTCCTAACCTTATCTTATCCTCAGCAAAGCTTAACTACCAAAATAGGCCTCAAGCTATGCTCGTCTCTGAATAATTTTTCAATTTATCTATATCTAAGACGTATACCCCAATCATTGAACTCTCCAGACAGTGATGATATATATTACAGTGGCATATGTATGGTATCCCTCCTCTCCACCACAACAGACAGACACTTTATTGAGTCTCCTGATAGAGTGACAAATATATATACGCATATATATATATTTAAAAAAAAGAAAAAGAAAAAGAAAACAGATAATCCAAAAATCCATTGTCTGCCTTCATTTTGTTCCATTCTGTTGTATAAAAATCACACAAGGTAAGGTGAAAAAAATGTAATGTGAAAAAGAGTAAATAATATACTATATTTAATATAAAAGTTATAAATTATTGTACAACTGCACCATCACTGTACATTTTTGCCAAAATGTGCACATGTGCATCTTTTGTTTACGATTTAAGCCCATTTTTTGTTTTACTCTGTCTCTTCCTCTTTCTTTCTCCTTTTGCTTTTTTGTAAAGAATTAAAATTGAACAGCTTGTACATTATTATGATTATTATGACTATTATTATGATTATTATTGTCTTTTTCCATCAGTGCACTTTTAGCTGATGGAAAAAACAGTTGCACATTCTCCTGAACATACACTTACTGCTCTACAATGGAAAAAAGACAAAAAAGAGAAAAAAAAAATTAAACTATTAAATATATTAACAATTACCTGCCTGTTATTTAAGCGAAAAAAGTATCTATCTATGATGAAAGAACACAGCTGTATACTGTAGACTAAACTATGGAAATCTAAGAATTTAATGGGAAAATAAGTCAACACTTTTTGTCTGTATAAAAAATCAAATCAAAGTATTCTACAATAATAACTTTGACCAGTGTCTGTGGTTGTGTTTCATTGTGTGCCTGTGATTATTTCTTCAGCCTGATGACATTGTACAAGACTGCCAGATCACCTCTTCCCTTAAAGAAAATCTTTATTTGAAAGATATATATATTGTTGTAGGATGAATAGATGGGAAACAAGGTCTCCAACACTTTTGCATCAGGTAACATGTTATCACACATTCATATTCTGAGCAAAGCTTCAGTGTCAGTGCCCTGTTGTTGGCAAAGGGACCATTTATTACTGCACTCACTGTAAACCCTGACGCTAAAAATAATTCATTGGTTTGAGTCGGGCAAAATCAAACTAAACAAATCACTTGAATCAAATGAACTTTTATGAGTATCAAGAACTTTCTTTTTCTTTTTCTTTTAAGTTCACAAAACTGACAAATTTTAAGTAACCTGAATTGAGTTTTATGAACATGTTTCTTTTCATTTAGACAAACTTAAATTTACCTGAAACTGGTCTGGAATCTTTATTTCCCAGCATGGTTTGCCACGACGCTCAAAATGGAGAATAAATGCTAAAATTAAGTGTTATATAATGGGTTTTTTTTTTTGTGCAAGATGAATGTCAAGAGGATTTAGTGGTGTTTAATGCTTTGCTATCCCAATTTAGAAGAAATGTGTTTTATGTGTTATTTGGGGATGAGTGGAGCATGGGCTTAGTTTGAGAACAGGTATTTCATAAATGGTCAATATAATACTCTTTCAGAAATTGCTATGTTATGCCAATGTTATCAAAGAATTGTGTTACAAATTAGCATTTGTTAAATTAGCTAGTTATAGCTAGCTAAATTTCCACCATTAAAAATGTAATTTGAAGTTTTGGCGCTGATAGCCTCGTGGGCAGAGCGCCGACATAAATTAAGATTACATGATAATAAGTTTAATTAACTTAAACATGAATTAACTTGCTCTAAATTTTCAAGTTAAGAGCAATTAAAATGTATGGGTACAAGATTGAAATCTGTGAGTTCTGCTTACTTAAACTGAATTTAAACTGAACTTAATTACCTTTTTTTGAGTTTTGCCAACTTACTCAGGTTTACAGTGCTTGTTTTGAAGTAGAACCAATGTTATCCCCAGTCTCACTTGCGTTAAAAAGTTTGGTTCTAATTGCATGTTATTCTGGCCAGGAAATGCCCACTTGGACAGGAAGAGAACATTTAGCTTGCACGTAAATTGACTAAGTAAGTAACTTTTTATGTGCTGTTAAGAGGCAGGGTTATCTAAAATAGATGATACCAATGGGAGACAAAGTTTAAAGTAATTGTCTTGCTGTCCTTGATTGAGCTCTGCTTAATTAATTAAGAATGTAATATATAGTAGAGTTGGGATAAGGTAAGTGGGTATTTATATCAAGGAGGTCATGATACCTGGAGAGACAAAGATCAAAATTATCTCCCAAAATAAAGTGAACAAGACATGGGCTTCAATGACATTTGCTGAATTAAAAACCAGTGATTAAATAAGAAGAGGAATGTGACTTCTGACTCCTGGAGCATGTGAACCTCCTGAACGAATCAGAATGACTCTTTCTAATGAGAAGTTTCAAAAGATTTGAGTCACTGGGTGAACCACGCCCACTACTACTGCCAAAACAACACAGAACTTGTTGAGAAGAGCTAAGCGAAATCAGTTTGTTATATTTTCCGTGAAGAAATCATTCATCTCTCTCACCTTTTTTGTATTATTACTTTGTGAGCTTCTTGAATGCTTCCTGTAAATATTTCTGCTAAGCAAAACTCTTGAAAGTTCCGATGGAGGAGAACCGAGCTCTCGGTGATTCAGAAAAGGTAAAGAGATTTTTCTTGATGTTTTTTAAACAAACTGAAAGATTTTAATTCCAAAACATTTCAGTTACTCATAGAAGAATAAAGAACAGATACCTGTTATGTGACTTTAAAAATGATAAATATATACACCATAATGTTTTGTTATTTGTTCTTATCAGTTTTATTTGCAGGTGTATCAATTAGCCAGCCTAATGTTCATTAATAGATGTTTATTACATTATTTAGAAAAATGCATTTGACATGTAAAAAGAAGAATTACACCAGTTCTGTTTTCTAACACTATAAATAGCATATTAGGGAGTGACCGTAGATTTGCTGCTCTCACAGAACCTGTAGGTTTGAAAGAACTGGAGAACACCCTTCATCACCACCCCAAACTGCTGCTGACACACTACAGACCTGCCTTGGAAATGTTTTCATTCCCATGCTTTGTGTTTAAGCAAAACAGAATTGTTTTCTTTAATCCATACTCAAAATATATCTCTTGATGTGTCTATGCAAACATTTAAAAAGAAAGTAAAAGAAAATCCACATTGCACAACGTGAAGATCTTTGTCATTCTAAAAAAATAAAAAAATAATAAATAAAATAAAATAATAAAACCCTATCCTTCCCTTTTCCCTCTAGCTCATGGTACTGAGCAATGTCTGAAACTTGTATTGTGAGCACTTCCTGTGTCTATTTGCCAATTCATGAAGAATCGCTTGTTTGTATTCCTCACTTGTAAGTCGCTTTGGATAAAAGCGTCTGCTAAATGTAAATGTAAATGATGTTAAAAGTAAAAGATGCACAATGTGTTTTTTTTTTTTACAATGCATATAAAATGTGTAATATGTTTGAATATCCTAAAATCAAAAATACTCTCATGGCCTGAACAGCTCAATATTCTCGAAGTGCAAAACATCATTTGTTGGCAGATTATTAGGCATCTTAAAAACACAATTATATGTTTTCTTAAGTTCGCATAAGTGACAGTATTTGATGCTTCATTGACCATGTGCTCATGCATGTCAACTTTATTAAGTATGATTAGAGAAATAAATCATCTGTTTTACTCACTATACTTACAGTAGTCATGTAATGACACTTACAAATCTCAGGACATTGTTATTGGCTCGTTGGCGAAATTTGTCCAGATTTCTGACACAACTGAAAATCCTGAACATCCCAGCTTTATGTTGGTCACCACTCTACCAGCTGAATAGCATATAGGGATTGCCATTTGTTTACTTCGAAAAACCTTTGTTAAAAGGGGTCATTTGAGGCATGTGTTCATTTGAAGGGAATATAGAATATGTTTCATGGATAGTATTTTATTCACTCCCTGCCAGGCTCTTTCCACTGGGGACGAGCAGCGTCCCTTCAACATGAATCATTACGCTACTAAGAAGAGTGCAGCACAGAGCATGTTGGATGTGGCTCTTCTGATGGCCAACTCCTCTCAGCTGAAGTCCGTGCTGCATTCAGGACATCAGCACCGCTTCTACACCCCTCTTATCGCTCTGATCTCACTGTCCATCTCCCTGCAGGTCATTGTCGGCCTCCTGCTCATCTTCATTGGTTAGTTTCCGTCTGTTTGAAAGCGTTCTGACCTCCTTTCATTGACAACACTGATGCGTTTTCTCTTGTTTCCTTCAGTGAAGTACGACCTGAATGATGTTAAGAAACGGCCGAGGCTGAACACATTGAATGATGTAGCAACCATATTTGTGTTCTTTACTGTTCTTATCAACGTCTTCATCACAGCACTGGGATTTGAGTCTGGAGGGTGAGCAGAGTCTCAGTAAATAGATTCTTGTTTTTACAAACGTCTGTCAATTTAGGAAATGCCAGAATAATAAATCTGGACATGTGGACATATGCCTTCTTTATTCTCACAGCAGTATAACGCTGTACTAACTTTACATCTCATCCCATTGTTTCAGGGGCAGTGTAATATTTGAGACTGCACTCGCTCGGACCAGCTCTTTAAACCTCACTGATGATCACATGTGATCGTATTTGAAGCCTGCCTTTCATTTCATCATCACCATGTATTTTATAAGATAACACTGTATACCATATCTAAGCAAAATATGTGATGTTTTGTATGTTTAGGCAGCACATTTTAACAAACAAAGAAGTCATTTTCTCGGTTTATCTGAAAGAGTGCATGGCCTTATGGATAACTTTTTATATAAGGAACAAAATAGAGATTATAGTAAAATGTTTGTGGAAAAATTGCTCTTTTTATTTATTTATTTTTATTTTATTTTATTTATCTTTCCATCTTTAAAGCAACACTGCATAAAACATTGTCCAAAAACAGTTTGATTTAATCAAGCTGTTTCATATACAGCCTACATTTGACATTTGATTTGTTCCCACAATATTTCTCTTAGGGATGATTTGATATTAAATCAGTTTGCATATGATCTAAAATGAAGAATCAAAAAACAATTCAGAAATGTTTAAAACGAATGTTACATTTTTAAAATAGCACATTTAGCAAAAACAAGCAATTGTGACCTCATGCTGAAATAAAGATTACAAATTTAATTAATCACACAAGATTTTTGTTTTTCAAAAGGACAACTAATATTACAAAGCTACAAAAAAATGAAACATGCCTAAAGTATGTAACAAATAAAAGTACTCACACTGTTTGTTTTACGGACTCCAAAATGCTCCAACCGTCAATTATTATATTTGTCTATTTTTTTTTTTTAATCATAATGCTAATTTTGCACCCTGTATAATTAGCCTATAGACTGCTGTGGTTTATGTGTAATTGTAATATGGGTGTGACCGCTGGGCGTCGCTGTAAGCGCTGAATGACTCTGACGCACCGCCAACAGACTCGCTGCAGGAATAACAACATGGCGGGCAATTCAAAAGAGCAGCAACTGTCTCTGCGAGTTTACAACACCCTACAGGTAGTTTACACATCTTCATAGATACACCACACGTTCTAAGGAGACATTAAATGTTTTTCTGATGTTTCGCGGACTTAAAACTGGCTGTTTCGAGTCTAGTAACGTTACTGTTTGTGTCTAGTTAGCTACGTCACGTCAACGCTAGATTCACTTGTGTTATAGAAATAATGTAGTACGATATAATTGGTGGTTCAGTCATAATTTCTCCTATCACACTCTGTGTATGCTCTATTACCTTTTTAGTGGATTAATGCAGGGGTTTTCAATCCCCTAAATATGAACACTGTGTCATAGTGACGCTTAGGTCCAGTTTTTGTGTTTAGACAATCTGTGGAGGATCGACTGTGAGATGTTTAAGTGTCAGTGTTGTGTTCAGAGTTTGGGCTGTCCTCTGCTGGACGGGCTGTACCTGAGAGAGGCGGACAGCGTGCAGGAGCTGCTCTGCACTCCTTCCTTACACAGGACTGATATACTCAAGTGGATTTGCACCAGGTCTGAGGCCTGATTGACTATTAAACACGATGATAATGATGCCAAGTGTGCTGTTTATAAATATATATATATATATATACTAAAATGCCTCGCGATGTTTGTTTATATTTTTTTTTACAAAGCATATGCCCATCCCTAAAGGAGAAGCTTTCAATTAAAGCAACTCAGAATGAGGATGTAATTAAAGGTAAGTACAAGAAGGGCTCAGTTTCTTGCCGTTTTATTTTCTTAAGCTCATTGCTTTGTGTTTTTTCTCTCACAGAACTCACGCGGTTTGGGAATGAAATGATGTTGTGTAAAGCTAATGACCAGGATTTAATCAAGGTATGGGATGTTGATCTTTATTATGTCTTCTACATTTTACGTAAGAAGCAAAATGGAGATTACAGAGAAATGTTTTCGAAAATGTGCATAACAACTATAAAGTAAAACATAACAAAAATAATTTACTTCATAATTATTAAATAACGATTTATAATAATGTTCATTAATTAAACATCAGTTAATATATTAACTGACATGAACTAACCATGAGCAGTACATTTGTTACTGTATTTGTTAATCTTAGTTAATGAAAATACGGTTGTTCATGTTTGTTCGCAGTGCATTAACTAATGTTAACAAGATTTTATTAATGTATTAGTTGATGTTAACATTAACAAACATCAGTAAATGTTGTAGAAGTGCAGTTCGTTATTAGTTCGTGTTAACTAATGTTAATTGTTGAACATTTTTGTAGTGTTGTTACCCATTTACTCAGGCTTATTCATAAATTAATTTGTTTTCCAAAATTATGTTTTGTTCCAGCAAAAAATGTTTGTAATGGATTGATACTTTAGTAAATAAATCAGGCAATTTGGGCTGTTTAACACAGATGGCACAGCCATTCGTATTTACTCATTTGAAATTCGTCAACTAATGCAGAAGTAATTCATCTGTTCTTTTGCATCTGTCATATTTTCAGGGTCTTGCACCTCCGTTGCAGCAGCTGGTGTTTCTAGAGCAGCTTCTAACAGTTGTTCAAGCAGACTCCTCCACACTCTCTAGGTATCTGACTTTTGCAGTTCTTTGTATCGATTTAACATCAACATTGAGTCAGACCCTCCTAAGGGTCTAAAATAATATTTTGTGGTCTTGTTTCTTTGGCCTACTTGTGTTTTGATTTGATCGACATAGACAGAAGTCATCTTCTAGAGAAGACAGTGTGAAGAATGATGATCTTCTTGGTGAGCTGATGTTTCAGGGTCACTTATCTGACCTGGATATGCTCCTGAACCCAACCTGCAACCCGTGGTCCGCGCATATCCGTGAACATCTGATCCGCACGCAGTCGGCTCACAACAAAATGAACGGGAACCACAGTAAACCCAGTGATTTCATAGACAGGTCTGTGTGATTATGTGGCCATGTGCTTTTTTCTTTCTCTTTTTTTTACTGTTGTCTTTAACCTGGTTATTTACTTCTGTTGAAGGAGTGATCATTCCCGACATGGAAGTCATGGAGAAGAAAGTCTGTCAGAAGCCAAAGCGCTGCTCCAGTCTACCCAGAGCACTTTAGAGGAGCTCCACAAAGAGGTGGGACCATCATGTGCTGCTTCTCACATCTGATATCGTAAGTCTGGTTTACATAATAGCTTGATCCTTTCTGTTCCTCAGTGCGAGTTCCTGCAGTCAGATTCTGCAGCTGTGCTGTCCCCCTGTGCGCTGAAAGTGGCCATCTCAGACATGTCTCAACTTATGACGGCCTTCGGACACATCTACAACACTGACTTTAAAGCGTACTGCCAGAGAACCCCTCCGGCCCTCAGTTCCGGCTCTAGTGTGTTTCAATCTGTACACCAGCTTCTGCACACCTGTAATACGGTAAAGCATTGCACATCTTTTATCTGCAATAAATTAACAGAAATCTCATTTCACTTTTTCGCAAGTATAAATCTGAATATAATTTAACAGGTTTTCTGATTAAATATGGTTTTAATGATCCTCATAAAAATGTTTCCTGCAAAATCATATTTCAATGCAGTTATCCTCAGTTCAGCAGAGAATAAATATACTTACGGAGCATGAAATGGTATATGGTAATTGAAAAAAGGAAAATTTATTCTCCTGTGAAACCGTTTGCTCGTTAACATTTTGTAGTTTTTTTTTTTTTCTTCCCCCGTTCCATGTTTCTTCCATCACCATGTCCCCTTAGTGATTTCGTAGGTATATCGTTCGCATATTCAAATACAAATACTTTGCATATTCTCTGTTTACTCTCCAGGAGTTGGAGGCTCTTAAGCAGCTGTCTGAAACCTCGTCGTCTCTTACACAAACAGTGCAACAGCTGCAGACAGACAGGCGGTACTGGTCTAAAGGAGAAAAGCACACGCTGCGTGAGTATTTTTTTTTGGATGACTTGGATTTGAGCAAACCTTTGTACACAAACTTTCAAAACCTTTTTTTTTTCTTTAGCCAAACAGTTGGAGGAGCTGAAGAACAGATATGTGGCTTTTTTCTCCCTTCACCAATCATAACCTAAAGGACTTTCTCAAATCTACAGCCTATTACTTCAATTTAAGTTTTAAGTGGTAAAAAGGGCCAAAACCGTGAATCAGTCCGTGTATTTACACGTCCAGGACTGGGCCCTTAGCACTTTGTGTTTTACAACCACTATGCCATGCTCTGTTGTACAGATTTGTATTACTGAAAATAACAAATTGCTGTCGTTGAACCTGAAGACATTGAATAGACGTCACACTAATGATGAAATTGTTCCATCTAATAATAAACTCCTAATAGCTCCTCTTTCCATATAAACCCCATGTTTGGTAGTGTTAGATTTTAATACTAATAGTACATGCTTCTATTCCCAAATAATGCAGATGCAGTACAAAACACAAGTGTAACTTTTTTGTGTGTTTGATCTGAAATATGACATGTTTTTAAAATAAAGGTTCACATTACAGACACACTGGGGTTTTGTTTTGTTATTAATTATAGATATTTTACATTTAAACGTGTAAACTGAAGTAATCAGCTTCAAAGTTTTTGTCTGTTCACGCATTAGTGAGAGTGACTGATGGGAGGGTCTTCCTCTCGATCTTTAAAAGCACATCTTATGACGAGAGGAACAGTTCTCAGGTTGTTCTGATTAGTTTGTGAGCAATCTGACTGCTTTTAAACACTTCTGCTAGACAAAACCCAAAGACAATGGAGAATCAAGCCTTCGATCAACAAGGAGTGGTGAGTAACAAATGTGTGCTTTCCTGATCATTTATATATGTGTATATGTAAGTATTTTACAGTGCAGATAACATCTAGCAGCTCTATAGTGGCATTAATACACTTTCTTTTCTCATCATTTTATTTAAAAATATATATATATATATATAAAATTCCGTTCCATGCCAGCAGACTTGTCAGGATTTCATCCAAAAGACATCCACCAATAGCACTTAAGTGATGGCCATACTTCTGTTGAAAAGGTCCTTTAGTTCTGTGTACAAGCAGTGCTGTGTGAAGTTCCTTATTTGCTTAGGCTTTCAGTGTCTGTCCGGTGGAAATAACCAGAGCAAAATTTAAATTTGACGTGGAAGTTTTTTTGGGTTTTTTTCTTCGCAGGAGATGTGCTCTAACTTCTGTCTTGCACTCATTAGCTACTTTTAACCTATTGACTAATTTCATGTTCTGGAGTCCATATGCCTGTGCCACTGAATGTTAGAATGTAATGCTCACTCCCTCTCAGGCTCTTTCCACTGGGGACGAGCAGCGTCCCTTCAACATGAATCATTACGCTACTAAGAAGAGTGCAGCACAGAGCATGTTGGATGTGGCTCTTCTGATGGCCAACTCCTCTCAGCTGAAGTCCGTGCTGCATTCAGGACATCAGCACCGCTTCTACACCCCTCTTATCGCTCTGATCTCACTGTCCATCTCCCTGCAGGTCATTGTCGGCCTCCTGCTCATCTTCATCGGTTAGTTTCCGTCTGTTTGAAAGCGTTCTGACCTCCTTTCATTGACAACACTGATGCATTTTCTCTTGTTTCCTTCAGTGAAGTACGACCTGAATGATGTTAAGAAACGGCGAAGGCTGAACACATTGAATAATATGGCAACTGTTTTTGTGTTCTTTACTGTTCTTATCAACGTCATCATCACAGCACTGGGATTTGAGTCTGGAGGGTGAGCAGAGTCTCAGACTTTTAGACCAGTGTGCGGGAAATTGAGTCAAATTAAATGTTTTCGTAGAATAGAATTTCTAATCTTTGAGTTTTTGGCTGGACATCTTTATTATTTACATTAATGCACAGACTGTACTGTACTGACTTTACATCTCCTCTGTTTTAGAAACATCTGATACTGTACTCCCTCCAAATAACACTCAAGGATTGCTCATGTGATTGTATTTACAGAATTACATTTTTTTTTAATTACGTACATTCATTGTGAGTTACCTCCGGTCACTGTAATCAACATCTAACCTAATCTCTCTCCCTTTTTTTGCCATTCTGCTCAGTTTTTCATGTTTTTTGTTTATTTTTAAAAAATCTGGATACCTTCATTTAAAATGTTTGAGCAAATGTGTAATTTGATGTTTGTAACAAACTGAATTTTCTAATATGTGACTCTTCATTTAATGATGGCAGTCAAGAAAAATAAAACGATAGTCCATAAAAATCAGAAGGATTTAATCAAACCGACACATACAGGAAAAACCCTACACAAATATCACTTATTTAAAGAAAAATGCAATTTCCCCACTGCGGCACAAATAAAGGTTTTACTTACTTACTTGGGTAACATTTCAAACCAAGTGGCATTTTTAAAAGATGGTACAAGCTTATCAAGCAAACATTTTACAAAAATATGTTTGTATCGTTTTGAATAATAAATTTACTCTTCAAATTTAAGACAAAGGTGTTTGGGCACGTTCTATATGTGCAATTTGAGAAAAGCTTTAGTACGAACATTGGCTTGCATCCACCTGTCTTGGTGCCAGATAGTCATAATGTTTTGACTGATTTGTGTATACTGTATTCTGGCTTAAGTTGTCCAAATACTTTTTGAGTATGGTACATTATATAACATTCAAAAGTAGTGTTTACATGTCATGGACAATACTGTCAAGAGGGATAGTTAATGAATCTGTTTAATTGCCATTGACGGAATTTTATGGATTTCCGTGTTTGAACTGTTACACGGTAGAGAGCGCTATTACTCATCTTCTGAAAGAGCACAGAATCTCCACATGCAAACGCACGTTAATGTACTCAGAAACAGAAACAAGTGATAAAATGCTTATGTACGTTTTTTGTCTTTGAAAAAAAAAAAGCTTTTTTCTCAGCTTTTTGTTCAATTTTGTTATTTTATGACACCCACATTCAAGTATTGATTAAAAAAAAAAAGAATACATGAAGCTAGAGTAAAAGTTTTTTGGTTTTGTTTAGAAGAAGAGGTTGCTTTTTCTGTTGGTCTATTGCATGTTCAGATATTCAGCAAAATATTCTGGGGCCATTAAAGTTTTGTGAAAATGCTAAAAAAAAAAAAAAAAATGCTGAGGGTGGCTAGCAACTTAAAAAAAAAACCCTTAGGGAAAGAATTCATAAAAATGATTTTTATTAAGACAATTCATATCCTGAATAGTTAAAAACTTTAACAATAGTAATAAGGCCCTCAAGACTTTACTATATTGTGAAAATAGTCTTGACTGACATGGTTGTGTTGCATTATACTTAACAATGCTATTTGGCTGTAACTATTATTCACAAAAAAGCCTGACCTTGAGTACGTTATTGCTTTAATATACTCCGCCTTAAATTCAGCACCACAGAATTCATTAAAAAACAGCAAATACCAAATATTACCAAATAGTGTTGTGTTCTGGTTGGGGTTGATGAACTTATTTAAAATATCTCACTGCTCCTCTACTGAATGGTTTTAAAGGGAGTCTCTTCTGCGGGCTCCATACAAGTGTACACATAATAAAGAAACACAGCAATGATAAGAAACACCAAGACACGCAGCCACCCCGGCACACCTGCAGGTTTGCTGGGCTCTGGACGGGCACCTCGCTGGATGGATTTGGAGTCTGACGGGGCTGGGCGAGAAGAACTCTGATAGGTTGTTCGAGTTGGGCTGATGATGGGCCTTCAGAATAGACAGCAAGAACATTTCATTTATTTTTCCATGAGGTTACAGGAATATTAACATTACAGTATAACATTAAAGTCAACCATATCTTAAGAGAAGAAAATAAATAATACAAAAATTCTGAAACAATATTATTAAAAGAAAAACTCACTCATTGGTACGGCCGGCATCATCATCATCATCATCATCTCTATAATCAGGAATCTTTGACCTCCTTATGCTGTGGAGAGACAGTGTATATGTAGTTAGCACTTTGAGACAAAAAATGAACCACGTTTATACAATTACTGTAAGCGTACAAGAAGAATATTATCTGTGATCTGACATTATAATTGTGAACGATTACTGCTTTACATGCTCAATAAAAAAAAAAGAAGCTACTTACACATCACCAAATCCATCGTGTCTTGTCAGCTGTGGCTGCAAAATGATCAAAGTGATTAAGACTACATGTCTGATGACATAAGAGCAGTTACTCTTCAAATTCACTTTGGTTTTTACTTACAGGCTGATGATAGGTGACATATTCCACTTCCTCCTCTATGAAAACAAGCATATTTCACAATTGCAATTCAACACGCTAACGTATGGTTGATATCAAATCTTGTCTTTTTTTTTCTCTACAGAGAAAGCCTTACGTTCTTCTCTGTAGTATGTCTTGTCAGACGAGGAAGGCTTCGTGTTTTTGGCCATGGCCTCTTTCAGTTTCTTTTCATAGAGCTTCCTTGTGGATTCTGCAACACAAAACCGCCACCAAATCACATCACAAGTTTTGCCAGATTTATTGACAATTTTTTTTTTTTAATTTAACATACATCACTAAGTAGAGCAGAAGAAAGAATGAAGAAAATATAATAAAATACTCTTTAAATTACTATAAATGTTTTAACAAAACAGATTAAAGACAACACATACCTACTATTGGCCCATGTTTAATGCCATATTCATCCAGGAGCTGAGTGATCTCCTTATCAGTTTTGTCACTAAATGAAGACATATCTGGTTTAACACTAAAATAGAGAGAAAAAAAGAAGATTACTCATAATAATGCTGTAGTATGCAGGTAACTAGTAGGCACTGAGAAATGTAACATACAAGTAATGTTATCCCCAAAGAATGAAAACATTTTCTAGACCATTGTACCGAAACAAAAGGTACTTTTGAGTGAGAGCACAGCAACATCTGGGGCTGAATGTTACACATGGAGACTGAAACAGCTGTGAACTGAGAGGTGCTACGAACAAAACACATTTCCCACGCAAAGACCAATCGTCTGTCAGACTAAAAGACATTAAAGCACGAGCATTTGTGAGAAAAGAACTCCAAAAGCGTTTTAAAGCTTTTTTAAAGGATAGAAAATGGATTTCTCGGGCTCGAGATCGCAAGCGAAACCACTGACACACTTTATAGCGTTTAGCAGAAGTTAGGATTGAAGGCGAGCTATACCTTTGCAATAGCAACAGTTTTGTGTATTTTCTTGCATATATAAACCATTTCATGTTTAAATACTACTTTTTATTTATAATTAACTTACCTTAAACGATTACAGTACGTAAAAAAGCTGGATTGGGCGTGTCGCGCTGCAGGAGGAGACGCGCATCACTTCCTGACGCTGACGTTAAACTGAGGCGTGTTCAAAGCGTCATCTCTCTCTCTCTCTCTCTCTCTCTCTCTCTCTCTCTCTCTCTCAAATACAGTTTGAATTCAGATTCACTTTATTGGCATGACTGTTAATAATACAATATTGCCAAAGCTTGGATCACCCATATATGTATTCAAAAATGAATATAATTAGTATCGTCATAATTTAAAATGCAGTAATTGGTTAAACATTTTTTTTTTTTTTTACTTTGACCTGTTGTTGAAAACTGCTTTGTTGTTAGATTTGCTACGTTTTTTAACCAAATCTCAAAATTGACATATGGTGTGTCTATCTCAAGTACATGGTTCAATAAATTACAACTTTTATAAATTCAAAATAAAAGCATACAAATGTTATTAAACTCCTCAGGCATAATTTTATGTACAAAAAAAAAAAAAAATTCATCCATATATTTCTAAAAGCGTACGATATTGATACATTTTGTCACTGAAAACTATGTCCTCTGGTGTGACGCCATATCCTGATATTAAATCGTCCAATTCCACGGACAAATTAAATTGAGTCCATTCAAAGTTGTTTCTGAAGCCCCTGTGAAGCCCTTGACACAGGCACATGGGTAGTTTTTATAAATATTGTTCAAATAAGTGTTTTGTTGTGCTTTGGTGTGACACCCCTAAATTATATATTTTTTTAATTAAAAATGTATGTTAAATTACAGAAACGTGTAAATTTATGCAGATGTGTTTTGCAAACTGCTAATGATTATAATAATGTAATGATAAATAATTAAATAAGATTGTTCAACTCCCTTTTATTCTTTCTTTTTTTTTTGGATCATTTTCAGTGTTCTTAAATTCAATATTTACATTGAATACATATTTTTTTCTGATGTTTTTGCAGGACATTTGTAAAGTGTTATAAAGTGTAATGAAAATAAAATGTGATACTATTTTGTTTTTGAGAGAAAGAATTCAGGGAGAGAACATGGAAATATAGAGAGAAAAGTAATAGGGATTTTTGAGAATGACTAAAAATCGAAAGATCAGCCATATACTTTAAAAAATGTGATTTTTAAAAACATGGTTGATGATGTAACAAAATGAAGTGTAATATCTTCTTTAACAAACAAATGAATTGCATTAAAAAAGATTTTGTTAAAGTTTTAAAGATATTTGCTTTGTTAAAGAGTTAAAAAAAAAACATGTTGGCATTGTTTGTATCAAAATTAAATTCTCTTTCTTTAAAGTATTTTTTTATGTAACCATGAATATATGTCAATGTAATACACCTCACTCTCTTTAATGCAATAACTACCATTTCGGTCCTTTTGTGTGACACACAAAAAAGATCATCTGAAGGATCATGGAGCAGTAAATCACAAAAATAAATGACATTTAGCCTATATTAAAATAAAATGTATTTTAACTTTGAAAAAGTTTTCACAAATTCACTGTTTTTACTGTGTTTTGATCAAATAAATGCAGCCATTTTGAAAAACGCTTTCAAAAACAAATTCTTACTGACCCCAAACCTTTGAAAGGTATAATGATTGTCACTGTACTCACTACATTTATCTCTGTATTAATTTGTTTTGTACTATGACCAAAAAAGACAAGTAAAAAATGCAACTGGATCTCTTTTTCTGATGTTTTTGCAAAAAATTTGTAATGCTATAAAGTGTAATGAAAATAAAATTAAAACATCTAATTCATGAACCGACTCAAACGACCCGATTCTCTACACATCGTAAGCAGAAATCAGAAGGATGTCAAGATTTTCTGTGAATAACCTTCATTTCAATCAGTCCAGTGATCATTTCACTTCAGATGACTTGATTTGTGCCACTCTTCTGATCCATTTCGGGTGACTTTTTGGAGCTTGAACTCTCCAGTCCACAATCATTGGAATGCACAAAAAATAAATGAACAAATAAAAACCTAAACAGTCGACATTTGCTCTGTGCACAGCAAAAGAGAAATTTTAAAACAAAACCGACATGCAGCACACCGCTGGGGTCTTTGGGTTTCCTCCTGCCTTCGTAAAACAAACAGTTTTACATTTGTTTTCACGATTCAGCATTATGGTTACGCAGCTTCTCTTTCCTTTTTAAACAGAACCGCTTGAGGGGAGTAAATTATTTTGTAAAATGTTGTGAACAAGACCGTCAAATCGCCATATTTATTTAAATAAATTTTGGGGGCCAACAATCCCTCATGAAATAAACAGATCCAGGGCTCTGGAAACCGTGGTTATAGACCTGGACCTGTCATACCAAATATGGGCAGAGTACAGCTGCTTATGTATTTTGACTGTCTTGACTCCACTGCATGCCAGTGACGGGCGTCAACCCCTATGATCCACCGGTTTGAGCGACTCGGAAGATTTCACCATAGCCAGAACTGATTATGTTCAGTTACTAAGCAATCACTGTCAGCTAATCAGCTTGGTAGGAAGTTGTTGCGATTGTCTTTTCCTCCCCATTATGACATAATTTACAACACCATGTACACCAAGAATGTTACGTTTATGCAAAAGAGATCAGAGTATAGTTTTACATTTCCTTTAACACACTTTCAGATTAAAAATTGAATCAATTCAAAAGGCAAATGTAAAACCACACAGACATAAGAAAATGAAGACATTTACACATCTTACTAGAGAGAAAAATAGTTAAGACAACTTTATTGTGTATCAAAATACTGAACGTCAACACTTTTTTTTTTTTTTTAGACAACCATTATTTTTAAATTCTGGAATACTGATAATACATTGGAGCACAAATGGCTGCAGAGCTGACAAAGTGAGAGCGAATAAGTGACGTTTTGCCAAACAAATATTAAGACTTCCAAGTGCGTCGTACATAACCAGCAATAACTCGACAAGCATTATGCATCAATAATCTCCCTTTCACTACATCTTGAGCCAAATGACATTGTTTCAAACACCTTTATTCTGCCATGTAATTTCCCTTTGGTGTTGCTAAATAACTTGGCACACAATCCCAGTTTTAAAAGGCATCTTAGTTGACATTTTCAAAAATGTCTTTATGGTCAAATGGAGGCAACATGCAGCTCTGTAGACTAAAATATTCAAAACACTGACAAGAGCAGACCCACAGAGCTTTGGCACCAGTGTTAATTCAGTCTACACGACAATCTATGGTTAAGCGTCACTTCACCCAATGGCAAGTTAAATGAAAACAAAAGTGTTAAACAAGTGGCTGAATCACATCTATATTTCTCCTGCTACTAGAAATGGTTACTCTGTACAGTTACGACTGGAACAGCAGTCTTCTAAACCAGGCAAAACATAGTAGCAGCTACTCTGTGTTGGGGACAAGATCAGTTAGAAACTGGTGTAAACCAAACACTGAGCAAAAGCCACCAGGACCCTCTGCTTTGATTACTGAACGCAGCAAATGTAACAGGATCCAAAAATGACTGGCATACAGTGACAAGGTGCTTCTTTTAAATCCCCCTCTTGCTTAAACTGAATAGTGATGCAGGAAAATACTGGATGAGGGGATCGCTTAAAGGAAAAAGGACGAGAGTTTTCAGTGTTCATGTATTTGATGCTGGCAGGAGCGTCAGATGGTGTTTTGGTGGAGGGCCATTAGACAGTGATGTGATATGGGCTCCCAGGGATGTGCTCATCGCCCCATTTAACCACAAGGATGTACTCTCCTTTCTCCTTCAGCTGGTAGGACACATTATAGAGACGGTTACCCAAGTGTTTCACCAAGATCTCTTCACAGGGCACTTTGGGTCCATCCACTCCAACCAGGAGCATGTTCCTCCCTGTGGGGACATATGGTAATGTATAGTCAAACGCTGGGAATTAATAGGAACCGGGAAAACAACAACAACAAAAGATAATTCTGGCCCGTACCCGCTTTGCTACAGTCCACACTGAAAGTGTTCTTCTGTCCTATGAAGCCCTTGTTGAGTCCAAGACCCTTTGCAACTACACGGCTGGCGTCGGAGCTGGCCCATCCTGGCGCTGCCTGCTGACTGGTTGTCACGCTGCGGGTCACGGGGTCAACCAGAACTGATGAAGTCTCATGCATGCTGTGGCTATTGACCAATCGAGAGCCTGCGAACAGCACATTTGAAATTACACACAACTACAGTTTCTGTCCATCACCAATTAGATAACATGATAAAACATTGTTGACAAGAACTATGGAACATGAATTTACATAAATTAAATTGTCATGTATATAATTGTTCATTTAAGTTGACATGAACTGGACAACACAAGAATAAACAAACTAGTAATAAAATATACAGTTGATGAATAAAACTAGTTATTCATTTTTAAATTGACCAGAACTAGACAAAGTTTAAAAAAATTCGTTATAATCAATTATACATAAAAATAGCTGACACCATGATAAATTGCCCATTTAGATAAAGTGAAATAAAAAATATAAAGTAAATTGGTTTAAATTTCACCACCACAATCATCGCTATACTGCATTTAAACCGGATTGCTTTTCCTTTTACCTGTAATTTTAGCTTTGAATGGGCTGCCAACAATATGGTATGGTCCACCATATTTGATAGAAATTAGGTAGTTTCCAGGGGCCATAGGTGTGTAGGTGACCTTGTAGCCCTCTGGGCATTCCTGACAGTCCATCTTGACCTTGGAGGGCCCATCGATGGTTACTGCCAAAGCACCTGGGCCGGCTGAACTTGTGTTCACAATGAATTCACATGGCGACCCTGAAGAGGTGGGGGTGTGTCGGTTTAGTTCAGCTGCACACATTGACAACTATAGGATGACACTGTACATGATATATAAAATTCTTCATACCAGTGCTGCCTCCTTCCAGACCAGCTCCATAAGCAGACACCATTCCTGGGTCTCCAGCCTGGCCAGTCTCACCAACACGGATCTTGAAGGGGCTTCCAGGGATGTGAGAACCATTGAATTTCACATCTATCAGGTACAGGCCATTCTCCCTGGGGATGAATCTCACAGCATACTTATCTGAGAGAAAGATAAGAGGAAACTAGTTGAAGATCAGTCAAATCACAACTACTAAACATCTGATAAAACTTAACTTGCAATGTTGGTGTCAATCAAACTAATATAGTTTAAATAGGGTATATAATGTGCCCTTTTTGAAGCTCTTGGGGAAGTTCACGTCTCATCTAAAAATGCACAGAAAACGTCAGCCGTGGTAATTCTTTCCAAAGTTGCTAAGACACATTCTCCATGAAGAGGAGGAAACTTCAGCAAGAGATAATTGATTTCCTGCCCTTGCATTAGCTCTACTACTAGACTATTTATGGAGTTATCATATGGGGAAAACAATTCGCCCTGTACAGTTAAGATAAACTGCTCATTCATGGCTGAGCTTTCAATGTTGTTACGGAAATGGCGAAGCGGATTGCTTTGTTCTCGTCACATGACCTGCAGTGCGATTGCGGTATTCTGAAAAGTTGATTTTTTTCATCTTGCTGCGCCTGGAAAAAAAAAAGCGTTGCTCTCTATTTGAACGTGCTTATCCCGCATCTACATTTAAAACGACAAACTTGAGTCAACCTTAATCTTTCTCCTGGGAGACTCACTTCCCCAAAAGACGGAAATGCCTCAACGATTGTCTTTGTACATTTCACAGTGCAAGAAACAAGCCTGTTACCTTCATCGATCTCTGTGACACAGCACTCTTCAAGCGCTCCGGATGGACTGTGGACTTTGGCGTCGATGACCCCCTTTGCCCCGTTTAGGCTCACAGCAAAAGAGGCTGGCTGGTTCACCTTTAATCCAGACTCCTGCATTAACAAGACACTGCCACACTCAACTTGGGATGAAAAACTGTGGAAGTCTGGTGTTCAACATGACACGTCTGACGAGTTCAAATATGCAACAGCTCTTCACCTAATGTGACAACATCTCTTACCTTCAGGCTAACAGGGTTAAAGAGAGAGGCTTTGAGCGACCAAGAAATGAAAGCCCTCCACCCCCAGCAATACACTAAATGAAGTAAAACAAACAAGCCTCTTTTGCCCTCTTTAACCCTTTAGCCTATCACTTTTATCCATGTTGGAGGTAGGGCTGTTGGGAGCCTTTAGGACAAGGCACGAGAAATACAAACAGTCCTTCAGTATCCCAGAAACCCCAGCACAACCCTTGAACACAGCAGCTGTGGCTTGGTTTGGTGTGATTGGTGCATGCAACCTTTTGAGTTTCAACTAACAATTGAAACATTTTCCAGACGCAGTAAAAGATCTACCCATTTAACATATGCAGCAACCAAATGTGTGCCTTTATGTGAGAGCATGTGGTGTAGTGCGACAATTACCTCTCCTTTTCTGATATTATGTTAAACCTCACATTAAAACAAATCAAATTTGTTTCGTGTAATTTTACTGTTTTCATTGTCATTGCAGCTGCTGTGCCAAGGGTTGACTTGGAGTTGTTTTGGGTGGACAAATGTCTGTCTTTCTCGAAGCCTCACCTGAAGACTGGCAACAGTGAGACGGCGGGCGTCGTCAGATGGAGAGGCTACAGGCACCACAAATGGACTGTCAGGGATGTGCTCATCATTAAATCTGATGGACACTTCGTAATCACCTGAAAAAGGAGGAGACCAGTCAGCTTCGACACTTAATTTATG
Organism: Opsariichthys bidens; assembly: GCA_037194245.1. Taxonomy (NCBI): domain Eukaryota; kingdom Metazoa; phylum Chordata; class Actinopteri; order Cypriniformes; family Xenocyprididae; genus Opsariichthys; species Opsariichthys bidens. Next base: position 14,107,533 of record CM074285.1, on the reverse strand, counting down.
AGGGCAAACAAACCTTCTAAAAGCATAAACGAGTTATAGTGCAAATCCAGAACAAAAGCCTCACCAGGCTCCTGGACAATGTAGGAGACGCCGCTGGATCCATCCTTGCGGTCTTCAAAAGCAATCTCTGCCTTACTAGGTCCCTCCACTGCGATGGACAGACCACCAGCCCCTGCTTCACGGGTCCAAATGCTGAACTCGGCTGAACAGGGGGAAAACATGAGGGATTAAACTGCGGTCACATTTAATGGTGAATTGAGTGCAAAATCCAATCATCTCAACAGGTTCCCACATGATCTGGATTTTTTTTCGAGAAGGCAAAATATTTCCACGTGCAGATTTCTCAACGTGTCAAGTTGCTCACACGAATTCATCAAGTTTACCAGCAGAGAGCTGCTTTGTTCGAAAGTGACTTCTGTGTGAGCTGTGCTACACTATTGATAACAGACAATGATTTTTTTAGTCCGCACCTTTACACAAAAACTAATGACACTGTTCAAATCATACCTGGTACACCCGCCTCTGCTCGCTCTAATCCTGGGCCTCCAGCACGGACCTTATGGGCACCTCCCTCTCCGAGAGGACCCACAGTGAACTGGAAGGGGGATCCTGGGACATGTTGACCTTGATACTTCACACTGACCGTGTGCACACCCATCTCTGTAGGCACGAAGCGAATGCAGTACGTGTTGTTTTCTCCCTCCATGATCTCAGCCTTGTGTACTTTGCCAGATGGGCTGGTCACCTGTGCAGTCATGTCTGCAATGCTGATCTCTATGGACAAAAAGTACAAAGGGCAACAAATGTAGGTGCATTAGAGGGGGAGATTGTTAATAAAGGTCATTTTAATGTTATTTTTCATACAAGTCCTACCAGGGATCTTCAGACTGAGGTCGCACTGGCTGCCAACATTGGCCACAGATGCCGCTCTTCTTCTGCGGGTGATGCTCTCCTTCATCCGACCTTCTCCTGTCACTTTCACGGTAAAAGCACTTCCTGTTGGAGAAACATAATGGGTGAAGTTTAACAGCCTGTTTAAGTCACACCGCAATAAATGAACTAAATCTGGCATCCTGGAAATGTAGCACTGCTAGTAAATACCTGGAACATGTTGATCTGCAAATTTGATGTTAATTATGTAATTTCCTGGTTCTGTGGGGCAATATGTGACTTTGCAGGTGCCATCTTCCTGATCTTCAGTGTTGATATCCACCTTACTGGGTCCCTCGATAGACAAACTGAGTCCTCCATATCCTAAAGATATAAATATATATATATTTTTTTCAAACAACTAAATCAATTCAAAAATACTACATAAACGATACAAAAATTAAAATTCATTACCTGCATCTCTGGTGTCAATGACAAATTCTGCAGGCTCAAAGGTACGGGCTTCACTCAGCCCCTGACCAGTTACGCGCACACGGCTTGCATCACCGATCTCGGATTGGTTGATCATGACTGAAATGGGGCTACTAGGAATATGACGTCCATTTTTCTTAATGTTGACAAGATGCTCGCCAATTTCCTTCGGCACAAATGAGATACCTTGAGAGAAAACACCAGAAACCGTTATTAGCACAAATGCTGACTTCACACTTGTGAAATGTGACCTTTCATTCTACATACAGTCACTTCCATCATAACACTTACCCACATGCCCATTTCTGAGCATCTTGAGTAGGCACGGCTCCTCCCGACCAGACGGGGTGGTGAGAGACGCAGTCAGGTGGCTGAGGTCCAGCTCACCAATGTCTAGAGGGATGTCAGCAGCAGAGCCCACCTTCAGATGAGACATGCGCATCGAGTCATCGCCTGTGGACAGACATGGAGTTGATGACATCAATACAAACAATTGACATTAATGGGCTTCCCTCCCCCCTCTAAATAAAGCAGCGTTTAAAGCACCTGTGATCTTGGCCATGAACGGGCTGCCGGGAATATGCTTGTCGTTGTACTTGACAATGATGTTGTAGTCTCCAGGAAGAACGGGGAGGTAAGACACAGTGCAGGTACCATCTTGATTATCAGTGCAGCTGATGTCTGCCTTTGACGGCCCCTCAATGGCCAGAGACAGACCACCTTATGAATACACAACAAAAATTGTGTATTCCAGCTTTTGTTTGTGGACTGGTTTTAACAACTTTTCTCAATGCTGTGATTTGAACAGAGGCATTACTCTCCTAAATGAATGGCTTAAGCAATAGATGTACACACTTTAAATAAATAGGGAAAATAAGTAATGATAAACACTGTTATTTGCTAAAAGCTAAATTAGTCATGTAATACGGAAGCGTCTATACCCTCTCCAGCGTCCTTGGTGTTGACAGTGAAGACTGCAGGTTTATTGACCATGCCATGAATTAGACCAGGACCATAGGCAGTCACATGACCGCTGTTGACATAATCCACATAGAACTGCAGTGGACTTCCTACGAGGGCAGAAGAGGGCCAAAGAATTACCACTATATTCATTAACCATTAAAGCAAATGCTCTTTTTTTTTAAAGAATATCCTCATTTGTTTCTTTGTCATTTGTTTCAAACGAGTGTCCAAGTAGTTCCTTTTACCTGGGATGTGTATTCCATCATATTTGATATCCATCTCATGCAGACCAGCCTCAGTTGGAGCGTATTTCACTGTGACTGTGCCGTCCTTGTTATCGGTAATATCAGGCTTGGCCACTTTTCCAGAAGGCATTCTTACATCACCTGTGAGGCATTAAGTACATGAGAACCTTCTTATACAAGTCAGGAAATTTCTATTTGACGGGGGTATGCAGGGCACAGCACCTGTAATTTCTCCCTTCTGGATGGTGAAGGGAATGACCAAATCGAAGGGTCTCAGTCCAGCTACGTCCAGTCCATTCATACCCAGCTGTCTGTCTGTAGCCTGTGAGGGAGGAGAGGGAAATCAGACAGATCAAAACCAACCATGAGGTGGACACTGAACTCAGACGGAAATCAGAGCCTGACGATCTAAAGATAATGTATGCATTTGAGGTTTTGTAATCTGAATTTACCAGTTTCTTGGTTTGTTATACATTTAATTTATATTGCTGTATTTTTAAAACATTTTAATAGGTCACGAGTCTACTCAAGACAAAAAATAAATCAATAAAAGTAATTAAAATCAACCACAGACAAACAATAATATTCAATGATCATCCTAAGAATATCAAATCATGGCTGATGTCCATATACACTACCGTTTAAAATTTTGGGGTTGGAAGATTTTTTTGTTTGCGTTTTTGAAAGAAGTGCATTTATTCTATGAAAAACAGTAATATTGTGGAACATCACAATTAAAAATGAATGCTTTTCCATTTTAAAGTATTTTATAATGTAATTTATTCCTGTGGTGGCAAAGCTGAATTTTCAGCAGCCATTACTCCAGTCTTCAAAAGAGATTCGAATACGTCAATTTGGTGCTCCAAAAACGTTATCAAATGGTTGATAACAGCTGTGCTGCTTAATATTTTTGTGAAAATAGCGATTCACAAAATGCATAATATAAGCATTTATTTGAAATGGAAATCTTTGGGAAAATGATAAATGTCTACTGGTGCTTGAACAATTTAATGTGTCCTTTCTGAATGAGAGTATTCATTTCTTGTCAAAAGACCAAATAAATCTTACTGACCCCAAACATTTTTACTGTAGTGTATATTGATTTTGTCAAGAAAACAAATGTTTTGTATGCATATCATGAATGGAAATGAAGAGCAGAAACACAGCAGACATGACAACAGAACCCTAAAAAAACCAAAAAAACAAACAAACAAACAAACAATGGAGATGATGACGAGGATGATGATGCAGCCACCAACACTGTGTGAGAGAATGAAATTCTAATGAGAAATGAACGGCAGGATCAGTCAGTGATGACCAATCTGGAGAAAGGGGTGGAGAAAAAGCCAAGCAGACAAGTGGCAATGTGACCGACAATGATGTACCACGCACAAAAAACAACATCTAAATGCCAACACAAAAGACAATGACGGTGTCAACACACAGCTTAAGCTCTGCAACAACCAGCCATTTTGTTCAAATGTAGATTGCCCACATTTATTAATTTCCAAAATGGCTGTCATTCTATAAATCAAAAATGTATCGAGTCCACATAAAGGAAGAATCATGGGAAATAAGATTAAATAAACCCTAAACCTGGAGGAAGAGGGGAAAAAAGGAAGGTGAAAAGGGGAAGGATGTAGGACTGATTGGGGACTTATTGGCAGCAGAGCAGGAAATGGAGACGGGGAGGAAAGAGGGGCGTGTCAGTACCCATGGCTGGCCCATGTTGGGCGCGTAGGCGTACTGCGGGTTCTGGGTCTGCTGCATTAGTTGGTCAGGGGAGTCACCTTCCAAAGCCTGAGACAGGGCAACAGAATCAAAGATGAAATCCCTCCAATTACAACCCCCATCTCTGGTTCAAAGTAGCTCAACCAGGACACCACAAAAGAAATTTAGATTAAGAATCTTGACATTTCAAAACCAGTTTATACCAAAATGGTGTGATTCCTTTACCCTCATATTTTTCCAAAACCAGTAGTTTTGTCAGAGGAACCAAAAAGTAAAAGTCTCTCTTAGTATTTGCACTAGAAGAGAAGATCAACAGCAAACTCCAACACACACGTAACCCAATTACCCCCCCCCCCCCCCCTCCTTCAATAACTTCATAAAACATTAATCTACTATTTAAGCTCATAATTATTAGACCGACAACTGCATTTACTTAAAGGTGTGAGTTTTGAAATGACCTGTTCACACAGCTTGAGTACTGTACAGAACAGAAGTCCTTTTATTTTAAGCCAACTTTGATATCATTTCATACGTGTAATATTTAATAAATAAATAAATAAGTCTAGTCGAGGCGCAAGTTCTTCTATCAGACCTAAATCATCCAAAAAGCAGCAGTGACACATGGACCACAGCAGCTCCGGTGGACTGCATCTAAAACCTTCAGATAACCCTGCAATCAATGCACAGAGCGGCTCTTTCGCACTGTATAACTTTACAGACAACTGGTTATCCAGTACAATTTTGCTCACAACACAGCAGTGCTTTGCCAAAAATTCAGTTGTGAATCCTAGTAACTAAACTGTGTTTGAACATAGTAATGTTAAGGACTCAAATACATGACTAACAACTGTATTTTGTTGCTGTGTGAATGTGTTCTTCTGAGACCAAAATTTCTAATTTCCAAAAAAATTTCTAAAGCTTGATAGAAAATTAGAAGAATGATATGATTTAGTATAATTCAGTTCTTTAGTTCACTGATGAGACCAATTATCTAGTCACAACAGTTAACAACTCACTGGCGGGGGTAATTAATCAAACAACTATACTTAAATTTCCATCCGTTCACCCCACAAAGCTCTCACAAGGCTGGAGAAGGAAATGCAGTACATGAGTAACTATATGATAATTTTATGATGGTTTTAGGTGCTTTTGATGCTCGATGAATCCAATACCCACAACGGAGCACCGAAAACATTAATGTAAATTTCTACTTTTGGGTTTCATGGAAGAACGAAATCACAGTTTTGGAACAACATGAGGATGACAATTGAAATTTTTGGGTGAACTAATCCCTTAAACTGCATGTTGATGCTACAATAAGCTACTTTAATGATGGTTTTGCTCTAAAGGTTCACAGTGTATATTCAATGCACTACCCCACTGGAAAGGCTGCCTGTAAGAGTTCGTCCACTATTTGAAATGAATATACCGTGATCCATATGAATAAAGGATCTGTATGGCATTTATGTACCGTGACTTGGAAGGGGCTGTTGGGGATGTGCTCTCCACCGAAGCGCACACAGATGACGTATTTCCCAGGCTGGGGTGCAGTGTAGAAGATGTCAAATGTTCCATCCTCATTTTCAACTACGTCCACATCCACCTCGCCTCCATCTGGAGTGCACACCGTGCATGTCACCTTGCCCTTCCCAGCAGCCTTTGCATCCACAGTGATGACAGTCTGCTCTCCGATCTGTATAGTTGGACCAACTCCAGCTCCTACAGAATACAGTGACATTTAGTGACAGGTAATGTGCAGGCAGAGGTTGTGTTATTAGGGAGTTTAGTACCCGTCCCTCCATAGTTACATTCCACCATGCACTAGATGCAAAAGGTCTGGAACATCAAGGCAACAGATGACTTAAAAGTAGGATCCATCACCAGCGCTTCTCAACCAGGAGGTCCCAGCAATTTTCCTTAGGGGCCACAGAATGTTTTTAATCCAAAAAGCTTTTAAAACTAAATGGATGGAGTTCAATTATTTTAATATTTTATTTATATATATATAAATAATATATTCAATTTAAATTCCAAAAACAAAAAAAGATGACCAAAATCTCTTCTTTTTTTGAATTTTTTTTTGTTCTTTAATCTTCTGGAACCACAATTAATCATGGGTAATTTAATATCAAAATATCAATTTATATATCAATATAATAATCCATTTAAAAAGAGTTCGAAAATATGTCATACCGCAAAAATACAGAAAAAAAATATCTTGGTCTTCAAATAGTGTGTGACAAATGGAGACTTTTCCTCTGACTATAAAAAGATGGATCCACTATCCTGTTTTCCATTGCCTCAATTTCCAGGGTGCTACTGTCCATTTAACAATGCGACCAGATATATAAAACAAATGAGGAAAGCTGAGAGAGATATAGTACATTTACATTCCATCACACAGGCATATTAAAGACCTGATACAGCAAGTTAGTGATTAGTCACCTGCAGTCGACAACCAATTCACTACTGTACTTTAAGACAAAGCCATTTTAAAATGGCAGGAAATGCAAGATAATCTACATGTGGACTATGTCTTGGCTAAAGTTGTGGATAGGATGGCAAAATATAAGCCCTTTAGTATATATGCATATACAATGCATTGTTGCATGCAAAACCAAACTAAGGCTAGAGCATTATTCAAAGCGCTTACCCAAACCGTGACCTCCAATTGAGACTGAGACCGTGAAGCAGAGCAAGAAAAAGTGAAAAGTAACAATCAGGGCAAAATACAACAAAATGTGTGCAAGAGATCAAACAGAAGTGAGGAATGAAGTGATGGGAATGTGAGCAGCGCTGCACAGGAGGTGTGTGTGTGTGTGTGTGTGTTTGTCTGGGTGGGAGAAGTGCACAGAAACTTCACACACTTTATACTAGGGGGGAGGGGGAAAAAAACAACTTTCCCTAGTGAAAACCAGCCTGAATATTGAGTTTTAGATTAGATGAAAAATGGCTCAAAGAACAGTGAAGAGTCATCAAAACATTTAGTTTTCAGTGGCTCCCAAACCACAGGATTATTCTGATCCTTCAATTCAGCGTGTATACTGGCAGACTATCTTAAGACACCAGAAAAGGGTAAATAAAGATGCACATTTGCCCTCTCTTTTTGGTAATATGGACACCAAGCAGTTTAGCTCAAATTGCTGTGAAAATAAGAGGTGTTTTGATCTCTATATTAGGGCTGCATGACATTAGAAAAACTGATATTGCAATACTTTGTTTTTGTGCAATACATAGCGATATAAAAAAAAGCTATATTTGGAAAGAATTAATTGAGTGATTGTCCAAATTGTTCAATACTGAAAGGAGAGTTCAAGTTTCACCTTTTGAAGATTTTTTTTTCTATGCAGATACTCACCAACAGATGAAATTTAACTCTATAGCCAATTCTGGGGCAGTTTTTTTTACTAAAATAAACCTTAGATGTTCACACATGGGTATAATCCTCAAAAGAACCAACTCTTTCAATAGAAAGAAATTCCTACTGTTTGTGACCTGTTCAATAAAAAAAATAAAATATGAATATATAAAATGAATAGGATTCTGTAACAATCTACAAAAAGGTCTCATTTTGTCAACATTAACAATACATTGTTACAGTAGTTATTTTATATTCACTAATCATAGATAAGTATTATAGACGTAGAACAGTTCATTTCACAAATACAGCTTTTCATTTTTATGATGTATTAGTCAATGTTAATATTAAACTACGATGAATAAATCCTGTATAAATATTGTTCATAAGGGTTCATGTTAACTAATGTAGTTAACTAATATTAATAAATGAAACCTTATTTGTAAAGTGTACAATTGCAGTATTTAATAAAACAAATAGCTAAAAATAAAGTACAATTGTAAAGTTATAATAATATTTGCATCTTAATTTGTTAAATCATTGTGCTCTTACTTTAGTTGTTTTTTTTTTTTACTGTTCCAGAGTAAAGCATGGCGCTGTGCGCATTTGCACATGTGCAGCTCATGATACAGTGTTTCAGTGGTGTTCCACATTTAATTAAAATCACACCCTTCATAATTTGACCACCACATTAAGCCATACATACGATTTTATTCCGATATATTGTCCAGCCCTACTATATTATAAACTAAGATTTAGAGCTCAATTTCAGTCTGAAATAAACAGAAATGGGTCTCCATGATTGTAATCAGTAAGGTACAGACTGGTCATTTATGTTGACAGGTGCGACCTGAGCAGTACATACCTGTGACTGTGCATTTGCTGGCATCTCCTGTGGGCAGGGCTCTGATACGATATGGGGAATATGGGATTTCATCACCACCATACTTGATGAGAATGGTGTAGCGGCCAGTCATGTCAGGTACATAGGACACAAGGTACGTCCCATCTTGATTATCACGAATGTTAGCCTTTTTTGGCTTCCCTTCAGGGTCCTAAAATAAGCATTAAGAACCAGACAATGCTTTTCTTTCCTGCCATAAAATAACTATTTTTGAATGACTCTTACAACCTTTTATGCATCAACTCACCGTAATCTGGACAGCCAAGAGCCCCTCTCCTGCATCTTTGGCATCAATAGTGAACTCCACGGGCAGACTGGCAGGCACACCAGTGGTATTCAGACCAGGACCGCTGGCACGGACCTTACTAGCGTCATGAGTGGGCAGAACCTTTACCTTATAAGGACTGAATAAAGAGATCGTAAAGAGTGAGAGGGGAAATAAAGAGCAAGGAAGGACAGGAATCAAGGGAATTGAAAAATGCACCAGGCCTGCTATAATACCAGTAGACTATGCCAATACCACCAAAATGTCACAATACTTTAATGCCAATATCAACACTATAGCAAAAACTAATCCGCTATTGAACACATATTAATAATAATAATGACTGATTTGATTCTAGACTAACATTAACCTTTTCAAGAGTGTCCTAAACAGAAACCGAACAATCCACACGACTGAGCACAATGTGACCTAAAGTTTACAGACACGTGAAAGGGTGGTGGTGAACGATCTGAGGTTGCGGTTTACCTGTGTGGGATCTCCTCATCAGCATACAGGACGTTAATTGAATATGGCCCCTCCCTGGTGGGTACATAGCTGACAGTGTGAGTCCGGTCACCATTATCCACCACCTCAGCAGGCTCCACGACTCCTTCATGACAAACAGTAATTGTCAAAATCCTCAGATTCAAAGGAGGGGGAAAAAAAACAATCACAAGATGACTCTTGAGACATGGTCGTACCTTTGGGTCCCTGCACTCTGACCTGCAAGGGAGCTACTCCAGCCTTGCTTGCATCCACAGAAAAGACCTGTGGGATATTGGCACGCACGTTGTTTCCAAGCCCTTGACCCTGACATTTCACTTTAGTTGCATCAACAGTATCGTGGACCGGTACAGAGAAAGGACTTCCTGTTTGGGGGGGTGGGGTAGAAAAGAAAATCAATAAGCACAATAAGCCCAAGCACAAGGAGGAAAAAGAGCTCAATCCTGTACTCAAGCACAGCACACACAAGGTGGAGCCTAAATTAAAAGCAGCCTATTAATACCTGCTGCTCTCAATGTTCAAAGAAAACAAAAAACAAACAAACATGACTTCAGCTAAGATTAATCTACATTTCATTTATACAATAAACATCATTTCACATTTTAATCATTACATTTCTTTATCTGAATACTACTGTTAGACATTACTTTATTTGTAACCGTTATATTCTGTTATATGACTGTTCACTTATCTTTACTAAATGTTTGAACTTTATTAGTTAGGCTAGTAGTTTTTGCTGTGGTATCGGGAATTAAAGTGTGCTTTATGTATTAAATGGAAAGCAGTTATAGTTTGTGGCAAAAATACTGACCAGTGATTGGTTGGCCTCCATAGGTGACATTGAGGTTGTATGTTCCTGGCTCATATGGGATGTATTCAACACAACAGCTGCCATCTTTGTTATCAGTGCAGGACATTTTGGCCTCAGAAGGTCCCTCCATAGCCAACCCGAGTCCACCTGTACCAGCCCCACTGCACAAAATACAGATGAGGAGTGAGCCAAAGAACCTTACAATCAGACCTACTGAAACTAGCTCAAAATTAAACAAAGTGCTGAATCTACCCACCGGGTCTCCACTGTAAACTTGTTGGGTTTGTTCGTGATGCCAGACTGAAGTCCTGGACCGTGTACACGCACACGAGCCGGGTCACAACCCTCGGTCACTGGCACGCGGAACGGGCTCTTGGGAACCGGGGCGTTATCGTAAGAGACCTCAACATTGTGTGTGCCTATTAGCATACACCACAGAAGATTAGCATAAATGCAAACTACAATACAGTAATATGCTACATTTTAAGAAATACTGAATATGAATGCAATTAATGGCCTTATAAAGGTGAGTGTAAATCACTTAAATGTCATTTTACCCATTTTCCATAACCTAATCTAAAGTGAGAACAATTTACTGTTAACAAAACATTATCCAACTCTTTACATAGGAGCTAGTTAAACAATAACCATTTGTTAATTACAGGAATAATGAAGGAAGAACTCACTATTTGTAATCTATTAAATAGTTAGTCTATTAAAGTCTACGATAAACAATTAAAAACCATAAAATAGTCTGCAAGTGAGACAAGTACTTCATTATGATATACTTATAAAGTGTTACCTGATAAAATATATTAAAATTATATAAAAAACACTAACGATTTAAAAATCTACAAAATGAATTCAAGCACCACATTATAATTTTAAGTACAAAAAAAAAATGGTTATTTTGACATTTGCTATAGATTACGTTTAAGTGGTATTAAATTAATGCAATTAAGTTCATTTTAATGATTAACGTTTGAGCATTAGATGACCAAGATGATGTAACTTGGGAAAAATCGGAGAAATGAGAACCGAAACTCACCCTCCTCATAAGGCGTGTACTCCACTTGGTAAGTGCCGTCTCCCAGGTCTCTGATCACAGCGTCGGTGAGGTTGCCTGATGGGTTATTGATACATGTCTTGATATGATTGCCACCCGTTTTGGTGAGAGCACGAGCATCCACGGTGAAATCAGTAGTGGCCTCCCGGAAAACACCTACAGATGAACATTCAAAGTGACCAAATGATCAGAGACAATGAATTCCTGTCTTATAAACCTGAGAAGACCACACTACCTTTGCCCTCCACTCCAGGTCCGAACACTTTTACTCCACTGGTTTCCACAGCAGGCTCCACATTGAGTCTGGCTGGGAAGTTTGGCACATCTTGATCACCATAGCGAATTGTGAGGGTATAAGCTCCAGGGTACAGAGGGATGTAAGTGATTGTGTAAGTTCCATCCCCATTATCTTGAATACGGACCTCAGCCTCTGTACCATTGTCTGAGATGATCTCTATAGTCAGCTCGGCAGGACCCGCATTAGTGCAATCAACCACAAACTGTCCTGGCTCGCCAACCTTAGCTCGCTCCAGACCTGGCCCAGAACATCTCACCTACACATTAGAAGAGATGTTGGGATATGAATGAAAGAGTGCATTTGTTCTACCATTAAAGCCAATAAAGGGGTTTGGATGCCAAAACCTCGCAATGAGAAGTTGTGCAACGTTAAGCAAATTACAGTTTGTAAAATTAAACACCCCACAAGAGCTTTTCTTGATGCCTTTTTGTCATCTTGTAAAACCAGCAATAATTTTTAATTCCTAGTTTGAGCACCATTTCCAAACTGCCTCACCTTAGATGGGTCAGTGGGTGCAATGGCTTCCACAGGGAATGGACTGCCAGGGATGGGGGTGCCATCATATGTCAGTTCAACCTCATAGGGTCCCTTGTCTCTTGGGATAAAACGAACCTGGCTGGTTTCTGGGCTCAGGCCTGGTTCAACTTTACAGGGCACCGATTTCCCAGATGGACCTGTAACCTTTGCACCAACCTTGCCCTGACCACCTGCTCCTTTAGACTTGACCGTGATGTCCTGATCTTTTCCAACAGACATTGCTGGAAAGGAAAGAGCAGATAATTTGACTTTTAAAAGGGTGTTCATAACTCTCAGGTTAATTGGTCACAAACTAGAAAAGGAACATGATAACTTACTATCGCCAAGACCAGCCACTTTAACTTTACTGAGGTCCAGAGATGGGGCAACTGCTACAGCAAATGGGCTCTTGGGAATTGGATCGCCACCATAGGTGACATTCAAACCCATATTACCCTTAAAAAAAAAAAAATAAAAAAAAAAGAGCTCTTAGATTCCACCAGTACTCAAATGGATTAAATTGATAATATTCCGTTCAAAAACAAACCTCAGCAGTCACAGAAAATTTAAATATCAAACATGTACTCACCTGTTGAACAGGGGTGTATTTAACAGTGTGGGTGCCATCATGATTGTTGACGATGTCAAAGTCACGGACCGCCTCTCCCTTGTTGGGTCCAGTGAACTGAGCGTCAAGTTTAGCTTTGCCTGCAGCCTTTGTGTTCACAGTGAAGTGAGTGGGTTTGTTCAGCTCCACACCTTAAAGAGAAATAAGAGCCATTTTTATTCACCATTACAGAGATTCACCTTGAAACTAAAAACGAAAGTGTGTGTGTGTGTGTGGGGGTTACATTTTGGTTTATTTTGGAATTAAAATTATAAGTAACACTAAAATGAACAATGTAAATAATACTTAATTTGCTTGTTCAACAACAAATTACAAGCATGACGGCTGCCAGAGATGCCCATGTTAATCTTTGCGCTTTATCTCACCAGTGCGGCTGAGTCCAGGACCCTCCGCTTTAACTTTGCTGGCATCATGAGAAGGATCAACCTTGATTCTGATGGGAGTCAAGGGAATGGTCTAGAAAACAAAACAAGTTTGAATAAAAGAAACCCCACTAGACCACTTCACCACATACACTTGTGCTTCCTCTTACCTGATCAGCAAACAGCACCATGATTGTGTAGCTGCCTGCTCCAGGGGAGTGTACTTGACAGTGAATGTGTCATTGTCATTTCTAATGATGTCAAAATCGATGTCAGCCTCAGCAGGTCCCACCACACCAGGAGCACATTTGATGCCTATGCTGATGTCACCTGTTTAAAAAAAAAAAAAAGGAAAAAAAAAGAGAAAAGACCATTAAGCTTACTTGCCCATAAAAGACTTGAGAACATTAGTTCACATTCTTTTAGAATTAAAGCTCTTACCCTGTCCAGCCTCGGCACAATCCACAGTGAAGTATGTGGGTTCAAAAGCCTTCAGGCCAGTCTTGGCCACTCCAGGTCCTGATACTTTAACCTTATTGGGATGGCATCCTGCGCCAATATTCATCTAAAGGACAAATACAATGAAAACAGTCTCATTAGAAAATATTCATATACAAACAGTAATGCCAACACTTGAAGCTTATATATCCCTTACAAAAGTACTTTAAATGAGTTATGCCTTGTAATTCACCTTATAATTCATTGTGTAACTGTAAACATGTTACACCTTGAGAAATGTATTAATGATAAATTTCAAGGAAAATCTGCAAATATTAGGATGCAAATAATATAAGGACAACACAATGCAATACAGCGTACATTATGAATGCCTTTATAATAAAAATTATTCAAGTAAAGTGTAATTCCAAGGATCTTAACCATATCTGAATTACTACCAACCCTGAATGGGCTCTCTGGGATGTTGACTCCGCCCCATGAGACCATCACAGTGTGTTTGAGAGGTTTGCGAGGGGTGTAGCTGCAGCTGTATGTTCCATTGCCATTGTCCTTCACCTGCACATCCACTGGGTTTCCATCACGGTCCTGAGAGGGAAAGCTTTTTAGTGCTTTGATTTAGAGAGATGTAGGTCAGTCATGAGCAATAAAACAAGATCCACACCTGGGCTTGAATCTTTAGAGGAGCTTTGCCTCCTAGTTTGGCATCCACAGTGAACTCGGCTGGTTTGCCGACTGACAGGCCAGAGCTCTGCAGACCTGGACCATAAGCCTTCACCTGAATTACAAATGAGACACAGACAGCCCAATTTAAATCTGTACAATATGGACTACCAACTGCTCATATTAGGAATCATTTTCACATCAAAAATCTAGAAGAAACCCAAATTCATTACCTTGTCAGGATAAAAGTCTTTTCCTGGAGCAGGCACGATTTCTGCCATGAAAGGGCTGTGCTGGATGTCCTCATTCTTACAGAGCACATGAACTGCATATTCGCCTGGTTCTGTGGGCCAATACCTCACGTCACAGGAGCCATCTCCCTTATCGTCACATTCGATCTTAGCCGGGGATGGGCCTTCCACTGAGAAACCTGAATTGCCAAAATTGAGACTGTTGTTCTGGACTAACAACTCAAAACTTAAAAATATAAAAAACTTAAAACAAATTTTTAAAATTCTGTTCAAATTTGCAGATAAAAGGAAATCAAGCTGGTGGAACATACCCAAAGTGCCCACGTCATCCCCAACAGCTTCCACCACAAAGTCAGCAGATTTGCCTACAATGCCACTCTCTAGTCCTGGACCCCATGCCCTCACCGGCTGTGGTCCTGCTTCAGATCCGATCTTCACCTCAAATGGGCTGAATGAGGGATAAGAGACATTTAGTCTAATCGCCTCTCTTTTCGATCATGGCACTAGCAATGCCAAGATTATGGGTTTAAGAACATGGACTGATATGCATTGCATGTCACATGGGATAAAAGCACTTTACCAATGTATAAATATAGATATGTTTTACCTGCGTGGGATGTGTTGTCCACCCCATGTGATTGTGATGATGTAATTCCCAGGTGTCGAGGGGTAATACTCGAAGCTGTACACACCATCTCCCAGATCCTTCTTCTTACAGGGCTCCTCAAGACCCTCTGTGTAATAAATACTGCAGTTGAGTAACTAGATCACAAAACATAGTACTGCAGCATAATATAATATGTGAATACGAGTATGGTGTCCACGCACTGGGCCCTTTGATGGTGACTTTCAGGTCTCCAGTTCCAGCTCCTTTGGTGTAAACCTTAAACTCAGCAGTCTCCTTGATCCTCAAGCCTTTAGGCTGCAGACCACGGCCCTTGGCTCTACAAAGGCTTGGATTACAGGCTGGTGAGAACAGACAAATCAAGTTAATACAATTTGTAGACAATGATGTAACCTTCCATTTACAAAAAAGAAAGTAATTTGTTAAGCTCCATTTGTGGCATGCTGTGTTTTACCACAAAAAAGCGATGTGCAATTAATAAATACAAATAAAAATAAATCTATTTTGCAATATCACTCCTATGGGGATGTAAACAGTCCTTTTGTTATGCAAGTAAGAAATAAAAGCAGTAATTACGCAAGTTTAAAATGAAATGTCACACTGCCTGATATAAAGTCGCAACTGAAATATGAAGTCACAATTATGAGGAATAGTCAATTTACAATATGAAATTAAGGGTTTACATCCTTACTACATAGTCATGACAGGGTTGAAACATACTAACTGTCTGCATCAAGTTGTGCAAGCGCCATTTAATCAAAATTGTCTCATGTTAGCATGTATAATGTCAAGAGTATAATTTGGAAACTATTTATTGAAACCTTATTCCTTGCAATACAGACTTTCATTGTACACTGGATTACCGTTGTCAAGCTTTTTTTTTATACAAACGGCAACTAGTCAATTATTTTCCTTCTACAATATCAGAAGCTCTTCTTTAAAAAGGAAGGAAAACACTGAGCATGTGTGAGGAGATATTAGGCTCTGCTGGTGGTATAAATTCTTATCTTTTTCTGTCTTGAGCCAAACAGCCTTACAAGAGGAAGTGTTTGTGGCAAGTTTGACTGTACAGTGCTGAATTATACTGGTGGAAAAACTGATAATAAACTGCTATTTTTAATGTTCCATTTGACAATTGTGCAACACACTACTGAGTCACAGGAATTTTGCTTGGCTTCCACTGCCATGGTTAGCATAGTCTACACATCTCCTGAGAAACTAACATCTATTAGCACTTATATGGACAGTTAAATGCTTTCAGGTCAGTATAATCAGAGGTCTAACATGACGTCATGTAATTTCACTGGCACTATAAAATGTAAAGGGCTTGTTGCCTGAAGTGAGGGGCAACTGAACAAGAAAACAAAAGGACATTGACAAAAGCAGTAGGTCAAGTACCCAAGATATATCCAAGGAAACAGGAAATGACATCAAAAGCCAAAAGGAGGCCAATCCAAAGAGAGAAGGAAAGATACCAGTGGATGTAGACAGCACTCGTCCTTCAAAAGGAGAGAGAATTTCCAGTGAAGAAAAACACAGGAAAAAGACAGCAAGAAAAGCAATACAGACAAGAGAACATGCACGAAGGACAGATAAACCAAAACTGTCATTGTTTTATACAGAATATTCAGTGGTAATGGCCTTTCCATGACTTGTTAAACTGAATCTTGAGTGTACATCCTATTAACCTACTTCCTTTTCCTGCCTTTCACAGTGAAAACATTCATGCTTAGCGCTTCCCTGGCACTTACCCTCTCCCACATGGACTGTGTAAGGGCTTTTGGAGATCTGGCCTCCAGCAAAGGTGATATAGATGATGTGCTGGCCCTCCTGAGTGGGCTTGTAGGTGCATCGGTAGCTGCTATTACCCTTATCCTCAACGCTGCACTCAACAGTGTCCTTCTTTCCACTGGGGTCCATAATGACCACCTCGACCTCTCCTACTCCAGCACCTGAGAGAGAAAATCTGTTGTTAAAAAAAAGCCTATTTTGCCTGTACATGCCATTTACTTGGATTTAAAAAAAAAAAAAAAAAAGAAAAATGCTTATTTTGCATATTTAATTTGACAACTAATAGAAAAAAACCCAAAACAATTATTTTGCTTGTATATGTTATTTATTCATTATTAACCAAGAATTAAACAAAATGGAAAAATATTACTAGATGAAATACAGGCAAAATAAGCATTTTATTTGATTTATCGTTAATTTATACATTTTTGATTACATAAAATGATTATTTTGCCCATTTCCATGAAATAAAGAAAGAAAGATTTTTAATGGAAATAAAGAAATAACAGGCAGAAGCATTTTACTTTTAAATAAACAAAATACTTATTTTTGCCATTTATTTTAAAATGATATTTATCTAAAATATTAAATGTTTATTCTTTTTTTGCATTTATGAAAACAATTTATATATCATCAACCAAAATAATAATTTTTTCATCCAGACTATCACACTATGAAATACTGTGGGCAAGTACCAGCTGTGTAGACATCAAAATATGTGGTCTTGTTCGCAATGTTGCCGGCAGGCTCAAGTCCTGGGCCCTGGGCAGTGACCTTGCTGCAGTCTCCCTGAGCCATTCCCACATCCACCTCAAATGGACTCTTGGAGATGTGTTGCCCTGCAAACAGCACAGTCACCTAGGAGAACAGACACGGGTCAGTCTATTAAAAGCAAGGCAAGAGTTCCTTCTACACTGAGGCACCGACCTTATTTTGAACATCACATTACGTTTTGTTTTCCATTTCATATTTTTTTGTGGAGTAAGTACTTTTGGGTACCTTGTGTTGTCCAGTGACTTTTGGTACATAGAATACGGAGTAAGTGCGATTCTTGTCATTGTTGGCTGTGACTTTAGCCTCCTCACGGTGGCCAGCTGGGTCTTCAACGTAAACCAGTACCTCGCCCTGACCAGCGCTGATGGTCTCAACAGTGAACACTGCCTTCTTCATGACAACATTACCTGTGGGCTCAATACCTGCATGGCACAGAACAATACCCATGATTCTTATCTTAACCAAGAACTGACTCACAAACATATTAGAATGAGCAATAGCAGACATAACTAAACTAAAAAAAAAAAAAAAACACAATCCAAACTGCTATAAGCAATTGATCACGTTTTACCTGGTCCATATGCACGGGCCTTTTTGGGGTTGAGTTTGGGCCGCAGTGGGGCACCAGGCTTGAGTTTTGCTTTGGGGAACTGGGACAGATAAGTCATAACAGAGTGCTCATCCACATTGGGATCAACAATTTCTTCTGGAGTGATCACCTGGTGAAGAAACAAGGAATTTAGCACAAACCAACCAAAACTCATGCAATCAGCAAAACATTTTTAGTAAAAAAAAAAAAAAAAAAAAAAGTGTTCATTTACATTATGTTGTCTTGGCAGCAGGAAATTTATGTTAAGTGGCAGAACACACACAAGTCTGTATCATAGTAACTTCTACCCTGAGGACGGAAACATATCTAACCACATGCATAACCGATGGCACGCAATATGCCAGGCTTGGCACGAGTTGCAAAAAGAACAAAAAAAAAAAAAGCCTCACTGGGTAGTTTCGGGACATCAGTAGAGAAAAAGTGATTTTACTCAGTTCCTCATGTCTAATCTTCGCAAAAAAAAAAAAGTTCAGAGCAAAACGTGTTTAAAAAAAAATAGTGTTAATGTAATGACAGATAAGATTACATACTGCAACTATCCATTATGACCTAGGAGAAAACAGCAAGTGGCGTGACAGTCAAATGATTTCTCATTTGCTTCCTTTCCAATTCAGGTCATGATGAAACCACAAAATGGTTGTGGCACTAAAACATGCCAGGTAGGGGCTCTAGTACATTGTAGTCGGATTATTTACTTCATGAAAAGGCCAGAGATGACTGAACTAAAATAAAAGTACCTGAGGAACACCAAGCCAGTCATCAGCCTGCTGCATAGCCTCCCTGGCATTGTCCACAGGCTTGGTCTGATCCCAGGAATCCCAGTCTGGACAAAGACCTGCAAAGCAAAACGAAAATAAATTTTATTTGGCCAAAGTTTTCCAAGGACCATGTCATTAGACTAGTTTAAAAAAAAAGAGCATGTCTTGCTACTTGAGAGCATAAAAAAAAGCTCATTAAAAAGGTGTTTTGAGTTTGACTAACAATTAAAGTTTGAGTCATTTCCATTTAAAAGTTCAAAACTGAGTTCACAAAAGGTACTTGCATGGAATTAAGCATTCAATTTGGTACATTTGAAGTAAATATTGCTAAATAAGACCATGTACACACACACACACACACACACTTTTCATTCAGTGTTCCTTGTTCATTCTTCCTAGATTTTTACTTCTACAATTAGAAATTCAATTGCGATTATAGCAAAATGTTAGAACTTTCTCAGTATTAAATCTTCCTGGTTAGCCTAGATGAATAATAGGACCAAGTGTTTCAGCCCTCAAGTGGTATGAAATGATCTTGAGATCTTTCATAATTCCCAGATCCCTCACTTACCTGGTGCACAACTGTCCACCAGCGCGCCAAGGGCTTTCCCTGACTGCCAGTCGCGGCTGAAGTTGGTGATGGGCAGCTCGGGCAGCTTGTTCTGTATCCATCCGAGCAGCCTCTGCTTGGGTGTCTTCTGCTTGCTTTCTTCGGTCTCCTCCTCCTCGTCCCACATGGGCATAGAGATGGAATAATGCAGGATAAGAGTCCATATCAGACCCAGGATCAGCTTCAGGTTCCCATCCACTATGGCCTTACTGTCTGTAACACAGAGACCGAAAGAAGAGTTACACAGAGCCTGCCAAAACAGATTGAGGTAAATTGATTTTTAATCATTTGAGAGCATCTGAAACTCAAAGCTGGAACAAATCTTTTCACCATTCAGCACAAGATAGCACAATGTTTCAGACCATCCTAAAAATGCTCAAACAATGAAGTGTTTGTATCTGCACAGCATATTTGAAACATTCAGACTTAAAGCTGGCACGACATCAGATTCAGAGTGTAGATAATGATCAGCCACATTTGTGGATTAGATGTCTAGATGGTTGGCACGGTCCAGTCTGAGGGTCTTTTCAGGACAAAATTTCAATTTGAAAATTGAAAGAGCCAGATGAAGTCTTATAGACTAAGCTCTGCTATAAAAATAGGGAAATAAATGTACACCCTCATCTAAAAAGCGCCTTCTAAAGTCACTCCACCCTGTGTCGACATCAAGATCTGAACACTCTGATCTACAGCCTCATACAACACTTTCAAACTTCCCTTTCCCTCGCTCTTTAACAAGAGCATACGCCCATCCAGAATGTGGTTATAAGCTTGCACGTGTGTCCCAAGTCACAAAAGTCAGTTGAAACAATTCAGAGCACAGAGAGAACACTAACTGCACTGCATACACAGCATTTAGTACGCAAGCGAGGTCTAATCCAAGCTAGGACAGGGACAGAAATGAATAGATAGATTTGCAAATAATGTGGATAATTGTTCACTGAAAGCACTTGCATGCCCTCAGGCATGACTAAGGCAGGGCAGTAAAGTAAACTTCCTGCTTTAACGGAATCATGCTCCACTGAGGATGCAGTTAACTTTGCAGGGGACAAAATGGAGGGGAGGCTATTTCAATATAGCCCATAAAAATCAATGTGTGCTACTGGCAGTGAGCAAAAAGGTGACAATGCATGCCATCATGCGATTGAAACTGCCGGCGAAGGGTCAATTAGTTCCAAATACAAGACTTAAATTTAACTTTGAAACAAATGTTGCTAACAGTAAGGCTCCAGTTCTTAAGTTAATAATAACACTAATAGAAATTAAAATCAAAAGATTCATAAATACTCCAACTAATGTATTGATCATTGTTACTGTCAATTAGTGCATTAATGGGGCTTTATACTTTAAAATGTTACAGATATTTTTAGTGAAATTTAGATGAAATTCTACCAAATCCTTGAAGCTTAAAATATTGATCAACACAGACTCAAATATGGTGAACATGAACACTTGGGATAACACTCCTCGATTCATAAAGATGACCTTTTACCATTAACTTTTTGAATGGTCAAGGTTTTAGGGGTATGAGGGAGAGTAAAAGGCTATTTCACCATTTTAATTTGAGTGAACTCATTTTAAAACCTAACAAAACTCAAATCTAGCTAGCTGCCCAAAACATTGTCACAAAGAGGACAGAAAGCACTTGATCTGTTCAGAAATAGAATGAAGACTAATGCATTGTATATTGGGATCTCGCATAACATTTATCCCCTTCTGACCCATTCCAGTTATCCAACTGTGCTTGTTTGGCCATGTAAAACGGACACATTTTTCTCTAGTTCTGGTCTCCCGTGCGGTTTACAAACCATGAGCCCCCAGAGCCTGCTGGAATTCATCTTGGCTTCTGGTGAAGGTGCCATTGAACCTTCTCTGATCCCTTTATTCTCAGACCAAACACACTGGGCATGAGATTCGGCAACAGGGCAATAACACAAGAAATTTATGAACCCATAAAAAAAGTGCCATTATGGTTAATGCTGGACGGGGAAGTTTAAACATCACCAAATTCTTCCAGAGTCCGCTTAAATGGAACGTCCTGTAGATCATGCTAACTTTATGACTCTAAAGCATCTTATTCCTACAAGATCACTGAAGGATGATGAGTGACTATAGCAGTCTGATTCACTATTATGCTAGTGAAATGAAGACAAATAACAAAAAGGACAGAATGAAAGTTATTACATGGGAACTTGGTGCTTGTTTAAGGTGCAAGAGGCCGGCCGACAAAAAACAACGCAAGCCAGGGCTTTCAAAGACATCCGGAAGGCCCAAAAAACAACAACAATACAATTAAAATTATTCAGTCATTTTCTCACATGCAGCATATTTCTGGCCTTTAGGCCCTTGGTAAATGATCGGTTTCTGACAAAAATCCTTTGGCGGTTTGTTTTATCTGGTTAAAGTCAGAGCAAAGACTTTAAGACTCACTGAATTGGGGTGAAGTGGGGGTGCATATACAATTCATGCCATCTTATTCATCACCACCCCAGCAGCCCTCCCTCACTGACAGAACAGCGTGCTGTGGTTTGTGGTTCCCACGAAAATATGTAAATGTTAAATGTTTCAGGAGATCTTTAGTGAGTTCATTTGGAATGGGGGTAGGGATGTTTGAATGAAGAGTCTGCTAGTCTGTCTTAGTCCTGTATAATTAGGCTAATTTAGAGTCATGACTGCCAAAAGCTGATCAGAAGCATTTCTTAGGGGTTGGTCACATTGGATGCGTTCTTGCGTTTATAAATAGCTGAATGGAGTGCATAATGAAAATGAATAACATTTCTACACTTTAAAAAAGCCAATGCTCATTGGATGAGATTAAAGTTTAAAGTAAAAATAATAAATGAAAAATGTCAACATGCATGAGTAAATAGACTGGCATAAAAAAAATAGGCCTATTAAAAAAAATTATAAATAAGTGCAGAGTGATCCAAAGACACATCCCAAAAGAAATCATCTTACATTGCACAAAACTATTAGTCTACATACACATTAAAAAAACAACGGATTATAGATAACAGAAAAACAACAGTCAGACTTGAATTTCTGAAATTTATCATCAAAGGTGGTTAACGCATTAGACAGTGTTTGCGGGCTGTAGTGGTGATTCATTTAGAAACAACTCTGCAATGAGACCAACCCTAAATTATTATTTTCAGAGTATTACTACCAAGATCGTTTTATTTTGCTATAAACTAGTTGACCACTCTAATCGACTAGTTGCTTCGTACCTGATCACTTGACCATCCTGAACTAGAGGTGGAAGGGGGTTGGAGGGGGACACAGTCCTGGTGATGCATTGCACACACTAGCAAACATACGAAACATGACAGGAATCTGTGTTGCTGCAGCATTCCCACCACATACTGCGGGAAACACACAGCACACACTCATTCCTTTTAAGGACATTCGAGCACACAGCTCTCCATCAAATTCCCAAAACATGAATCTCATGTCCGAGAGAAAACGCTGGCAGTGAGTAAGAGAAGATAAATCAAAGGAGACTGAGAAAGAGATAGATGACGGAAAGAGGAGCGGGAGAGTCAAAGACAAAATATACAAAGGACAGAGATAGCCTGTGTATAAAACCCAAGGGAGCGGCATTCCTGTCCAGTCACTCGATGACTACACATGCTGTTTTCTGCATGAAGGCATCATGACGTCATGTCTGATGATCGAAAACAAATCCAAGTGGAATTTGGACAAAGCAAACTGTCGAAGTGTCCTAATGATTATTTCTCAGGAGACATGAGAGTCATAACACATTTTTTAATTAATTAAGCTAAGATTTTTCTAAAGGTCGCTTTAGTAATGCATTAACAATGAGCAATTTTTGCGGTATAGCATTTATTAATCTTTGTTAAAAAAATAGCTCATAGTTACAACTATTAATTCTTTGTTTGTGTTAACAAACACAGTTATTTTAATGTTAACAAATGGAACCTTGTTGTAAAGTGTTAGTGAATTTATTTAAACGGCTACATCTAATACCATTTTTTCCACTTGGCAGCAAATGATTGTGGGAAAAAGGCAATGATATGGTGCCAATCAGATGAAGGCGTCTTGGTTGAAAGGATGTTACGCAAACACTGAATTCAGATGTGCTTTGTTCCTCTCCTACCTCCGTATACTGCCTGGCAAGCCTTCGGGACACGACCACAGACTTAAGACAGGGAGGGACTGAGACAAGATTGGGGAGTTGTGGTCTTCCTGTTTGATCCATGTTGGAGTGCTGAATCATCAGTAGTGGATCAGCGCAGAAATACATTCCCATGACTCACTCCTCTGTCTGGACATGCCAAATAACCTCAGCCGCTCTGACATCAGCCCTCATCCTTGACCCAACATTACCGGACAACGTAACACTGCAGATGTCGGAGGACGGGAGGAGGAGGAGTGTTCGTACCAAGATACATTTCATAGGAAAATGTCACATCAGTTCGATAATTAGCCTAAAATATTTTCATTCACAAAGTTGAGGTCATTTTCCAGCAGTGGGGGTTTCATGTTTGCGCACAGCTGTAGAGGAGGACTGAGGAAATTGCACACATTCCAAAAAGGTCTTATCATCGTGGTCAGGACGTCTCTATACAAACACAATCAGAGACAGAAAATGCAACATAAAATGACCTCCCTTCTCTCTCTCCTTAGTCTAAGAAGGCCTTTAAAGTCTCTGTGGAACACACACACACAAAAAAATAAATGATATTTTCAAAAATGTCTGATGTTTTCATTGTCCATTTTATGAATGTCATTGGAGTTCAGTGTTGTTTGGACTCCAACGTTCCGAAGAAACATAAAAGTCAAACTAGTTTGGAACAACATGAATGAAATTGTTTTTTGATTCAACTGTTTAAATGGAAGTTAAAGTCACAATGTAACGGAAGTAGCAACATTTTCTTTCAAATGGGACTTTATTCTATCCATTGGTGAATTGAATGGAGGCAGATCTGAATGAGCATTTGAAGTTGATTGTAAGAAAGCGACAGGGTTGAAATGGAATTAATGATTGGAGAAGTTCAGCATACATCAGCAGAGAGAAGTCTGACGTTTCACCAGGAGTTCAAGTTATGACATTGGGTCTCATTCGCTAACAATTGTGTGAATTATTTCGTATTTGAGAACTTCTCATGAAAAACCTCTGCCTAATTCACAACACGTGCATAGGCCCATGAATTTATTCTTAACTTCATTCTTATTTTATTGAATTTGGAGTATTCTAAGTGAGCGGCCACATGCATGAGGTTAGTCGTTTGCATAAAACATGCCTAAACCGTGTCCATATAAGGGCTTTCCGCGCACGCTTCCCTAACAGGCTAGACTCACTCGTCAAACATGGCGCCGTTTAAAGATGCGCTCTCATCTGATCCTCAAGCAATGCCAAGCTTGCCATTCTCACAATAAATACCTTTCATACAGACCCAGATTACAGACCTCTCGAGATGTTGTTTTTTTGGTTTTTTTGCTTAAAGAGTGCTTTCAGTTCTTACTAGTATATTTTGTCAAATTTAGAATGATTTAGTACAAAATTTTGGGGGAATCATGATTTCTTTTTAAAATTATTCCAACGCACATTTCATGCACAAATTCGTGCGTACGCATGCTTGGTGAATAAGATCCATTGGTCAAAAATATAAGAAAGTAGTGGATGAATCGTTCACAATTAGACTAATAAGATGCACTTAGAACATAGGGTGAATTTCTACTTAAGGACAACTTTAATAAAGTGTTAATCTAGCTTTTTTTTTAAACTATGTCGCCCTGGGTCCCTCAAATAACATTCTATGTGATTCAACGTTTCTGAGTTTAAGGCCGGGACAAAAGTTTACCACACGGGACACCCGTAATGACACGGACGCTAGTCACCATGTTTCTTTATCTATTATCTGCAGTTTGAAGAACCTAAAAAAAAAAAAAAAAAAAGCATGAAGACAACTGTTGTGGAAGGTCTTAATGAGAACCATGTGGCACAGAAATGGCGAATTCTGATCGTCCCAGCTTTTTTTTTCTAAAATAGAGCCCATCCAATACATGAATTTAGAGCAAAAACTCTGCAAGAAAACTTCCTTTTCTTCTACTTTCTATGACTTGCAAATGTCCCTCCCTCCTTTCCTCCCTCCTTCTCACCCTTTCTGGAAATGTTCCCCTTGGTTTTTTAGCCTTAAAAGGGCAGAAGCAAACTTGATCCTGGCAGGCCACCCATTCCCTTGCACAGGGGTTTCTGATTACAGCAGAGAAAGGGAGGGAGCAGGAGGAGGCAGAGAAAGAAAGGGGAGTAGTTAGGGAGGGAAAGCAGGCTAGAACAGAAAACTGCTGCGGTAGTGCTTTTGTAAAACCCCATATTGACAGAGCTGGATTGTCATTTGGCTTGGCTGTTCAGTGTCTGGATGGAACCCAGTTCCATCAAATTCACCTCAAACAAGAGGCCAGGAGATTGTGTCCATATTAAACATACGATTTTCATTAAATCAAAGCCCATAGAGTGTATTTAGTGCCACAATCCATATATCACGCAGGCATACAAGGCTAGTCTACATTTTAACAAGATCACAAAAGATCTGGCCACGTTCAATTATATTTCCGTTCATCAGTATTTCTTCCAGTGTGACTGTGCACATAAATCTCTGCCTTTAAATAAGGGTGGAGACAAATGCTTTGGGACAATCTGATAAGTGCCACTTGTGCTGGATTCTTTTCCCAAAGCCATCAAGGATGAATCACCCCTACCATCTCTATTAGACAATCCTTACAAGGAGTTTTACATCAGCACGCAAAAAAAATTGTAGTGATAAATTCTTCTACGGGTTACCGGATCAAGGAAATGCCATTCTATTACACTCATTAGGAAACCCCCCGCCATAAGCACCACCACCACTCCACCCTTCCTTGATCCCACTTGCACTTCTGTTATTTGCAGTCCATTCCCCTTTGACCCACCGCCCTTCTCCCAAACTGAATACATCATATCCTCAGTCTAAAAATATTGCAAAAAAACTATCCATTTCTCTGCATTAGCTTAACTCCAGCCAAATTCACATTTCTTATCTCCAAAAGAAGAGGGGAAACTGAATTGCAGCAATCTCAGCTCAACAGAGGAAGAAGCTTCCCCCTTTCATCAGTTTCCTAGCGACAGTCTGTTCTACTCAGGCTGACTCACCATCTCCTCTCCTGGTCGAGTCCTCATTTATCTGGTCTACCTATTTGTCTGTCTCGGTTTGTTGTCACGAAGCTTTTCAGAGCGTGCGCGTGGCAGATGTCTTCATGTGGTTTCCATGCAGCTGTTTTGTCTAGCATGGTGACAATGTCCTTAAAAAAAAAAAAACCCTTTAAATGGGTTTTCGGTAAAGTGGAACTTCAACATCCAAGTCACAGAGTCATTCAAGTGCAAAATCACCTTATTCTTTCGTTTATGCAGAAATTTGGAGATTCTAATATGACCAATTAAAAGAGCACAGAAGACACAAACAAAACGGTAAAACCACACTGAGGTCGGGTAGTGAGACTTGCCATAGGGTGCTTTCCAGTGTGGTGAAGGGTGTGAGGGCACACAATCACGCACTCTTATACACATGCCAATTATTCGTTGGTGCAAGCACGCAGAAGAACACCCTATTTATATTAGTTTATGCCGACTTTACAGATATTTAAAACAACTGCAATCACATGGAAGACCTGTTCAGGTGTGTAGCAGTTCAGGCTCCAGAAATAAAAATTAACAAATTTGTGCTTCTATAGTGTGATTTCAAGTTCAATGCCTAGTGAAGAACTACCCATGATCCTTACAGAGACCCACCATTGAACTACCAAGCAGACAGTATAACTATGGAAACCATGCCAAAAGACCATGAAGCATTGCACATGATGTAACTGGGTCAGACTTGCTACTAGATACTTACATTTGAAGTTTAATGGAAAATATTCAAATATATACATTTTGTACTTCATGACAGTACAGGAACAGCTTGATACAATTTTGTTGTTTTTGATTTGATTACATAATGCACAATGCTTCGTTGGAATGTAGTTGGATACAAAAAAAGAATTCAGTTTAAAAGATGATTCATCTCAAAACTGGTTGGTTTGGTTCATGTCTTGGAACTTTATTTTCTTTTTTAATTTCCATGGAGAAAATGAATGGGAGGAGTACTTCTGTAACCAAGGAAGTTGGAAAAAAAAAAAAAAAAAAAAAAAAAAAAAAGAGTCCCACTGCTGTGCTCCATGCCACAGTACGTCTCAAATGACTAGGAATTTCTGGCATTGTCAATACAGCACAGGAACATCAGGAGGCCACTCTCGCCTCCTGATGCTGCCTTGTACAAATAAAAACATTAAGAAGCTAAATGCATCTAACATGAGTTTTATAGTGAGAACATTTAAATATGAAACATTTGAACAGAGCAGCAAACTAACAGCATAAACTCAAGTTCAATACACTGGAATCATGCGTTCCATTTGAATTTGATCTCACTGCATTCTGGAGGCTCTGACAGCAGGCCACAAGTTTATTAAAGTTATTATATACTGCCCCTAAAGGCATACACTTAATCCCTACACAACAGAAACAAGTCTTAACATGCAACTTACTTTCACAACCTTAAAGACAATTATCCTGACCAAATTCACTATTCTGACTCCATACGGATCTATTGCATTTAAAAAGGACCTCAACTAAGACAAGATATTGAGCAACTTGCTGAACCGTATCAGATAAGTTCTTAAGTGTCATAATGATTAAAGAGACCGTTTTGATTAAGATCATGAACCATTGTCATATTTAAGAACTAACATGCCAGATGAAGAAACAGATTAGTGTGTCTCTAGGCACCACACTTGAATGCTCTTTTATGAGCTCCACCCAGATGAAGACAGAGATACAGGGCTGTCATGATTTTCCCCACCTTGGAAGGCAAGTAAAATATGAAGCCTGTCATGACAGGGGAACACATACCACTTTTATGCTTGCCAGCATGAACATACAAGCACAAACAAGTGCAAATATAGTAATTCTTTGAACGTTCACATTTACTATCCTTATTCCAAAGCAAGAACATTAGTGATAAACAGTTCCAGTAACCAAAAACTCACAGCAATGATTAGGAAAAACAAACTGTCCTACCAATAAGCAAATTGCATTTGTACAGGATACAAATGGATGGATTTCTAATGAATGGCGAAAAATGCTTCATTCATTGACTGAGATGCCATCATAAAATAGAGACAGTCACACCATCATCTGTGTGCAAGTAATTCAGAGTCCAGCAAAACATTGATTGCTCACTTTAACAGTAAGGGATGAAGGTGTTTCTAAATCCAAATATTGAGCAATTGCTGAACAATCATAGATTGCAACATCTCTCAGGATGTTTATTCATACCCTCCGGGCGCCATTAGGAAACTATCCCATTAAGAGCAAAACCCTACAGCCATTTGGGGTGTGGCACTGATGATGAAAACATGAACTTCCTGAAGAGAACAATGTTTTAAAACACACAGAACGACCTATCTGGAGTGAAAATTTTAGCTTAAACTTGGAAATAAAATGCAAAAATATTTAAGATGAATAAAAACTAGAGACACTGCACTATTTCAAGGACAATAAAGATGCAAATCTGTGACATTGATCATGCGATAGTCAGAAGTAGTATCAGCCTAAAGCTTAAGATCTCAAATTCACTCAAAATTTCTAAGACTCATGAACTTCAGTTGTTTAATAAAATTCCATGCCTGAGAATTATTCATATTTATTTGATGGAATTTTACCATGCAATTCAAATTCACACATCAATTATACATAACCATACAACAAAAATTTGCAGAGTGATCCTTTTCTGTAAAAAAAAAAAAAAAGGAGAAAACGCCCAATCTTGTATACAAGAACCCCAGTTAAATGTAGATTATGAACAAATGACTCATTCTATTCTTTGAATGAATCTGATTGGATACATCGATTAGATGCAGGTTGCAGATTACTACTGCATAACCTGAATAAACCGAGGTCCACTCTTCAAGACAAACCAAAGTAAAACGATTCTCAAAACTTAATTCAATATCAGACTGCACGCGTTCAAAGCACCAGCGCTTATTCAGTGTTCACCGCCAGTGTCAAAAACGAGCCATAAACTGGAGGGCGTGTCACGGTTAGTCATCAATCACAACCGGCAATGAATGACGGAGCCATGTCTGGACATTTCTAACAGGCAATGTTGTGCAACATGATGTTCTAATCGCTCCGTTAAAACGTTGACACCCAACAGAAGCATCTCAAACTCTGATGAAAACAAATTTGCTTCAGAGGAAGGCTATATATTTCTACTTCGTGCGACTGGCCTGGTGAATGCCGTGTTCACAGACAGCCACGTGAGAATTATAACAATAGACCGATAAATAAAAATGTCAAAACGACACTGAGATGAAAATCTCCGAGGAACTGAGAGAAACGGTTCAGTTCTCCGCCCTGCTGAATCAACGTGTAACAAAACAACAGTCTGGCTGCACTAGTTGAGCTTTGACTCATTCAGCACTCAAACTGAGCTTAAAACTATTCGCCACGATGTCTACAGCAGCTTTGCGACATTCGGGGCTGGACTTGCAGCAGTTGAATGGAGCGACTGCGGTTCCTCAGAATCCTCACTTCTACAGATTCAAAACAGTAAATGAGACTAAAGCAAGATCTCGTTTTCACCACAGTCCGCCTGAGCAACAAGTTACAAGAAGTCCACAATACACGTGCAACTTGTGAAGCAATGATACAACTTTGCACAAAACAATCTGTGGCCACACAGGCCTTCATTTGCATCACTCTTTCCCGTTATTTCGTGGCCTGCCTAAAATTTCATGCCCGTTTTTTGTCGAATGCAACGAACATAGGAATAAACTAAATAACATACACAATATTGTCATTATTAACTACATTTAAGAACGTGTAATGTTCAAAACTGATCAAAATGAGATATTAAACACACATACCAATGGACACCAGCTTGATGTTTTCCCTGTCCAGGAACTCCAGAGCCACAGAGACGTTCTCCAGCTGCATCTGTCTGAACGTGGGGCGCTGGTTGTACTTGCGGAACATCTTCTTCTGGCTGAGCACCTCCAGAAGCGCGATCAGCCGGAGCCCATCGCTCAGGTCGGTCTGCAGGTTCGCGATGCGTTTATTGACACATTTCAGGTGCTCGTTGCACCAGCGCGTGAAGGTATTTTGCTGGATCTTCTTCCATGGTGCGTCCTCGGCGAGGTCTTTCTCTGTAGCGGGCATGTCTGCGTCCTTGTCCGGGAGAGAGAAGCGTTGGATAGGGGAGCGGCGGCGGCGGCGCTCGACTGGTGGGGGCGTGTGTGTTGACTCATTTTTATCGACTCGGGTCTCCTGCACTAATTCGCTGTCTCTCTTTTTGGGTGGAGTCTTGAGGAATTGTACAATTTGTGTGCTCTTCTTTCCAGAGTTGTGACTAGTAGGAAAACAAAAATGTTTGACTAAAATTAGGCGAACATACACATGGGATATGAGCATTTCATAACATTTGTCGTGTTGGTTTTTAAGAAGCTGCTGAATGAATGTGTGTCATGCCATTCATTTAGTGTGAAAACAGCATTCACGGGATATTGCGCAATGAGAATGTATCTAGTGTGTGTAACTATGATGGTGTGATTCCTCAACGAAAATTACATCATTGGTCAAAATCAATATTCGAAGTATAGAAAAAAGCGTCAAATGGGTAATGAATGTGCTCAAAACTTACATTTGCCCTCATCGCCTCAGACATGAGAAAGCCATTAAAAAAATCTTTTGATTTACTGAACATTTAAAAACCAATGATAAGTCCATATGTAAAACCTATCATGGACATTAATTCTAAAATAGTATTTTCACTTCATGTAATTATCAACACATGTAGATCTAGTCCAGACTAAATCTAAGCAAATGTTCTACTATGTCATATTCATGTGTTGACGTAAAGGCTACTGCCACTAATTATCAAATTATGAACTGCTGTTGGACAAGGTGTCCGAATAACTTAAGTGAAAATTCACAATAGATGAGTAAGAAAGTTGAAAATGTGGCTAAAGAGGTGTCTGAATACCAAAGATGTACGTATAAAAATCTTGGCACGATTTTCAGCCTCCTTGTACCCATTTTGTTGGAGAAAGTCACAAAATAGAACAATTTAGAGCTGCATTAATCCAGCATTTGACTAAATAAGGCAAATGGGCCAAAACAGTGTGTGAGGACGCAGTCCAAAAAGAATGTTTCCCTTTAGAGCTTTTTTTTTTCAGCGTTTGTCTCTCCAGGAGAATCTGTGGAATGCCCTTCTTGTAATGAGCCACCGATGCCCCCCTGACCCCCTTTTCCAATTCCCCGCCCCCATCATAAAACATCTACATCACCACACATAATATGTTACTCTTGTTCTCGTTCTCAGTCTCATTCACATTTATGCTCAGAGAAAGCCTGATATTTAAGATGAGGAGAAGGGACTCTCAGGAAGGCCTTCAGGTTTTTCATCGCTCTCACAACATAACTTAAAATCAATAAGGTTTCATCCTGGCAGACTCAAGATTGTCAACTGCATTCATAACTAGTTATTTATGCTCCTTGTAATGTATAACCATATGTCTAATTTTTATAAGTCAACAAAATCACAAGTGTCTTATTGTTCTGAAATCCCATGCGATATAATAACTACCACAATACAGTCCATCTGTAAATAGGCCAGTTGCTCAGAAACAAAAGAAGAACAAACAAGTCAGGCATTCAGAACACGCCAGTACTGCTGGGCCCAGTAGTTTGGCGTCACCTAGAGGAAATTTGAAGTATGACAGGCTGATTTTATGATTTTCCACACACTGCACTTATTTATGGTGAGAGAGAGAGAGAGAGAGAGAGAGAGAGTAACATTTCTTGTCCAATATATAATTTGATTTTCAATCATGGATATTAAATTGAAGAACTAGGTTCATCTGAATCAGCAGGTTCTCTTGATCAATTTGCTGTGTAACATTCACATAAACATTCCAGCTTTTTAAAGTTTTAAATAAATAATAATAGAAATATCATGTCTGTCCAGGCAGAATGGGTTGTAACATTTTCCATTGTGCTTTTACTGGACCACAAATGGGACTGTAAGTACTCTAGCATGTATCAGACAAATATGGGAATATTATCAAGTTTTGAGACACATAGTTGAAAAGAACCCTGAGCGACACTCCCTTATGACAGAAGCTATTAAAGGGATAGTTCACCCAAAAATGAAAATTCTGTCATAATTTACTCATCCTCAAGTTGTTCCAAACCTGTATGAATTTCTTTCATCTGCTGAACACAAGAGTTATGTTGAAGAATATGGGTAACCAAACAGTTGATGGACCCCATAGATTCCATTGTATATAAAAAAATATGATACTCATCTTTGAGTCATTTCATACATTGTTACATTCATATAATGATCTCAACGTAGTGAGTTAAAGCAAAATAAATGTAACCATTTCACTTTAGTATAATCGTTGAACATTAGGGCCATTTGAGGACAGATAATTGTCAAAATGGCGAAGTGAAAATAGGATGCCATGATTCAGCCCTGCTGAAAAGTGTGGTGTGGTCAACCACAAGGGATGATGTGTATCTGCAAGAGTGAAAAACACAGATTACACATCGAGGGGGAGGATGGCATTGTGGGTATTTTTGTAAAGGTGTTCAATTCTTGAGTCAACAGGATGTGGCTTTGCTATTGATGTTGTGTACATAGAAACCATTTTAGAAAACTTGAGCAGCTAACCAATGTTTTATATCATTGTTAAATACAAATAAGTATAACTCTGCAAGAGACCGGGGCTAGTTGTCACACTGTGCACTCCAGTGAATATTTCATTACATTTGACACTGAACTGAGGCACATACCATAATCTCTTGGCTACAAATAAATCTATTGAACATTTCCACATTGTTACCAGGGGGGAAAACATTTACAGTTCATTAGTCACCATGAAATCAAATTTGACAGTTCTTATCTTTTCTTGGAATATAGCAGTGTTTATTATAAATTATTTATCCATGCATATATAATGTATTTATTTATTTAAATGAATGTGCCTGTGTAATGTAATTTTTAATAAAAAAATAACTCCCCCTCCCCTCTTGATGTGACATCCTTAATCTTCTCTGATTATATGTTTACTGGCATGAGGGCGGCACAACCTGTCACTCATATGAGATCACAGCAGTAGCAAACCACAACCTTCCAAGGATCCAATCAATTCCCAAAAGACAAAATCAACATTTTTCATGTTGGCAGCCATTTCACTTGGATATATGTCACAATAGGGAAGAAAGAATATCACAACTTTTCAACTTTAAGCACAGATTGACCAAAATGAGGTTGACAAACTATATGAGGTGAACTGTCAAAATGGAGCCAGATAAATGTACATTAAAAAACATGTCTGCATCCAGGCATTTCTGGGGGGAAAAAGCCCATGCCTATCATGACAACAAAATGTTCAACCTTTGAATTAAAAGGTACTTTTATTATAAACTGAGTGTATGCCAGTTTGGAGCACAGAATTCACTAAAATTGACTCTTGAAACTTGTGCTTGAAACCAACATACAAAACGACTGCTAGAGAAAACACACATTTGGGTAACTGGACTTTTGACTCAAAACATTACAGTTACTGATACATAGATCTTGTGACAACTAGCACCGTTCTCCCCTATATAGGAAGGAAAAAACCGTGTTTTTACTGACCTAATGTTGTATGAGTCTTACTGTCTTACTGTTGTCATCCAGGTGAGGTCAGGATGTTTCGTGCAAGATTCTCCTCGAGCATGGGGGGGCGCGCGCAACTCACATCAAAGGATGAAGGGCGCGCGGACCTTTCCATATTTTCCCTTATTTGGTGAGGAGTCCTTAATTAGATTACGAGTGATGCGCCCAAACCTCTGCAGACCGTCGGGTTTATACACTTTCGTAAATGAGGGCATAACATGGAGTATTAATATGAATTAAATATTAATGTTTGGATTTGCATGGACAAACAAAGCCTTGGTATAGGCAAAGCGATTTCTTAGCTTTTTATCGTTTTATTCTGTCTCCCAGTTCTTAGCAATATCGTAGATAAGCCATCACATCTCGTTAAGCACGCAAGGCACCAATAAGACGCAATATATGATATTCAGTCATTCAGAAGCATTGCGGACACTACGCTGCATGCACCCATTTACGCAAAACACAAGACTTTTTGAGGTGAAAAGTCTGCGTCATTGTTGTGCTACGAATTTACCCCTAAAGGAATTTCGTTGTGACGCAAAACTAGAATAAAAGTAACACTGGGCTCAACAGCACTTAATGCGAGACAAAACATGCCTCGCAGCGCTGAATAGAGGTTTTTTAACTTACATTTTGCTGCTTGTCTTGAAGTCAATCTTGTTGCTGTATCCCTTCAGTTTTCGCGTGTGGCACAGGCAGCAGAGGGTGAACTTCACTGTACCAGAGTGCAGAAATCTCACTGTACGACCCTCCCGGACCGGACGAGTGTCCCTGGAGGAAAGGCTTGTTCGCTGAACTCGAGAAAAACCACTAGTGAGAGCCTTTCGTCTTTTCTGCCTCCTTCTGTCCTCTCTGCTCTTAATGCGAGAACCTTAATTGGTAAAGTATCAAAGAGGGGGGTTCCTCTTGTGTTCGCGCGAGCGCCTCTCGAGCTGACGTGATACCGGCGGCCGCGCCTTCAGATTGTAAAGGTATGATGTCACCCTGTTCAGAGCGCCTGTATCTGCTCCATCTGCCTGAACACTGCTTCGGCTGGCTGGCTGTTTAACACCAACCATTGTTGTAAGTCCAGAGGTAATAATATCCATTCATTGCATTTGTAACACAAAAGGATCTTACTGACTAGAACACTGACATGGGTTGACTTAAAAGAGACAAAACATTTTTTTTCTCTCTCTCAAGTTACACTGGATTTCATCCAACCTTAATACTGCACAGCATAAATGTGTCATGAGGGTCTGTTTCCTTGTGAGATTATTCATCCTTTACTGTGCGTGTGTGTGTGTGTGTGTACTTTGGAAGGCCAAACTTTGGATAAAGTCCTCACAAATATGGTTAAGCATGCCCACTTGTGAGGACATTTGAAGTGGTTCTCATTATTTGAGACTTCAATTAGCCGTTTTCTTTAAAATAGTTGGGTGAAAAATGTGTGAGTCTAGAAGATTCATTTCAAAATGTATTATTATTTCACATGACTAGTTGCTTTTTTATACAATGAGTCGAGACTACACGTGTTTCACTTTGTAATAATTAAAGAGACAGAGTTTGGTGTTTTATACATTACATTTGTTTCAGCTGGATCTTATAATGGCCCAGTATGGGCCCATCTATGGCACTCTATAACCCTCTTGGTACCAATAAAACCTGGTGTAGACAGCCAGTCTCCCTTGGGTAACTGTCTTTGACTGCAAACATTCCCAGTACTTCATTCCTTAGAGGGAAAGAGAGGGGACTAGCTGTAACTGCCAAATTTATCAGAGAACCTTGGGGTGGGATTACGTCATATTACCCCCAATACAACTTTAACTAAATCCAGCAGTCTGAAACCAGGTATCATTCGCGCCGTATGACACTGGCATTACTTATTGGTGCTGGGTAAAATCTCATTTGTCTGTTTTTTTCATGCCCACATCCCCTAAAGTGTGATCAAGTCAATCTAGATCAAGACAAGATCTTGCAATCTGACTTTTGAAAGAGGGATATCAATGGAAAGTAAATAAAAATAGATAGGCAAAGAAAAAGTGTCAACAAGGCCAGGAATATAAGAGGGAACAGTCCAAAATCTAAGCAAAACAAAATTTAAGCAAACTTTTGGGTTAAACTGGCATAATCGAGTTATTTGTGAAAACCTGCTTCCCTATGTTTCATTTGCTAATGTACACACAATTTTGGTGCTTTCTTAGAGAGGAAGACATGGGCAAAGAGAAATGGAGGAACCGTACAGGATCTCATAGTTCGAAGATGTCTAGTTATTGGTCAGTTTGTGTCCTAAATCAGTATTAAATACAGATATAATTAACAAATCACATGCATATGTAAATATCACAAATGCACTACAAAACATGTTCACAATGCACTCAAGAAGACAGAAGACCAGGGAAAATGTTGTCATTGCTATAAATGGAGTCTAAATATGGGCTAGTAAAATATGCTCAGTTTTATGGACAGTAAATACAGAATTAGTACAGTAACAGGCAAAGAGATCAAGGAGGAGCTAAGAAAAAGGAACAACAGAGAAATGACATGTATAGGGAGAGACACTTATGTGAAGCGCTTACATTTTCCCCTTTGTAATCCCATGAATTCTGTCCACATTCCTTTTTTGTTTTATTGGTTTTGAAAAAGAGGGCAAAGATAAGTTTAGACAGAAAGAATGAGACATGAAAACATTTTGGAATCTTTTTCATTCAAAGCGAGACTTGCACCCTAAGCATTAGACAACACTTTTACTTGTCAGATAGAAACCAGAGCAGCAGTCTAACTATGTTTTATGAAGTACAGCAACAGTATTTGTTCTTTGATCAAATATATGAAACACTATTGAGAGAGAGAAAAAGAGAGGCAGAAAGATTGAGAGAGATGGGCCTGTTGTGACCCATCCGTTTCTGGGTGTAATGCGTTAACACAGGAAGCTGTAGTGACAGATACGGCATGTTTTCCACAGGAACGTGTGGCTCTGTGGAAGGATGGATACAATCTGTGGAGGGAAGAGAGTCATTTTGTTTATCGTATTAGCTGAAAAACTACGATGATGATGATATCTGAGCTGTGATTCACCACCATTCTGACAAAATGAAGGCCGAAAACAAACATGAGCCAATAATCTTTTTAGAATGAGACTAGTTTTGCCTGAGGTCAAGTAAATTTGTTTCACAGACTTACTTTGTGACTGTAATCCTGTTCATATTAACTACATTTTTCCCCATAATACTAGAATTACGTCTACATTCAGCACATCCAGTAAAAAAACCCTCAAAGATCCATCTGAATCAGTACATAAAATCAGATGTCCAGGCAAAACAAATGTGTTTTTTTTAAAAGAGCAGACTCTTTTTGTTTTCCTGTTCTTTGTGTTTTCATAGGTTCATGTCGGCTGCCTTCAAGGACTGTGCTGAGGGCTTCGAGCCGTATCGCACAGAGGACACTCAGTATCGACAGCCACAGACAGACAGAAAAACTAAATATTTTCAAGACTTTTGCATGAACTGAGTCATTCTGACCAACACATGCAGGTCAGAATGAGACACTATAAACTTTTATCTCAAGAAAAATCTATATTTTAGGAGCAGGTTTCACATCCATTGAATACTTTATCCAGTCAGGAGCTCACAGTGACATCACTTCAGCCCTGACTTCAGCTTAAATGTATGCCAAACCTCTGCATTTTTTTCAGTCTGATTTGATATGAACAAATCAGGCACAATTACAACTCTTTGATTTAGTCAACAATCTAGCTTAAAGAGATAGTTCACCCAAAACTGAAAATTATCCCATTATTTACTCACCCTCAAGCCATCTTCTTTCAGACGAACACAATCAGTTACATTAAAAAATACCAATTTTTGGGTGAACAACTCTTGTATGACAATGAACACTTTCCTTACTGGTTCTGGTACTGAATGACAGGGAAAATCCATCCATGTAAGCCAAGCCATATTTGTGATAATGACTGTGATTTTTAATCAATGAATGTAATCAAATGTTGTCATAAATTAATGACATTAATTGTTCTTTAAGGGATGGTTCACCAAAAAGCTGACAATTTTATCTTTATTTAAGGCCTGTTCTGACCAAGGATAACTACAATGATAACTATATCAGCGTTTACGCCAACGCACTATAACATTTGGTTTATTAAAAACACACACTGCAGTTTTGCCTCTTTAAACGGTCAAGCTCTTTAAAGTGTGGATTCTGATTGCCTGACAAAGTTTTGTTTATCATCTAAAACAAAAAAAACTATATATGTGTTAATTAAATTTCTTAATTTTCGTTTATATATGTGTATTATTAATTTACTTTTACTTAATTTATTTTTCATGTTATGTTACTGTTTAATCTTATGTTGTGTCGTCTTCACAAGTTCACAAGGACGTCTCCATCTCAAGGTTTTCAGCATCACAGGATGATGTTGTGAAAGCAGTCATTCTTCATTGTTTTTATAGCCCTAAAGTCAAGAGAAAAACACATTTACATCAAACTGGGGTTAATTAGTGTGCTTGGGAAAAGTCATATTACGTACAACGCTGATGTATTTAAAGACACACACACACACACACACACACACCAGCACCCACCTACAAACATGCCTGAAGGCAGTGAAAGAGTTGGTACCATCTGTTACTGTTTGAGAGGATATTACAGCAGAGTGAGTCAGAGTCAAAAGCTCTAGAAGAGTGTAATGGGCTAGAAGTGTGTAATGTCATCAGCTCCAGCGCTTTGTACTGCATCTTTATTCTTCCCTGCAAATCGCAGAAAACAGAAAACCCTTTTGGTTGACTGTAAATGGACAGTCACTCCTATCCCACAGGGGGTTCAAAGTACACACACGGAGAAATGATAGAGCATAATAGAGCAAGGAAACATAAACAGAGTTGATATCACTGCCCTTCACCATCCACTGGTAAGAAGTATGTTCAGTGAGCTCTGTGATACAGGTGAGAGTACCTTAAGCACTGATGCCACACCTGTCGTGACGGTCTTATTCCGCCACACCTCATTAAAAAACAGGATGTGTCATCAGATTTATCACAAAATAAATCACAAGCCTTGTAGGTTCTTGATGATTCTCATGAATAACTTAATAATCTCCCTCAAGCCTGCAGCTCTTAACTACTGCCTGATGGTGACTCTGGGAGGGGGGCCGATGTGTGGAGCACATTGTCCTTCCCTAGGGTATATGGGGGCAATCACAGAATTGGTCGATCAACTCCTTCCTGGTCCTGTTTTTGGCAGAAAAGAGCCATTCCCTTGCAACTCCATCATTCTCTCCAAACACCCTTGCCAGATTTCATTCAACTTTTCAATAATTACATTTACATGGTAGCTCTGACGGCTTTTTGAGTAGCCAAACTACAATCTTCAAGTATAAATGAAACAATGCATTGAATATTGAAACAATGTCTAAGAATATATTACATAGGATCTAGTCTTGATAGATTGGTCACTATAATACATGCCCACCTTTGTTTCTCTCTATCCTTGTAATGAGATTGTAATGAGATCTTCCATTTAATGATGTTTGGAAGACCAAATCAGCTGATGATGGAAGTGCCATAATTTTGCCAGATGAAAGAGAAAACAGACCAAAAACAGACACATAACTTCAAAAGATTTGATAACATTAAATTTTGACAGCAAGATAGCAGTGTGCATTTAAATCATCCAAGTTTAATCATATTAATGATGATGTTTTGCCAGAAAGAGACCACATTTCCAAT
This sequence comes from Opsariichthys bidens, assembly GCA_037194245.1. NCBI lineage: Eukaryota > Metazoa > Chordata > Actinopteri > Cypriniformes > Xenocyprididae > Opsariichthys > Opsariichthys bidens. The sequence continues at coordinate 14,067,503 of CM074285.1, read as the reverse complement.
CTGATGAGACGTGTACAGAGAAATCCAAGAAATCCAAATAAACAAGGAGTGCATGACTTCAACAATCTCACTGAAAACATTAAATTATTGCAGTCAAAAATCAAACATGAATTCGGTTTTCGTTTACTTTTCCTAATTGTGTTTAAGTTTCTTTTAAAGTCAGAATTACATCGATCAACAACACTGACATATGCATATCTGCTGTCACGCTTAGGCTTGGACACATTGTCCAGAACTGAGGTAAAACACAAACAGGTAGGTTTTTTTGCAGATATGGCAGGAACACAATGCATAAATTAGTAGATAAGATAACCTTGTATTGTTAACTTTAGGTCTTTGTCTGACAGAATCGTTGGAGCACACATACACACACAAGGGAACAATGTTAAGATGAGGGATGAGTGGATGACTTGGATGACTGGAGATAGCAGTAGTTAGAAAGGTAGTCAGGAACAAAGCAGTTGAGTAGCAAGGTACGTAGTCTGTAGCATCAGACAAGGTCAGACCAAGACTGAGGGAGTGTGTGTGCTCTATATAGTGCTCGTGATGAAGGTTAGATGAGTTCCTGGTGTGCGTGGTTAGGTGCCAGGGAGGATGATGGGAAATGCAGTCCGTGATATTTTACTCCCCCCTCCTGTACAGTGGCTCTCGACGCTGTGACAGGAGAGGGCTGACAGAACAGTCCAAGGTGAAGTGGAGGGAGAGAGGAGCCAGGGAGGAGATAAAGAAGTGAGGGGCCATAATGCGAGACATAGAAGTGCTAAGATGAAGGTTCACAGTGGAACCAATAAAGGGAAGAGCCGATGTGGAGCCAGGAGCATGTCCGACTGAAGTGGAGACCCAGGCGCAACTGAGGATCCAAAAATCCAGGGTGACACCGATGGACTAGAGGGTCGAGGTGAAACCGCAGGCTCGCAGAAACAGGCTCGGCAGACAGGGGTCGAGACAGTAGCAGTGAGGACAATAGTAGAGCCAGAGGGAAGGAAGAGCCTTGTGGAGCCTAAAGGGTGGAGGGATGAGGCATAGCCAGAAGACTGAACATCCATGGCACAACCAGGGTGATGACTGGCCAAGGTGGAGCCAGAGGGAAAAGGAAGTCTGGCAGAACCTGAGGGATGAGGGACCACTGTGTAGTGAAAGAGTGTTGAGCTAAGGTCAAGCTGGAGCTGTGGGATCCACTCACCAAGGCAGAGCTCACAACTGGGTAGCCCAAGGCACGAGTAGCACTGCAGAACCACTGGATGAGCCAGGGGCTGAAGGGAGACAGCAAAGGTGAGGCAGAAGAAATGTCTATCTTTGGCACTGGAGGAGGGAGAGGGAGGCTGGGCAGCAATAACTTGAAGTTGGGTTTGACTAGCGATGACTTGGAGCTGGCCAGAGCCAATCGTGATAAAGCTTAATTAATTAAATAAATTAAGGCTTTAAATTAAAGGGTTATTGAGCTTTTGATTAGACGGTCATATACAATAAAAGTACTTACACAGTACCTATACCTTACAGATTATTACCTTACAGATTATGTCTTAGAGATACAGGTGGTTCACACCATGTTCATCTCTGATACTGTGCACCAGTTTCAAGAATTAGACACTGTTTGCACCACATAAATAGCAACAAATAGCATTTTGTTTGCATGTGCAAAATACTGATAGATGTAATACGTAATGGAGACTTAAAATGTCCCTTTTGCAAGATGTAATATTAGTCCCTGGTGTCCCCAGAATGTGTCTGTGAAGTTTCAGCTCAAAATACCCCACAGATCATTTATTGTAGCTTGTCAAATTTGCCCCAGTTGGATGTGAGCAAAAACACACTGTTTTTGCCACCAAAATGATGATTGTCTTTTCAGCCTTACATTGTTCAAACCGGAGTCGGACACTGATGGAGAGACTCAGGAAGAAGTCACAACTTTTAGAATGCATCTGGACGTTTACGTTTCTGAATGGTTAGTGGATAAATTTATGTAGTTTCTGTGGAATTGATTCAACTCATCAACTAGCGTGTGCCATAATGGTAATCTTTTGTGCAAATGCAGCGTAGAAAATCCCTCGTTTGTGAAGCAGTCCGGCATAAAATGACGGCATGGTAACAACACTCTACTACAACAACTTTTCCTCTTCTCTAAATCAGCCCAACATGGCCTCACCCCCTTTGTTGCGAGTTCCCGGGGGAAGAGTTTTTGTGAATTTTGGGGCTTGTGATGTCATCAACCCAGGAAGAAGCTTTTTTTTTATTTGTATTACAAATTAAAATAGTACTGTAAAATTCTTGAACAAAGAAGGGGGTGGTCAGAAACCTTCATGCCTTTATTTAAACTATATTTAATTTTTTTGGAGCCTATGTGTTATTGTAAAGTTACACCAATTGATGGAAGTTTAAATGTAATCTATTAATTGCTTGATAATATAACATTAATAATAGTTAAAGCGTGTTGGTTTTAGCCAAGAATTTTCATTTTGGTGCGTCACTAATTCAGTCTGCTTACATTCATCCAAATGTTTTGTGGGAAAGAAATGTAAACAAAGTTACAGTGAATAACTCCCCTGAGGCAAGGAAATGTGACATTTTGTCTGTGAACATTGTGTGCAAAATCTGTGTAGTGTGAAAAATGAGGCCAAGTTTATTCTCTCTACAATTAAGGGAAAACAGACATTAATGTCTGGAGGGATTGCGATAATAACAGTCATTGAATATTATCTGCATGCGAACATTTATTTCCAGATTACAGGCGCTATGTGTCGCTTTCAAGGAAGATGCTGAGACACGTTCAGAGGGTTTGACTGCACAAGGCTAAGTGTGACACAATAACCTACAGAGTGTCGGTCATGATGTCTCACTCTCCTTCCTTGTGTTTACTCTTTCTTTCTTTCTTTCTTTCTTTCTTTCTCTCTTTCACTCTCTGATTTGTTCCAACTGGGAAGTCTGACCATATTAAGAATGTTGTCAGACACAAGCAAAGACAAGCAAGCTTGACATATCACATATTACATCACACCTTGCCTTCCAGCGCAAATGTGTGCATATAAAACAATGTGCTGGCAGTAGTTTGTTCATTTTCGGTAAACTAAGAAAGTCATTTATTGAGTCGATGAAAGGGGGAAATACGGAATTACGTTTGATGTCATAAAATTGCAGTTTTTTAGGTAACTCTTTTCAATAAGGTTAATTTTATTAATTATAACATGAACTAATGTTTTAAAAGCATTTAGGTGATTAATCTTAGTTGATGTTCAATATCAACATTTACGAATATGTTATTAAAATCAAAAGTTGTGTCTGTTGATATTACTTAATGGATCTGAGTTAACATGAACAACGTAAATTTGTATTTTGTGAACTATTATTGACAAAGATGAATAAATACTGTAACAAAATTCTTGTATTCATTTGTTAATACATTTAAGCGTTACCATTTTCTACTTCTATTGTGATATAGTGTGAATATTTATGTGTGTGTTATATTCTCTTCATCACTGGCTTACTTGATTCATGAAGTCTTTAAAAGGTAACCCTACTAAGTAAACTCTGAATCAGAGCCAAAGAATCCTTCATCAATTATCGCTCAGTACTTCCCAGCCAATTCGTTCTCGCTTTCTTTCTCATTCAAAAGTTGTGTTTGAATAATGACTTATACCCGCAAACCCACTTACATGTGTAGGCACATGACGGCGCAAAGTCGCACAATTGAACGCAGAGACACACACTTACCCTTTCCCTCTTCACAAACACAGCCATATATGGTAAGCTGTGTTTGTGGAGGTAAGAGAGACAAGGAGAGCGAGAGAGAAAGAGAGATCTGCTCTCACAGAAAACTAAACAACCCTCCATCATGAAAACCTCTGTGCATAGATGATTTCAGCCACGCCTTGAACAACCCTAAAATCATGATGCTGTGTAAAGACTGTATAAACATTATGACCGGTAGCTGTAATTTTTCCCTTTTGGTGGACTGGCCGACTACATGTTACATCACTTGTTTGCACTAAATGAAAGAATGATGATCCCCTGCAGATTGAAGTTTGGTGGGCCTTCAGAGCTGCAGTGAGGAAAGAGGTCTGATGTTTGCTGAATAGACGAGGAATGTGGTTTTGCACACTCACCTAGGGCAGCATCAAGTAAACTTACCTCATCTGGACATACTGTGGATGCTTACATAAGCACTGATATGTCATGGCTGATGGATGTTTCTTGAGAATGGCTTGTAAAGGATTGGAATTTAATACTGACATCAGCAAGCCTAGTTAAAGAAGAATCTGGGGAGCCAGAGCATAATGCATTGTGCTTTTCTAGTCAGTCAATGAATGTTTTGGTATGACACGTTTTCAAGGCACATACAGTTTAATAAAAGGATAAAAAGATCTAGAACAGGGTTTCCCAAACTGGGGTTTGTGAGTAATTAATTAAACCATTATTGTAAGAATTGCAAGAAATCATTCTAAAATTAAAACAACCAAAATAAAACACTTACTAAACAGCCCAAAGTATTTTATTTGTTTACAAACATGTATTATGTCCATTAAACCAACATCAAAAGTAATAATATTGAAATAGTACACTTACAAGTACTACTACTATTGATATTAGGATACTTACCGTATAAAATATACTAAAAATATATTTGAACTTTGCGTAATTATACTTACAATGAACTTGAAGTGTTCTTATTTTTTATTGCAACTCTGAGCAACACACAAGTGTATTTGATTGATTCAGCTGAGTGGATGATTCAATGACTTAATAATACTATAATAATAATTTCTCTCTATAAATAAGATCAAAAATGGAAAAAGTTGGTAAAAAATAAACTATACATTTACACAAACCACCAACCACAACTTTCAGAAATATTTACTTTTTAGCTTAACTGTCATGAAATGGATCACACAGGATTGTGGAATATCAAAGGCAGGTGAAGGCCACATCTATGCTCCCTTCAAAATCAATCAGATGAAGGTATCTTAGGAGAAGTGATGCTAACATTGGATTTGGATGTGCCTTGATGCCTTCCTGCGTGGAATGTGTCCTCCGAAGGCAGCATTTTTAAGCTTCGAACGCCACCACACATTTTGTTACATTACTAAATAAATCAATGTGTTCGAACCAAATAGGTCGAGTGACTGATTCAGTGATTAACTAAAAAAGACAGTTATTTGATTTGTTTCTGAATGGGGTGTATTTGAAGAAACTGGTTGAATTAAAGATAACTCATAAATACAGTCACTTGCTGTCACGTACTTTTGTAAGGTTGTAACATGCAAAAAGAGTCACTGAAATCCCCACCACTAATACACAGATTGACAATTGTGTCTGGATTATTCAAACACAGACAAGCGGAGTGATACAAATAGTGACCCCCGCCCAAAAAAAAAAACAAACAAACAAAAAAACAAAAACAAAAGAGGTCTAGATCTAGTATATTATTTTAAGTTTAACTGTGGGGTCTTGCAAAGCTAATGTTAGAGCCTCAAGACCCCTATCCATATTCACTGCTTCTTCACATCATGCTTAACCACAAATCCAAACCTCAGAGGAATAACAAAAATATCCTCCCTGTGCTGCTTCACTTCCACACACGCTTTCCTAATCAGAAACCACAAAAACACAACATCAACTGTAACAACTGCAAAAAAGTACATGAACCAAAATAAAAGCCATGATCTTTGTTAATGCTTGAGCATCAGCAGCAGCTATTGTATTTGAGAATATTATGTCCTCAAAAGTGAGAGAAAGGGAGTGATAAAAAAACAAGCAAAAAAAGGGAGGGGGGGTTGAGAGAGAGAGAGTGTCAGCAACCTTACCCTTATTTGGGAGGAGGAATGTGGAGAAGGTCGAGAACATAGCAGCTATCAATGACGAATCTCTCATTCTCTCTCTGTCTACTTTTTTTGAGTATATGAGCTACTTTTTATTTAAAAGAATATATAAATAAAATATTAAAAATATAAAATAAGTAAATAAAATATCCAAAATAATTATAATTAAGAAAGTGCAAGATATTATGGATGGTGTTGTGCACAATTGTGAAATGATCTGAGAAAATCTAACATCTGAATTAGTAACTAATAATAGGCTGTGTCTGTGCATATAATGACTATGCCACAATTTAATAACATAACCTCTTATAGAACACACGTGTCCATACGTTACATCACACTGCAATGAAGCTGCACGAAACAGTGACATCCTTTTTAATACCTGCATCTGGACTAAATAACCAAAGCAGATGTTTGAGGCAGATAAATAATGATGTCACTTTGAGTGGAAGATGGCAGTGCTGGCAGTGTTTGTTTATCTGATTCAACACATGTGGACCTCAGACTGTCTGCCCCCCCCCATCAGCAGGCTCCGCTCATGTGTGTCTGAGAGCCTATGAGAATGTCGGCTTGTCTTCCTGGACTGTAACTTATCCATTCCGTCCCAAAGCAGGAGGATGAAGTGTTAAAAAAATTGACAGGTATCAATCTATACGGGCATCATGGAGGATTACACTGTCTCCTTACTAAACAATAAAGCTACTTCATAAAGGGAACATTGACTGCAAGACTGTGCAGAATCGACATGCCTGTTACGTGTCAAATCATTGTGCAATGAGCAGTAACCCTTGGCTCAGCTGTCTAAATTTCACAATTTCAATTCCAAACATGATGAACCAGGTTACAATGGAGAGCAATGCTTGTTCTTGTCTTTTTTTTAGGTGTTTAGATTGTTCCTTTTTGATTTAAGGCTTTAACCACCCATGACACAGTTAGCTTACACGCAAATATACACAACTGCAAATCACAATATACATCTGTGTACACTTTCTAAATATATCTACATATACTTTCCATCTATTTTGTATATTGTCCAACTGTAAAGGATGTTTCTTCAGCTATGTGCACTTTTATTCCCAATGGCACCCAGCATCCCAATAATTTATTTTAAAATATTTTACTTTTTTTGAAATCGTTTTAACCTTGTCCCAGACTTTCATTTTTAAACTATGAAAGTCCATCTGTTCATTAACAACATTTTATAATTTATTATTTACATTTTATATTTATTCATTTATATTTTACAACTATGATAATGATGACTATAATTAGTTTCACACAAATTGAGATGGTCCTTAGGTTGTGGGGTCATTTCCATTAAAAAAGTATGACACTAATAAAGTTTTACAAAAAGTTAGTGCACAACAGTGTCAGGGAAGAGCTGAAATGAAATATTAAAAAATATATTTATTTATTTAAATATTACTCCAGTCTTCAGAGTCACATGATCCTTCAGAAATCATTCTAATATGATTTTTTTCCCCCAGAAATATTAAGATTCTTTGAGAAATAGAAAGAGCAGCATTTATTTGAAATAGAAATATTTTGTAAAATTACATATCTTTACTGGCACTTTGGATCGATTTGATTCATCTTTGATGAATAAAGTATTTCTAATAAATAAATAAATAAATAATAAATGGTACTTACCCAGTTTTTAAAAGGTAGTGCACACAACAGTGATGCTGTTGGGCAAATCAGTTAAACTAGTGAGAGTGTGAAAAGCGTGTTTTCTTTTTTTCTTTTCTAAACATCCAAAAGGGGCAAAAAGTGCCCATAATTGAAGAAACCCCCAAAATGATTATGTATTTTTCACCATTCACAGCCTTCTGTGTTGTTTATATTAAGCGCAGCATGGTGAATTATAGATGTTTTTCACTGCCATCCTAGTTGAACAAAAAACATGAAACCTAAAGACAGGGCCCCTTTATACACCCCGTCATGACATGTACTTTTCACTGACCCTGGATGACATCACATGATCTCATGACTATGGTAGTTGACATGTCAGCACAGGTTTACTCTAAACAGCCGTAGACTGGAGATGGTGAGGGAGAAGGGAATGCAGGGAATTCTTCTGAGTTTGGTGTTTTCTACAGAATGGCAGATGGAAAACTTACGATGTGTCATACATTAGCTGCGGGCTTTTCTTACTTTTGTTATTTACAAACTAGCGGTCATCACCATAGCAACGGATATATTTTCACTTCCTGTTTAAGGTGATGCTATGGTGTAGTGTGCCAGCTCATCAAATTTCTCAGTGCCATCATGAAACCTATTTTGTCTCCATAAGGAAATGGAAAAGTCTAAGAAGTCTTGAAGAAAAAATATACACATTGCTATAGTTTTAACAAGTGCTGTCAAATCGATTAATCACGATTAATTGCATTTGTGTGTGTGTGTGTGTGTGTGTGTATATATATACACGCACATTTTTATGTTAGAAGAGATGATCATGATTAATCAATTTGACAGCACTAGAATAACATTTGTTTATTTGTCTCTTTTATGTTTAAAGGTACAGTCATTTTTCTTTGTTCAAAACAACAGCCATATCGACCTGCACAATATCAACAAAATGACAGAGTATGTCTTTAAACTCAATTTCTGGTTTGAGATAAATATATCCATTCCCCTGAATCAGTCATTGGGGAGATCATCACATTAGCCATACAGTCCCTGCAGGAATTACACTATGACTTTTCCACAAAGCTAAATGGAAAATTATCATTAACTGATTAATCATGTCTGAAAATGGACACAAACAATGGTATTTTAAGAGTCCTGCTGCATGCGGAAAAAATCTGCTGGCCAGGCTGGGAAAGCAGCAGACCAATCAGCTAAACACCAGCATGGTCAGATTGGGAGACCACCAAATAGACCAGTTTAAACCATTTAAAAGCAGTAAACCACATTAGTTAATTTTGTTTAATGCAGGGGTAATTAGTAATGACCGATAAAGCCCTTTTTCATGTTCTGTAGTTCACCCTTTCCTCAAATAGTTTTTAATTCCTCTTTAACTTCATGATCCAACCTCTTCTTCTTTTTCTTTTTCTTCAAACATTTTGATACATTAAAATTACACCCCACCTGACAGCACACACACACACACACACACACACATTTAAACCATGCACATACATGCACATACACAAGCACGGTTGCATAAGAATCTGCACATGCAAACTGCGCAGGACCTGTGCAAGGCCAAGACACAATAGCATGTGAAAACTCATTCTTCTTGCAAGCAAAAGCTGATGCTGTGCATCATATGAGCCCGTGCAACTCTTCTAAACTGATGTGTGAAGGCTTTGGGTGTGGTATCTGAAGACCCACACCTAGTTTGTGGTGTGCTGAAAGGAAAGACCCTTTATAAAGAGCGAGTTCAACATCACTAAAGACCATCACCACACTTCTCTTACTGTCATATATACTACATGCAAATGAAGAAACCACAAACACAACTAAAAACACTCCAAGAAGCAAAATACATTGCAGTGAAAATTATGCCAATGAGTGGCTTTGCGGGTTTATGTTAACCAAATTTAATTTTTGTGTTTTGTTCAACATAAATTACACAGTTAAACCTCAAATGAGAGTTTTGAAACCATTATGTGCACATAAGAACTGCATCGGATTCATTAAGCCTATAAACTCACAAGAGGAAATCAATTGTTCTTGGGATATTCACTTATTTAATATCACTAAATATATGTCAAGAGAAAATCAGTGAATAATGATGCAAAAGTTGTTCTTGCATTTTATTTATTTAGCTAAAGCAAGCTATTTTTTAAATTAAATAATATAACTATATATGCTGTGCCTATATAAGCCTTAGGCTCAGAATTCTTTGCATATCTCCAGGCTTTGTTGCTGTGGGAGTTGGCCAGTCCAGACTTACTCTGGAACAGAGTTATGAGATCAAATAGATGAGGCCGATTTGACTTGGCCTGACCTGTGGACAGCCCCATCTAAGGTAAGAGTGTATGCTTGCCCCAGTTAGCTGAAGAACACAGAGCGAGACAAGAGGAATATTTCGGATTGTTTACAGAGCTTTGACCTCAGCTTCGGATAGAGTGGATGTTTCCTTAGATTACAAATTATCTTTGTTTAAGCCTGAATAAAATCTCTTCTCGCACAATGGCTGCTTCAGTGATCTACATCTGAACTGATGTTCTACATGTTAGGGAAGAGGGAGGATTTTTGTAATGTCTCATCATTTTTACATTGAATATGAACAAACATTTGTGATTTCATGGGTTACAATGACCACCCGAGCATTTGGTCCTCGTTATCCACAGTTCAGAGATATGAGGTCATTCCTCTCTCAGAATTAAGAGTGTGCAGGAGGGATTTCGTTACCACATGCGAACTGGAGAAGCACAAAGCAACAGCGCCCCCTTGAGACGAAGTGGAGCGATCAACCAGTTGATCCATTTGGTGTTTGTCGCCCCCTTGTGTTTTCAGATATGCTTTCCCGTGATGTGTAGTAGATTTGAGGATTCTGCAGTGAAATGCGGAAAATTACACAAAAAAATGATCATTACACTGGTTCGTTTTTAATAAACTGAAACATAAACATATCTTGCAAGCTGTATTACTGACCAAACAAATGAACGGAAACTGTTTAGTTTCTACAAGAGACAGCAGTTGAAGTTTCTCAAATTTACCTTTTAAAGATTAGCATACTGTGGCCATACAGTATTTATTTATTTATTGTTCCTGAATTGGTTTCGTTATATTCCTTTATGTTTCGCTCTTCTTTTCTTTTTTTTTAAAGTTGTTTGTTAATAGTCTATTTTCTCGAAACAGTCGACAGAAAATGAGTGAGATACAACATGATTGCAGTAATACTGTCGGGGTATATATATTTATATTAAAATCTCCTTTATAGCCCGTGCACCAATTGAAACCGTAAAGTAACGCTCCTGATACAACCCGAAATCGCGGTCATGGACTACAAATACCAGCGCAGAACTACACTTCCCAGTTGGTTTAAGACGGTGTAAGAGGATACAAATTGTCAAACTGTTAGTTACCTACTTCAAGTTTATATTAATATGAATTACTCGGTTGATTTTTTGGGATACTAGAATATAAACTATGTTTCAATTATAATATGAATGTTTCACGTATATGAAACCGGAAGCAGTTTCGCTCGGTGCGTTATGAAGCAGCGGAAGTTGAGTAGTCTTCCTTTCCTCCATTAGGTGAGTGCGTGGTCAGAGCGCGCTGCGTCGCGCTCTTCAGATTTGTCGAAAAAAAACACATTTCTTCACTTATAAGTACATATCTTGTTTATTAAAACTATCATTATTGTGTATATTACAGATCGCAGCCATGGGCCGCCGTCCAGCCCGTTGGTAAGTCGTGAATTTAGTGTTTTAAAAAATGGCCGTACTGAAAATGGCAGGGCCCGCTAACCATGTGCCTCACACCGGCCTCGTTCAGCAGTGACGGTGCACTGACGCCCGCCACTTTCTGCTGTTAACACGAGTGTTCCTAATTTAGTTCTGGCTTCTAATAAAAGGCCTCTTAAAAAAATTTAAACCGCAGTATCATTGTTAAATGTAGAGCTAACGAATTAGCGCCCAGCTAGATAATGTCTGTTGACATTTACCCTCTGCAATAAATGTAGTTGTTGAATAACTAATTTATATCAATCGTCTGTTGCAGCTACAGATACTGTAAGAACAAGCCTTACCCCAAGTCCCGTTTCTGTCGAGGTGTTCCTGGTAAGTTATCAAAGACAACATCAGAAATGTCAAAATGCCATTATCTGGGCTTGAAAAGGTCTTAGACCGTTCAGTAATGAATGTACGTCAAGTTATGTGTAGTTAATAAAATTTTAGAATGCATTTCATCTGCTGATCATTGCTTTTGTGTAAGGCTAAATTAATAAGCTATTACAGGGTGACCGTTTGAAAACTGTTGTAATGGTTAATTTGAAGTTAAATGGCAAATTTATCTGAATTGCAAATGCTTTTAAAATCCTTTTAGCATACCGGTAATTCAAATTTTAGGAAATTTGTTAGCCAGTAATTATTCATATTTGGTGAATTTGACTATGAATCATGTAGTTCTGATTGTCTCTCTCAAACTCAGATCCTAAGATCAGGATCTTCGACTTGGGCAGGAAGAAGGCCAAGGTGGATGAGTTCCCCCTGTGTGGTCACATGGTATCTGATGAGTATGAGCAGTTGTCCAGTGAAGGTGAGGTGTCCTCATAATGCTGTTCATGTACTTCAGCAATTTACCGTTTGTCCATTATGTAAAAGTTACATAAAATGTTCTGTTACATGGCCTTAATTTTTCCTCTCCTTCGCCATTTGTTTAGCTCTTGAGGCTGCCCGTATCTGCGCCAACAAGTACATGGTGAAGACCTGCGGTAAAGATGGTTTCCACATCCGTGTACGCCTGCACCCTTTCCATGTCATCCGCATCAACAAAATGTTGTCCTGTGCCGGAGCTGATAGGTGAGCGCGTGTGTGTTCTGGGTCTCGTACCTGCAGCTTATTAAGCCGACTAGACAGGTTGTCTGTACTTGTGTGGTGTGCAAAGGCTGCAGACAGTAAATTCTTTGGTTTGTGTATGAGTCTAGCTGTAAAGTGCTAGGCCCTTAAAGGGACCATTGAGACATAACTTTGCTTATTTTGGATAGAATTTCTGTTTGACCACTTTTAAGTGAATTAATCTTAATCTTCATCTTCATCTCCTCTCCAGGCTCCAGACTGGTATGCGTGGTGCTTTCGGTAAGCCTCAGGGCACAGTGGCCCGTGTGTGCATTGGCCAGGTGATCATGTCCGTGCGTACAAAGGCCCAGAACAAGGAACATGTGATTGAGGCTCTGAGGAGAGCAAAATTCAAGTTCCCTGGCCGTCAGAAGGTACTGAACATGAAGTTAAAGTGTCATCCTATAGTTTAACAAAATTTTGATGGAAAGATTTTTTATAATTGCAACACCTGGAATAGTTTCACTTTTGAAACACTGAAAAATATGGTTGTTAGAGAATAATGGAAAACCACATTTAAATAAACAATGCATATCTTTTAGTGATGCTTTTTATGGAAAAATAAATTAGTGGCTGCAGTGAGTGCATTTGACAGCGCCTCATGAGCTCCGCATCGTGTTCATGTACTCGCTGCAACATAGCTGCCCATCAGCGTGTTCATCATAGCTGAAGAGGTGCTTTTTTTATGGTGAGGAACTATGTGGGGTTTGTTCAGATGGTGCAAAGTCAATGGTCTAAAGAATGATTCAATGGATTTGGCATTTGGTGCTGCTTTCTAAAGGCACCGCCAACTTCTATTTACATGTATATCAGCTTTTTTCAGCTTCACTTGTTTGGGGGAACAAAATCCTTTTAATCTCCAGCAAGTCCTTAAGAACCACTGATCTAGGTGTTAATTGTGTAAAAGTTGTCTGCTGGCTGTCTACATTCATATTGTACTCCCTCTTAGATCCACATCTCCAAGAAGTATGGCTTCACGAAGTTCAACGCCTGCGACTTTGATGACATGCTGGCGGAGAAGCGTCTGATCCCCGATGGCTGTGGGGTGAAATACATCCCCAACCATGGACCCCTGAGCCGCTGGAAGGCCCTGCATGCCAACTAAGCACCACACACTTCAATGCATCTGTGTGAACCAAGGCTCCAAGCACCTCAAATAAAGTCCACATTGATTTACAGTCTTGTTGGTTCTTTTCTGGCTTGCGTTTGAATGTGTTAGTGGTTTAATACATTCACCCCTGGTTTCACAAACTAGGCTTAAGCTAGTCCCAGACTAAAATGCATGTTTGAGTTGTCTAAATTGAGTTTAGACAATTTGCATTGACATCTTAAAATATTTCGGCCATTGTTTTGTCTCAAGATGCACACCAGTAATGTTTTTGTTAACATTTATTAAAGCTATTTAAATGACCTATGGAATGAAAGCTTAATCCAGTCTTAGGCCCTGTCTGAAACTGGGCCTCAGTGTAGTTGTGCAATTATAGAATGTGATTATACAGGGAAGAAGCATTTGTTGTAATGGGTCTCAAACGCTTGTTTCTGAATTATCACTATTTAAAGTTCTAGATTCTCGATGGAATTGCTTGGGCTTTTGGCTCGTTTTAAATATTTCAAAGCAGAACTTGCTACCAGCTGGTTTCTGGGTTGTCACCTGGCTCCTTGTAAACTACCAGGCATGACTTGATTTGACTGCTAGTTAAACTACTTGGACACTGGTCTACACTAACAATGTGTTTTCAGTTTCAGGCAACTGAATACTTAATACTGGTTTGTAATACAAGAAAATATCTAAAAACCAACTACTTTCAAAATGTGCCGTAGAGGATCTGAAAAGTGAAAAGAAATGACTCAAACAGCTAAATGTTTCAGAAAATTTTAATACGAAAATAGAATTCTCTTCAAAGATGAAAACATTAAACTTTCATTAATAATTGAATTTGTTGTCAAAAAGAACAGGGATATACAACCTAAGCCAGTTCTCCATGGTAATCAATTACTAGACGATTTAAAAATATTCAGTCACATCCACTGTTCAGCAGCACATTTTGTTGATCAAGTACATAGCAGCTGTGTAACAGCAAAGTAAAGTCTTCATTTCATTTAAGTGAGATGAATAATCCACTTGTGGTTGATTTGTGCTCATATGGTCATCTGCAATAGTAAGACATTCAGGACAAACACTGTAGGCAGAAGACATGAAGCTTTGTTGCTTCTTGTGAAAACTCCTGATTTCTGAGTCTTGAGAACCACCTCGATGGGGTAGTGATCACTCACTTCCAAAGCCTATAACAGACAATCCGAAGTTCAGTGACATGAAAATGCACAAAATAACAGTAAATGTTGAATCAGGCTTACCTGAGCCTCTGTAAGATGGAATTCCTTGGGGAAATTAAATGGCTGTGCTGAAAGCGGTTCGATTGTTTTGAGAAATGGCTCTCCATGCACAACAATTCTGTGGATTGTAGTCATAATATGAATCATTATGCAGTGTTTATATGCAAATCATAAGCAGTTTTATTTTATTAAGATGAACGTTTTGCTAGAATACCTGTCATATGCACAGTCAGTCGACTGTTTCACCGTAGTGTCCACCTTATCCTGAATCAGCCAGATGAAAGAGGTGTCGGAGAAGAGCCTGATGTTCTTACGGTTCTTTTTAGCCACATAACCACAAGCTGCATTGAAGTCCCCAAGAAACATCACATTCTGGCGAGATGACAAAAAAAGCTAAATTTAAGACTTGATCTCAAAATACTACACTCTATATAACATAGGAAATCCATCATCACACCTCAATTTTCCATTGCTTTTTAACATCCACAAAGACGTCGTAAAGTTCATCAATCTCTTTGGTGGCATTTGAAGGGGTGGTGTGCTGCGGGATCAGGACAAACTCCTTGGCCACTGTTAATAGAGACATTATCTGATCATGATCAAAATCATCAAACTTCAGCTTACAATGACTTGAAACAAATTCAGCATGCAAGTTTTCCTTTTTTTATTTTGACCTGTTTTAGGGGCTTGAAAATGTACCACAAAGGGTTCTCTGGAGAAAGCATCAACATCCCCTTTCTGTGTATCTGGATACTGATACTGGTTTATCAGCTTCGCTGTGCTTTTCCTGTTTGAGAAGGGGTGAGAGAGGAAAATTATCTTTCAAGGCCTGAAATGTTTGATGACAGAAAATCTAATTTACATACATTTACATTTTAACGTGGGGAAATGAGCATACTGACAAATAGTAATGCATTACAACTCATGTGAGTTATGTAATCGGATTACTTTTTCAAGTAACTCATTACTTCTAAATTGACAAAAAAACTTTTTCAAATAGGTTACACAAGTTACTTTGTACTTTGTTTGAGCTGCGCCCTCTACTGTACAGCTGTGAATTTGGGTTAGGGTTAAAAACAAAGAAGCAAGCCTAGCCCAGATGAGAAAAAAGTAAAACAAATGTAACATTGCTTTCCATAAAAAGTAACTAAGTAATGCAATTAGTTACTTTTTCATGGAGTAACAATATTGTAATGCATTATTTTTTAAAAGGAACCTTATCCAACACTGCTGTTAAATCAACATATCTCTAATATCATCCGATAATAAATATTTTCCCAACATCTTGTGCATCCTTAGCCTTTACATATTGTCTTATACAGAAGTGCTGAAAACCTACCTGTAAAAAAAAACGTATTGCTCTTGATACGTTGGTGTTCTTCCAAGACGTTCACTTGCCACATAGTCATAATCATTATTACTAAGCCTGGAAACAAAATAAACATAACAGCATCTATGCATTATAGATTTGCTTACCTCTTAAATCTGATCTTACACAGCAAGTTATGATTTGTTTTTTAAAATATTTGCATATTGTCAACCTGTTGACTGCATTAAGCAGACGTGGAATGGCTTTATTTTTCTGATCTCTGACCTCTTGGAGCAAACATATGTCACAACGAGTTACAATCTGCAAGAAAGAACAAAACAGAACATTTTTGGACATGTTTTATTTTTATTTTTTTTTTAAACAAAAAAGCATTTTACTATTCATCTTCATACCCGTGATACAGAATTCATGATTATGGCATTGGCTGATTTTGAATCACCAAAACTCTGAACATTAAAGGCACAAATTCTGAATCCATAGCAGGTCAGCAAGTCAGAGAGAATGAGGAGGGTCAAGAGGAACAGTCTGCCGGTCATCCTGCGTGTAAAAAGCGAGAGAAAGACCTCTGTAGTAATAACTTCACAATTCAATGGGAAAGAACAGCCCTCAAATGTTATATTAACAGGAATAGAGGAGTCGTATGCAAGCAAACACTTAGGAGTGTAAAAAACATACAAATAATGTAGAAGCAGGACAATGGAGGGTAAAAGACCCAAATTAAATCAAATAATAAAGCCAAATAAACTCATGACTATACTGTAACAGACATTATTGCAAAAAAGGGATCCCGAAACTGAAGAGTGATAGTTCATATGTTTGTGGTTCTCCTTTTTAGAGGTTTTTTAGATTTTTGAAGAATTTGAGGGTCAAATATTAACTCCAAAAGATCACTGATCTAATCTATAACAAGTAAAAACACACATAAACAATAACAATTCATCAGGTTTGATGAATTTGGAGACCGAATCATGTTCTGAACTTTTGGCTGCTTTTCATATGAGACCTGTGATCAGACAGTGACGGTTAACACGAAAGGATTGTCATCTGCCATGAGGTTAGTGAGCTATTGTGAAGTTAATAGTCTATGCTGTTGTTGGTCGTAATCCAGCCTGTAGACAACATGTTGAAACATGATCTGTGAGTTCTGGAGCTTTCTAACAGCTAACAATAGTTTTTTCCCCCCACAGATTTCTCCAAAGAACTTTCCTATGGAATGCAATTTTTTGCCTAGTAGCAACAACATGGGAATCCCAGCACTGAGAAAGTAGCAACAGGCTCACAAACTGTGACAGAGCCGAATACAAAGCTTAATATACTGAAAGCAGACTTCCTTACCTCATTTGAAATGTGTGTTGGGTTTCACTTCAACAACGTAGTTCTCTCTTTCTGTCCCTTCTGCAGCAGAAGACTTTTCCACTGGTGTTATTATACTCAGGAAGACTGAGGACACACCCTCTGCTCTGCTATTTGTGCTCAAAGGGAGGAGCTTATCTTACTAATGTATGGAGTGTGGGGCTTTCCAAACCCTACAGTAGTGACATGTATATACAATGCATATGCATGCATAACTAAAGGAATGAAGGTGTATAATCATTTTACGCTCTATTCATCCTTCAAGTTTTTCTGGTTTAGGTCACTGCTTTTTCTCAAGCCCAATATGTCAACATCATAGTTGCCTAAGTATAGTTGCATAAGCGTCTGCAGTTCCCTAGAGAACAAAACAAAACGGTTTTAAATCAATGAGTTTAAAGGTCTGTCAAATTCCAGCAAAGCTACTGATGAAGAAACTGTAAATAAATCAAATAAATATATCTTATGAAATATTTACTTACTTGTGTTTTGTGTAAGATAAGTATACATGTACAATATTCAATATTCCACAGTATTCAGTCTATTGTAGCTTCACAAAAAGAAATTAAGGGCTGAAAAAACACTGATTTTCACCAGGCCCATAGTTAATCTACAAACCCAGAATTCCTCAGAGAGCTGAATTTAAAGGGATAGTTCACCACAAAATGAAAATTCTAACCAAGCAGATCTCACCCCCATTGACTACAAAAGGGGATGACATCTGCTTGGTTACAAACATTCTTCCAAATAACTTCCTTTGCGAACAGCAGAACAAAGAAATTTGTACTGGTTTGGAACAGTTTGAGGGGGAGTAAATGATGACAATTTTCATTTTTTGGGTGAACTATCCCTTTAACTGGAATGCATGTTATTCACACAGCTCCACACATACCCTCGCTTCCCATGTTTGTTTATTAAATATGTTCGGTAATTTGACGGTTCTTTAAGTTAGTTAATAAATGTGCAACCAGCTCCATCTGCAGATTTTCTCTTAAAATTAACACACACACACACACACTCATGTTGAATTTTCATGTTGAGTTTTATGGGGACTTTACAGAGACAAGGATTTTTATACTGAACAAACTATATAATCTATCCCCCTACATTTACCGTACCCATCACAGAAAACTTTCTACAGTATTACATTTTCAAAAAACATCATTTATTATGAATGTTAAACTGTTCTCTCAATATTAATATTAAGACTGAATATAATATATCCTGATCCCAACTCCCTCTGTCTCTTCCAGTTTGCTGCCTGTCTACAAACTGACCTATCACAAAAAAAGGCAAGAAATAAATTAAAAAAGAATCAATTTTTAAACGGATGCTGGTTAAGCTACATCCACACTCAGAATATAATCAGCATCTTTTATGCCATATAAACGTCTCTCAACATGGCGGAGGGGAACGGATTCTGATAGCTGGATTGGGGAATAGATCCTAACAGCTGGATTTCTGCCCCCCCCTCCCCATGTTTTGTACAAAATGAGGTTCTAATATTTATCAAACTGGCTAAAGGTTACATTTACTGATAGCCCATTGGACAAGGAAATCTTAGATCGAGTAGTGGTTCGTGGACCTTTCTAGATCCCGTCTGCCTTTTTTCTCCAATTGTAATTCCTGTCAACATATGCTCTACCTTTATTAACATTTAAATTGATGGTGGTTCAACTCCATCCACACACATGATAGAATCAGTATCTTTTAAGTCACTGCACCAACAACTCTCATCATATGGGTCAACCATATGGGGTGGGGGAGTTTCGACAGATGTATTGTTGCTAATTGTTCCATTCGCTTACAAAATCCTCCTCAAACGTGGCACGTGTCCGTGGACTGGCAAAATGATGAGAAACGTAAATGCCACGTGGACTGCGTTTTGCTAATCCGTGCCCTAAGGATGAAAAAAGTTATAGATGTTATGCGTCCGTTTGAGAGTCAGAAAGTGTCGAAATGAATAGACCAGTTAAAGTAATAGCAGATTGCGTTCCAGTATTTGTTTATAATGGTCTTTGACTTGTTTTGTGGTAAAGGGCTCTGATACATCTGTGTCAGTGAGAGTTTTTGTAAGTTAGTTGGTAAGACTTTGCAATAAGTTCCCATTAGTTAATCTCAGGTGATGCAATAACTATCAATGAGCCATAGCTTTGTTACAGTATTTCAGGAGTTCATGTGCCCATATAATCTTAGCGTAAGTGGTAAACATATTTGGCTTGCTGTCTGCTATTGAGGGGCTCAGAGAGAATATTCTACTCGAACTCCGATTACCCCCCTATAACAGACAAAATTGTTCAAAAAAGGAGGAGAAGGGATGCCGAAAGAACTAACAACAGGAAGGAGGCAAGATGCTGGTTTTACACCTTTGTATTAATTGGAAGATTTGATGGGCGTACTCCTCCCGAAATTATGTTTAATAACTTAATTTATTCAAAGCAACTGTTTATTGTTTGGTCATCTTAGCAGGTAGTACATTGAAATAATAGTATTAACAGACAACTTTAAGATAAATAAATGCTTTAGAAGTTATTTTTCATTGTTTTTGTCAACTGTAACAAATGGATCCTGATTGTAAAGTGTATATATATTTGTATTTTTATTGGTTTGCAGTTCAGTCTTTCTTGTAATATATGTGTTTTGTGTATGTAACTGGTCTGTTTCCTGTGTTGTGTTTTGTCTGCGTTGTGTGATGAACTGGACAGCAAACGGCTGTTTCGCTGATCTTTTATTCCTGATATAAAACACATAAAAGTAGCCTCTTAGTCTGAGAGTCGCCCTTATTTTCTCTATAAAACAAAATGTGATGTACACTTGTCACATGTGTTCTCATTTCCACATTTAGACAGTCAAAATAACACCACACACATGAATTGGAGTGAAAATATAGTCATAAAAGCAATAATTAAAATATAGATTAAAAAAAGTTTATCTGGAGCCCAAAATAACCTCACCTCTCTCCTGCATCAACAGTACAAAGAGGAAGAGGAGGAGACAGGGCAGGAAATTATGCTGACGCATGTCATCACCACAATTAAAAGGGAAAGTGCTCTCATTCCAATCAGGCAGTTATATCAGGTGCAGCTTTCTGTACCCGTTACATATGTAGGCTATTTTAGCATTTGTGTGTGAATGTATTTGCCCAGTAATAAAATCCTTTTCTGAAAGTTGTTTGACATTTTGTTTATGAGGAAACGATAGGTAGTTTTGTAGCTATTTTCACGATTGAAAAAAAACTTATTTTTGCGTTTAAATATCGATATATAGTATATTAAGTGAGTTATTTACATTCCTGTCCTTTAATTATTAATGTATGCACATAATGTTTTTGATGGGAATCTATAACAGTCAGACGCTGCAGATTCTAAATTAGTATACGTCATAATGCTATTATGACGTGAGTGATGCACAATATATATATACGAGCGCAAGTCATAGAATTCTCTGTTGGGTGTTTGGCGATTAATGCGGTTGGTGTTTTTGGAGCGGTTAGCGAATTTTCTACAGTTATTAAGTATCTTCGGTTATTGATTTTCGGTTTTTGATTCTCTTTCGGACTTTGACTATCGGCTTTGGATTTGCGACACATTTTGATTCTCGGTTTTGACTCTCTTCTGTTTTTGACGCTCGATTTTTGACTTTTCTGGATTCCCGTTTTTGACCCTTTTCTGATTTCGACCTCGGCTTCGGATTCTCGGATTGGCTAACAGCTCGGCGACTGAAAAAAAGGCCTATCCTTTCATTGAAATGGGAGCGACTGGAGTTCTATCAGTGTGTGTAAGTATGGAATATTCACTTAGCATACTAAAGGCGTCTTTGCATCTAAGGGTTTTTAGACGTGTACTGTGTGAAAGAACTCCAGGGCCTAATTTTTGACATGGAAAAAAAAAAAGAAAATAATTGTACTGGCTATGGCCTACTCTTCCATGTTACAGTCAAATAAATCAGTTGCCATGCCAACTGTAAACAGACGCTCAACGCATACCCCGCCTCTGAGCTCTTCTGATTGGTCCATTGTTTGGAATTGTCATCATTCATATAAGCGGCGCTGAGCTGAAATTCTTTTAACTTAACATGGCGTCAAAAGATGCTAGACTCGAGCGTTATGGTAATACACGTCCATTTAGTGCGTGTTTACATGGAAAAACAATGGAAAAGTTGCGCATTGCAGTAAAAAGAAGGCGTTCTCAGACCTTCATAAATTTGTGTTATGAAATTTCCAAACATTTGTTTGGTTTTGTTTTCATTGTCAAGTATAAAAATGAACAAACGATATCGTGTAAATTGGTGTTAATGTACATGGAGAAACTCTATAATAAATGTAATGTTTCCTGACTATACACTTTGTTACGAAAATGCACACTTGTTAGACAGCTTCATGTAAACTTATTGTCTTATGCAGTACAGTGTTTCCCAGTAAACCTTCCTGATTTGTTTGTTTTTCCTGAACTTTTCCCTTGTGCAGCTGGAAACACAGAGAGTTGTGTTTGGTGTGCCTCTGATCGGCCTGAGGAGGAGTGGACAGATGAGGCAGGGTCTTCCTCTAGCGCTCATGCACATAGTGGAGTTTGTGGAGAAGCATGGTGAGTGCCGTGTGCTGTGTTACTCAGTCTTTACCTCTTGTACGCTGAGATTGTGTGTATTTATAAAATGCGTGTTTGTGTTTAGGTCTCAGAGAGAGTGGCCTGTTCAGGGTTGGTGGGAAAGTGAAACGCTGCCAGGAATTGAGGAAAAGTTTTGATCAGGGAGTCATTCCGGAGTTTGACAATGAGGATATTCCCACTCTTGCTTCATTACTAAAGCTTTTCCTCAGAGAATTACCTGGTGGACTTATTCCAGACCCACACAGGACACAACTGTCGAAGGTGTTCAGGAGTAAGTGAACCTGGGATGGTGATGAGTGAACATTTTGGGTACTTGCTGCACAACAAAACTGATTTTTCCTAAATACTTCATTGTATCTTGCAGATTCAAAAGAGGAAGACATGAACCAGGCTTTGAGGACAATCCTGAACAGTCTTCCTGAGGAACATTTTAACATCCTCTCCTACCTGTTGTTCTTCCTGTCCCGCGTGGCTGCTGAGAGTCATGAAAATCTCATGACATCCAAGAACTTATCAATAGTTTTTGGACCCACCATCTTTCAGTAAGTGTTTGTATGTGTGTATTCAGTTGATTTATACTTCAAAGCACATTAGAACATAACTCAAGGACTAAGGTTTCTAGAATTACATACATATTTCAGTTTTCAGGATTTTATGAGACACAGAGACTAGTCTGATGGAGCTATCAATCATAAAAGGAAGATGGGTGTCTGGTATATATAGTAATGTGACATTTTTTGTTTGTGTGAGCAGCGTTCCTCTCGGCTCCACCATGGTTGAGGAACAGGGGCTGTGTAACAGTTTGACAGAGCATCTGATGAATAACCTGAGTCACTTGCTGCCAAACCTGTACCCTCATGTGTCCACCGGCAACACAGCAGTGAGTTTATACTGTATTATAATCAAATATGTTTAAAATTATGGTGGCATCTGTGTCTGGGTTTATATATATATATATATGTATATATCTATATATATTAGATAATAATTCTTTAGTTTTGAATGTGTACGAGAGATTGAAAATGATTCGAAATTTGTTTGTGTGTTTAAGGAGGCTGGGGACTGTCACCGGACTGATCAAGAGTGTGTGCAACAATTGCCAGTGCTCACAGAATTCAGGTACATGTGCTGAACACAAACTCACACACACATACAGTAAGCTGCTGGTCATTATGGGTTTATTATAAATCATTTATTATAGCATGCTTGTCAGTTCGTCTTCATGCTTGTTCTGTGTATTTTCCAGATCAAAACTACCTAAAATTGGACGACTTGCGAGATTGAGGAAACGATTAAGAAGTTTTGGAAGACAGTTTTGCCCATGCCTTGGCAGGTACTCAGAAGAATCTTTAAAAAAAATAATAATGTCAGAGTGAGAGAGAGACTGATCTGGTTGATGTCCTGTGCGTGTGCCCATATGAAGTTTAGAAATGAAGGTGTACCGTGAATAAGATTAGATGCAAATAAGTTAAGATACAGAAAAAGTTAGATTTAGTTATACAGGAAATGAATGTGAACAATCAAGATCTGTTTTCTTTCTCTTTCATTCCTTCACCACATAGTAACAAAATAGAGAGTGGAGACGTCTCTGCATGAATGGAAACCTAACATAGGTTAGTAGGAGACAACTGGGCCGATGACTGCAAGACACTGCCATCATTAAGGGTCACTGCAAGACATTGTGGCCGGTGAGGGTCACTGGAGGACACTAGTGCTGTTGAGAGTCACCAAAAGCCATTAGAGCTGGTGAGGGTCACCTAGAATCACTCGGGCTAGTGAGGGTCACCACAAGACAAAGAGGCTGGTGAGGGTCAACTGGAATCATTGGGGCTGGTGAGGGTCACCACAAGACAAAGAGGCTGGTGATGGTCAACTGGAATCATTGGGGCTGGTGAGGGTCACCACAAGACAAAGAGGCTGGTGAGGATCACCTGGAATCATTGGGGCTGGTGAGGGTCACCACAAGACAAAGAGGCTGGTGAGGGTCACCTGGAATCACTGGGGCTGGTGAGGGTCACCACAAGACAAAGAGGCTGGTGAGGATCACCTGAAAACACTTGGGCTGGTGAGGGTCACCACAAGACACAGAGGCTGGTGATGGTCACCTGGAATCATTGGGGCTGGTGAGGGTCACCTGAAAACACTTGGGCTGGTGAGGGTCACCACAAGACACAGAGGCTGGTGAGGGTCACCTGGAATCACTGGGGCTGGTGAGGGTCACCACAAGACACAGAGGCTGGTGAGGGTCACCTGGAATCACTGGGGCTGGTGAGGGTCACCACAAGACACAGAGGCTGGTGAGGGTCACCTGGAATCACTGGGGCTGGTGAGGGTCACCACAAGACACAGAGGCTGGTGAGGGTCACCTGGAAGCAGATGGGATTATGAAGATACAGAGAAGACAGATGCTGATGTTGACTCTGAAGCTGATTCAATTAAAGCTTGTCATTTTCAGTCAGTTAGTAGTGTCTCTCTTTTTCTTTAAGGTCTTTGGTTTTTAGTTGTTTAGGCAAGCTGAATGAACAAAATGTCAAATTTAGAAAAAGCCCTAATTATTCACTCCAAAGTTCCGCTTTTCAGATTTACATTTATTTACATGGAAATAAACACGGGTATTACAAAACACAAGATTTTAAAAAGTTTCTGAATATCAGAAATGCTCTTTTAATTTGCTTTAAGTATTAAAAAAAAATGTAATCACTTTTATTGGTGTTGTTATCAATTAACTTATGGAAATTCTTATATATATATATATATATATATATATATATATATATATATATATATATATATATATATATATATATATATATATATGTATATCTATATATAATAAAATAGCTTCCTGAAACTGTCATGAGCTCAAATATCCTTGTCTCCCTCGTTACTAACACGAGTAATCCTTTAGAGTAATAGAAAAGATGTGAATGTGAACAGATGGTCTCCTGATTAAGTTTGACACTGATGCAGGGAGGACTTCACTGAACCAGCACTGAACGAGTACATGAATCGGAGGGACGTTGCTTTCCTGAGGAAATACAGGTAAGTTTAAGCAACTAATTGTTCCATTCGTTTACAAAATCCTCCTCAAACGTGGCACGTGTCCGTGGACTGGCAAAATGATGAGAAACGTAAACACCGCGTGACTGCGTTTTGCAAATCCGCGCCCTATAAGGATGAAAAAAGTTATCGATGTTCTTAATGCGTCCGTTTAAGAGTCAGAAAATGTAATAGAATACATTGTTTTTCATTATTGTTTTGAATTTATAATGGTCGTTCTCGCTTCACCTGTGTATTGTTTTTTATCTTTAACTTTGCTATATAGGCTACTACATCAACAAATAGATCGTAAGCTTATTAATTTACATCAGTATTTTAGTTTTTTGTTTTAAAGAAAAAAACTGATGGAAATTAATAAGGCTTGCGATCTGGTTGTTGATGTAGTAGCCTATATAGCAAAGTTAAAGATAAAAAAAAAGAATAGTCGTGTCTATTCTTCCACCTCTGCTTCATTCTAACATCATGTTGTCTAAAAAAGAGTATTTTGTTATTTTGTGCACATATTAATTTCACATCCTGTCAGCTTTTTGCAGACATGATGAGCTGGTAAGCAAGTGGATGTGGACAGAATTGCAGTTTATTGTGAAGTTGCTTCTGTGCTTTGAAAATGTGTTAATATCTTGCATATATGATTGTTATCCTGACTACATTTTTGCTCTTATATTCCAAGAGAGACCTGGAAAAGCACCAGGGAGCGATTTCCCATACTCAGGTACTATGCACACTTGTGTTTAAAGACACTATAGTCATGGCAGAGTTGCAGATCCGGAGATGGAAGATCAGATTAACCAGTAATACTGACACTGATCGCTAACAGTAATTTATTTCCCGCACACTTTGTTTCTTCCTAAGCTTTGCTGATGATGGCAGTGAAGATGATGTTAACTGCAGAACATTAATTACTACATTCAGCTATCCTCTTTCTTTCTTAAAATCTACCCGTTTGGCTTTTGAGTTAAAGCAATGACAATGGATGGTTATTAATAAGTCTTATTAAACACAAAGTGTCATAATATTTTGCTTTCAACTCGAACACATTATGTTGTTTTTAAATGCTGTAGAAATAGACATTAGTAGATACACATGACGCATATACAGAAATAAATATTTATTGAAATAATGATCAAGACAAAATACACTTTTTTTTATCATAGGAAAATGCAAGCATGTCCTGCAGAACAGAAATCTGCGTGAAGCTTGTCTGCAGGAATAGATTAAGTCAGAACCCATGGGCTCTTCTGCTTATGTGTGTGTGGCTCCTGTGCTCACCGACAGTGTCCAGCAGCAACCAAAGCTCTCGAGGGCAAACCGGTAAGCTAAGCCAATTGGTGGGTTTTTTTTTGTGTTTTTTTTTGTCGTTCCCCTTAGGTCTCATTACGAACACTGGACACACACTTATGTGGTCCCACGGGGAGCACAGTCAGACCACCGCTAATAACAGCTAAAGATCCATTTGTCACCCAGTTATAGCTCATTCAGTCAGGAACACAGGGAATCTAAAAGGTCATAAGGTGGCTGGTATAGCTTTAAAGTATCCATAGAAAGTCAAAGAATATTGTAAAATATTAGATATTATAAATAGAATAATATTTCGCACACACAAACATATATGGCAATGTTATTATATCAACACAATATCAAACAGTGTTATTTTAGTTTTTATATTTTTTATTATACTTTTATTAATATTTTAAATGAGCTTCTTCTTCTTCTTATTTTTTTATTATTACAATTTTAGTTTAATTAGTTGTCATTTCATTATGTGCTTTTGGCTGAATTTATTTTTATTTCAGTTTTAATTTTAGTTGTTATTTATTTCCAGTTAATCATTTTAGTGCCTCAAGTTACATTTGTTTTTTTAGTTGATCTCCAAGGTAACATTTCTAAGTTTTAAAAATTTTCAACTCACATTTAAATTTGATTTCAGCTTTATTTCAATTAACAGAAAGGGTTTTAATAGCTTTAGTTTTAGTTAATAATAATAACTGTGATATATATATATATATATATATATATATGTGTGTGTGTGTGTATACATCTATCTATCTAAATATATATATAACATACATAATCTACATGCATAAACACACAAACACGCATGTTAACTTTAATACATATATATTTATGTCTTCCAATAATTTGTATTTACAGAAAATTATCTTTATATGTGTGTGTATATGTGTTATATTTTAATATTTATTTCTGTGCTGCTTGTTTTAATGAAGTCACTGGATCAGAGCTCAGAGTAATTGTAGTGTTGTGTATGTCCATGTGAGGGCGCCAGGATATTAGAAATAACACAGTATTTCAAGACATGTATTCACACAATATGACTAACATTCTGCACAAAATAAAGCCTTCCCCTCTCTAACTGTCTATCTGTCAATTTAAGGTCTGTCAGAAGTTAAGCCAGGTACCTGTGAAGTGGTGGCGGCTCATCGGTGCTGTAATAAGAATAAAATAGAGGAGCGGTCTCAAACGGTCAAGTGCTCCTGTCTCCCCGGACAGGTTGCTGGGACTACCCACACCCAACCTTCATGTGTAGATGGTATGTCTGTATCACATTAACCTTTGGTTTATAAATGAATGAATCATGGGTAGCTTCATTAGTCGCAGCTTTTTTTATTAATTTTGTGTGACGCTGCATTTATGCATCTACACCAATAGGTGTCAATATAGTCCATGATCACTGTCATATTAAACAAAAAATTACTTTGTATTTATGACAGCATAAGCTGCATTGATGGTTGGCAAACTCCTGTTGGATTTGTTTTAGTTTCAGAAATGGCTTGGACTTCAGGTTCAGGGCTGCTTCCTTTTAAAACTCCAGCTACATTGGCTTTCTCAAGCTGTCACTCTACTTAAATTTAGGCTTTGAGGTATGAATCTAATACTACTCTGCCAGTTCGGTGACTTTTCAATTAATAAATATTACTCTTGCTGTAGGTATCTCTGTTTCTGCCATAAAACTTTTGTTTTGTTGTTTTAGGCATGCACCAATATTAACATTATGGCTGATACACAGGGCTGGGTAGGTTATTTTTAAAACGTGCTTCATTACAGATTACAAAATACATGCTTTAAAAAGTAATTTGTAACGTATTTCGTTAGATTACCCAAGTTTTGTAACATAATCTATATACTTTAGAATACTTTGGAATACTGATAAGTATGGAACACCAAAAAAGGTAATTGCAAGTTTTTATCTCACAATTCTGACAGAATTATGAGATATAAACTCGCAATATTGAGAAAAGTCAGAATTATGCGATATAAACTTGCAATATTGAGAAAAGTCAGAATTATGAGATATAAACTCGCAATATTGAGAAAAGTCAGAATTATGAGATATAAACTCGCAATTTTGAGACGTCAGAATTATGAGATATAAACTCGCAATATTGAGAAAAGTCAGAATTATGAGATATAAACTTGCAATATTGAGAAAAGTCAGAATTATGAGATATAAACTCGCAATATTGAGAAAAGTCAGAATTATGAGATATAAACTCGCAATTTTGAGACGTCAGAATTATGAGATATAAACTCGCAATATTGAGAAAAGTCAGAATTATGAGATATAAACTTGCAATATTGAGAAAAGTCAGAATTATGAGATATAAACTCGCAATATTGAGAAAAGTCAGAATTATGAGACATAAACTCGCAATATTGAGAAAAGTCAGAATTATGAGATATAAACTCGCAATATTGAGAAAAGTCAGAATTATGAGATATAAACTCGCAATTTTGAGACGTCAGAATTATGAGATATAAACTCGCAATATTGAGAAAAGTCAGAATTATGAGATATAAACTCGCAATTTTGAGACGTCAGAATTATGAGATATAAACTCGCAATATTGAGAAAAGTCAGAATTATGAGATATAAACTCGCAATTTTGAGACGTCAGAATTATGAGATATAAACTCGCAATATTGAGAAAAGTCAGAATTATGAGATATAAACTTGCAATATTGAGAAAAGTCAGAATTATGAGATATAAACTCGCAATATTGAGAAAAGTCAGAATTATGAGATATAAACTCGCAATTTTGAGACGTCAGAATTATGAGATATAAACTCGCAATATTGAGAAAAGTCAGAATTATGAGATATAAACTTGCAATATTGAGAAAAGTCAGAATTATGAGATATAAACTCGCAATATTGAGAAAAGTCAGAATTATGAGACATAAACTCGCAATATTGAGAAAAGTCAGAATTATGAGATATAAACTCGCAATATTGAGAAAAGTCAGAATTATGAGATATAAACTCGCAATTTTGAGACGTCAGAATTATGAGATATAAACTCGCAATATTGAGAAAAGTCAGAATTATGAGATATAAACTCGCAATTTTGAGAAAAGTCAGAATTATGAGATATAAACTCGCAATATTGAGAAAAGTCAGACTTATGAGATATAAACTCGCAATTTTGAGACGTCAGAATTATGAGATATAAACTCGCAATATTGAGAAAAGTCAGACTTATGAGATATAAACTCGCAATTTTGAGACGTCAGAATTATGAGATATAAACTCGCAATTTTGAGACGTCAGAATTATGAGATATAAACTCGCAATATTGAGAAAAGTCAGAATTATGAGATATAAACTCGCAATATTGAGAAAAGTCAGAATTATGAGATATAAACTCGCAATATTGAGAAAAGTCAGAATTATGAGATATAAACTCGCAATATTGAGAAAAGTCAGAATTATGAGATATAAACTCGCAATATTGAGAAAAGTCAGAATTATGAGATATAAACTCGCAATATTGAGAAAAGTCAGAATTATGAGATATAAACTCGCAATATTGAGAAAAATCAGAATTATGAGATATAAACTCGCAATATTGAGAAAAGTCAGAATTATGAGACATAAACTCGCAATATTGAGAAAAGTCAGAATTATGAGATATAAACTAGCAATATTGAGAAAAGTCAGAATTATGAGACATAAACTCGCAATATTGAGAAAAGTCAGAATTATGAGACATAATCTCACAAAATTGAGAAAAGCCGTAATTATGAGAAATAAACTCACAATATTGAGAAGTCAGAATCATGAGATATAAACTCGCAATTTTGAGTCAGAATTATGTACTCAAACTCTACTCAACTCAACTCAACTCAAACACTGTAGTTGTAGCTGAGACTGGGTTAGTTCAGTTCGTGTTGTCGACTTGTCGAGAAGATGCTGTTTTCTGTGCTGTGAATCCATTTTGCATGCACTTCCAAAGGATGAGGTTTCGGGCTTGAATTATTATGGTAAAATCGATGTCATCGTTATTTTAAGCAGCAGTAGACCAATCATAACAGACTGATCCATCTGACCAATCAGAGCAGAGTAGGCCAATCACAACTGACTGGGCCATCTGACCAATCAGAGCAGAGGAAGCTCTCGGAAAGGCAGGGTGTAGAGAGATTGAGTCTTATTGAACTGTTTCAGACACTGTGAGAAAAGAGATGATGCTACAAAGTATATAATGAGAAAATTAAAATGTTTTTTTGACCTTGGATGCATGTAAACCTATTGAAGACCTCCAAAACAAAATTTAAAATAGCAGAACTTTAAGTGCTTTTAGTCATTGCAAAATTATAATGTAAAGTGATTGTAATGAAAATTGTAAATGCATTATTAATATTTGCTTACATTTAACAGTGCTACTAAAGATTAACTTTAAGTGGGTATTAGATGATGAGCATGTACAATTAAATGGGATCGTCCACTCACAACTGAAAATTGTGTCTTCATTTAATCACCCTCGTGCCATTCCAAACCTGCATGACTTTCTTTCTTCTCTTGAACACACACACAAAAAAAAGATATTTTGAAGAATGTTGAAAACCAAATCAATTTTTAATTATCAACATTCTTCATAATATCTTCTTTTGTGCTCAGGTTTAAACTAAATGACAATTTCATTTAATTTTTGGGTGGACTATCCTTTTAAATATGCCTATCTGTCCAAAGTCGGCAGATAACTGATATAGTAATAATGTGTTGTGCATCCCTATTGTTTTATTAATAATTTTAATGAATATGAACAATATACTCTATATAATGACTGTTTTTGCACATATAGGCCACATGAGTTTGTTCTCTAGAAAAACTCCTCTAGTCTAAATGATAAAGCAGAATCATGCAGAATTTGATTCAGTGTCATCATAATTCATTCTTAGATAAAATGTCAAGAAAATAGTTTTGAAAGAAAAATCCAGATGTAATACCACATTCAGTTTCATGCATTTTCTCATATCTACAATAGCATTACTATATCTTGGTGCCTCCGGTGCACATGTATTGTTATGCAGGATATTACCCTTTTACTTCTTCAAAAGAAGCTGCTGACTACATATGGATCTCTCCCTGAATATCCTGCTGAAAAGAACAGCATGAATTTTCAGACCAGCATTGTCTTTTTTGATGAAGCTGGGTGACCAATGCAAGTCTCGCAGGTTAAGATCATTTATAATCAGTGACCCATGTCGTGACCACGTCCAAAACACAACATATGCTGTTTTGTTTTTTCCCCTCAGCTGGGCAGTTTTGTCAGCATGGAGCATTAATCAGCCATAGCTCAAGTCTTTCTGTGTAGTTCTAGCATCCAGGTTCGTCCTTCTGTGTGGGTTTGAGTGGGTTTATGTGCATCTTAGAGGTGGGCAGTGAGCTTATGTGGGTGTGATATCATGGTCATTTTTGAATGCCTCTGGGAAAATTGAATAGACCTCAATGTTTCACAATTTGTTTTCAATCCATTTCAGTTTTGATTTTGTACATTCTTACTACACTGATCTCTCTGGAATATTTGATTCTGTCTTTTGTGGATAACATTTTGACTATCTCTATCTTCTGACTCACTATATCTATCTTTTGACTCACTCTGCAGTCTCTTTCTTCTCACATAATGAAATAATTTCAACTCACAAACAGTATTTTGTGTCCTTGTTGTATTTATTTACTTGGTAAGTAGCCTTTTAATAAGAAAGATAAGGAATTCAGCTGGTTGTTATCACAAATTAATCTCCTTATGGATGAAACAAAACCTCTGGGTTTGGGTCTCGACCGTCTTGTCAGGGTTCAGTAATATGCAATATATTTCTCTGCTTCTTTCTGTGTTCAATTGATCAAAATTGATAGCATGTTATATTTAATAAAGGATTATTAAATACCTTTACATTTAATCATTTAACAGATGCAATTATCCAAAGCAACAAATTAGAAGTAAAATAGAAGCAATCAAACCAACAACAAGGCAACAATATGGAAGTCTAGCACAGTATATGCAGCAAGTTATTCCACCAGCAAGGTAAAGGTCTGTGAAAGTGATTTTGTGCCTCTTTCGGATGGCACCACAGGGCACCGTTCACTTGCGGAATGCAAGCTTCTGGAGGGCGCATAGGTCTGAAGTAGTAAGTTTAGGTATAGAGGTACAGACCCAGTGCCTTGAATTTGATGCAAGCGGCGACTGACCCTTCAAAACAGTTTGATTGACAGGCGATCTGACCAATCATAACCCCGAATCCGCCATTTTGTCTGACAAAGCAGTCGGGGGAGTTAGTAGATTAACGTTGGTGAACTTGAACTTCAGAAATTGTGTGTTCTCACATCTTTCCGTGCTTGAAACAACATTCTTTCTGACGTCCATTCATGTTTATTTGATGCTATAAATGAACTAGAATGAAGAGATGGTTGAAGGAGCTACAGCGATATGTCACGACACATTAAAAAGACACTATACGCTATTTATTCTTTTAAACTTCTTTAAAAAATTACGATATATTAAATATGAAACTGTTTAATATGTCTGTTGACACGTTGTCAGTGTCCTCTTTGCTCCGGGATATATTTTTCACTGCGTGAGAACATGATGTGATATTTTTCAATACAACTCCGATTGTGTTCGTCTGAAAGAACAAAGTCATATACACCTAGGATGGCTTGAGGGTGAGTCAATCATAGGATGATTTTTATTTTTGGGTGAACTATCCTTTTAAAGACTACTCTTGCTGCAGCATTGTGGATCAGTTGCAGAGGTTTGACAGTACATGCTGGAAGGCCTGCCAGGAGAGCATTACAATAGTCAAGTCTGGATAGAACAAGAGCTTGGACAAGTTGTGTGGCATGCTCCAATAGGAAGGGCCTGATCTTCCTAATGTTGTATAAGGCAAATCTGCAGGACTGGGCAGTTCTGGCAATGTGGTCTGTGAAGTTTAACCAATCAACCACAACTCAAAGGTTCCTGGCTATCCTAGATGGTGTTGTGGTTGAAGAACCTAAATGAATGGAGAAGTTGTGATGAAGTGTTGGGTGGGCTGAGACCACAAGTAATTCTGTCTTTAGAAGGTTGAGTTGAAGGTGGTGGTTCTTCCATCAAAGAATCCTGAAAAAAAAATGAATGATGGTTTCCACAAAAATATTGAGCAGCACAACTGTTATCAACATTGATAATAATAAGAAATGTTTCTTGAGCAGTAAATCAGCATATCAGAATGATTTCTGAAGGATCATGTGACACTGAAGACTGGAGTAATGATGCTGAAAATTCAGCTTTGCCATCCCAGTAATAATTTCTCACAATGCTGCTATTTTTTACTGTATTTTAGATAAATGCAGCATTGGTAAGCATATTAGAGGCTTCTTTCAAAAAACAAAAATACTTACCGACCTCAAACTTTTGACCTGTATATATTTCTTGGTGGTACTGGATGTTGTTCCTGCATTTCACTCAGTTTTCTGTTAATTTCCTCTCAGCGTCAATTGTGCGGATGAAGTGGTGGTGTCAAATGGAGCCATGCTTAAATGGCGAAGAGTGTAAAGTATTGCCTGACCTCACCGGCTGGTCCTGCAGTTCTGGGAACAAAATCAAAACTACCAAGGTGAGATGTAAGGCCTGTTCTTTGGAGAGTCCACTATTACCTAGAAATATAGTCAGCAGTTTGACCACGACCACACACCTTCATCACCAGATGGTTTGGGCTGAATGTCCCATCAGTGATGCTTGTTTGGACTGTATCAGTTTTCTAATATTTATTCATTGCTAACTCTACCTGTCATACGAATTATCTTCTAAAGTGCATCTTGGCCCTTCTTCCCTGTTTAGGTCACACGGTAAAGCAACACTTCTGTGGACATGTGATGACAACTCATAATTTCACAGGAGCATATTTTAAAATCAGACCTGCAAATGTCAACAAAAACGCTCAAGCAGAAACATGCAAACTGTTAACTAAGACTGTGAGAAAAGTTCAGATGATGCAAGGCATTGGGTTGACAACCTAAATATTCTATTTCAAATAAATTATATTCTTTTGAACTTTCTATTCATCAAAGATTCTTGAAAAAAATTATGCCAGTTTACACAAAAATATTAAGTAGCACAACTGTTTACAACACTGATAAATAATAAGTATTGTTTCTTGAGCAGCAAATCGGCATATTAGAATGATTTCTGAAGGATCATGTGACACTGAAGACTGGAGTAATGATGCTGAAAATTCAGCTTTTACATAACAGGAGTAAATTACATTTTCAAATATATTCAAATAGAAAATGGTTCATTGAAAATGTAATAATATATTTTACAATATTACTATTTTTACAGTTTTTTTTATCAAATAAATGCAGCCTGGGTGAGTGTAAGAGACTTCTTTTGAAAAACATTCTTACAAACCCCAAATGCTAGTTAAACAGACATATGTCTTTTTTTGTGCATTCTGAAGAAGAAAAAAGTCATACAGCTTTGGAACAACATGAGTGCGAGAAGTTGTTGACAAAATTATAATTTTTCAGTGTACTATCCCTTTAAATATTTTTGGAAATCATAGGTACGTATGTTTTTTTTTTCTCTCCCCATCTTGATTAATCCATGTACCCTGAATTGTAACCCAAGTTAACTCTGATGTTGTTTTTGCACAGCAAAACTTCTGAATATTAAGATAAAGCCCCTATCTGCGCACATATACACAAACACACTGCTCGTCTCTTCATTTTCATCTGACTGACTTGACACACCACCTGCAAGTAGAGGCAAGTAAACATGGAAGTTTGGAGCAAAACAAGCCCTGTTTGATATGGAAATAGAACAGAGGAGTGTGAGAGTGTGTGTGTTTATCTGGATGAGTGAGAAAGACAGATGGAGAACCAGACTATGCCGGAGCCCATGTGCTCCTAAGTTGTAGGTTATTATCATATTAGAGCTTATTAAAATTTTGATTCCTTTTTTTGGGTTTGGGGAAGTAGGGTGGTTAGCTTCAAATTATGACTGTAAAAACAGTGAAATTACGTATCAGTTTGCATACAAAAACACATGTAGGGGCTCACTGCAGGTTCCAGTCTGTTATTAATTAACAACAGGGTCACCGCTGACTGTTTTGAATGATTTATCATAAGCCTCATTAAGACTCACGACAATTCACTGAATAATTGGGTGGTTCCAAATGTGTGAAACTCCAAAGGAAAAAAAAATTTTTTTTTTAAGTGTAAATGAATAAACATTCATTGTTGAGGTGCCTCTCTGTATCGTTATTTAACCATGAAGAATGTTTGGTTTTTTTTTTCACCTTTTCACTCTGCAGTACCCATAAAATTATAGCTGACAGTTTAAGTGGCAAGAGGCAAAATGAATTTGAATGTATTTCCAATAAACACATTTCAGTTTTAATGACACAGAACTCTCCTGGAAAGAGTAATTGTACTGTGTGGAGATTCAGAAAACAGGGTATTACTTATGCATGCCGTGCCTGGCATCAGTCCCCTGGGGAGGGCCAGCGCGCTCCTGTAGTGTTTTAGAGAACCGAGGACAGTAGATATAAGTATACCTGCTCGAATTTAAATGATGTTGGCATCCATAATGAACTTAATGACGGAGGGCTTGAAGTTTACATTCTCACTCTTCTGGTTTGCATCGCATTGTTAATAATAAGATTGCCGCTGAATAACTCGATATGCCATTGTTCGCATACTTTAAAATAAGGAAATGAGGAGCCCATGCCAACAGGCTATGCCAGTATCTTATTACATCCAGCAGTGAGCGGAGGAAGACAGAAAATTGTTTGGCTCTGTGGGAAATAAAAAATTCAAATTATGAACTATTTTAGACCAGCAATCTACCATTACCAGGCTCAGGCGGATCGCTCTTTTTGGAAGAGAAAATTATCGAGAATGGATGTGGGGGCAGGCCTTTCGAATTCAGTATCTTATCCAAAATGTGTGTTCAGTGGTCAGATAATTACCCAAACCCTTACATACATCATACTCGCAGTGGGACAGAGAAAAGAAACACATCATGTGATATCTGAGTACTATTTTAAAGGGACAGTTCACCTAAAAATTAACATTCACCATTCATCAGGTCTTTCGTCCATCAAACAAAAGAAGCACTCAGACTCACCTGAGCAAATGGTGCTGATATTTTGGGGTGGAAATAATATACTTTGAAAGAATATACTTGGAATATACTCAAATGAAAATGCATTGTAGTTTAAATTTATATGAAATACAATTAGTTAAACCTAAGAGTATTTAGACTTAAGTACATCTGTATATGTAAGTTTATAATTACTTCAATTGACCGTTCACAAAGCCCCGCCCCCTTTAGTTACTGTTGCTATGTCCGATAAAGTTCTCACGCAGTGAAAAATACATCTCGGAGCAAAGAGGACACTGACAATGCGTCGAAAGACAAGACAGAGCAGATTACTTTTGATATAACACAATTTTACTGAAAAAATTTGACATATTGAAGATATAAAGTAAAACTTTTAATTTAATGTTATTACAAAAGTGCACTTTTTAAAAGTGGATATTTGAAATATAGGCCTAACCTATACTAAATATACGACTAATTTTACTTTCAAGATTTACACTACATTTTTAAAATGCTTTTTTGTTTTAGAGACATGCTCACAAGGTAGATATTGGTTACTTTTAAACTACACAACTGCTAGTTTTGAACCCCACATCACTAAAAATGGAAAATAAAATAAAATTTACTTCATTGAGGAGAGCCAAAGGTAATTTTTGTTATAATTGTGAAAGGCTTAGTTGTCATTGGACACGATTCTTTAAAATTCACTATTAAAATTGTGTATGCTTTAACTAGTTTGTTTCATGAGCTACTCAGACTCTATAATGAGCTGTGAAGGATGCTTTTGGATGATTTCCTTTTTTTCAAGTGTTTTGGTGTGTGTATGTTAGTAGTTGAGAGATACCTGTCTTGTTTGTGTAGCAGGGTGTGATAGGAGGCTGTGAATTAACTCGACTCGAAAGGTGAAAATGAAAGGTGAGAGTGAGGCTTGAGTTTGCATAGTCTATCACCACAGATTCTGTTCTGATCTTCAGGTACGCTGGTTTAAAAGGGAATAATTGTGGCTGGCATTTGAAAGAGTTGGTTTAGATTTCTTGTCTTTTTCCTTAAACATGTTTCAGATTTGGAAATTTCTTATTTTCTTTGAATAATTCATCGCTGTTATCAGTTAATTGACTAAGACTAAAAGGTTCTGGAGATGTTTTTGCACATTGCCAAACAGCACACATGTTGACAGCTCCCTGACTCTGCGCTGGTCATTAATAATTGTGATTGAGAGCAGGGTTGTGTAAGCAGCTCCTGACGTCAGGTTAAATTAGAGTCAAAAAGAGGGGCTTTACCAAGAAAACAACAAGGGAGCTCATGCTGAAGTTAAACAGAACAAGAGAGCAGCGGCAGCCATTCTTGTTTTGTTGACCTTGTTAACTGTTTTTAATCTAAGATCGAAACTTACATTTTATACATCTGGATTTCAGTTAGTGTTTTCTGTATTTTGAATCTGTCAGGGGAAAAAATACCAGCAAGTTGTTTTCAAAAGGATCCAATTTGCAATCTCATTTGCCATCCTTTTAAAGTGTTATATAAACGACTTTTTGTAATGACATTGGGAGACTTTCAGAGCAGACAGAGAGCCTCACAGGAGCATTTCAGACTTCCCAGCCCTGGAATTGTCTCTCTGAGCAAATATCAGTGCAGTAACTCTGTGGCAGCGAGGAGGACATCGGTGCTTTTATCCTTCAAAGCTCCAGCGGCTTCATTGTGTCAGAAACTGCTTTGAATCCTTAATAGCCTCATTTACTGAACCTCAAAGAGCTTAACAAGCAACCATCAGCATGTGTGATATGTTTTTTTTTTTTCAACAACACTTTTGCTGAAGAACTAACCTTGCATATGAAAACTTTTGCCCTTCCGAATAACACTGGAGGTCAGAAACGGTAAAAAAAAAGACGATGGAAAACTTGGAAAATATCTGTATGGGTTGTTGACATGAAACACTACGGGGAAGTTGATGTCCCTGGTGTGATATGCTACACTCTCCAACTATTTAATAGCTTGTTTTTTATTTTGTTAGAATTATTATGCGTGCTGTTTTTCTGAGCTCATATTAACTGAGAGGCTACATAGAATATTTCCAAAAATATTTCACCATTCACCATCAACTAATGGAGGCAAAAAGGTGGTTAAAACTTGAGAACATTTTTAAAGAAATGGTGACCCAGATGTACATGAGGGTTAGATGTGATAAAAATCTGTATAATTTTTAATTTTGGGGGTGTTTTATAATAAGCAATATTTCAAGGGCAGTGAAGTGTTGCGAATCATCCAGGCATGAGACTGCAGTTGGCGATATTGCTTTTTTTACAGTTCACTAAACAAGAAAAATTAATAATGGATAAGTTGCATTTTAGGCAAAATATTTTCAGTTACTTTGTCTGTTTTGCTCCGCCAAAGAAAATACAAAAAGAAGTCAAAGCAGAATCGTTTGATCTTTTGGCAATGGCATACCTGAATGACTTAGCAGTAAATGATTCAATGACTCAGTATGTAGAAAGAGTAAGAGGCAAAAACTACTGCGATGAACTATTACCTCAAAATTCTGAAGTGTGCATCCAATGTAGACTTTAATATCATGCCACGGGAGGGGAGTTGTGAATGGCAGTGGTCACAGTAGGTCACATGACAACATGACAAATGTAGTACATCTGCATTACGTTCGTGCAACACCCATTCATAATATATAGAGCATAGTACTAACTCAAAGAAGTGAGTGTGAGAGTATGTGGTTTCAGACACATTCCTGAATGAATCTGTGTTTTTGAATGAATCATTGAAGTAAAATGATTCAATCACTCACTCATGAAGGCAGGAACTTATTTAGTTTCTTTTGAATGAATTTGTTGAAATAACAATTCAATCATTCACTCTCTCATAAAGTCAGTCAATTGTTTTGTTCCTTAATGAATCTTCTTTTTTTTTTTAACAACTGAATGAATAATTCAGTGACTCACCCATCTCTAAAAAAGATGCGGAAAGAAACACAGTAAAAACCAGAGCACTAATGCACAGAGCAAGTGGAGTGATACAAACATATGGCCACGTACACACACTGCAGTTAAATTTGGTTATAAGTTCATCTTTTAGTGCTGAATCCGTTCTGTACACACACAGTTCAGTAATATATATAGTGTTGTAAAAATGCAAGTCTTTACAGAGGCTAATTTTGATTTTCAGTACTTTGCATTTTAAAATAAACTTCTAAATGTCTGTTCAGTATAGTTGCTATAACAGATGACACAATTTAGTAATTGTGGTGCTTCCAAGTAAGTAATAAAAAGCAGTTGCAAATGACAGTTTCTGTTTTAGTCCCAAATTATATGTTGTATCTAACTATTTAAACGTACAGTGATACGTTTTCCTCTACATTTTGCTATTTCGGGGCATGTATGTTCCCGAACATGATGTATGGTGGGAAACATTTAGCCTTGAATACCGAACATTTACTCACCCTTAAACCATCCTAGATGTATATGACTATCTTCTTTCAGACAAACACAATCAGAGATACATCCTGGCTCTTTCAAGCTTTATAATGGGAGTGAATGGAGGGAGAGATCTCAAAGCCCAAAATAATGCATCCATCCATAATAATAGTAATCCATACAGCTCCAGGGGCTTATTAAATGCCTTTTGAAGTGAAGCGATTAATTTTTGTAAGAAAGATATCCATATTTAAAACTTTATAATTAGCTTCCGGCTGACGACCGTACGCATACTTCGCAAGTCGACAATGAGCCAATTGAGTAAACTCCTCTTCTTATATCGAAATCCTCTGACATTTCTCTTTAAAAATGATCGTTTTAGACTTCTAATTCGTGACCAGCTCTGTCATCAGCACTTTCGCATTTGTTATTGCATTGGGTCAGAGGTCACTCTTCCGCTGCATATCGATGCGTATGGCTGTCTGCCGGAAGCTAGTTATTATAGTTGTTAAAGTTTTAACTATGGATATTTTTCTTACAAAAATCCATCGCTTTGGTTCAGAAGGCCTTTATTAACCCACTGTATCTCTGTGGAGGACTTTTCTGATGGATTTGTGTTGCCAGATCTTGCTCGAAAACAAACAAACAAACAAACAAACAAACAGGTGAACAAATCCCATAATAAACCGAGATAAATCCAAGCGGTATTGAAAATAAGACCAAAATATTGCGAGCCACACTTGCCTACTTTATTAACTCACTTTATGAGTCAAGATCAAACAACAAGCAAGCCCAAAAACGTATAATACTTATAATATGTGGACATGGCAACACTTCAAGAGGGCACTTATAAAAGAGAAACAAAACATGATGCCTCTGTAAACGGTTGTGTACATAAAATGGCAGAACATGACAAGCTTTTGGTCATTGTGATATTACTTTTATCAAAAATAGTGGATACCAAACACACGAGAAGCCAGAACTTTGCTGTCAACCAAGTCGTGTTACGTATACACACAGAGCGATACTTTAGGGTGTTCACTCCTGTGTTTAAATTTGGTTGTCACTCTTGAAACTTTAGGCCTACAGTGTGAATGTGGCCACAAGACAAGCACTCCTGGAACTCATCTCAGCCAATCAAATTTTAGAACTGAAACGGTTGCATAATGATATTTGCGACCTTGGATTAGATCAGCTCATTTCCTTCCATTTATGTATCTTAATTGTATTACTGTAATTCCTCTTTTTATTGTAAATCTTTTCTAAAGGAACTTTTTCCATTCGGCAAAAACCATGATTTGAAAACCTCTCCAGCAAAAGCTCAGCCTGCAAGAGAAAATGCTGGTATTTGCTTAAGATTTCCGTGTATTCATTTTTCCACTCTGATATTCTGAAGTCAACTGTTTGAAATTCCTCTAAAGCTCCACTGAAGGTGAGGGCTAAAGTTCATCCTCTGCTGTCCCGTGTGGAGGACTGTAAATGTAGTGATCTGTATTCACTCAGCCTGTAGTTAGAGCCTCCTTTCTGCATGCAGACAGCAAGACTTAGGCTCTTATGTTCCCGGTTCCCTGCTTAAAATGCTAGAGCTACATATTCAAAGTGAGTGCGTGCTCTGGCCCTCAGCTGCTCCAAGCGGAGAGGACTGTTTCTGAATGTAAACGACAGGTAAATGTCCCAGCGGGTATCAGAATTTTCACAGCGTCCTTCAGTGCAGACTGCCTGCTTACACATTCAGAGATCCTCAGCCCTCTTTTCTCCAGTCCATTCAAATGACCAGAACCCTCAATATACAGAATGGTCTTAGTAGGTCTTGTACCATTTAATGAAGTTATATTTGAACAAAGGGAAATGAGTTTGATTCAGAATATTTAAATGTCACGGTATTTTATA
The DNA here is from genome assembly GCA_037194245.1 of Opsariichthys bidens. Taxonomy (NCBI): domain Eukaryota; kingdom Metazoa; phylum Chordata; class Actinopteri; order Cypriniformes; family Xenocyprididae; genus Opsariichthys; species Opsariichthys bidens. Next base: position 14,025,810 of record CM074285.1, on the reverse strand, counting down.
TGTGCATGCACCAGCATATTTCAATCAGGCTTCATTAACTTCAGTAATAAATCCACGGCTTTTACATATTGCTGTAGCCAAAGTGATGGTCTATTAGTTTTTCATTAAACATGTAAATTTTCAGAACACTTCAGTAAAACCTTGATGACTCAATTTGTCAAAATATTACTGAAGCCCAAAAATAAGAGTAATAAAAAATAGCATATTTAACCAATCAACAAAACAGTGAGCAAGAACATGTAAACAAGGTTGTTCATTTGAACCTTCTCACCCATTACTTTCACATTTAAACTATTGTTTATTGCAAATTAAATACAGTTGTAACATAATTCTCACCATTTTTTTTAATTCATTTTATTTATGTAAAACCTTTCTTTCACCTTTATTTACAACTTCCCAGAAATCATGCTGAGGACTTATTTGGTTTAAGTATCACACCATAATTCATTCAGAACTCTTAATCTGATATAATGTTCCAGGAAGTGGAGGAACATCTCTTTACGGATCGGATGGGATCAGACATCCCACGTACACTTGCGTTTTGTTCATAGTCAATGCACAAAGTGTCTTTATTAAAGTTGCTTGAAGAACATCGGTCCTCTTCCGAAAATCCACATGAACAGGAAGCCAGTTTCACTACATACAGTAGGAGAATTAATATGTTCTTCCAGAGACAGGAACATCCAAGAATATTACAGTTGAAGATTATTTCAGGCAAGGTATAGCTGGTTTGAGTGCAGTCCACACAAAGAGAAACGAGTTTAATTATCCAGGACTCACTGAGAGGAAACAAATATTTGACAACTGTCAAAAACAAAACAATGAAAGTACCAGAAGTGTTCAACGTCCACAAAGATTCTCTTAGAAAGTCTGGTGTCCGTGTTACTCAGAGATAGATGGATTTATGAGAAGAGGGCTCCATTTCAAGTCTTTAGACACATGTCTGTTGGTTTAGAGTTGGAAAAACTCAATTCATCTTGTCGTCTTGGATATTTCCCTGAAAAAGTACAGTAAATTAAAGATGAGTAATAAGAAAACCAAATGAGCAAAAGCACATCATGGAGAGGTTATTTGTAAAAACAACCAAATGTGATTGGAATTATTAGAATTTATTGTTTGTTTACAAATTTACCATAGTTCCTACACTTTTGAAATGCGTAATTTATCAGTTTTTATATTGGTCATTTTATGTCTTCACTGAATCATCAACAGGAAAAAGGAGGAATAAAATCAAAAACCTTCGTAAAGTTCCTCGGTTATGAGCTTTCCAGAGACTATATCTGCTACAAGGATGTGTATGGGTGGGTATTCTGGAAAAAAAAGAAAGAAAAAAAAAGGGGAAAAAATGACACTAAGCGTGTTTTTTTTTCTTCTTTTCGAAATTAATCCCACCAGGAGGCACTTTACATTCCAAAAGGTACTCTATAGAACTTTTATAGAAATTACCATCGACCATATTGTTATTGGCTACCTGAAGAAACACTCTGATTGGTTACGATGATTTGCTGGTGTGTCATTTTCTGCTTGACCAAAGTTACATGACCAAATCACTGTTATTTTAATAAATATTGAATTTCTTGTGAGCTACAGCATTGTGCAGGTCTGCTATTTTTATAATATGTCCAGCGTCCACCACACCTGCCTGCAGCCATTCAGGTGTTTGCGGGTTGTTTATTTATTGCTCTGTATTCTGTTCTTTCTTAATAAAATATTTCACCGAAATAAGCAAAAAACAACAGCACAACACAGACACACAATCAATCACATCATGCAATCATACACCGCACCACTAAGAGTCATGGTCAGTAGCTTGAGTAATGTATGTAAAGTAACAAGGAATGCTTTAAGGTGCTCTAAATCTCACCCTGGTGGTTTTGATCTTGTTTCCAGAGTAACACATCCAGCCGGAGTTATCTGGCAGAGTCTTGCATTCCTCTCCCTCCAGACATGGCTCCATCTCACACCACCACTTCCCAATCACTATAGAGGCTGCAAGCAGATCATAATTGAGTTAGACTCTAACTCACATCTGCTTTAAAACAGGGTAAGGTTCCAATCTCCATCCTTCACCATCTGACAAATAATATTTACATGTTCACATTTCTAAGGATGGTATATTGACTGCATCGCTCCAAATGTTTTAGGACAGATCGTAAGTATTTAGACTTATAGCAATTTATTGAATTGTCTTAATTAACTTAAAATTAAATCAAATTAAATTAAATTAATATTTGACCCAAAAATGAAAATTCCTAACATTAAGGTTCATAACTTGATTTTAAAGAATCCTCAAAGGTTGAGGATCCAAATGCAGTAGTTTATTGGAACGATAATCCTCAAACGTGGTAAAAAAACAACAACAAAAAAACAGGCAAAAGGTCATAAACCAGGGTCATACCCTGTCATAAACACAGAGTAATTGGTCCAAACCATAACAGAGCACAGGCAAACAGGGAACAGGCAAAGGTTCAAAACCATATAACAGAGAAACAAAGGCGCACTCAGAAATGCAGTGTAACAGTATACAAGACTTCGCAAAGAATTACACAGAAAACCAGGTTTATATACAGGGAGTGCAGAATTATTAGGCAAGTTGTATTTTTGAGGATTAATTTTATTATTGAACAACAACCATGTTCTCAATGAACACAAAAAACTCATTAATATCAAAGCTGAATATTTTTGGAAGTTTTAGTTTTTAGTTTTAGCTATTTTAGGGGGATATCTGTGTGTGCAGGTGACTATTACTTTGCATAATTATTAGGCACCTTAACAAAAAACAAATTTATATCCATTTCAATTATTTATTTTTACCAGTGAAACCAATATAACATCTCAACATTCACAAATATACATTTCTGACATTCAAAAACCAAACAAAAACAAATCCGTGACCAATATAGCCACCTTTCTTTGCAAGGACACTCAAAAGCCTGCCATCCATGGATTCTGTCAGTGTTTTGATCTGTTCACCATCAACATTGCGTGCAGCAGCAACCACAGCCTCCCAGACACTGTTCAGAGAGGTGTACTGTTTTCCCTCCTTGTAAATCGCACATTTGATGATGGACCACAGGTTCTCAATGGGGTTCAGATCAGGTGAACAAGGAGGCCATATCATTAGATTTTCTTCTTTTATAGCCTTTCTTGCCAGCCACGCTGTGGAGTACTTGGACGCATGTGATGGAGCATTGTCCTGCATGAAAATCATGTTTTTCTTGAAGGATGTAGACTTCTTCCTGTACCACTGCTTGAAGAAGGTGTCTTCCAGAAACTGGCAGTAGGACTGGGAGTTGAGCTTGACTCCATCCTCAACCCGAAAAGGCCCCACAAGCTCATCTTTGATGATACCAGCCCAAACCAGTACTCCACCTCCACCTTGCTGGCGTCTGAGTCGGACTGGAGCTCTCTGCCCTTTACCAATCCAGCCACGGGGTCCATCCATCTGGCCCATCAAGACTCACTCTCATTTCATCAGTCCATAAAACCTTAGAAAAATCAGTCTTGAGATATTTCTTGGCCCAGTCTTGACGTTTCAGCTTGTGTGTCTTGTTCAGTGGTGGTCGACTTTCTGCCTTTCTTACCTTGGCCATGTCTCTGAGTATTGCACACCTTGTGCTTTTGGGCACTCCAGTGATGTTGCAGCTCTGAATATGGCCAAACTGGTGGCAAGTGGCATCTTGGCAGCTGCACGCTTGACTTTTCTCAGTTCACGGGCAGTTATTTTGCGCCTTGGTTTTTCCACACGCTTCTTGCGACCCTGTTGACTATTTTGAATGAAACGCTTGATTGTTCGATGATCACGCTTCAGAAGCTTGGCTATTTTAAGACTTCTGCATCCCTCTGCAATATATCTCACTATTTTTGACTTTTCTGAGCCTGTCAAGTCCTTCTTTTGACCCATTTTGCCAAAGGAAAGGAAGTTGCCTAATAATTATGCACACCTGATATAGGGTGTTGATGTCATTAGACCACACCCCTTCTCATTACAGAGATGCACATCACCTAATATGCTTAATTGGTAGTAGGCTTTCCAGCCTATACAGCTTGGAGTAAGACAACATGCATAACGAGGATGATGTGGTCAAAATACTAATTTGCCTAATAATTCTGCACTCCCTGTAGGCAGAGGTAATGAGCTAATGAGCAACAGCTGAATGTAATCAGCCATGATAAGTCCGGGCAATGGATTATGGGAAATGTAGTCATTGATTTGAGCGGCGATAGTCTGGGTTAGAGTGCCCTCTTGTGGCTATCAAGGCCACTCCATCTGGTGACATCCTTTATGCCAAAAAGGTTTTATACAAGGAGAAATGTCTTAAATGATTGAATAATACTTTCATGTTTAACAGGTTATTAATTCTTTTTTTTCTAGATATCATGTATGTTTTGAGCTTATTTAATAATAATAATAATAATAATAATAATAAAGTAATTAAAATTAAGAATGAACTTTAAAAAATAATTAATTAAACCTAAATCCATAAATTGATCCAATGGAAACCCCAAAAGGTTTCTAGATGAAGCACCAGACAGAACCCTTAAAAGTTACATATAGAACCTTTTCAACATAGTAATAATAAAAAAGAACTATTTATAATTTGATTTACTCAGTAAACACATTATATATCACACAGTATTACACATATATATTTGTATGTATTGCAGTATGTGAGTTGTCTTCCAGCAGAGTCTGGGTCCACTCAAGGAAGTTTTCTTTCTCTTGAACATTTTATGCACTCTTTGCTCTCGCTGCAGTTGCCTTTGGCTTGTTCATTCAGGCTTTAAGGTACAATTTTCTATAAAACTGCTGTGAAACTATATGTTGTGGAAAGTGCTATACAAATAAAATTGACTTGACTCTAATGTGCTTGAATAGCCTCAGTGGATGTCTGCGGTCAGTAGGAGCAGAGCCATTTCAGAGTGGCACTTTATGAAAAGTATTATTCTGAAATGAAATCCTATGGGGAACCGCTCACATAAATCACCTTATATGGAAAAAAATATATGGTCCATATACTATGTATGTAATGAGGGTCAATCAACTGACATTACAATGGAAATTTGACATCATTTCAGTTGCTTGAGAGAAAGGTATTCTTGTAAAACTACCAATTTTTCCTACTTTGTGAAATTTATGATAATTACAAGATGGAGACTGAGTAGAGACCATTAAGAAAGCAGGTGCTCAGGGGTTTGAGATCATCTTATCTTTGCATCACTATGAATATATTAGAATATGATACATTAATGCATCAGTGTAATGCTGTCACATTGCATTGAACCCCAATTGTTTATGGAGAGGGTGTTACTTGAAAATATAGTACAGTGGGGAGAACAAGTATTTGATACACTGTTGATTTTGCAGGTTTGCCCACTTACAAAGCATGTAGAAGTCTGTCATTTTTATCATAGGTACTCTTCAACTGTGAGTGACAGAATCTAAAACAAAAATCTAATTTTTAATAATCAATTTGCATTTTATTGCATGACATTAGTATTTGATCACCTACTAATCAGTAAGAATTCCAGCTCTCATAGACCTGTCAGTGTTTCTTTAAGAAGCCATCCTGTTCTCCACTCATTACCTGTATTAACTGCCCCTGTTTGAACTCGTTACCTGTATAAAAGACACCTGTCCACACACTCAATCAAACAGACTCCAACCAAGACCAGAGAGCTGTGTAAGGACATCGGGGATAAAATTGTAGACCTGCACAAGGCTGGGATGGGCTACAGGTAGTGGTGGGCAGAGCAAGGCTTCATGAAACACTGAAACAGTGGAAGCAAATGTGCCGTATTGTGTCGAGGCTTCGAAACTATACCGACACCGTCTCCATGGTGACACTTAGTGGTCAATTACACAACAAAAAACAACAAATTTGACAACAAAACATTTTAAAAAATAAAAATGTTGTGTTTTTGTTAATGTGGTGAGTTTTTAACATCCTCACTATATAACTATAATACATAATAATAATAACTAGGTTATTTTGGTCAAGAAAAATGGAAATTAATAAAACAAATCAATCCACATTGGTCTCATTTTTGTTTCTTTTACAGATTTTTATTCAAAAATATTAATTGATTTCTCCTCTCAGAAAAACCCACGAAGTGAAGGTGCATTAACTCCTCTTTTGAACTTTGTGGGACTTAAGACAGATGAGCGATTGTGTGATTTGTTCCCACCCCTGTCAATCAAACGCAGACTCGGCAAGCATGCCACCTGTCGAAACACTTAGTTTAGCCATAGTCACGTGACATGGGTGTTTTGAATGACAGTTCGGAGCACTGTTTCGAAACATCTATGCTTCGGGATCTCGACTCTGTGTCGAAAAAGCCATCTGTTTCGCGTCAGCCATCCCTAGCTTCAGGACAATAGGAAAGCAGCTTGGTGATAAGGCAACAACTGTTGGCACAATTATTAGAAAATGGAAGTAGTTCAGTCTCCCTTGGTCTGGGGCACCATGCAAGATCTCACCTCATGGGGCATCAATGATCATGAGGAAGGTGAGGGATCAGCCCAGAACTACACAGCAGGACCTGGACAATGACCTGAAGAGAGCTGGGACCACAGTCTCAAAGAAAACCATTAGTAACACACTACGCCGTCATGGATTAAAATCCTGCAGCGCACGCAAGATCCCTCTGCTCAAGCCAGCGCATGTCCAGGCCCGTCTAAAGTTTGCCAATGACCATCTGGATGATCTAGAGGAGGAATGGGAGAAGGTCATGGGATCTGATGAGACAAAAATAAAGCTTTTTGGTCTAAACTCCACTCGCCGTGTTTGGAGGAAGAAGGATGAGTACAACCCGTGAAGCATGGAGGTGGAAACATCATTCTTTTGGGATTCTTTTCTGCAAAGGGGACAGGACGACTGCACCATATTGAGGGGAGGAATGGATGGAGCCATGTATCGCGAGATCTTGGCCAACAACCTCCTTCCCTCAGTAAGAGCGTTGAAGATGGGTCGTGGCTAGGTCTCCCAGCATGACAACGACCCGAAACACACAGCCAGGGCAATTAACGAGTGACTTTGTAAGAAGTATCTCAAGGTCCTAGAGTGGCCTAGCCAGTCTCCAGACCTGAACCCAATAGAAAATCTTTGGAGGGAGCTGAAAGTCTGCATTGCCAAGCAACAGCTGAGAAACCTGAAGGATCTGGAGAAGGTCTGTATGGAGGAGTGGCCCAAAATCCCTGCTGCAGTGTGTGCAAACCTGGTCAAGAACTACAGGTACCAAATATTAAGTTCTGCTTTTCTGATGTATCAAATACTTGTGTCAGGGAACAAAATGCAAATTAATTATTTAAAAATCATACAATGTGATTTTCTGGATTTTTGTTTTAGATTCCGTCACTCACAGTTGAAGAGTAGCTATGATAAAAATTACAGACTTCAACATGCTTTGTAAGTGGACAAACCTGCAATATCGTCAGTGTCTCAAATATTGCTCTCGCCACTGTATGTATAAGACACTTATATGATATTAGTATTCTGACAAGTACTCGAAGTTTGTGACTTACTCCATTTCCGTGATAACGGCACTGAACTTAAGTCACACTCATTAATATTGCAAAGCCCAAAAGCACTCAACCAATAGCTGTCTCTATGTGAATAGGCCTTTAAATTTTCCTTTGCCTGTGCTCAACACTTTCTCCTTGGATATTTTAAAAGGGTGAATAAAAGCTTGTGCTTTATAGACTGTTCATATGTACAATAGTCACAGCACTGTAAGGCTGAGGCAAATCTAGCACTGTTTTGCTACAGAGAAATAATAAAATCAATGGAAAACAACCTCAGGCAAGGGCTCTGTGTTTTGATTAAAATTCACTTTACTAGGTCTCTTATCCACCAAAAAGTAAACAAAGCATCTCATACATAACATGTAGCCTTCAATGTCATGTACTCCTTTGACAGAACGATAGCCTTCAGCCTCATATCCTAGAATATCAATATGAATGATAAGAGAATGAGACCATGGACCAGTTTTAATAGCCACCATCCTAGTAAATGTGTCATCTCAGTTTAACTAGGAACTATAAATTGCAACAGAAGTAGCCAACAAAATGTAACATTTAAATAATGCAAATATATTCTATTTTGATAAGAAAGACCATAATAAACTAAAATATTTAAGACATCAATGTAAATAGTTACTTCAGTTAATGTTTCACATGCAAAACTTAACTATATATATATATATATATATATATATATAAAAACATTTTCATATTATTTCAACACATTTATATAAAATATTATAGTTACATCAGTTCATGTTACTGCTGCAAGACATAAATAAATTAATACGGAATTTCATTCAAAAAGTAGTGGATGCTTCCAGAATCTTTCTGTCATTGTCTTTTAATTACTTTCTTGGCAAAAACTGTTTTTTTTTTTTTCTTCAACATGAAGTTCCAAGTAACTGAAGGTAGATTTGGACCAAACATCTGATTTTTTCCCCTGTTGCTTTAAATAAATCAAGATTTTTTTTCAGAGTGCATACCATCCTTGTGTATTTTTGGTAAAATAACAAATACAGAAACAACACACACAAATACCAGGGAAAAAAGTCACATCCAAACAAACACCTCTGCCTCTGGACTTTACTAGTCCTTCACAGAATAGACAACACACTGTAGCCTGAAAAAATAGAAAAGATAACTGCCTTTGTTTCTATTGATGCTGCTGTCTTGTGGGCAAATTCTGTTGTTAACTTTCATGCGTCTCTGTTGAGTCTTTCCCAAGACACTATTTATTATAATATTTCTAATATGGGATCCTAAATGCAACAGCTATAGTTTCAGATGAAGGTTAGTCTAAATATGTTGTAAACATACACTTACCAGTCACTTTATTAGGTGCACCTGTTTAACGGCTTGTTAACACAAATATCTAATCAGCCAATCACATGGCAGCAACTCAATGCATTTAGGCATGTAGACATGGTCAAGATGATCAGTCCAGCATCAGAACGGGAAGATAATGAATTTAAGTGACTTTGAACATGGCATGGTTGTTGGTGCTAGACGGGCTGGACTGAATATTTCAAAAACTGCTGATCTACTGGGATTTTCACACACAACCATCTCTAGGGTTTACAGAGAATGGTCCAAAAAAGAGAAAATATCAAGCGGCAGTTCTGTGGGGGAAAATGCCTCGTTGATGCCAGAAGTCAGAGGAGAATGGCCAGACTGGTTCGAGCGGATAGAAAGGCAACAGTAACTCAAATAACCACTTGTTTCAACCGAGGTCTGCAGAAGAACATCCAATGAATGTACAACACGTTGAAACTCGAAACTACAGCAGCAGAAGACTACACCTTTTAGGTAAGAAAAGGAAACTGAGGGTACAATTCACACAAGCTCAATTTAATTGGTCAAAAGAAGATTGGAAAAATGTTTTCTGGTCTGATGAGTCTTAAATTGTCAGAATGTGACAAACAACACGAAAGCATGGATCCATCCTGCCTTGTATCAGCGGTTCAGGCTGCTGCTGACCACCGGTATTAGATGAGTACTGGGTACATAATGGTGAGGGGAATATTTTCTTGCCACAGTTTGGGCCCTTAGTACCAATTGAGCATAGTTTAAACGCCACAGCCTACCTGAGTGTTGTTGCTGACCATGTTCAACTCTTTACGACCAGTGTACACATCTTCTAATGGCTACTTTCAGCAGGATAATGCGCCAAATCAATAAGCTCAAATCATTTCAAACTGGTTTCTTGAACATGACAGTGAGTTCACTGTACTAAAATGGCCTCCACAGTCTCCAGATCTGAATCCAATAGAGCCCCTTTGGGATGTGCTGGAATGGGATATGCAACTGACAAATCTGCAGTAACTGTGTGATGCTATTATGTCAATATGGACAAAAATCTATGAGAAATGTTTTCAGATCCGTGTTGAATCTATATGCCACTGACGCTGTTCTGAAGGCAAGAGGGTCCAACTGGTACTAGCTAAGTTAAAGTGGCCAGTGAATGTACATTCATGTTGGATTAATCTATACTATTTATCCAATATATCATTTTAAAAATGTCTTAATGTGTTTGCAAAAGATTTATTAAATCATGATGCTAACCCTTGATTTAACCCTTGCGATTTAAAGAAATCAGCCTGAAACAATGGAAGCCTCCGTCACCATTCACTTGCATCTTTTTTCCATAAAATGACATTGAATGGTGAGTGAGCCTGTCATTCTCTAAAATCTTTCCAGGGAAGATAGAAAGTCGCAGGGGTTTGGAACGAAGAGTAAATGATAACCGAATTGTTATTTTTAGTGAACTCTCTTTAAGCTAGGCATTTAAGTGTTTTAACATCCAAAAAAGACAGACGTCACCGTTAAGAAAAAAAAATCCTAATGAGCTTTACTTGGGGGAAAAGGTTGGATGCTCCTCCGCGAGATGCAGTCAAAGTTAATGTTCTTTGATTATCTCGAGGTGCGTTGCGAGTGAGATGTTCTCCCAGAAGTGTTAGTTTACAGCAGCTCGTTTGTCATAAGGACAGAGCATTAATAATGAAAAGCCCTGAGGATCTGAGCTTTTCTAGGGCAGGGACACTGCAAGAGCGACCCTGAACAGAGTTTCTTCAAACATACCACACCTTAAAAAAAAGCTGCACTGTCTTTTGGAGAAAGACTTCGCAGCTTTATACAGCTGCCCAGAGTGTGTTAAAGCACAACTGCATTGTGCAAGCCCGTTCAATCACTGCACAGCTGAAGCGAGATGATTCAAAACAGTCAAGAATCTAGTACATGTCATTTAACATAACAGATGGGAAGCTGCTTATGTTGGCATATGCCATGTCTTCACCTACCGTCAACACAGGAAGGTTTATTCCTGGTGGTTCCTGCTACTTTCCCTGGTAAACAGGAGCACTTCACCGTCTGAGATCTCTCTTCTATCTTGTTTTTGTTACAGCACCTGTGGGCCGCGATCACCTCGCATGTCCCTCCTTCTGTCGAAAGACAAAGCCATTAATAAACAAACCAAAACTCCTGACTCGCCCCGTGGATCTACATTTACAATCATTATCTCATGCGTGTCATCTTTCATGGTCCCATTATATTTCCACATCATTCATCATGTATTTCAATGTAGACACTCCATAGAGGATGAGGCAGTGTTTTAGAAGGAGAGGTGAAAAGAAAGAGGGAGTGAAATATATAAGAGAGATGAGACACATTTTGTACAGGTATATACACCATGTTTTAGATCTAAATTTTATTGTTTTTTTCCTTGTTCCTTTTATTATATATATATATATATTTTTTTTTACTTTTTTCCTTGTTCCTTTTAAAATAAACCATTCATTTCCTTTATTTATTTTTTCACATATCATTTATTTTCTTTCTTTTTCTATTTTGTTCTTTCTTAGTTTCTTTCTTTCTTTCTTTCATTTATTTAGCCCATATTAAATTTATTTGATTATATTTTACTTTTATTTTCTCCTTGTCCCAATCTTCTCATTTCATTTCTTTTTCCTTTCGTTTATGTTCCCAGTCAAATCTATTATTTCGTTATTCACTTAATTTTTTTCCTAGTCACTTTTTTAATTTGACTGTATTTCAGTTCCTACATTTCTTTCTTCACATAGCTGAACATCATTTCTTTTTATTTATTAATTGTACCATTGTTTTACTTTCTCCTTCATTTCCCATATTTCTTTATTTTTTTCACCTTATTCGTGGTCTTTCTATTTGAAAGCAGTACGCTCAAGAATCATTCCAGTACAGCTTTGCTGACTCTGAGAGAAGAGAAAAAGCTCTATAGGTTCGAGACAAAGGTAAAGAGAGAGAGTCTCGGTGCCCGATGCTTGAATAAGAATACTTTAACAATGAGTGATCTGGAATGAACTAAGGTTCTTTAAGGATGACGGCCTGTATGTTCCTTTACTCAGAGTGAGATCATACCAAACAAATCCAGCCTTCAGAGATAGATATCTCAGTTAAATCTTTAGTTCATGACCAGATTGGACATATTTTTCTCTAAAAACTGCTCTGTGAGTTCAAGGTTACCTGAATAGATTTTATTTTAACAAATATATTCAGTAAATACACAGTACAGTAGCAAAGTGATGACTCAGAGACAGGTGAATCAAAAGACTTTTCTGACAAAACCACATCAGTTCAAGTACGGTTTATATCAGCACACAACACCCAAAGAGGCCAAATATTAAGATAGCCCTTTAGTTCATCTAAAGTGGAAAATTCTGTAATTATTATTAAACTTGGTCACATTTTGTTCCAAAGCCATTTGGCTTTCATTGATATGTGGAAAAACATTTTTTTTTTTTTTAAGATTATCCTGCTGTCTTTTCAAAAAAAAAAAAAGTAGTTCATCTAAGTTGTGCATTATATTTCAAGTCTTAGGAAGTCAAATAATAGATTTAGGCCTACTTGAAGAACAAACTGATATTTAAGTCGCTATTCACTGAATGTTTGACATCTTCTCTTAGTATATTTATGAGACAAGCAATGTTGTCCGATTCGTGAATGAATCGTACTTCTGAGTCACATCTTTTCATTGGATACGTCAACTGGCACGTCTGATTCGGTCTAAATGATTCAGTGATTGATTCAATTCCAGAGTTCAGAAAAAAAGTTGCATTTCAGTCATGTGGGTTGGAAACAACATCGTGGTGAGCAAATGATAATTTTTTATTTTTGGCTGAAGAACAAGTTTAAGTTTAGCACTAGCAAGCTAGTCGCCAGGGATATTCAGCGGAAGGATGGCACCGAATTAATTTTTTGCGATCATTTATGGTTATAAAATAAATAAAATTATGTTTAAATTTTTAGTATTTTAGTATTTTTGTGTAGCAATAATGTTGTAATGACTACATACGATATAGCATGGTCTTTTCATTATATACAAAAATGAGAATTTGAAAATTAACCATCTTCACTTTAAAAAAGTGGTGTTCCAGTCAATTATTCTAAGGGGTCAAAAATGGCATAAGATATGCACCTGCTAACAAGTTCCAGTCATTTCCATAACTACAAGGTTTGACTTCAAGGATTAAAACAGACAAACAGCATTGTGGAAATCACAAAACAGTAAGGCTACACACTGAGAACTGTTGTGGATTGTTGAGTAGGCCTTGTTTGTGCTTCTTTAATTATGAAAAATACTCCATTTCCCAGTGGTGCTTCAGTCTGAATTCACAGGGGTTTGTTTTCTTTAATGCCTAGTCTTAATTACACAAGACAGACCCAGTTTCCGCTTTGATCTATCAAGAGAGGGAGAAAAATGCAGGAGCTCCTGACTAAAATATCTTGACTCCTCAATGAGTGTAAACAGAGCAGTGGGACTCTCATTTGGGGATTTGAAAAGAGTGGAGGAAAGGGGAGAAGGAAGGAAAAAAAAAGAGTTAAATGCACTTTCAAAAATCAATAAAAATGTAAATGGCTTCTAGCTCTCCAGCTTCTTAGCCCCTCATTACCTCTAGATTGAAGTTAGTCAAAACAGGAGGAGAAAGACACAGAAAGAAAGACAGGAACAGAACGCTGCCTGTCGACCGTTTTAACAGCACATCAGAATATTTTAGAGTGCTTCTGAATATTTGAGCAGGTGACAGTGGACAGCTCAGATCCATGCAGGGATGTGATTGCTTTTTGTATTCTGTCACTTTGTGCGACTCGCTAGAAATTGATTGCTGAACCTCAGGGGCTTAACGTTATCTCGTGTAGGCCTCCGTGTGGCTCCTTCCTGCTCAACATATCAAACAGAGGGTCAGAGGACTTTTAAAGCTGTGGTAAAGCACTGTCAAGAAGCTTTCATTAACTGGACCTCATGTCAGTGTGTGTGTGTTTGCGTATAGTGTATACTGGGGTCCAAAAGTCTGAAACCATAAGTAAAAATCCATTTTTCCCCATTTTTTTCATTGCAAATTATTGAGTGGAAAGTTGAATAGAAAAATTACATGAATTTGTCATAGTGCTTGCTTTGATGACCGCAGCTCTGGTGATCATGTTCTCTGGGATGATTTGAAATGGTCCAAACACCAAAGAGCATCTTAAGTGACAGTGGAATAACAACTGAGTGTACAAAGAGTCACACGTTTACTTATTTGATTAGGGACCTAGAAGTAGTGCATAATCTTAAGCTTATTCATTTTATTTCATAATGTAGGGCCACACTATTTGGGGAAATAATCGAATAGCAATTTTTGATAAAAATTGTGATTAAAAAAGTTTGGTGTGCTTGTTTGTAGGGCTGAGATGATCAATATAACAATAAAATAATAATAATATGAATAAAAACATTAAATAAAATATGTAATATTAAATATTTTTAAGTAGTAACATTAAATATTATATAATATACATAATTTATCCGTACAACGACGTAACTCGCTGCTTCACTGCCATGGTACGATGCATTGCTGAAGAAATCAACTAGCTAGTCACGAAACTGTAGCCTATTGTCCACTGACGTTCAGCCACGTTGGTGACTGATGTCACGCAGGTTTTTCTCAGTTATTTTGCTTTATTTCCAGATTCAATCATAGGCTCATTCTTATGTACCAGAGCACGTAGCACGAGCTTAAAATGTCTTGACAAACTAAAATATGTAAATGACATTTGTATATATTTCAAATAAAAGATATACATTGTACTTAATGTCAACTTGAATATTTTGATCAAGATAACGATTTATTAAGTCCACATGTCATAAAAACAAGAAACTATGCTTCTAACCACAGCTCGAGAGCTGTCCTTCCAACCACACAAGTTTGAGATGCAGTTTGCAAATGGATGTTTGAACGATGGTTTCGGAAAACACCAAATTGTTGAACTATGTTAGTAACGATGGATATTAGTTAACTAACGATGTTTTTGGGAAACGCACCCCTGGACGATGACATCATTGTGTTCTCCGGAACTGCTGTATAGATAAATTAACTAAATAACTAATGATTTTTACAATAGAAATGAATCAACACTGAACTTAAGCTGGACAATGACACTATTTTCTTCTAGAGCTGCTGTACAGCCAAAACAAACTTTGTTGCATTATTTTCCTGCTATCACTGTAAAGCTGCTTTGAAACTATTTTCATTTTGTAAAAAGCACTGTATAAATAAAGGTGACATGACTTTAAATAAATCAAGTATTAATGAACAGTAATTTAATACATTTTATTTTATCGTACAACTGCAAAATTACATCACTAATATTAATGGCTTTTTAAGTCAAGTCAAGTCAAGTCATCTTTATTTATATAGCGCTTTTTACAATGCAAATTGTGGCAAAGCAGCTTTACATTAATAAGAAAATGGTGTCATTGTGCAGCTCATTCTATATATTATTTTTAAACATCTAAACCTAAGGACTTCTCATTACAATTTTGGGAAGATGGTTGATTCATGTTGGATTCCCAAATGCACAGTATAAGTGACCCAAACTCAGTATTTACTGTGAACTGAGCCACACTGAGACATTAAAAACACCAGATCGTGATGTGTTCGCATGTAAACACACAGTGCCATGCTTCACTCTGAATTACACAGTGCATATATATAATCAGATTTTGCAGTTTAATAAATCGCACTAAGCCAAAAACGTGATTTCAGTTTTATTTTGATCAATCGTGCAACATATCATAATGTGTATTTGTCCTAAAATGGTTTAGTGCCAGATTTTAATTAGATTCCCATATAGGCTCAGACTTCTGGACCGCACTTCATACCGTCAACCAGACTACAATACTTGCCACTCTCCAATTTTCTTTTTTAAACCTTATACCATTTTTAGCATTTTTGGATCACTTTTCTAGTTCCTTTCATCAAATTTATATCTGAAATTAGATCCAGTATCCATTTAAACTGAAGAAGCCAAAAGCAGTCCAGCACTTTGCTACAGTAATGTTCCCTAACCTCTACAGGAACGGCTCAAAAACATCCCGAAAATTCAATTTAAAAGTCTTGAGTATAATTCCATGGAATGTTAATGACTAAGCAAACTTAGAAAACCTACAGAGTATCATTGAATGGTGCTGAGTTTCATATTTTCAAAAGACATAGCATAAGGTCACCCTGAGGGAGTGTGGGCTACACCACTGATTGATCTAGCGGATGCACTGATAGCTGCTGTGGTAGGGAATCCTGCATCATACTGCTTACTACAAGGGCTATTTCAGGCACTTATTCAGTTTAATGGATATGAGACCAGGCCACCGGGGACCAATAAAGGCTCATTTTCCCGTAGCAGCCGGGGTGCGGAGAGAGAAAAATAGACAGTGTATTACACACGGGCTATAACTTTGACTCTTCTGCTGTCTAATTAGCCAGCTGGAGTGAGTGTGTGTGTGTGTGTGTCTGTCTGGAGAAGGCGTAGTGTGTGCATTCGGCCTCAATTGTTCCATTCATCCACAGCCATCTGCGTGAGAGTTTTCCCTGACAGGCAGGTTATATCACAACCTCTCAACAGCAAACAAACACGCTTTCAGAGGACAAACAAACAGCGACAGATGAGCAAGCACAATGGGCCTCTGCCTATGAACATATGAGCCTGGACAGGAAATATTTCAGTCGCATGCACTGCAAAACAGCTAGAAGGGAAACGGGTTTGACGAAAAGAGGAGCCAGTCTGGGTAAGGACACAGAAAAGCTGCACACTGAAAGCAGATCTGTTCCTATTTGTAGTCCATGAGAAATTTACAGGTGAAGTGTGTAATTTCTAATCTAAGTAAAAGAAAATTTGATGCAGTCAGAACCATTGTATGTCATTGGGATGTCCCACCCACTTTTTAATACCAATGATGTTGGACTGACTCACTTTTACCGTCTTTAAATCTCCTAAAACTCCTTTCCACTTGAGGAATGCCCTAATAAATTAATCTCCTTTCCGTGTTTTGGCTACAGCCTTGACTTCCATGCTGCTGCTTCCTTAAGTCCATTCAACTTGGCTCATTCAGAGTCCATTTAAAATGAACTCCATTCCGTGTTTTCACTATTCACACCTGCTGCACTCCCGCAACACAGCAAGGTAAACAAAGCATCTTCGCATATCTGCTGCTCAGAGGCCTGTTGCATGAAGCTAGCTGAGCAAACTCGGAGTTTCAGAGTAGGTTTAGAGTTGACACGTTCAGATAAATCCAATCTCTTTCGATCAGGTTCAATGGACTCACAACGTTTGGCATTAATGTTCTTTGTCAACTCCGGTTTAATCCAGAGTTTGCGTTTAACTCTGAAGCACGTGGACCTGAAAGTGCATCATGTGCGGTAAACAGCCAATCAAACGGAACATGGAGAGCGCCCATTTTGTTCACTTCTCGCGACAGAGCCGGAGCAATTCACTCACAAGATTAAGATCATTATGAAAAATATAATGAAATTAAACGTATTTACAAGGCAGGAATGAACACTGCTGTTGCTGCAGTGAAACTTTGAGGAGGCAGCTGAAAGAATGTCAATGCATGCAAATCAAAGAAATAGGCCTAGTAATTTATATATGTTCACAAAGAGCTCAAATGAATATATGAATATATAAATGAATATAAGAGCTCAAATGAATAATATATTAATGCATGGATTATACTTATATTAATTTAAAAGCAAAGTTTAATATTATTTGTCAATTAATATAATACATCTATGAATATATTATAGGAACTATACATAAGTACAATTCATAAAAAAATACTGATTAGCAGATTAGGAATTTTGTCTCTAAATTTCTTTTACTCTAAACTGATTTAATTTGGAGCGAGAGATACAGGGGAACCTGTATCTGGGAAACCTTACCAGTTATGTGGTTATGCGGTTTAGGCTATAAAAGCAAAGTTAAAAGGCACTAGAATACAGTGGCCTAGTGGTGAGGGAGTCGGGCTTGTAATCTGAAGGTTGCCGGTTCGATTCCTAAGCCGGCAGGAATTGAAGGTGGGGATTGTGACTAAATGGCACTCTCTCCACCTTTGATACCACAAAAACAAGTGCCCTTGAGCAAGGTTCCCCTTGTAAGTCGCCTTGGATAAAAGCGTCTGCTAGATGATGGGAAAAAAAAAAAATTTTCCAGGTGAGGACCTTTTTTTTTGCTTCCGATGCCCATAGATGCAGACTACATTAAATACGGGTTGAAATATGTTAAATATGTGACTAAACATGGATGGGGCTCTTTTGTACAGACTAATTTTCAATTACCGGATTTTAACAACATTTTGGTTTTACGAGAAAACAGTTTTTGGCTCTCTGTTGGGTTGCTAATTGATATTCAATGTAAACTCCTGAAGCAAAACTAGTTAGAATAACTGCAAAATAATGGAAAAAAGAGCTATTATATTAATTAAGCAATTTTAAAATGAATGAAAAATGAACTAATTTAGTAAACACCCCTTTGACTTTTATAAGAGTTAATTACCTTTTGCCAAGAAACACAATGACTTGACAGTGTAACCCAGGTTACCAACACTCAACTGAGCTGGGAGTAGTTATTTTCATGAGCTCTGAAACGGCCAATAAGAGTGTTTTGTATATTGAAGATTTGACCAATCACGAGTGAGAATGTTAGATAGTGCAATTTTTTTTTTTCCTTTCTGGAATTTGCACGCGGTTGGGCGTGTTCTCGCTCTCTCTTGGTTGGAACGGGAGTGAACGGAGGCTTTCCAGGTCTCTCTGATTAAAATGAAAGAAAAATTTGATTAATCAAGTAGAAATACCTGATTTAAAAACAGCGATAATTATCATAGACGCGGGATCGAGACTGTGAGTAGAGTTTGATGTAATTTAAATCAGTGGAATCACGCGATTGCAGAGAGGAGGCCTCGTTTCACACGTGCCGTTTTCATCGTTGCCCCATTGAGTGAGTGCTGCAAGCTGGATGGACATCGTTGCTTCACGAAATGGATTCGCTGGATTCCCGGATTTCGTCCAAGCTCTCGTGTTCACGGAGGGAGTGAGGACTGGCGAGCCGCAGTGAGTTCGTAACAAGTGCTACGGAGTGATATGGACATTGCTGTTGCCGAACTGGACGGTAGGAAAGTGAATTAGTAGCACAAACAACGCATTTCACAGTTCTCTTTTGGAAGGATCTTAAGGGAGAGACTAAGTGACAGTCTCAATTACAACAACAATTTCATTGTCCTTAACTAAATTCAGCTACATTCACAAGTTTGTGAATGCACCAAGTGTGAATCACAAGACTCTTTGAAAACTGAGCTTTGAGTTCATATGTGAGTTTATTCAAGTTTATTTGGGCTTTCTCCCGAAGTGTTCTTTTTTTTTCTTTAATTTGATTGAGTGTATTTTATTTTTCCACAAAACTGAACAAGAACAAGAAAAAGTGAACAAGGAAAAGAAATGTATTTCTTACAGTGTTAAATAAGGTGTTAAATAAGGGTTAATTTGCAAAGTTCCTGGAATCAAGCTTTCACTTTTAAAAAAAATAGTGAGCATACTGAGTTAGTGATTCAGGTTTAATATTTTTTTTTTGAAAGATTGAACAAAGGATACAGTCCCCATTATATTTTAATTTTAATTTTATTTTTTTTCCAGAGTGAACAGAAATTAGTTTAGTGATGCCCAAGAGG
Source organism: Opsariichthys bidens (assembly GCA_037194245.1). NCBI lineage: Eukaryota > Metazoa > Chordata > Actinopteri > Cypriniformes > Xenocyprididae > Opsariichthys > Opsariichthys bidens. The sequence goes on along the minus strand of CM074285.1, from coordinate 14,006,275 downwards.
GACCACACAAAAAGTTAACGTCATTAACGAATGTGAAGTTTGTGGTTGGAGGGTGATTGTAATCCCCATTTAAGATTTTCTGAGTTTCATTCACAGTTCTTGAGATCTAGAAAAAGGAAAAAAAGAAGAGTTATTGTCAACAACTTGAATTGAAATATTTATTTGGTTTGTTTGTTTGTTTCTTTTCTTTGAGAAAGTCATTTATTGTAATCTTTATTATTTTCCTCATTTCTCTGATCTGTGCATTTCAATTGTTTCGTTAAATATTTTCTTTTGACAAATAACACAGAGTTGAATATCTTACCTTGTCTGAGTGATTCATTGTTGTTATTGAGATCCTTATTCTCCGTAGGCGAACCTGAACTTCTGAAAACTGGTCCATAATCAGAACCCATAGTGTCTGCGATACTTGGTGCAGCGGGTTACAGAAAAACTTGGCGAGCCAGCCAGGAGAATTTGGGGTGTCATATAACAACAGTGATCTCAGTGGGTGAGTAGTGTATACAGAGCAGTTTGCAAGAACTATGGACATTGTGAGACGAGAGAAAGTAAGCGTTCCTAATGCCGTTTTAGTGAGCGGTATAACGCTCTCTGAATCCGATCAAGATCTTGAGTCATGGCTGATCCGTTATGGTAGCATAAAGCGAACATTGCTTATTGATAGCCCAGCTTCTGAATTTCACAGACAGGCTATCATAGAGTTTCAACATAGCTCCGCAATGGATGCACTGCGACACTTGTTGCCGCTGCAAATTGTTAGTACTTCTCATGCGGATGTCATTTTTAACGTGCGTGCCCTTGGCAGTGTTTACACACAGGCGACTGGTGATGACGTCACTAGAGACTATTTGGAAGATTTGCAGGAAATTGCTAGAGTTAGCGGAAAACCTTTTTCACTTGTGATTCAAGAGGAGCTGAGGAAGCTTAATGCTGCTAGCTCTCTCATTGATTTGTCACCTACGCCTAGTGACCGTCCTGTTGCAACTGAGTCTCGAACTCCCCAATTATTTCAGTCACAGGGAGTAGGCGAGGAAGCACTTGCTCCTCCATCTACAGATCAAATGTCCTTTCCGGGTGTTCAACAGAACAAGGAGCCGAATCTGACCAAGACCAATGGGGCAAATGCAGTGCCTATGTCTGCCTCATTGCCCATGGATATGTTAAGTCCCCCTAACGTGCAACGTGTAGTGGTCGAGCATGTTGTGCGGACTACTGATGCTGTATCGACTCAGTATGTCCCTATGCGTCTGCGATCATTTTCGGGAAAAACCCCCAGACCCCCTAATGAACCTGATTATGATACTTGGAGGGCGAGTGTTGACTTCTTGCTTGACGACCCATCCATTTCTGATTTGTCACGTACCAGGAAAATCCTGGATAGTCTTTTGCCCCCGGCGGCTGATGTTGTAAAGCATATCGGACCTCAAGCATCTCCAGCGGTTTATTTGGCGCTGCTTGAGTCCGTTTATGGGTCAGTCGAAGACGGCGACGAGTTATTGGCACAGTTTATGACCCTATTGCAAAATCAAGGGGAGAAACCCTCAAGCTACTTGCATCGGTTGCAAGTCATGCTGAGTGCGACAGTGCGAAGGGGAGGCATTTCTGAAGCTGAACGTGACCGTAACTTGCTAAAGCAATTTTGTCGAGGGTGTTGGGATAATCAATTGCTTGCAAATTTGCGCCTTGAAGAAAAAAAGACCAACCCACCTTCGTTTGCTGAGTTAGTAATGTCTGTCAGGGCTGAGGAAGATAAGCAAGTTTCCAAGGAAGAGCGGATGCGTAGCCATTTGGGTGTGCACAAATTGAGTTCCCACTTTAAGCCAAAAGCTACTGCATATCAGATGTCCACTCTTGTTACTGGGGTAGTGGGTGCAGCAACTAGTGAAGTGAATCCGTCTGAAAAGGCGATGGCAGGCATTCACACGCAGTTGGCTCCTCAGAAAAATTCAGTTTCTAGGAGGGGGCAGGCTGATCGCAAGGAAACGGAAGAATTTTTGACTTTAAAAACCGAAGTGAAAGAATTGAGAGCACAAATGCAGGCTATGGAATCAGTTGTGCCTAAGAAATTGCCACACTCTGACTCAAATGCATCTGAACTTGCAGAGTTAAAGAGACAGGTAGCTGAGTTAAAAGTCCAAATGGTTACAATAGAAGCGCAGAAAAGCCAAATGCACAAAGCGGTGGGGTCTCGTAGGAATTTTGAAAACTCACGGTTCAGACCACTTGAGTCAAAGGAATTTGAGCAGTCTCTGAATTTGGTGGGGGCATCTCGACCTCGTCCCGGGTATTGTTTTCGCTGCGGGGAGGAAGGACACATTGCGGTCCACTGTGAAAATGATCCAGACCCCTCCAAAGTAGCCAGAAAACGCAGTTTGTTGAGGGAGAAGCAAGCCCAATGGGACTTGCAGAACCAAGTGAAATTGCAGCAGGAAAACTCCAAGCCGTCTCTGCAGTAGGGCATGTGGAGAACGGGGGTGAGTCGCAGTGCCCTAAACCAGACCTGAAAATTTTTGACCGCTACGCAGAAGATACCATGAAAGGGAGGTTACCAAAAGGGTTAATTGGAACAAAATGTACTGCTCAGGTGTGCATTGAGGGAATGAAGGTAAATTGTTTGTTGGATACTGGGTCCCAAGTGACCACAATTCCTTCATCCTTCCACAAGGCCCACCTGGCAGACCATCCAGTGAAGCCGTTGAATGCTCTGTTAGAAGTAGAAGGGGCCAACGGGCAGTCTGTTCCCTACTTAGGGTATGTAGAGCTAACTTTAACCTTCCCTAAGGATTTTTTGGGTATAGAAGCTGAAATCGACACCTTGGCTTTGGTAGTCCCCGACCTGGTAGGAGTGCAGCAAATATTAATCGGAACAAACTCCCTTGACACTCTGTATGACATTCATGTTGAGAGTGATGTTGAGCCTTACCCAACTTTCAGTGGGTATTGTGCTGTACTTAAGATTTTGAGTGCTAGGCACAAGCAAAGGAGTGTAGAGACCTTGGGACGTGTGACCCTGGGGAGTGACAGTGCTGAAACGGTGCCTGGGGGTGGTACAGCAGTGGTTGATGGAGTTGTTTACCTGACTAGTTGTATTCCAGAGAATGTGGCTCTCATTGATTGTTCTGAACGGTCCAACTTACCAGTTGGTTTAGTCGTAGCCAGGGGTCTGCACACCCTGCCCACCAAACGGCTCTTTCATGTGCCTGTGCTGTTAAAGAATGAGACACAGGCTGACATTGTGATCTCTCCTAAAACAGTACTAGCTGAGGTGTATTCTGTCCAACAGGTTATGGAAGTTCCTCAGAGGGGTGACACATCGCAAGTCCTGGCAGAATCAGCAAAGCCGCCTGTTAACATTGATTTCGGTGACTCGCCTTTGCCGACAGAATGGAAGAGTCGCATATCCGCCTTGTTGAATTCGATGCCTGAGGTTTTTGCCTTGCATGATATGGACTTTGGCCATACCGACAAGGTGAAGCATCGCATTAAGCTCAGCGATGAGACTCCTTTCAAACATAGACCCCGACCGATTCATCCTCAAGACGTCAGTGCAGTTAGGAAACACTTGCAGGAGTTGTTGGATGCCGGTGTAATCAGGCAATCAGAATCTCCATTCGCTTCTCCTATTGTTGTGGTGAGAAAAAAAGATAATTCAGTCCGGCTTTGTATCGATTTCAGGAAGCTGAACGCGCAAACCATTAAGGATGCCTATGCCCTTCCAAATCTTGAGGAGGCATTTTCAGTGCTTACAGGCTCCAAATGGTTTTCCGTTCTCGACCTGAAATCAGGATACTATCAGATTGAAATGGATGAGCAGGATAAGGCAAAGACGGCTTTTGTGTGTCCTTTTGGGTTCTGGGAGTTCAATAGAATGCCCCAGGGGATAACTAATGCGCCCAGTACTTTTCAACGCTTAATGGAGCGCTGTATGGGGAGCTTGAACCGGAGTGAGGTACTGGTCTTTATTGACGATTTAATTGTATTCTCAGAAACCCTGGAGGAGCATGAGCGCCGCCTAATACAAGTCCTCAACCGTTTGAAAGAGTACGGTTTAAAACTTTCTCCCGACAAGTGCAAGTTTTTTCAGACGTCCGTACGGTATCTGGGTCATGTTGTGTCTGAGTATGGTGTGAGTACGGACCCAAGCAAAATAGAAGCCGTTAAAACCTGGCCGAGACCACAAAATCTCAAAGAGTTGAAATCCTTTTTAGGATTCGCTGGGTATTACCGGAGATTCGTACAGGACTTTTCCAAAATTGTCAGACCCTTGAATGATCTCACGGCAGGGTATCCTCCTGTTAGGAAGAAAATTAAACGCGAGGAAGTAAATCGGGCCTACTTTAACCCAAAAGAGCCATTTGGGGATAGATGGACCGAGGAGTGTCAACGAGCATTCAAAGCCATCATCGACAAACTGACAACTGCTCCAATTCTTGGCTATGCTGATCCAAAGCTGCCCTACCTGTTGCATACCGATGCCAGCACCATCGGGCTCGGTGCTGCTTTGTATCAAGAGCAGGAGGGGCAGCTGAGGGTCATTGCATATGCCAGTCGTGGTTTGACCCGTAGCGAGGCTAAGTATCCAGCTCATAAATTGGAATTTTTAGCTCTGAAGTGGGCGGTGACAGTTAAGTTTAGCGATTACTTGTATGGGAGCGAATTCACAGTCGTGACCGATAGTAATCCCTTGACGTACGTCCTAACTTCAGCGAAACTCGATGCCACAAGCTACCGGTGGTTGTCCAGTTTATCCACCTTCAACTTTAAGATTCAGTATCGGGCAGGTGCCCAGAATCAGGACGCAGATGGGTTGTCTCGACGTCCCAATGGACAACTCACAGATGACTTTGAATCTCAGAAGGAGAGGGAGCGCATTAAGCAGTTCACGTTAAATCACCTTGAGACTGAACCAGGTCAGCAGATTATGCTTCCAGAAGTGGTGAAAGCCATTTGTGAGAGGCATCAGATTGATCAACCTACACCTGTTGCCTTGGTTGAGTCTTTAGGTGTGACTGCGGATGTGTTACCTCAAGCGTTCATGGATGAATGTGATCATGGTCTACCTTCTATTCCTAGGTTGTCAGAAGATGATTTAAGGTGTAAACAGAGGGAAGACCCTGAAATGAAAGAGGTCATAGGCTATTTAGAATCTAGTAAGAAGCCACTTAGTATGAAAGGTAAGCCTTTGAATTTGGTTTTGTGGCTTAAGGAATGGAGTAAGTTGGAGTTGATAAACGGGCTATTGTATCGTAAGCGAGTGGATCAAGGAAGGGTCCAGAGACAGTTAGCGTTGCCCAAAAGTCTCAGAGAAATGGTGTTTACTTGTTTGCATAATGATATGGGCCATTTAGGTATAGAGAGGACTCTAGATCTTCTTCGTTCACGGTTTTATTGGCCGCGAATGGCCAATGCTGTAGAAGAAAAGATCCGAACTTGTGAGCGCTGTGTCAGGAGGAAGTCCCCGGTCCAGAAGGCTGCTCCGTTAGTAAATATACAGACTAGCCGACCATTGGAGCTAGTCTGTATGGACTTCTTGTCAGTAGAACCTGACAGCAGCAACACTAAAGACATCCTGGTCATTACAGACCACTTTACGAAGTACGCAGTCGCAATTCCAACTCGAAATCAGAAGGCTCAAACTGTTGCTAGATGTCTCTGGGACCAGTTTTTAGTACATTACGGCTTTCCAGAGAAATTACACAGCGATCAAGGGCCAGATTTCGAGTCCAACATCATCCGGGAATTGTGTAGGATTGCTGGTATTCGTAAAGTTAGAACAACGCCCTACCACCCTAGGGGAAACCCAGTAGAGCGATTTAATAGAACCCTATTGCAGATGCTGGGCACTCTAGAAAACAAACAGAAAGCTCATTGGAAAGAGTATGTCAAACCGCTGGTGCACGCATACAATTGCACCAAAAACGATGTCACAGGATATTCACCGTATGAGCTGATGTTTGGCAGGCAACCTCGGTTGCCACTGGACATTGCTTTTGGTCTCCAGAATGATGAACCGTGCAATTCCCACTCAAAGTATGTAACCTCTCTGAAGAGTAGGCTGGAAGAAAGTTACAAGTTAGCTTTGGTAAATAGCAGAAAAGTGGCCGAACGGAACAAAAAGAGGTTCGACAGAAATGTGGTGGCTTCTGTTTTGGAAGTAGGTGATAGAGTGTTGGTAAGAAATGTTCGATTGAGAGGGAAACAAAAACTGTCGGATAAGTGGGAACCAAATGTGTACATTGTTTTAAAGAAAGCACAAAATGTTCCAGTGTATACCGTCTGTCCTGAGGGGAAGGAAGGTCCCGTCCGCACTCTGCACCGAGACCTGCTCTTACCTTGTGGGTTTTTACCTGGTGTTGAGTTGGAAGAGACTGACTTACCCAGCGTGCGTCCAAAGCGTCAAACAAAACCTCACTCTGGTGTACAAAAGGCAGATGAAGCAGAAAAATTAAATGAAGATGACTCAGACCATGAATCTCTATGTTGTTTCGTACCTAGAAAATCAATAGAGGTCGTTTCTCGTTACGTCCCACCTGAAAATTCTTCCTGTCATTTGGAGGGTCCCCCAGTTGCAGACCTAGTTGATTTTGATGTAGCAGGTTCTAGCCAACCAAATGTTGATCCCCAGAAAGAGACATCGCATGAAGTTTGTGAGACAAATGGACAAATATGTGATGAAAAGAGTGAGAACTTAACTGTGAGGGATAGAGTGGAATCCGAGAACGTAGAGAGTGATTTTGTAGAATGTGGAGCGGACAACACTGAAATAGTCTCTGGGGAGGTTGGTTGTGATGCTTCTGAGTTTAACGGGTCTCCTGAGACACAGGAGAATGTAGTTGTGAATCCAGTTGAAGGACTGAGGGTTTTTCAGGACGAGGGGAACAATCCTGCACCTGAGCTGATGCCTGAAATTGGTTCAAGTGAAGGAATGCTAGAAGATGAAAACTTACGAAGTGAGGGTGTAAGACGCTCTGCAAGGCAGATCAAACCCCCAAAGAAATTTCACTATCCTCATTTAGGGAATCCTTTAATTTCTGTGGTTCAGTCTTTGTTGCAAGGATTAAGTACTGCTTTTGCTCAGTCTGAGGAAAATTCTGATTTAATTTGGAATGAATGTGTCGTTGTACCTGGTGACCCCTTGTCAGTACTGACCACGCAGCCTCATCCATGCCCGAGGACGTGCATATGATCAGAGGGGGAGGGTGTAACCCAGGTTACCAACACTCAACTGAGCTGGGAGTAGTTATTTTCATGAGCTCTGAAACGGCCAATAAGAGTGTTTTGTATATTGAAGATTTGACCAATCACGAGTGAGAATGTTAGATAGTGCAATTTTTTTTTTTCCTTTCTGGAATTTGCACGCGGTTGGGCGTGTTCTCGCTCTCTCTTGGTTGGAACGGGAGTGAACGGAGGCTTTCCAGGTCTCTCTGATTAAAATGAAAGAAAAATTTGATTAATCAAGTAGAAATACCTGATTTAAAAACAGCGATAATTATCATAGACGCGGGATCGAGACTGTGAGTAGAGTTTGATGTAATTTAAATCAGTGGAATCACGCGATTGCAGAGAGGAGGCCTCGTTTCACACGTGCCGTTTTCATCGTTGCCCCATTGAGTGAGTGCTGCAAGCTGGATGGACATCGTTGCTTCACGAAATGGATTCGCTGGATTCCCGGATTTCGTCCAAGCTCTCGTGTTCACGGAGGGAGTGAGGACTGGCGAGCCGCAGTGAGTTCGTAACAAGTGCTACGGAGTGATATGGACATTGCTGTTGCCGAACTGGACGGTAGGAAAGTGAATTAGTAGCACAAACAACGCATTTCACAGTTCTCTTTTGGAAGGATCTTAAGGGAGAGACTAAGTGACAGTCTCAATTACAACAACAATTTCATTGTCCTTAACTAAATTCAGCTACATTCACAAGTTTGTGAATGCACCAAGTGTGAATCACAAGACTCTTTGAAAACTGAGCTTTGAGTTCATATGTGAGTTTATTCAAGTTTATTTGGGCTTTCTCCCGAAGTGTTCTTTTTTTTTCTTTAATTTGATTGAGTGTATTTTATTTTTCCACAAAACTGAACAAGAACAAGAAAAAGTGAACAAGGAAAAGAAATGTATTTCTTACAGTGTTAAATAAGGTGTTAAATAAGGGTTAATTTGCAAAGTTCCTGGAATCAAGCTTTCACTTTTAAAAAAAATAGTGAGCATACTGAGTTAGTGATTCAGGTTTAATATTTTTTTTTTGAAAGATTGAACAAAGGATACAGTCCCCATTATATTTTAATTTTAATTTTATTTTTTTTCCAGAGTGAACAGAAATTAGTTTAGTGATGCCCAAGAGGGACCACACAAAAAGTTAACGTCATTAACGAATGTGAAGTTTGTGGTTGGAGGGTGATTGTAATCCCCATTTAAGATTTTCTGAGTTTCATTCACAGTTCTTGAGATCTAGAAAAAGGAAAAAAAGAAGAGTTATTGTCAACAACTTGAATTGAAATATTTATTTGGTTTGTTTGTTTGTTTCTTTTCTTTGAGAAAGTCATTTATTGTAATCTTTATTATTTTCCTCATTTCTCTGATCTGTGCATTTCAATTGTTTCGTTAAATATTTTCTTTTGACAAATAACACAGAGTTGAATATCTTACCTTGTCTGAGTGATTCATTGTTGTTATTGAGATCCTTATTCTCCGTAGGCGAACCTGAACTTCTGAAAACTGGTCCATAATCAGAACCCATAGTGTCTGCGATACTTGGTGCAGCGGGTTACAACAGCAATCCATTTGAGTGTGTTTGAAGCTGTACGGCTATATTGTATTTCTAAAGAAACACTAAAAGTAATTATGAGACGAGGTTCTTGAAAAATACCAGCCAACGGAAGGCAATCCAAAGAACTGAATGTACCTCTGAGCAGAAAGATAGGCATCGTTTAAATGATTTGGATATGAGGAACAACTACAAATCTGTCCAGAACTGGCTGTTCTCCAAAACTGAGTGTCTGTGAGAGAGGAGCAACAGAAGCAGAGGTCATTAAGAGAAGCACTAACACAGCAACAGAGTTACAGTCCTCTGCGAGACATGCATGTGAGACAACAATAGCAAGCACAGTTCAGAAATCTGCCTGGAACAGATGGGTGGCAACCAAAATGACTTTGTGAGAGAGAGAAACACACACACACACACACAGACACACATCACATCTCAGCAGGAGTTTTGCCCAAAGGCGTGTGGGAGAGACTTGGAAGAGGATTGTGTAGTTACACCAGATTCCAACTTTAAAGCCCTAATACAAAGTACTATATTGGAACAAACCAAACACAGCACATCACGAGCACAGCATCCCTACTGTGAAGCAGCGTCACGCTTGAGGCACGATTCTTTGCGGCACAGAGCGGAAAACTCATAAAAAGCGAAAGGAAAATGGATCGAGAACTAAATCGAAAGCAAAGTAGAGAGAACCTGGTGATGCAGCAAGGAGCTCTGGGACGTGGAAGATGATTCATCTTCCTACAGGAAGACACAAATCCTACAACAAAAGTCAACGGAATAACTTAAAACCAAAGTGTGTAATGTCCTGGAGCAGAGCATCTGACTTTTGTATAATGATAATTCTCAAATAACTTAATTAAAAAAGGGCTTTTTTGCTGTTAAATATTTGAAAAAAAATACTGATTAACCAGCCTGATCTCCTTGTAAATGCATAACATTTTCAGGTGCAAGAAGTATATTTTTGTATCTTTGGATTGATGCTGAAACATACGATAAGGACGTATTGACAAACAAACTTAAACATAAACATTATTACTTATTTATAGCTAAAGAAACGTAAAGCTCTTCTGGAAGCTCAAACGTGCTACGTAACCAATGAGGTTCATTCTCATGTGTCATGCATCACGTTTGAGCTTTCTGAAAAGGTTCGCTCTTGTGCCTCGTTCATGTTCGGTTGAGCATCTTTTTATGTTCACTGATCAAGGTTTATATGTCAGTAAAAGCCTAAATTAAATCTATTCATCATAAAAAGCAATCGAGTCTCTTCAGAATATTCAGACTAAACCGCTTGATTCATATGGATTAGTTTTACTATCTCTTTTTTTTGTGAACTTTGTATTTATTGAACTTTTTTTTTTTTTTTTAACTGTTACATAACATTACTTACAGTATTAATAATGAAAAGTAAATGTATAAATAAATAAATAAACATTAAGGGAAAAAAATAAATACAAAAGTCCCTTACAGCAATTCAGCAAATGCACCACATGCTGGTACATTAACTGCATGATTCAAACGTTAATATATATTAAAGCTATTTCCTTCAAGCACGTTTTAATAAGTGCCCACTTCTGTCGGAAAAAGTCTGTAAAAGTCATTTTCTCAAATATATATATATATACATATGTGTGTATATATGTATATATGTTTGTGTTTCAGTCTTTATGTCCATTCTGTCACAGTAGGTTCATGCACCTTCATCCAATTCACAGTGATTATCTTCCCAGCTGCCATATATGTAATATACATAAATAGGATTTACTGAACTGATCTGAGGGGAAAACATCGAGCAAAAAAAATACTGGGTGCATTAATATATCTCTCCCTAAAATTTAACTAATTTCTCTTTTAACCCCTGCCAATACAGTAGTACTTTGGGACATTCCCATAATATATGAACATAGTCCCCCACCGTCCCAAAATCTCTCCAGCACTGTAATAATGGCAATATACCATCAAATTTGGCAACTACCAATGGAACTCTGAAGAATCTCATTTTCATTTTCCAATCAAATTCCTTCAACATTTGACTGCTAATACCCTTATGACAGCTGGCGCATGTATTTATCCACATCCTTTATTACGGTATTTGACTCTAATTCCCAATTTCTTTTGCTATGAAACATGTCATCAGGTTGGTCCTGTATTAACTTCCTATAAATATGTGCTGTGTGATTTTTGGTGGGTAGACCATTTTTCAATAATATTAATAAAATATTTTTTAACATTTGCTGAAGTTCTTTTAATTAGGTCCCAATGTTTATGATATGTCAAATAATGCCGTAATTGTAAATATCTAAAGAAATCATTAGATTCCAATGTAAAATTTTTCACATAGTTGAGAAAAAGATCTTAGGGTTTCCCCATCAAAAATTTGATTAACTATCCTTAAACCATTCTCTTCCCAACTACCAGAGACACTATCCCATATAGAAGGGAGAAAAATCTGGGTTACCTTTAATGGGTATTACTCGTAATAAGTCTATTACTCCTCAAAACTTCTTTTGTATGGTGGACCAAATTTTAATATTACGCTATATCCATACATTTGTTCATCTTAATTTTTTTCTGTGCTTGCAAATCCATGAATGGCAGAACTGACAGAGAAACTCCAGGAAGTGAATTCTGTTCAATATTAACCCATTCTGCCTCCTTATCAATACCAAACCAAGCAGTCATAGCACTCCGCTATACCCAATAATAATACCTAGGATCCCCCCCCCCCCCCAATACACTTTGAAATATTTTTTTCTAGTTTGTTAAATGCTGAGAGCAGAACCCAAACCGGTAGGGATTGAAATAGGAAGAGAAATCTTGGGAATATATTCATTTTCACTGTTTCTTTGCTACTGAACATGGAGAGAGGTAGTACTTCCCATCCCGCCAAGTCTTTTTTTTTATAATCTCAAAAGGCCGTGTGTAATTGGCTAGGTATTTACGATCTAAGGATGAACAGACGTCTCTCAGATTTAATCAACAAGATCTTCATTTGCATTCAGAAATGATCAACAGTCTTACGTGTTTGGGAAAACATGAGGGTGAATAGTTAATGACAGAATTTATATTTTGGGATGAACTAACCCTTTAAGGGTTTAAAGTGCAGTCTTGTTTAACATTATGCAATCTTTTGAAATGAGTTTTACAGCAGAAGTCACAAGACAGAGCGGAATGTTATCATTTCATATAAAGCAGATGAGTAAATTGCATTTAAAGCTGCAGTACGTAAGATTTGCTTCTTTGTCGCCATCTCTGTTTGAAACCTGCAACTGCAGTTACTTTTGTAATTATCCTCTTTATATGGGTTGTGCATCGGCACTGTTCCTCAGCACAGATGAATCAAATGTTTTTAACACTGGGTGGTTATGTACTTGCTCAAATTGATCTGGAACCATTTTTAACCAAAAAAAGTTACGGACTGCAGCTTTAATAAATGCGACTGAAAATGTATTGATATGACAATTGAATACAATAGAATCTAAATATTAATGCCACGATTTTGATATTGATAAATAAGACTCTGTATACATTTGGACATCTAAAAGTTTTTTAAAAAATTTTAGTGCTGTCAATACGTCAGTATTGTACACTTCAGTGTGAATGAAAATGTAAGTGAATGTATGTGTGGTAGAACCACACTTTACATAAAAAATACACACAAACAGTCAGGAGATCACGTTTTATTATCTAATTGTTTATTATCTAATGCAAAATTGTTTATTAATTAATAAATGATTAATTATTAATTGTTTAATTATTAAAAAATAATTTCAATTAAAAAAATGATACTTTTATTGAGCACGGATGCATTAAAGTGATAAAAGAAATTTACTTTGCATCACTGTTTCCACAAAAATATTAAGCAGCACAACTGTTTTCAACATTGATAATAATAGGAAATGTTTCTTGAGCAGCAAATCAGCATATCAGAATGATTTCTGAAGGATCATGTGACACTGAAGACTGGAGTAATGATGCTTTGACATCACAGGAATAAATTACATTTTAAAACAAATAGAATAATTTAATAAATAAATGGTAATATTTCACAATATTACTGTTTTTACTGTAGAGTTTTAAATTAAAAAAAAAACTTTTGAACAGTAGTGTAGATACTGATTAAAAGATTTTTTGCAGTATATGTTTTCCTTCACAGGGTAATAATTCTGCTCTATAGGTAGATGTTTTTCTGTAGCAGTAAAAATACACTGCTAGGGATGTGTTTCATGTGCACGGGAATAGATAACCTCTGTTCGTTGCCTCAGAGTTCATTCTTTGCCCCAGTGGAAGCAGCTTGGTTATAAAAAAAACAGGTTTCCCCCCCCCCCAATCGGTGACAAATTTGTTTTGAGGGTTGCGAGGATAAAGCAATTCATCAGTGAACGGTACTCACCAATTTCAGCTTTTCCCAGAAGAATGACAGCTTTCTGTGATGTAACACCCAAAGGAATAAACACCTCTGGCCAGTGTGTAATAGCAGTGGAAGTTGTGATTTCTGTTCGTGTCATGAGTCTGCTCTCTCATCAACCACTGTTGACAGCACTGTCAGAGTGTAGCGCTTAAACCTGTATATGCCAAGGTCACCTTAATGAAACCTTCTGGTTTTGGGCTTTAAAACATTCTTGTTTGCTGGCTTGATTTAAATAGTTGTTTGCAGGGGTCAGTTGCAAAAACATAGACATTACGTTAAGACTGTGTACTTTACTGTAAAGGAGTAGTTCACTTTCAAATGAAAATCAACCCAAGCTTTACTCACCCACAAGCCATAGGTGTATATGACTTTCTTCAGTCTGATGAACACAATCAGAGAAATATTAATAAATATCCTGTCGCCTTCTGTATTCAGCTTATGAAAAAAACGGAACTGGCGTCGTGTCAGTTAAGCTTTTTCCATAAGTTGAATAGGGAAGACGTAGGCTGTAGAGTAAGCTTTTTTAACTACAAGAGTTTTACACTTTCTTAAGCTGAATACAGAAGGTGGTCTAGCGGAAGCTAGATATTTTACATGTTAAATATGGATTTTATTTTTTACACAAATGCATCACTTCGCTTCATAACCCTGGAGCCGTGTGGAGTATGTTTATAACGGTTGGATGTTGGTGGAAACACTTTCTTCAGCTCATACTTCACTGCCATTATAAAGCTCGGATGCGTCAGGATATTTATTAAAGATTGTGTTCATCAGGAAAAAGAAAGTTATATATACCTATGATGGCTTGAGGGTGAGTAAAGCTGGGGGTAATTTTCTTTTGAAAGTGAACTAATCTTTTAGTGATGCTTTTGGGAAAAGCACCCCAGAACAGATGTGTGACCAATTTGTGGAACCGCTTTTATAGTGATCTTTGTGCTTGTAATACTATGGAGGCCCATTTATACCTAAATAATTGTGAGCTATAGTTTAAAATAAGAAACAAATTCATTTGTAAAGTCACAGTTATGATATAAAGTCATACTGTGAGATATAAAGTCAAGACACTTCAAAACTGTGAATTGCAAACTTGGAAAGAAAATGCTTTTAAGCTTTATTCAGGGCCGATGATGCATTAAACTGATCAAAAGTGACAATAAAGACATTTATAATGTGACAAAAGAGTTCTATTGAAATAAAAGCTTTTGAACTTTCTATTTATCAGAGAATGCTGAAAAATGTTTTATGGTTTCCACAAAAATATTGTATAACTGTTTTCAACTTTGATAACAATAAGAAATATTTATTGAAGAGCAAATCAGCATATTAAAATGATTTCTAAAGGATCATGAGACAATGAAGCTGAGAATTTTATATAAAAAAATCATTTTAAAATATATTCCAGTAGAAAACTGTCTTAAAATATTATTTCACAATATTACAGTTTTTACTGTATTTTTGATGAAATAAATGCAGCCTTGGTGAGCACAAGAGACTTATTTCAAAAACAAAACAATGACGTAACTCTGAAAATAAATAAACAAATAAAGCCACAACTGTGAGATACACAGTTTCAGTTAACCTTTGTTTCTGTAGTAGTCTGAGGTGAATTTAACACAACACTGCTCCATCATATAAATGTGGAGAAGTTTATGAAGAATGAACACTTTTCACGGTATTTTCACTCTTGTGACAAAACAATACACACTTCCCTACAATGCTACTACTAGCTAGCTGGAACAAACAAACAAAAACAAAACTTTTACATGTTCAATCTCTCTGCTGCCGCTGCTGGCATGATGTCAGTCTGATGGAGTCATGCTGTTCAGAGCTTTGAGATGAAGCTGATTCACAATGAGAGATTTCACATGAAGGGCAATCGGAGAGAGACGCCCCAGTGCACACACCCCTTTAAATGCACAGTACTACTTTTTAAACAAAATACAAATAAAAAGAAGGATCGCTCTGAACAAATTTGTGTTCTCCAGTAAATAAACACGTGATGTATTCTGCTCAGGCATCTCTTCGCCTCTGCCCTGACTGTAGTTCAGCGGTGAGGCAGAGCAAATGACCCCGACCACTGAAAAAAATAAAACCCTTGCACTGCCTAGCAGCTAATGCATTTTTGCCATATCTCTGTAAGCAACTCACGTGTGAATATACAGTTTATTTTTTACTCATTCCAGTGGCTGATGGGTATGGTTATACATCACTGCTAAAATTATGCAAAAACTGTGAATGGGCACACGTTCCATTTATTATCTCTGTCTTAGATTCATTTTTCCGAAACAATGCCCTTTCAAATGGCGGGTAGGTTTTTTTTTTTTTGTTTTTTTTTAACGATAGGATTTTTACAACACGTGTATTTTACACATGGGTGAAGCAAATATCAATAGCGGGACTGAAAGCACGAGTCACAGAAGACAAATGAAAGCTGGTGGTTTATAAAACTACACATGCCTCCGAGCACCACTATCCAAACGCAGAGTGAAAAACAGCCTGCCAAGGGAGGCCTGTATAAAACCGCCAATGTTTTATTAAAATGCCGTGCAACTACAAAAGAAGAGAGCTGGTGTTGTTTTTAGATGAATAAGAATGGCATGAAAGGGGTAAAGGGACTGAAGAAGAGAGAGGGAGGAGAAGGAGAAGGGAAGAAAGGATAGGGATGGGGAAGAGAGAGAGAGAATCTATCCACATCAGTATGCGTTTCCTCAAAGGCCGTCAGCGGGCTGTCACATTCAGAGGGGGCTGAAGCTTCAGACAGTGGAACTGATCTGGGGCATGAAATCATATTCTGACTCTCCTAAAGGACCTTAAGAGAAGCTGGTTGTCCAAAAGGGGAAAAAAATTGTGGGTGCTCTGTTTGTGCACTAGATTCACTGGTGATTTTACACCAAACTTAAGTGTAAGAGACACATCTGAGAGAGAAGGCAGTTGATGGAGTGAGAGTGAGAAAGTTACACTAAAGTGTAATGTGGACCAATGAGCAGCACATGCACATGTTGTTTTTGTTTGTTTGTTTTTTGTTAGGGGAAACACTGCTGTTTTGCCTGGTGCCTAGACAAGATGAAGTCAGGCCACTCGCATGGTTTATATAAAAAATACATTTTTATTAAAAATTGTATCAATTTTATTTTTACAAAAAATGTTGTGATCTACCCTGATTAGTTGAGGGCTATAGTCTAGGTTTGTAGTTCATATTCCTATTTCAATTTGTATTCATAAAATATATTATATATTTATTGTAAGATATTCATCATTAATATTATACTACATATATATATATATATATATATGTGTGTGTGTGTGTGTGTGTGTGTGTGTATGTATATGTGTGCATATATATTTAAATATTAATGAATATTAATTAAATATGAATATTAACTAAAAAGGTTTTTTAAAGGGAAAGTGCAAAAGAACAGCATTTCTTTAAAACAGAAATCTTTTCAGTCTCACTTTTGATCAATTTAACGCATCCTTGCTGATGCAAAAAAAATTATTTAATAAACATTGTCACTGATTCACTTCATAATAAGATTCATTAGTTAAACAATAGTTCATGTATTAATGAACATGAACTAACTATGAGTAATACATTTGTTATTATATTTACTAATCTTTGTTCATGTTATCTCACAGTGAATTTAACTAATGTTAACAAGATTTATTAGTAAATGTTGAAATTAACATTAACAAAGATTAATAAATGCTGTAGAAGTGCAGTTCATCATTAGTTTCAGTTAACTAATGTTAACTAATGAACCTTATTGTAAAGAGTTCCCAAAAAATCTTACTGACCTCAAACTACTGAACAGTAGTGTACATGAATTACAAAACTTACATTTTTAGATTAATTAAAAAAAAAATCAACTTTTGTTGTTCTTCACTGGAAAAAAAAAAATCATTTGTTGTACTAACATAAGAGTGGGTGGATGACCTTTTTAATTTTGAAGCAGATGAGTCGACTGGCCTGACAAAGTTTAGACATTTGGATACATACGATTTCTGCCACAGCACTTTTAGACAAACCCTTTTTGTAGACCTACAGTATTGTGCAACTTCATTACACGAGTTTGAATAATTTGTATTCTTTTTGAAGATGCGTTTGAAATCCACGTGCTCCAAATCAAGTGCCCCCTCAGGTTTGAAGCACATGAAGCTTATGCCTGTTGAACATTTTTATATCAAAACAATGAGCATTAATAGAGATTCAATCCTCCCGTTGCTGCTTCAACAGCTTCCGCTCTTCTAGGCAAGCTTTCCGCTAGATCACGGCTTTGTGGATTTGCTCCCGTTCAGACAGGGGCGTAAGTGAGGTCAAGTGTTTCATCTTCATCTCAAAGGTGGTTCAGGTCTGCACGGAACAGTTCTTTCAGACAGAAGACTCTGTAAACCATTCCTTACGCACCTCACCGTGTCGGAAATCACCAAGCTTTTGGGTCTCGTAAATCTCTGTCTGGTGAGATTGCGTCTGTCTGTAATATGTGCTGCTGAAATAGTCACGTCTATCTTGTTGATCAGTGTGTGAGCGATTCCCTGTCCTCTTTCTAATCTCTTCCTCTCCACAGTCCTCCAGTCTTCACAACCGAGCTCATCTCATCTCCAGAAGAGGCTGGCGTGTGTGTGGAACATTCGGACCTGGCTGCTCTTCACACAGCTGTCTCATGCTCAAGCGTAATCACAATCGCCTAGGCATCAACATGACAGACCTAGACAGACAGCCTTGTGGCCTGAGTAATTTTGCAGTAAATGTCACGAAGAAGTGTTTCAGACAAACACAATTACACGACGAGATTGTCTGCCCACATGCATGAATAACCAGGAGATGAGAGCTTGAACCGGTAGAACCAAATTAAGCCGCTCTCGGTTATGCTGTTCTGGATGCATTCAAGCACATAAGTATTATCTACTCTTCTTCTAAAAATACACAGCCACTGAACCCTGTTGAATACCTGTCTTCATGGACAGAGCAATCTGTTTTCAGTACTGCCACGCTGATCAAAGCGACCCACTCGCGCCGTATAAATGCGACGGGCTCAAATTGTCCAACGTTAACAGTATCAAACACACTCGCTCTGCTTTTCCTCCTCATACCATTCACACCTCAAACAACCTCTGCCTAATCCCTTCATCCTCTCGTAATGAGAGAAATGAGCTCGGGCTGCAATAACGGCCTCGTAACTTCGTGAAGGTGAGCGCGAGAATGTGTGGGTGAGGCACTGAATAAAGAACAGCGCGGCGCTAATCACATACCGAGCCCCAGATTGGGTTGCTCATTATCTTGCTAATTTATGAAATTTCCCTCCCTTTTGGGCTCAATTTCAAGCTCAAGATGTTTTCTTTGGAAATAATAAGGTAATTAAATATATATGAAATAATGGTAATTAATTTTGCAGCCTATTCGTGAAGAAGCCTTATTGGAAGAACGTGGATTCAGTGGAAATGCGTCTCATTGAAATTTATCTGCAGTTTCCCAGTGGACTTGAATGGAAAACAACAGAACATAAAAGCATATCTCGACAAAACATAATGCATAGCTCAATTGAAGTGATTATTTATGGGTATGACACTGTTTAGCACACATTTTGTCTTAAAATCCCATGATATTCAGCTCTAATTAGTCCTGGGCACAAATAAAAAGGATTAAAAACATTTGCATTGTGAATATGGGCACAGGGGTTTTTATTTGCAAGAGTGTCCGGTTTAATCCACAAAAGAGATCATGCATCTTGGCCGTAAACCATAATTTCCATGAATTATTAACAAGCTAATAATCGTGCATCGGGGAAGCACTCTGGCTGTGATTTAGGTAGTGCTAATCTCAACATTTTGCTCGCAGGGCATACAAAACACAACTCACAGTGGGCCTTTTAAACTCTCATTACAAATATTCACATGGCCTGGGGGAAGAACACTGAACTGATGTGTTAATTCACACGCACTGATTTCATGACTCTGCTTAATTCCCATTATATCTTGTTCTTTGCATAGTGCACATTTAGTGGGGAATTGAGTCTTGGTCATTTCCTGGTGTGATGAGTTTTTCCCTGACTGTGTTTAATACGTTTCAATTCTTTGCAAATTATGGTGGTGTAAGTTTATTCTGAACATTTACTGCTCTTGATTGCGTATAACTCGAAATGTCAATCTCATTTATGTTTATCTTTTCTTGTAATGTGATCATATCATATTGTAGAGGAATCCAGGGAGTGAAGTAATATGTGGCGAGCTGCGACGATGACTATACTTTCCAAAGTTTGTAAGAATGTAGAATAAGGCATTAAAAAGTACTAATAAACAGCCAATGTTCTAGCAATATGCATGCTAATAAGCAACTAGTTAAAAGACTTTAAAATAAAGTGTTACCCAAGTCACTTATGCACTGCTGCCATTATTTCATTAAAATACAGGAAAAAGTAATGTTATGAAATATTATTACAATTTAACTGTTTCTTTTAATACATTGTCAAATGTAATTCTGTGCCCAAGAAACATTAAGCAAGTTCAAAAGAACAGCATTTATTTGAAATCAGTATTTTTGTAACAATGTAAAAGTCTTTATTGTCATTTTTTATTAAAGTTACACTATGTAACTTTTTTGTGCAAAATTAAATGTTGTTCTACAACAAATTACACACACCCATACTGGATTTTGAAGCAGTTATGCTTATTTTGAAAAAGAATATTTCTAATGAGTACCTAGATAAGACTGTTGGAGTATGAGTGTGTACGTTGTAGAACAAAACGTCAAAGTATCTCCAAGTTATGTTTACCACAGACTTTATTTAACTCATAAATTGAGGGGGGAAAAAGAAACCATTATAAAACCCCATAGGAAAATCTTGAGGGAGCCAGTGGTGAATTAGTTTTCTGGGTTTTGATGTCATCACTGCATCACTCTATATATCATCAATCCTTCTTTCAAAACACGTTTTTGTCTTACCCTGATTCACTATGGTAAACCTATTAAAAGTGTTTATATTTTAGACCTGTTGGGATGGTTTCCTCTGGAGTTTGCTTAAGTCACACATGTCTTGTCATATCCGTATATAGAGAAATGTTGCTCTGGCTACTTTGATGCATGTTTGGTGTGGGAGTGGCGTAGGTTAGTTGTCACAATGAGTGAGAAAGGTTGACATGGAGCGCACTGAATCTTGAACCTCTGGGGAATGACACATTTAACAAAACAAACAAAAAAAAAAAACCCACACAGAACAGAGTAGAGTCTGATGGCAAAAAGAAAACACAACAGAGCTCATAATAAAATGAGAATCAACATTGTATTTGGCTTTTCGGGTTTGGTGAGAACTGAGGAATTTGAAATATTATAAGGGCGATGCGGAGATGGTGTTTTTTGATGGTGTATTTTATTCAACAGATAAATTGCCATATGTAGCTTTCTAACGGAGTTCATTGTAAAGCATTATCTAGTGTAAAGTGTCATTTTTTTTATGGGTTGTTGTAGCTGTGCTGGAATTTATGTTCAAGGAAGTATACCATGTCCATTAATTCATATAGTTTCAGTAATGTCTTCAGCTAGTCAGCTTGAGGGTCTTTCCATCAAAGCTAGATATATCTAGTGAATGATTTATGAGCAGTAAGATAAGCAAGATCTTTTTTTTTAGTTATTAGAAAGAACCATATTTATCCGTACAGTCAAACAGAGCCAACAACCAAAACTATGGTCTTCTGCAAAATGAATGCAGTTCTGTTTTTTAACAGCTAGACGGCCAAAAGATACATAGTGTACTTTAATGCATCCTCGCTGAATAAAAATATTCATTTCTCTAAAAAAAAAAAACTCGAACAACTCGAACTGACCCCAAACTTTTGAATGGTACTATACATGAGTATCATCCTCAAGTATTATATTGTAGTAAAATGTGAAATAAATATAAACATTTGGGACTTCTTCAAGGCCATTAATCAGATCTTCTCTAATAATTGCTTTTGCATATCGACATAGAACTAAACATGCCATTGCAATCATCCCGACTGTACCATGTTTATTGTTTACAGCGACAGTAATTTTAATTATATGACGAATAAGTAAACTTACGTACAATGATAAATTAATTACATTTAAAATAATGTCCCATATTTAATAATGCTTCAGACCCAGTAGTGTGGTAGGTTGTAGCGGCGCTCTTTGTACTTTACACTCATTTATACAGTTTATTGATGAGTTCATGCTGTCTAAACCACTTTAATTTGTGTCAGCAAACTAAGAGAATATAATATTAAAGTTTGAGACACGAAAAAAAACACTGAGCTACAGACGTTCAAATAAGATGTTACTTCACTCCCGGGTCTCTTAAGTGCTTGTTTATATAGACAGCAGGCACATTTATGGGAATTTCAGTTTGATTTTTATTTACATGTTGTGCTACAAACTCAGTTATTGATTTGATCCATATTTAAAGTCAGAAACGTTGCACTTGCTTACCATTACCGCCTTGAGTAATTATTAAAAGTTCAACTCAACTTGTGTGATTTGTCCTCAGAAACCCTGTAGTGTTTAATGCTTAATTTATCAATGGGATTGATAAATTCCCTGAATTTGGGGAAATTTCACTCCCTTCTGAATATTCTGCTTATGAATTATGCTGTATTGTCACTACATAGCTGGAACATGCTAATGGCACACTGAGGTTCTGGGCTCTCCGAGTCCCACTGTATGCTGTGGAATTAATTACACACCTCACACTGAATTAACGAAAGTGGTATCCAGGAGAAAAGTCCTGTCCTTGCTGAAGTGAGTCATTATGTGTGTAAATGAGTTCAGAATTGCCCTTAAACGCACAAGTACTAAAGCACTCTCTCCGGCTCTCTCGATCGATCTGAAGGGCCCTCAGTGTGTTCAGATGTGTGCTTAAGAGTGATGTCCTCCCTGCAACATCACTGAAGAAGGACAGTGTTAAAGTTAAATACTTCCACAACTGCTTTTCTCTCGCACGACTGTAAGAACGCGGATGAGCAAAGAAGAGGAAAAATACCAAGACAAATTTCATCAAGATTAAAGTGGTTTAGGTTAGGTTTCTTTGCCATATATAGTGTTTGAATGTTTGATTCATTTTTAGTGAATCAGTTGTGCTGAACCATCTTCAATTTCATATGTAACTTTGGAAAGATTGATTCATTTTTAACGCATCCTGAGCGTTCTTCTCTTTCATATTTAACATGGGAAAGTCTGTTTCATTGTAGCGAATCGGTTTGTCTTGAACTGTGTTCTCTCCCTTATATGTAACATTGGAAAGTCTAATTGATTTTAGTACATGGTTTTATACTGAGCAGTCTTTTTCATATTTAACATGGGAAAGTCTGTTTCATTGTAGCGAATCAGTTTGTCTTGAACTGTCTTCTCTCTCTTGTATGTAATGTTGGAAAGTCTGATTCATTTTAGTGAATCAATTAGTCCTGAACCATCTTCTATCTCACATGTAGCATTGGAAAGATTGATTCTTTTTAGCGCATTTGTTCGTCCTAAGCATTCTTCTCTTTCATATTTAATATGGGAAATCCTGATTCATTGCAGTGAATCACTTTGCCTGAATGGTCATCTTTGTGTTAATATTGAAAAGTCTGATTAATTTTAGTGCATCGTTTCCTCCTGAACGGTTCTCTCCCTCATATGTAAAACGATTCACCAAAGTATTAAGTATTGCAACTTTTCAGGCACTCTTTTTTTTTTAGTTAAATGGGTGAATAGCGTGACATTTTTGTCTCTAATATAAAAAATGATTGTGTTTTTATGATTTTGCAGTCCATCAAAGTGCAGTACACAGTGTTTGAACAAGCATTTCAGAGTGTGGGGCTTCTCTGATCATACTCACGCAATACCACTGCAAACAATACTCTCAGATGACTGGAAACCTGAGCTGCTTTACGTGCTTTTCAAGTGATGTTGAACGTCTTAAAATTCATCACGAGAGATTTTGCTTCCTCTCAATGTGGTTTTCATTTTCCTGCCTGCACGACGGTTTTTGATTGATTACTTCTCTGCATGGCTGATGGCTGCAACTTTCGCATGCAAAACAGTTCAATTGCCTCGCCACCTCTGCTTCTGCAGGTAGGACAAGGAATTGTGTGTGAGAGAGTAGGTGCAAAAGAGGAAGTGAGAAAGAGTAAATGAAAGAGACATACAGAGAGATGGCATGTTTATTATTGCACGGGGATCCTCTTATTGAGTCTTTGAGGCTGTGAGCGACATGAGAGGACATAGTGTGGTGTAATTAATTAAGCTGTAGGCGACCGAAATTCATTTTTCTCAACCACCGCCTGTACACTTTCAATTACTCCTGCTGTTTAAACAATTACACACAAACACATTCTTGATACACGCTCTGAATTATTCATCAACTGAGAAAGTGATTTTTGACTCAAACTCATACTATTAACTGCTATAGAAAACGTGGAGCCGTTTTTCTGTTTGTGCGATCAGTGTTGGAACTTAACTAAAAGTAGCAAACAACTACTAGGAATAGTTCACCCAAAAATGAAATGTTTTCTGCTAATTAACTCACCCTCAGGCCATTCAAGACGTAGCTGAATTTTTTCTTCAGTAGTACAGAAAAGAAGATTTTTAGCTGAAACCTGGTCCTTTCTGATTCGTATAATGCAAGTCAATGGATACTGTCACTGAGTCAAAAAATAAAAATAAAAATAATAATCCCTCTGGTTCCTGAAGATACATTGAGGTCTTATGAAGCAAAACGAGTGATCTGTGCAAGAAGCTGAACATTTTTTATAAAAATTATTAACTGCAATCCACAGCCTCATCAAACTATACTCAAACTGGCACTATAATGTTAAACTGATGACAGTCGTGAGCTTTCTGTTGCAGAATGATGTCTGCGCAGGAGAAAGAGATGCATATAAAATATATAAAATAATGTACTCTTTCCACAAATTTTCGTTTTTAACGTGCTAAAGTAAAACACCAATAGGGTAAACGTCTATAGTGGTGAATGTAACATAACAGCGTATTTCATCTCTGTTGTAAATGAGCGTCATCTCACGTGGGAGTTTGCTTACGAGTCCTGCGTAATAAACGTCATAATGCGACAGGAAACTCCAGACTGCCGTGAACACGCTCAGGACGTGTCACGGAATGGGGACTCACACGAGAGATGGAATAACAATGAAGTCTTTATTTGCAAAGAGGCACTTACAAGTAAGTTTGCAGCACAATGACATGCAGCACAGTAAATGTAGATGATAACGAAGTCTCTTTCTATTACAAGAGGTGAGTACGGTGATGATTGAGCTTTGCTAGAGGAATGCACGCACCTCTGAACACCGGTAAGTTGCGATCACACATAAGGTATACACTGATGACGAACACCGAGATGAACACTGAAGTGCAAGACTGGAGAACACCATTAGAGCAGACACATGAGGTAAGGATTACAGAACATGCAGTCCATAGAGATCGTCAGAAGAGTAGCATGTGAGTCCACTGTCGATAAACGGGACCGGACAATGAGAGTGACTGAGGTGCGTGCTCTTATAGTGACACTGTGATTGTGATAATGAGGTGCAGCTGTGCGTGATTAGTACTCTGGTGAAGGTGCGCATTATGATTGGTTGGTGGTAGAGCCTGGCAGATCCATAACAGGACCGTTTGCCAAGGCTGTGGATTATAGGTTATAATAATGTTGTAAATAAATATCATTTCAGCACCTCATTCAGCTCTCACAACACTCGGTCCTGCTCTGCTTCATACTACAGTAACGTTAATAATCACATTCATGAACATGATTTCTGCCCGAGTCCATCCCGATTCTTTTCCACCGGCTGTGAGGTGAAAACCACATGCCCCAAGATTCCACACTCAAACTTGGCGTCATTAAGCAACGCCTTTAGTTTGAATAGGGGACCTCTAGCGGACGAAAAACTACATAGTGTATACAAACATACACCTTTAAATATGAATCACCAAGGATTACGATTTCAGCTAAAAATCATCCTTACTGTTGTGCTGAAGAAAAATGTCCACTACGTCTTGGATGGCCTGAGGGTGAGTAAATTAACAGCAAATTTTCATTTTTAGGTGTGCTATTTAACTAATGTTCCTCTTTATATGTACCATTTAAAAGTCTGAGTCATTCTAGTGAAATGGTTGACCAAAATGTTCTCCACTCTCCAAGTATATAGTGCTGGAAAGTCAGTTTCTTTTTAGTGAAATAGTTTGTTTTTATGTGCAGGGATAATTTGATTCACTCTAGTAAAATAAAGACATTTTTAAAAGCAAAATTTAGTTAAATGGGTAATTTACATGGTACTTTTGTCCAGATTGCAATGAAGAAAAAAGGGTGAAATTGTTCATTAAAAACTTAATAAGCATAAGTAATGTTTTTTTTTACTGTTTCTTTTAACAGATAAGCAGTGAAGCATGCAGGTTTGTTTTAAAATAAACACATTTTTTATGAAAAGGTAAAGTTAGTTCAGTTAAAATGATGAAAACCCCAAGATGATATTTGTGATTTCTGAATTAAGTATGTCTGTTTAAAATAATGGGAAATAATGATTAAGATCAATGGGAGTTAACCATTTTCAGGATGTAAGGAACATATTTTATTACATTTGACTTTTTTTGTTGTTGTTGTTGACGATGGTGTTTGATGAATGAATGAAACCAACATGAATATAAAGGCTGTATTGCTGAGAACTTGGCACTTGCACTAGATTTTTCAACTATTTCTCCTTTTCATTTGCTGACATCCTTATTTTCCACTGATCCATTCATTCATTCAAAATCCTTTGTTTTTGTGCCCATCCTTTTTTAAAAGATATATATATATATATATATATATATATATATATAATGGTTATGTTCGTACAGGTTTCTAATTCATCCCACAACAATATTTTACAAATCTACCCTGTTACACAAGGTGGACACACCAATATTCTGTCCACATCTTCAGGCCATGGTGGAACTGGTATTGATTCTCATCAGCTATTCCCAGAATATGCTTCACAAAACACGGATGTGTTATGGTTATTTCCTTATACAAATTATGCAGAAATTTTCCATGGCATGAAAGTTGAATTGTAAGCGAGACAGCGCTGCACTGTCCTCCACACTTGAGTCTGTTTCTCTGTCTATTTTTATTCTAATTCTGGAACTGTCAAGTTTAGTTTCACAGAAAAAAAATACATTTAAAAACTACAACAACAAAAAAAAAACCCGATAAGAGCAATGTTTGGCTATGCATCACCAGTGCGGTTTCTGTTCCTCCCTGCTGAATATCTGAACATCAGCCTGAATTCATCTGCAATATAGATTTCTCACTTGCACGCTGAAATTGTTTGTTTTGAAACTGATGGCACAAACAAGCCTATTAAACTTCTGCCGTTTGCGCGATATGAAATCAATTAGAGGAGATTAATGGATAGAGTAGATCAGTGTTTTACTGTGCTGTGCTGTGAAGACTTTGATTACCCCAGCAAATCCCCCCCCTGAAACCACAAATCATCAAACGCAAAAAGCAGCTTCATATCATCAGTATATTGTAGCCATGACAACATCGGTGATATGTCACTTTAAGTTCTACGCTTACTGCATCATGGGAGATCTGCAGAGCATTAAAACGTTCAACCAGAACAAGATGACAGAGATAAAGTCTGTAACTACACAACATACAGATATCAAGTAGAAATGCTCAGACTTCAGCTGAAATATGTCAATTCTTGGGTATTCGCAGTATTCACCCACTTGTTTTCATAGTCAACATTGTATCATTGTGGACAACATTTGACCTTGTTGCACATGATAAATAGAAAAATGCTCTTTATAAGTCTCTTTTAATATAACATGAAAAAATATCTTCAAAATAAAAAGAAATTGTTGATTTCTTATACCTTTTATGCAACTAAATCATCATTGATATTTTTTTATTTTATTTGTATTGGTTGATATTTATATGCTAGAACACTTAATATAACTGTTAAATGTAAAATTTAGCAAATCTCAAAATTAGTTTTTTTTTCCACATTGTAATGCTGTGATGCCTAAATTCATGGCATTTAAAATATTTGATTTTAGTGATTTTATTTTTATAGAAGCGACTCAAATCTGCAAGACACCTGCCGTTTTAGAGAAGCTTTGTCTTCCAGCAAGATAATTACCCCAATCATAAAATGACAATAATGTCTTGGATTGGTCAGAGTCCAGATCTCAGTCCAGCTGAGAATTTATGAGGGGTTTGAATAAGGACTCCCAATCTCCATGCAGCCTGACTTGAATACCTGAGAAAAGAACAATAGGGGAAATTGCAGTGGCCAGATCCAAATCCACATAGAATCGAGACTGGAAGTGGTAAAAGAGATGGATCTACCAAGTACTTGACTAGAAGGGGGTGAATTTCTTTTGCAGATGATTATTTTTGACCAATTTATAGAATTCTCCCTTTGACATATAAGAAAAACCAATGCAGTGTCATAAAATCCAAAATGTTTCGGTGTTGTAAAAAACAAAACATGAAAGCTTCCTAAGGGTAAATATTTATTTTGTGTTCAATAACCAATTAATTTTGATCAATTTGTAAAAATGTGTGCTTTGACATGACAGATATTTTTTCTATCAATCGCTCCATCTCAAGCAAAAACGACGTGTGTCAGTGTTAAATTATAAAGCGCTTCTAAGGGGGTGAACACTTTTTTTTAGACACCGTATTGTCGATATTGAGGATCGGTATGAAGTGACACTTAATATATGTTTTGGTTTGACTATGTATGTTTAAAGACTTGACATTATGAGGGAGCCAATAATGGGCAGCAGATTTGTGTTTTAGGAGAAATGAAAAAGAAATAAAAATCTCTCTTCTTCAGGTATCTCAGCAGATGTCAGAGTAAAACTCATAAGCTTGATGTAATAAAGTTGATATAGGACTTCCATGTTGTGGCAAGGGAAGATTTTGGAGGTAATATGTGGTTGTGTGTGTCTGGTGGCTTCAGGTATTGTGAGGTCAGACTGGCATTCATAGAACCGCTGTCTGGAGAAGAGAGAGATAGAGAGATGGAGAGAGTGAGCGGAAGTGTGACAGAGAGCAGATGGAGGACAGCCCAGGGGCTGAGGCTGTACGACTCTCCCATTGTTCCTACAGGGGAGCTGGCACTGTCAGGAAGATTGGACAGAAGCGGGAGAGATGGACGGAACGTCTCTGCTAAAATAATGTGCCTTTAGGAGCTGCATTATATAAGGCTATTAAACTGTCAGTGTGTGCTGGCGTACATACGGGAAGATAACCTTTGTTTTGAAACATGAAAAACACATTCCATGTTTGTTTTGATGTAGCTACATCCATGGCCTGCGTCTGTCGGTGCGTGTGGGGGGAATTATCACAGATGACTGTCTTCTCTCTTATGCCGCCGAGATATATTTAATACAAAGAAGGACACGCAGGATGCCGTGCCGCAGTCGAGCCCTGATTCTGTCAGAGGCACTTTGTGGGGAAGTCTTCGGGCAGCTTTGGCAGCCTAGAGCTGCAGATGGGGAAGCGGTATCCAACGTCACCTCTGTTATTGAGCCCTCCTGGACATTTCCTCCAGAGAAACTCTAATGGCAGAGCAGAAACCAGATGACGCTTTGATACAAAGGGATCCAGGCATATCTTTTCAATAGCTTGAGAAGGATTATTGCTTGATCTCCTGCAATGAGTGCATTAAACTGTTGCCAAATTTAAAACAGCGTGAGTTAGGGGTTGGCCTATTTGTCTGTTCAATTATTTGCAAACGAGGAGGTCTATATGATACCTGGAGAGAGTGATCTGTTAGCATTCCCATTCATCTCAGTGGCAATTGACAGGCTGGCATAGGGCCAGGTCTGGAAATACGTGACCTGGAGGCTGCCATCTTCATGGGTGCTCAGTTTTGCTGCCAGGTTGTTTTGAGCCAATTAACTGAACTTAAATGGCATGTGACTAATGACTGTAGAGCCGAGAGGAAAATGATGTCATGATCACACTGATTGGCTGATGGCAGCACAAGAGCGTACACAGTCCCAAACCCTTCATCCTGAGCTGGGAAGCAGCGAAATTATAAATGTTCATTTCAGTTTTAGGAGCCCCTTAAACAGAATCAGGCTCTGGTGAAGCATCTATTGTAATATAATGAAATATTTACATTGCTTGTAAAAAAGTTTTATTGAACACTACAGCTCTAAAGAGTTTTTTGAACATCTGCAGATCTTTTTTATGCTTCTTTAAACTGAAAGAAACCTTGTTAATATTTATATTTATTCAATTCATTTTTCATATTTTCTTTATGATCAAGTTTTTCATCTTGAAGTGAAAAACATGAGAGTCCTTAAAACCTATGTAGCTGCATCAGTTTTGTTATTTCCTATTTATTATCAGTGTTATCTCGCTTTTCTTCCTATGCATTTGACCAGCAAACCCCCCCCCCCCCCCAAAAAAAATATATATATACATTATTTTTCATTACTAACACTGGTAAAAGCAGAGCAGTGCTTTTCAAGGACACTGACCTGATCATCACTTATTCAAGCTTCAGCTTACTCTGATAAATGGAGATGTGCCGTGAGGTACATCTGATTCCTTATATATGACTATGCCTGGGTGCATGTTGATACATATAGGCGTGTGTCATGCATTTTCACATGTCCAGGAAGAGCCGCATTGATCAAGGGGCTAACAAGTAAAGTGAATCTGACAGACAATCTATATTTTCCAGAAACTCGGCAAGATTGATATGATATCTGCCCTCTAAAACCACATTGAGGGGCTCACAAGTCACAGTTGTGTTGCTGTTAAACTAAAGAGGCAGCAGAACCAGTTATCAGATTAGACTGCTGTTATATTCAACTTAATACAGTTAGCCGGCGGTCTACTATTAACACCTGCACTTTAAATCTCTGATCTACCCAGGTCGATTCCGGTGTGGTTGTTTTTATAATAGCCTTCATGTCCTTGGACTTAGTGATGGTCTCCCAGGGGCGCGAGAAACTGTGTCTGTATTTGTTTATATGGAGTTTAAAGGGTTGGTTCAGGTCTCGGTTTGTTAAAGATGGGTTATTTTCTACATCTGGAGAGTTCAGCCTCATAACACTAAAACATGGCAGCTATACATGCATGACAAACACAATTTGCTTAGTGCTGTTGCAGCTGTCAGTGCTGAATAAAGACCTGGTCTCATGAATCACCCATCCTCATCTGTCTGTCTCAGCCGGAGAGAAAGAACAGCCGGCAGCACATCTGTGAGAAGCGCTACACGTTCCTCTCTCTGTCTGTCTCTCCGTCTGTCTTTCTCTCAGTACATTTCACTCCCCGTCCCTCACTTCTCACCCATCTCTACACTTAAAATACATTTAATCATTGATTTGCATCTCAGCAGTAAATCAAGACCCTTGAGCCCTCAGAGCAGCTCATGTACTGACATTAAAACAGATGCAATCCAATGCACTATAGGGCATGGTGTTTCAATGCATATAGCTAAGATAATTCAGATTCCTTGATGTTTTGCTAAAATGTTAGATAGACATACAGCCATCTCTATTCAGCCTTTAAATGGTTGCATTCAGTTTATTAAAGGTATAAGCCACAAGAAACCTGTGTTTTATGGTATTTTTATTGGTAACAGTCATTTTTTTAATAGTCAAATTAAAGTATTCGTCATGAGAGACAGCACAGCTACATTTAAAAAAGGTAATTATAAGAATTGCCCTTATCAAGTTCAAAAAAGGAAAAATGTTGATTTCTGACCTTGCTAGTAGGAATGCACGGATATTAAAATTCTGACCGATCCCAATAATTATTGAACCGATAACCAATAAATGGTTTTAAAACTAGAATAAATCATTTTAAATGCTAAAAAGTGAATTTAGACATCATAACAAACTAAAGTACAGTTTGAAAATGGAGGTAATGCTTTAGGCTTTAGGGTCCAATTCTCACTATTAACTTTCTGCTTATTAGCATGCATATTACTAGGATATTGGCTGTTTATTAGTACTTTTAAACCACATATTAATGCATTAATGACCTTATTCTGCATGCCATAATCCTACCAAATTTCTACTCAGTACATAAACTTAACAACTACCTTACTAACTATTAATAAGCAGTAATTTAGAGTTTATTGAGGCAAAAGTCATAGTCAATAGTTAGTTAATAGTGAGAATTGGACCCTAGTGTGACCAAAATGGTTTTTCATTTTGAGATTACACTTAGATTACATCAAGACTTTAAGTGAGTGTTAAATTATGGCAAAACTAATTTAAAGGGTTAGCTCACCCAAAAATGAAATTTCAGTCATTAATAACACACCCTCCTGTCGTTCTGAACCCGTACGACCTTCGTTCATCTTCAGAACACAATAAGATATTTTTTGATGAAATTCAAGAGGGTTTTTATCTCCCATAGAAAGCAACGAAATTACCACATTCAAGGTCCAGAGAAGAAGTAAAGACATCGCTAAAATAGTCCATGTGACTACAGTGGTTCAACCTTAATGTTATGAAGCGACGAGAATACTTTTTGTGCACAAAAACGCAACAAAAATAACTACTTTGTTCAACAATTTTTCCTCTTCTCTGTCATTCTCGTATGCAGTGAACACCGACACGGTTCACGTGAGAGTCACAATGGATGCGTGTGATGCTGACGCAGGGGCCGGCCAATATTGAGCTGGTGTTCGGACGTAAACACGGAACAACTGCCTTCACTGCGTCAACTGTGTAGGAGAATGACAGAAATGACAGAAATTTCATTTTGGGTGAACTAACCCTTTAAATGTTATAAATATATAGGAAATATGCTTGAACAATGAAATATTAAACATTGTTAAAAAATACAATATCAACCGGTAGATTAAAACATCTCTGACATTGGCCAATAACCAGATTTGCATTAATATAATGTTTAGCCCCATCTTCTAATGTAATAATTTCCTCTAATGAATTTGCTTAACATTAATAATTTTTTTTAAAAAATATCTATTTATATAAATATATTTTTAGTGTTTGGTGTTGATGTCTACCAACACATTTTAGTGATTTTTTTTTTTTTTTTTTTTTTGCAGTATTGCATCTCAAATCTTTTTGCTTATTTTTAGTTTATTTTCCTAACTATATAGACTGTTTGCAGTTGCCAAGCGACATAGCATCTTGGCACATTAATATGTGCAGTTTACACTGCATAATAATCAATACTGCATAAATCAAACATATGCTCTTATAAACCTCTACCTCCTTTGAAATTCAAATACAGACTTCTCAATAAGATCTTCTCAAATTCTCAATAAGAACAAAATAGCATCTTTATAATGGATGCAACTCAATTAATCAGTTTCAGAACAACAACGTTCCAACATAATCTCAAATTCCTCCGGTAATCTTGGTCACTAGTCACGATGATGGTTTTTAGTGAAAGCAAAGGTGCTGCAGCAATTCATGACCTGTCAACCCTGATACTCAGGACAATCCACCAGCCTCAAAGCACTCGATACCTAAACAAATATCTCTTTGTAATACAACACACATGCACACACTCCCACCCTCTCCAAAGCCACAATCTCACCCTGACTTGAAAAAGCATTTCGGTTACAGAACACAGTTGTCATAACATCATAAAATGTCCACATAATCACACAAGGTTTGAAAGCAGAGCAGATGGTGTCAGTTTGGCTGGCCTTTAAACAGTTTTTCTAACATGATTGACAGTTTGAGAGAGTGTTTGCTGAGCTTGACGTTTTTACAACATGCAAATGCACCCTTGGAGCTACAGTCTGTGCTGGTTGTTTGTGTTTTTCATTCAGGACAATGAAAAGACCCGTGATGAAAGGAAATGGCTGTGAAGGTGTTCAAATTCTTCCCTCTGAATGAAGTACTGTACCATAAATTATGATATCTTTTGAAGAAATAATACTTTTGGAGCAGAATGGGGGCTTTAATAAGAATTATCCTATACTGCTTTTTATACTCAGTCAAGAAACATCTAAATGCCTCAGTATTGTTTATCTTTAGAGAGAACATATGGACACTTAAACGTAATCTCTGTCCATTCATTCTATCCAGCAACAAATGTGAATTTTACACAACGTCACCAAAGCTCATAAAAGCCCAATCTGTGCGTTTTGTTTATCTGCTTTGATATTCAGATTTGGAGGTAATGGAATCCCCCAACACTCAGTGGGCTATTATATAGGACGAACATGTGATTATTAAGAAATACACTTGTGCACTGACAAGGATCTCAGCTGGAGCTCAATTATTTCATCAAAACTAGCTTTACTAACATTGCTCTATTTACGCCCTGAATGGCCAAATCGGTCAAATTTAACTAGTTAAAGCATTTATCGTCAACTGAGGCAAAACTCCACAGACTTTCAGCTTTGAATCAAGAATAGCATGTACCTCTATAATTGTTCTATAGTCTGAACAATAAAATCAATTCCAATTCAGGATCCAATCCCAGTAAAGTGCCTCTAGCAAGATTAGTTAAGGTAAGTGGTACGGTCTCAAATTGCTTTTTGCCCTCTCATTTGAAGGTGTGAGGTTACAAGAAGCTTTCTCTGTTTCAATTGAGGCGAACCTTAAAACCACCCCAGACCGTCAAGCTATTAGATAAACAGTATTTTGTAATAGATTTACATTATGATGAAAATGTCCGATATCCTCTTGACCTGATCTGTGAAAGTGAGGATGGGATTTTTACCGTGACGGGCACTCTATTATTCGTTCCTTTAAGAGCAAATATGGTTTGTTTGAGATAAAACTTATTTTACTCATCACTTTATTTTTTTTTATAATAGTTAGCAACATGAATACGCTATTGTTGAGGATGCAGCGTATATTTGCAAGGATTTATTATCAACTAATATTGAAATCTACTCTCACACTCCTTGGCTAACCATGAGGTCAGAGAGCAGAGGTTCTCAGCTGGTTGGCTGGTCGTCTCAGCTGGTTATAGCACAATAACAGGCTTATCAGCATTTAATAGGGATGAAAAAATGCTGCTTTTGTTGTTGTTGTCAAAAGATGTCTCCTATGAAGCTGCAGTATTTTAGTGCAAATATATATCACATTAACAGTAGGTAAAATGCTAGCCAAATTAAGCAATTACTTGACATGCCCTCCTAAAAAAGCATGAACAAAATTATGCAAACTTAAAGAAAATGTGATCCAGACTTGACCACAATGTTTCATGTGCAGTGAATTACTGGCTACTGCAAGCTTGAAATGATCAAAACAATTCTAGTACTGTGTTGGGTTGCCACTTGATAAATGTCCAAATCTGGCTCCTGCAGCAACACTGTGTTGAGAAGCACTGTTTGCAATCCATCCCCTGTGTGTCTACTTTCCTGAGTCTTAGATGTGAGAATTACTTTAAGCAAAGGAGTTGCTAAAGTTATTTTGCACCCCTTAATAATACACTGCCTAACAAACCAGTAATTAAAACCTTTACCTGCAATTAATTTTGATTGTCCACCATGCTGGATTAACCACTGTAAGTAAACAGCAGCAAATCTAATCTTGCTATTTTGAGTGCCATATACATAAGGATGCCAAAAGTAGCTTAAGTAAAGGATGTTATGTTATGTTATGTTATGTTATGATCAGGAGTGGATCTAGAAAAGACAGCAAAGGGGTGGCATGAGGTCTGTGAGGGGTGGCAACATCAAAGTAAGCGCACATGCATAGTTTTTGTGTATTTATGGCCTGACATTCACGTGTGATCCCGAATATTATATTACCACAAAGTAATCATCTATACTTTTTAAAAAGAATTGAAAATAAATAACAAAATTTCAATATCCAGGGCAACAAATCAAGACACTACAAAAACTTCTACAGATTCTACAGAGTTTGCATTACTACTGCATAAAAAAAGAAAAGTAGTTTTATTAATATTACATAGGATACTTGGTATAAATCACAAGTTTTAGTGCATGTTTAAGAGCAACAAAAACTTGACTTTAATTTGCGAACATTAGAAGGAAATACCAAATTATCCAAGCACTGAGACTGGATCAGATTTGTAAAGGATATTTGAGATTCTTTTAATAACAGAGCTGGAAAGGCCTGTACGGATGTTATAGAAGGTCATCCAGAACACCCTAGCTAACATTTTTTGTAGAAACACCCCAGGAATTGCATTCAGAGCAACCAGAAATCATTAGCAACACTTTAGCAAATATCAGTTCTGACCTAACTTCAAACAAGTTAACATTTTTAAACAGGACTTTTAGTTGGCTTTAAGACAAGCCAGCATAAATTTCATAAAACGCGTTGTCAGTGTCCTCTTTGCTGTATTTTTCACTTCGTGAGAACATGATGTGTGGCGTGAGAGCGCATGGCTTGTTCGACATAGCAACAGTAACTAAAGGGGGCGGGTCTTTGCGAACGATCAATTGGGCTGCATCGTGTTTTTTTTATAAAGTTGACTACACGGGACATACTGCATGTGCATGCAACCCGCAAGCAAATATTTATTGAAAGACGTGTTTTCTTGCCTGCTCTGGACGGATCTAATGGGTGGAGCTTGACCCAGTTATGTTTAGGTATTCGATTAAGGTTGATTTATACTTCTGCGTCAAGTAGGCTGTGTGAAGCACGCGTAGCCTGACGTGCACCACTACAAAAATGTAACAATACATCAATTCTACGCGGACCACAAGCGCTGTGATTGGACTGGAACCCCTCCATCAGGTCAAACTGGCGTGGAGTCAGCAGAGATACAGGAGTGAACACATAGAAGTGAAAAAACGCTCTGGTCACTCGCTGTGCTCTGTTTCAGGGACACAAAGTTGTTGCCTATTTGCCACCATCACTGCTTCTTCTTCAGCTTTAGCCTTGATACTCAGCGTGACCTACTAGCAGTCTGCATGTTTCATGTCGATGCGGACAACAACGCAGAAGTATAAATGTAAACCGACGCAAATTCTACAGAGCATAAGCTCCGGCGTAGGGCCAATGCAGAAGTTTAAATCAGCCTTTAGGGTGTGGTTGCACCGTCTAGCTCCTCCCATTACGTCCAGAGAGGGGGAGCTGGACGTCAAGCTCCACCCATTGGCTCTACTGTGAGCAGCCTCTTATTTTCTGTACGCTTTTTTATATCATCACGTCGAAGCTGCACTGCTGGTCCAAGTGGTACAAGAAACGCTGCTTACATTTTTATTTTATACTGGGATAATACTTGGATGGAAATGCTTTTTCTTTGGGTGGCTGTTGCCACCCTGGGAAATCTGACCCAGACTGTGATGCATATGAAGTTGAAAATAAAGCTTAATTTAATCCTTTATGGTGAGGCCAGCCTGAGAAATGCATACCTGAAACTTTCCCCTCCCACGGATATTAAACTGAGAAAATTCAAAGTGTACAATGAAGCAGGAGATGGCCGGAGGGAAGGACTCACCGAGGATCTGTATGTTGGTTCCAGGAGGGGCCAGGTGCTGCTGGATGGTCTCATAGAAAGTGGCCTCACACATCAGCAGGACTGTCACACTGACCCAAACCCACACCAGCCACGACATCCCAACACTCCTCTGAAGACAGATAGAGCGAGCGAGTGGTCGGTCAGTAACATCTCGCTTCCCTTCTCTCGCTTCCATTCACTCCTACCTATAGTGCTGTGAATGCTGAGGTGCATTCAGACCTGAAATTTCTAATTAAAACTGAAAACAAATAAATCATTATCTTTTATGTGAGCATGAGAGAGCCTGAGGAAATCTCTCACAGGTCCATTCTTCATGTAGACTGACTTGCTTTCAGCCACTTAGTGTGTCTATTGGGCCACATTTAAAGATGAAAGTGCCACTCGCTTTCTTTTCCTCGCTTTTCCTGACAGCCTGCCTCTCACCTCATGTCTCCAATTGTCCATTTATATTAATAAATAAGAGTTGTGAGTAAGCAGTCATATTTTCTTCAGATATCAACATAGCCTGAACTGAAATTGAAAGTCATACTTTAAAACTATAAAAATGTCTGAATTCAGTCACTGAATGCTGATCATTCAGAGCACTCTTTTCATGCATGTAAAAACGTTTTATATTAGTTGTTTTAACCATTAATATTGACTCTTGGTAAAAAGGAAATTTAAAAAGCTTATTCTACTATACCTGAATCATTCAGGGACAGCCGCAGGAGAACTCAATACCTTGTCCTCAATCCATCCATTGTGAGGTGTCTAAATATTCCCGGGTCCAGGTACTGTTGTCTTGTAGAAACTCTCAGTTCTTCTCACTTTGAAGCCTGAAGCAGAAATCAGGGACACTATAGGACAAACAAAGAGCGAGAGAGAGAGAGAGAAAGCTATGATCTAAAGCACGGCAAACCCGCTCTAACACTAGAATCGCCTCTTCACTCCCCTGAGCCACAGAGATGATTTTCCGCTTCACATTTAAACACAACTGAAGGGCGGTACTCTCTCTCTCTCTCTTCCTCCCTCCCTCTTTCTTGCTCTCTCTCTCTCTCTCGCGCGCGCGTCACTCTCCCATTTCATCTCTTTCTCTCTCACACACTTTCTCCATGTCTCTTTCTCTTAGTCCCTCGCTCAATCTTTTTCGTTCTCCCTCCTTTGCACGTAATAATTTTTCCAGATACGCGAGAGCTCCTAGCTTCAAGCTATATGTGATCTCTCATCTAAAACCTGCCTTGATCTAACAGTCGCTGGAGACTGGGAAATGATGCCGGGCATTTGTTTCTTAATATAACGTTCCAACGGGTGATGCTGAAGTGACATTTATAAGAAACTTTTTTAGAGCATAAATCCCCCCTTGAGTAGCTGAGGGTTCAATATTTTTCGCTCAACACGCTAACAGATTGTGTTTGTGGACAGATCCGTTTTTTAAGCCTCTTCTGTCCTCGGCTTGTAATTGAGCCCCAGACCTTGACAGACCTGGAGTCACTTGCTTGTCAACGACAAATTGCTTAAGCTACACTGTTTTCAGCACAACAAATACTCTTACTGTTTTTTTTTTTTTTTTTAAACCGAACTAGGCTGCAAGACAACAGACTTGTGAGACAATTAGAAGGTTCTAAAAACGATCAATTAGTTGTTTTTAAAGGAATTAAAAGCAAAAAATTAATGCAGAAACAAAGTCTCATTGTCATTACTGTTCAAAAACAACTGACCCTTCGCAAAGCCCCCTTTAGTTACTGTTGCTATGTCCGACGAGCCATGCGCTCTCACGCCACACATCATGTTCTCAGGAAGTGAAAAACACATCCCGAAGTAAAGAGGAAACTGACAATGCATCGCCAGACATATGAAACAAATTTAATATATCGTAATTTTTTAAAGAAGTTTAAACAATGAATATATAAATAAATATATAACAATAAATAAAGGGGCTCTTAAATGTGTGATAGATCACTGTAGCTCCTCAGTTCAACCATCTCTTCATACTAGTTCATTTATAGCATAAAAAAACATGCATGAACATCAGAGGGAATGTTGTTTCAAGCACGGAAAGACGTGAGTACAAACAATTTCTGAAGTTCAAGTTCTACTGACTTCCCTGACTGCTTTTGTCAGGCAAA
Source organism: Opsariichthys bidens (assembly GCA_037194245.1). Taxonomy (NCBI): domain Eukaryota; kingdom Metazoa; phylum Chordata; class Actinopteri; order Cypriniformes; family Xenocyprididae; genus Opsariichthys; species Opsariichthys bidens. The sequence goes on along the minus strand of CM074285.1, from coordinate 13,967,603 downwards.
ATGGCGGATTCGGGGTTTCGATTGGTCAGATCGCCTGTCAATCAAACTCTTTGCAAAGGGTGAATTGAGCTTTGAGATTAAAAAAGGTTATTTTAGTTATTTTGGATATAGCCTAATTTATTTAAATGACATCTTTAATTATCTTAAATATATGTAAAATATGCTCAAAATCTGATGGTATTTGTCCTGTAACAGTGACAAACATGAAAATGACTGTGATGTATTATACATGGTAAATGGAAATTGCTTGGTTCTAATTCCAAACAGCAGTAAAACTACAAGAATTTTGGGGTGCGTTTTTTTTTTTTTTTTTTTTTTAGTATTAATGAAAAATTGTATAAATTTGTACTTAATTATATTTATTTTTATCATTATATATAATATATTAAATATATGTATATACACATACGTGCCAAATAAAATAGAAAATAACAAATCAAGAAATCACATCCAAATAATGTTTTATCAACTACAGATCGTAAATGCACCAAGATGCTTTTAAAAAGAAAACTTGCTTACGCTACCTCAAGTTTTTCCACCCTGTAATGGGATTTGATGCTCCTTGTAAAGCAGACCTTCAGACCATGGTTATGAGTTGTGAAATTGCTAGAAACCATCACTACCTTGGAGAGATCCCACTCAGCCTGCCTACTGACTCCCTTCCTGGCCAGCTCGCTTCCACCTGCTGGCTGCTGTGAACCTGATATCCCTCCCACTAAACACTAGTCACTGCAGTCCTGCTCACATGAGGCTGCCTGTGTACAACAGGCACCTACAAAAAGACAGTGCTTCTCTGAGTGAAGTTTGTCTACTTAACAGCAACAGCTATACACCCTCTCACTTCAGGGAATAGATCTGCCAAACCAGGACCCCTGAAGCTGTCTGAACTGAGACCTTCAGCCCTCTCTGCCAGCTGGAGTTTTCTTTGCTTTTCTTTTAAAGCTGAGTTCGGATTTTGGACAATCTAGAAAGTACAAGCACATTTTGTACTGCACTGTTAAGTCTTCATGTTACTCACTTCCTTTTAAGCCTGATGTGTACAGCTACAACTAAACCAAAAGGAATTATAAAGTGGGTTTTTAGAGCTGTCTCTTAAATAGTTTGGGTGTACGGTTCAGCTCCTGTCAGAATCTGAATATACATGTTTTTTTTTTTGGTCCTGTTCTATTCTTTCTTCCCTGGAACATTTAATTATTTAAAACAGCTCTAGCTCACTGAAAATTTAAACCACTTGTGTACAGAATTTGCCTATGATGGCAAAACTAGTAAAAGGCTTTTTTGTTTTGGCCAATTTCACTTACACTCTAAAATCTGTGAAATTTACAGTGGTTGCCAGAACTGTGTCATAAACTTTTTAACTTCCAAAAACCATACATTTAACAGTATTTTACCGTAAAATTATGAAATGCCCCATCAGATTTATTACAGTCTTTCACCGTATAGTTTTTACCATAGCATTTTTTACAGTCTTTTACCTTTAAAATGATCTTTTTCACGATTTTCCTTTTTTTGTAAATTTCTTAAACACCTTTTTTTTTAGAAACATTATAGTATTTTAATAGTAATTAATAGTTTTGGATGAAGTGTTTGCTTTTGCAAGAGATGCGTGACGTTTTGCATGTTGCGTGTGTGTTTTGTGTGTAGAGTTTAAAGAAAAGGACCCATATTAATAGAGCCATATAGAAATTGTGTAAGCAATTAAAAAAAAATCTGTAAAACTCAAAGAAACAATGTTTTTTATATAATTTTGGTTACATTTTATTTTAAGTTGTCAGTATTACCGTGTAATTATACACTTAAGTACTGAGTAATGACAATTAACTACATACTTACTACAGGGCTGGGGTTGGGATGAGGGTTTGGTTTATGGTTAATGCATGTAATTAAGCATGATTTGTAGTTATTACTGTAGTAAATACATGTAACATATATATATATATATATATATATATATATATATATATATATATATATATATATATATATATATATTTGAATATACATGAATATACATCTGTTCTAAGATTTTCTTAAGACATCTGAGCATAATTCTAGGGACTATTACTTTCTTACTGTGAATCTTTAAGGATCTCATGTAGCATAATGTTTCTAGTCATTTTAAAGGTTTTTTTGATTGTGAAACTGCTATTGCATCGGTTTTATATCACTCAAAAGGCGTGTGTTTTTGGTTGGGGTTGTGATCACTATGAGGTGTTTGAAGAAAAAAATTGCTTTTTATGCTGTGAATTTTATGATTGGGTTAAATGACGTTTAAAAATCTTCAGTTTAATAAAAAAAATATTTACTTGAATGAACTAACTAGAATGAAATAGAAAAAAAAATATTTCTCAATATCTGTACAGTATTTTCAAAAATCTCTGGACTCTTGAATTGCTAGTGATATTTTTTATGAAGCTTTATTCAGAGAGCAGCACTTCAGTGATTTCAGGAAGATAAACCTGGTGAGATAGTACAGCATCAGCATCTCTCCTGATTCCTTTGTTACCCTCAATCTATGGGAGGTGTGTTTAGAGAGTCAAAACACCAGGATATTGCCAAGGGAATCCAGAATCAAGATGTTATTCTGTGGGTAACACTGAAATAAAGACATTTCAGCAAAACCAGGGGACCATGTAAGACAAATCCCAGAAGCAGAGTTCTGAGGAAACTAGAGAACTAGTGGCGTTTGAGAGAGAGAGAGAGAGAGAGAGAGAGAGAGAGAGAGAAAACAGAAATGTGCTATAGTGCTGATAAAGCAGGCTTTTCATAATGAGCGCTTTGAAACTTTTAAATATTTACACCTTTTGGGGTGTGATTGATGTGGATTTTAACAAAAGGGAAATCAAAGGAAATGCGTATGTCAATACCTCCGCCACCAGTGGGAGAATTGAACGTCAGTTGTATGAGAATATTTCTGCTCGGAATGGAATTAGATTGAAACTCATTATCTCATGAGCACAAATCTCTCTCCTCTGATTCATTCTAATGGCTGACAGTTACATTTCACAGTGAGCGTGCCAGATACACTATCTCACTTCTAATACAGTCTGTCTCTCAGGCGGTTCTCCCATCAGTGACTTTTCCTACCTGCCCTGAAGAGATTACTAACGACAGCAGGAAAAAAACTGCATCTCTCTTCCCTCCAAACGTCCTTGCTTTGCATATGCTCAATTAGAGAGTATATTTTTTAATGGTGTGCCAGGGATTTGCATTGTATCTCGTCATCCTCGTCAACGTCATCCATCTGAATCTGGTCCTCTCGGTGGATTCGCATTTTTATATTCATTAGGGAAAGTCGGTGGACGACAGGTGAATTTAAATGGAAAGACTTTCAGATACGACCGTCACCAAAGTCAGCCGGGTGTGATGAAAAGTCTGATTAAACATCTCATATCTGCACGTCATGTCTGACTGAGCGTGTTTAGGTCAAGAGGGCACGGTTAAATAATTTAACACGTTTTAATATCTTGTCTGAGAGAAACGTGCAGTTTTTCAGCACCGTATATTAAGCCCTGTCTGCTGAACTCGGTGACAAAATGACAAATTGTCATTTATCCTCAAGTCGCCCTGGTTTATTCTATACTTTCTGTGGCATCAGAATGCAGTGTTCATGAACTCGAGACCTCTGTCAAACAGCATTATGAACAACATAAAGCAGCCCTGAGAAGCGCTCGCGCCACGTGACGTGTGAGAAAAGAATCCTGTGGTACAGTGTGCAGGTGTTGTCGACAGTAAGTGAGTTAACCGGATATGTGTGGGCACCGAGGAGCTGAAGGTGAGCTGAAAAGCGTGATGTTCTTTTTTTATGAGCTCCAGGCATCTGGCACCTGCTCTGATCTCTCAATGGAGGGATAGATACCCTGTGGGCCTTACACACACACACTTGCACACACTCATCTTTCCACATAGCACATCTCACTGACAAGTGGTGTCTGAGAAAGGATGAGAGGAACTTGATGTAAAGAGCGAAGAAGATGGAAGGAGCTGGCGGGGGGATGAAGACTTGAGGAGTAGTGATGTGCCAAGGGCAAAAATGTGATGCATGATGGATGGGATGAGTTTTTGGAGTGATTGTCAATAGCCATTTTAGCCAGTACCAGCTGTAGATATTCCTCAGCACCACGGACAGCAGCAGCCTCCCACTGTCCGTTCAGCACCGCTGCAGAGTGGACAGCTCCCGCAGGAACAACTGCAGTAGCCTGTAAGCTCTACTTGGTTGCGGCCCAATCAAGGAGAGAGAGCAAGTGTGAGCACGTGCTGTACGTTAATAAAGCATTGCACTTTGTCCTTTACTGGTGTTCCCACAGGCAATGAATAGGAATGTGGTTGCACAGAAGAAATAGAGCGCAATGAATCCTACACAGTCAGGTCAATGACAAATAGAAGTGTCTTTAAAAGAAAAGAAAAAGAAGGAAAAGAAAAAAAATCTTTAAATAATCTAGTTGTCAGAAATGTACTCTTTGTATTGATTTTGGTTTTGTATGGTTTTGAAAAACATTTGAGTCTGGACTAACTTTGTCATAAAAGTTCAAATATCTGATATTCTAAGAATCATTGCACTTGACACACAGTTATGGGGGGGGGGGGGTGTATTATATGTATTTTTTTCAGCATGTTTCTCTAGGATTTGGTCGACAGAAGTATTTCAAAGTTTCTTTATTCCCCTTTTCAGAAGATGTAATATAAGTCTCTGGTGTCCTCCAGAATGTTTCGGTGAAGTTTCAGCTCAAAATACCTCGCAGAACATTTATTATACCTTGTCAAATTTGCCCCATTTGGGTGTGAGCAAAAACATGCCGTTATTGTTTGTGTCCTTTAAATGCAAATGAGCTGCTGCTTCCTGTCAGCCTTCCAGAAGAGGGCGGAGCTTTGACAGCTCACGCTTCGATTGCTCAACAACAACCAAGCTGGAGAATCTCATGCAGCCAAAATGATGATTGTCAGTAACGGTGTTCAGCCTTACATTGTTCAATCCGCAGTCGGACACTGATGGAGAGACTCAGAAAAGAAGTTACAACTTTTAGAATGCAACTGGACATTTCTGAATGGTTAGTGGATAATTTTTTGTAGTTGCTGTGGAGTTAATTCAACTCATCAACGGCATGTTAATCTTTTGTGCAAAACCCTTATGGACGCCCATCCTTATATAGCATTCCTGATTGCCAACAACAGAGCCATACACACCAGGCTAATGTTCATGATTATGTTGTTATAAAACAACAATTTAAATTATGTTAAAGAAATAATAACAATGAAGATCGACAAACTTCTCCATAGCATTCTCTATTCAAGCATTTCATTCTTTTAATGAGGCTTTTTTTTTTCTTTCACATGCACTTGCATGCAAACACACTACTGAATAAAAGTTTGGGGTCAATAAGATATTTTTATATAAACCATGATAGGTTTTTTTTTTTTTTTAGGATTTTTTGATGAGTAGAAAGTTCAAAAGAAAGTTTAAAAACCTAAATTTTAATTCAGAAAATAAAAACATGATAATTTGTCAAGTAATTTTAGGAATAAATTAGTAGATCCAGATATAAAAACTGCAGAATCTCGCATCTGCTACGCCTCTTGCCCAATCATGCCTAAGAGTCAAAGTCTATCTCATCCTGTCCTGTTACAAAAAGAGTTTTCCAGCTCATATCACGACACACCACATTGCTTCATCCTTGCTATTGAGTCCCTCAACTGCTGTCACTTTTGACTGGCCCAGATTATGTGCTTTAATGGACAGTCCACAATTCATGCCTTTCTTTCAATGCATTTGGAAGCGCAGAGCAGTTATTTGGGAATTAATGGACCTAGATGCTCCATTTCCAGCTGAAAGACAGAAGCAGGCAGATGGAATGGAATATGACTGTAGAGGTTCACTCCAGAATGCTGATGAACATCTCCAGAGAGAGCATCTGCTCCAACTTCTGGCCTTCACTCCACTCTAATGAACCTTAAATCAGATAACCTATCAGCCATTTTCTCATGAAATATCACCAGTTGAAGGCATACTGTATGTTTATGAATAATTTTGCATACATTATTCTTCAGCCGCAGACAAGTAGTGAGCAGATAAGGGCGTTTGGAATGTCGTGACATTGAGGACAGGCTTGAGAGCAGTGTTTGTTCCACCACTTTGCCCTTTCACTTGGGCTAACATCTAAATGGGTTTTGAGAGGCCTGTGAAAGTGAAAGTCACAAAGTGATTTGAGCCTGTAAGAGGTCTAAGTGACATTTTAAGATCACATGGAGTGGACAGGGACTGAACGACTCTGGACACTCTGACACTGTTTGGCATAGATGTTTTGATGATGTCATAAGATTGGAAGTGATGCTTTCCTGAAATTGAAATGCAGTCTCTAGAGTTTTTGTTATTCACGCTATGGCATTTTTTTTTAAACCTCTGCATAAAAGTGCATTTAAGATGATCAGAAATATTAGAATGCACTGAGGAAATTTTGTGCTGATGTAAAAAGAGCAGACAAGATTTAGTGCTCACTCTACAGTGAATAAGTTTGTTTAAGTTAAACTTGAAAATGTTTAACTTTTTCTACATTTGTAGTCAATTCAGGCCTTCGGAGATGAAATCTCTAACTTGTAATTAACTAAGGGAAATTATGTTTTTAACCCTTAAAGGAATAAAATCAATTAAAAACTTGTTCACATCATGTAACATGAATTAAATCTATTTCACTGTTAACCAGTTTCATTTTTCATTTTATTGCAACACCTTAATATTTTCTACTCAATCTTATTTTATCTTTTTTTTTTACAATTTTTTTTTTTTTTTTACATTTTTGTTTCTTAAACCCACTCTACCATTCAAAACGTTGTGGTTAGAAAGAATTAGTTATACTCACCAAGGCTATTTTCTCAAAAATCCATAAATATTATTACAATTTATAATACCGGGGTTTATTTTGATACATTTTAAAATTTTCAGCATCATTACTCAGTCTTCAGTGTCACATGATTCTTCAGAAATCATTCTGATATGCTGATTTGCTGCTAAAAAAAACATTTCTTATTATTATCAATGTTGAAAACAGTTGCGCTGCTTCAGATGTTTGTGGAAACTGATAGATTTATGAGTTCATTTTAAACAGAAGTCATTTGTATCATTATAAATGACTTTACTGTCACTTTTGGTTGATTTAGTGCATCTTTGCTGAATAAAATATAAATAAATTCGTTCTAAAAACAGTACTGACCTTTTGAACGGTAGTTTATATTTTAAGGTTCAAACAACATGCATTCATCTCTTCACATCACTGTGTAGCTTGAATAGTTCAATTTATTACAGTTTATATAATTAAAATGTGTTCAAAAACCTTAATGAATTTTCTCATTTTTTTCATTGTGTGTCTAGGTAATTGCATCTATAAAGCCAGTGGTAAGTGCTGTATAAACAGCTGACCTTTTCAACACTGAATAAGCTCCCGGTTACCTGATTAATTCAGAAACATCTCTTTCTGTGGCATCGGCGCAACGACATTCTAAGTGAAAATGCCAAGGTCACTGCGCTGCAGAATAAAGCGTCAGTCTGTTTCTTTCACAAGACTTGTTGAAATGGTTGAGTTCTTTGCTTGGTGTCTGATGCTTTCATTCCTGACATAAAACACCTACCTAGAGCAGACAGTACACTTGAATCTCTAACATGCATTTGATAGTTGGAACCGTCTCTATATTTGTTCATGTTCGGGGTTCATTTTGGTGGACACAAATGACATCAGGACGTTTGCGTCTAATCACTGATCGAACCTGAAGTATTCCCTTATTTCTTATTCTAAAGCAGATGTATAGGTGTGATTGTGAGTTGCGGAACGAGGGGCGAAGGACATTTCGTGTATCAGCAGGGAAAGGAGCAGAGGCACACGGTGATGGACAGATCTCGCACTGGGCCTGTCAGTGGAAACATGCCTGCAGGGACATGCTGCTATAAAATGGCCCCACTCTCTTTTAACACACACCAATTTGCCAAACTCCATTTTGGAGGGAGAAGTGTCATTCTCCTAACAGAAACTAGAGTGGCAAAGATTAGACCGGAGAAGATGTCTATTTTAGGAGGGCTTATTGCATCTGTAACGTCAATGAAAAGTCACCCAACGGCTTCCTGGCACATAAATCTGACCAAGCATGACATCATGTGACATTTGAATCAAGATTTTTCTCTTAGATCTTTGTTTTCAAATATCTTCGATTTAGAGTGTCTCACATTTGAACCAAAAAGTTGAGTATTTACAGTCCTACGAGAGGAGACGTGTTTAGAGTGCAGTTTTTTTCACCTTGTATTATGTTTTTCAGCTTACATTCCTTCTTCCCTTATGTGAGTTACACAAAATTGGTGGATATGAGCCCTGAAATTGCATTCTCTGCCTGTGATGAAAGGAGATTGCTTGCCTAGCATGCCAGTTGAGGAAAACCAGCATGCACGACAAACGCAGTTGCCAAGGGAACATTTTTCATCCTCAACTAGGGGTGCGTGAGTCAGGTTTATTACTTTTGGGAAACAGGGTCCTGCCTTTATCTTCCTGAAAAGACTCATAATTATTGCCCTGTAAATTTACGGCACATTGCTGCAGAAGGCAGAGCGCCGAGAGGCTGTCGTTCCCCGGCCCCGTAATGCCCTGTTGATAGATACGTGCCATCATCATTCAGTTGATAAGGCTGCAATTTTTCAGAGGAACTGTACAGCAGAGGTCTTTTGAGAGACGTTTCTCTCTTTTGTTCTTGGTGTGCGAGTGTGTGTTTGAGAAATGAGCGAAAGCAATTCAGACTTCAAGTTCAAAGTGAGAGCTGTTACAGAGGTACTCTGAAAGGTCCATTAAACCACTAGTATGGATCATATTCATTTAGTTTGTTTGTAAAACTATTTGCAAAAGCTTCTTCTGCCTCCTTTTTTCACCAAACACTTGTTTATAATATTCACTAAACCTTTCACTAAACCTTTTTCCCATAGCATCTTATTAATTTTGGGCATTATGTTTAGTCCTATTTCGGACTCTGCTTTTCCTGCCTAAAGATGAAGGCAGGGGTGTAGCCGACCCACCGTGCGGTATGGACAGGGACCATCCTGGTGGTGGTGGTAGGGAGGATGGAGGTAAAGGTTGACGTCAGCATCTGCAAACTCAGACATGTGTTAGTACCGATCTTATATACTCCAATAATGACTGGCTAGATCTAAACTCATAGTGATGTAACATTTGAGTCTTCCTGGCAGAACTTGCGCTAGAGCTTTCGCTTCTGTGTGCAGTTATGAAACTGTATCTATCAAAGACTAATCATTATTTATCCAAGTCTGCTGCTACATTATGCTGCACAACATTTAAAAAAGGTACAAATATTGTATATCTGACTTCACTATTACCATGTGAATATTTAAGCTTATTTATGTTTTTTTTTTTTAAATGTTAAAATGATTTATTTTATTCCAATTCAATGTGTATAGCCATACGCGCTCTTTATTAAGTCCACCTTGGTCCATATTGACATGATAGCATCACACAGTTGCTGTAGATTTGTCGGCTGCACATCCATGACGCGAATCTGCCATTCCACCACACCCCGAGGGCTCTATTGGATTCAGATCTGGAGACTGTGGAGGCCATTTGAGTACAGTGAACTCATTGTCATGTTTAAGAAACCAGTTTGAAATGATTTGAGCTTTGCCGCTTGGTGCTTTATCCTGCTGGAAGTAGCCATTAGAAGATGTGTACACTGGTCGTAAAGGGATGGACATGGTCAGCAACAACACTCAGGTAGGCTGTGGCGTTTAAAATGATGGTCAATTGGTACTAGGGCCCAAACTGTGGCAAGAAAATATGGAGTGGCACCCAGTGTGGTGTTCTGCTACTTTAGCCCATCTGCTTCAAGGTTCGATGTGTTGTGTGTTCATGGATGCTCTTCTGCAGACCTCGGTTGAAACGAGTGGTTATTTGAGTTACTGTTGCCTTTCTATCCGCTCGAACCAGTCTGGCCATTCTCCTCTGACTTCTGGCATCAACGAGGCATTTTCCCCCACAGAACTGCCGCTTGATATTTTCTCTTTTTTGGACCATTATCTGTAAACCCTAGAGATGGTTGTGTGTGAATATCCCATAGATATATATTTATATATTCCATGTGTTTTCAAAATAGTTTCATATATTTTTCATTTTTACTTAGGCTTGGTGAAACTAATTGCACAGAAATTACACTAAGTTTTAACAGATTTAGTTGGGGTTTTTCATTTAGAGCAACTTTTTATAAATTTCACGAGTTCACACTTACAGGTAATTAAGTAGAGTAAAGGTTATACGAATTTGATATGCTGTCCAGGAGGAGGACTCCAAGCTCCTAATTTTGGCCCGAACCCAGAGTACTACCCCTGGTTGTGATATGAATAGTTAGGACTAGAAGTGATGTGATGGGGTGGTGGAGGGATGCTGATAAACTGCCAATCGAACAGAGGTAAGTCTGCAGTATATATACCTCTTGCTGTTAATTCAGTTGATTAACTGAATGCACTCCTCTTGTGTTAATTAGGTTAATTATCTGAACGGACTCCTCCTGAACTTTAATAAAACACCATTAATTGCATTGACATCACCTTTAGAAATGTAGTGTTCTAGGAATGAGTCAAAATTACTGTTTAAAATAATATGTTAAATAATATGTTATATAATATGTAATAATAATTTGTGTATGAATGTATTTGTGGATAAACGTCAACAGTAGGTATAGTCTTTTCAGGTAAGCAGGCAAAATCACAAATAAACATTTAAAATACAACAGGCAATGTTGGGACATGTTCAGAACATAGAACACATAACAAATGTTTAAACTGAGAAATGTTACAATTTTATGCACAAAATGAGCTATTTCAAATTTGACGCCTGCTACAGGTCTCAAAATAGTTGCGATGGGGGAATGTTTACCATGGTGTAGCATCTCTTCTTTTAAAAACAGTTTGAAGGCGTCTGGGCATCAAGGTTATGAGTTTCTGGAGTTTTGTAGTTCTTGCCTGATAAAGGTGAAGAAGAGTGTGTGAAGCTGCTGAAGAGTGTGTGGTCGTCTTTGACGTATTTTTCGTTTAATGATGCACCAGATGTTCCCTATAGGTGAAAGATCTGGCCTGCAGGCAGGCCAATTCAGCACCCGGACTCTTCTATGACGAAGCCATGCTGTTGTAATAGCTGCAGGACGTGGATTTGCGTTGTCCTGCTGAAATACACAAGGCCTTCCCTGAAATAGACGTCATCTGGAGGGGAGCATATGTTGCTCTAAAACCTTTTATATACTCTTTTCAGCATTCAGAGTGCCTTCCAAAACATGCAAGCTGCCCAGACCTTATGCACCCCCATACCATCAGAGATGCTGCTTCGCTGAAAACACACTGGAAGGTCTTCCTCCTCTTTAACCCAGAGGACACGGCATCCGTGATTTCCAACAAGAATGTCAAGTTTGGACTTATCTGACCATAGAACACTTTTCCACTTTAAACAGTCCATTTTAAATGAGCCTTGGCCCACAGGACACAACGCCGCTTCTGGACCATGTTAACATATGGCTTCCTTTTTGCATGAGAGCTTCAGTTGGCATCTGCAGATGGCACGGATTGTCTTTACCGACAGTGGTTTCTGGATGTATTCCTGGGCCCGTTTAGTAATGTCATTGACACAAGCATGCCGATGAGTGATGCAGAGACGTCTGAGTCCCCGAAGACCACGGGCATCCAATAAAGGTCTTAGGCCTTGTCCCTTACGCACAGAGTTTCTCTGAATCTTTTGATGATGTTATGCACTGGAAATGATGGGATTTGCAAAGCCTATGCAATTTGACGTTGAGAAACATTGTTTTTAAAGTATTCCACAATCTTTTTACGCACACTTTCAAAGATTGGAGAGCCTCTGCCCATCTCTTCTTCTGAGAGACTCTGCCTCTCTAAGACATCCCTTTTATAGCTAATCATAGAGTCCTGACATCAATTAGCTTAATTAGTTGCTAGATGTTCTCCCAGCTGAATCTTTTTAAAAATTTCTTGCTTTTTCAGCCATTTGCTGCCCCCATGGCAACTTTTTTGAGACCTCTTGCAGGCAACAAATTTTAAATGAGCTCATTTAGTGGATAAAAGTATAAAATGTCTCTGTTTAAACATTTGTTATGTTTCTATGTTCTATTGTGAATAAAATATTGGCTCATGTGAAATTTAAAAAACATCCTATCATTTCCGGAATTCGGGTTGAATGTAACTATTACCATAGCAAAAAAAAAAAAAAAAATCAGATCAGTAACCCTGCATGTCTGTGCTAAAGTTATTTCTAATCTTTCAATTCATGTTATGACCAATTTCACAGGTAAACATGATTTCTTTAAGCATCTTTGCGAAAATAGCTGGAAGTGATATCACCATATGTAGAGCTCTGTTCACATGGAACTGAAATCAGCAGAAGTATTTGTTACTTGAGCTGTTAAGTTGCTCCCAGTGCTACCAGCATCATTCCTGTGGATTCCCACTGGTAGCAACTTAACACCTAAAGTAGCAAACATTTTTTACTGAACAATTCCTGAGTTTTAAACTATGAGCTTCACAATCGTTTTAACAATCTTACTTGCAAGGTTGTAAGACTGTAAATGTGCTTCCTGTTCATTTATAGACACTGAGGGATGTGTGGAAATTATTCTCTGCAGAAAATCAGCAGCACAACACAAGTAAACTAGATTTTAGTCTACTGTTCAAGAGTTTGTGGCCAGTTTTTTTTTTTTAACACAAAGTTCTGTCATGAAACTCTAGATGTCACAGGCTTAACTCAATCTGCTTACAATCAGATCATTCTCTATAGGGCATAGCTGATTGCTTTCTGCTGTTTTAGTAGCCAATGAGCTCACAGCTCAACCTTCAAATTCTTGGTCAGCATTTAGTAGCAGCGTACTTTTCTATCTCCGCTTGTATAGATCTGCTACAGCTAATTCATGTACGCTGTACTGTACAGCAGCAGCATTTATCTCCCATAGAAAGCAACACAATTACCATCATTCAATTGTTAAAATCATCCACATGACTGCAGAGGTTCAACCTTAATGTTATGAAGTGACGAGAATGACTTTATTCAATAATATCTCCTCTCCCCTGTCTTTCTGCTATGCTGTTTAAGTCCAGCGTTTCCAGGTTCTACTCCGTATTGGCCAACGCTGTAACACGTGAGCAGCACGACGCATGCATGTGATGCTGACGTTCTGACGTAGAACCTGGAAGCACTGGTGAGTAATTAATGACAATTTCATTTTGGGGTGAACTAACTAACATTTCAGCTCAAGGCAGTTCAATAACTGTAAAATGCATACTGTATGCACAGTGTTTTTGTGCACATACATGTGCGTGTGAGTGCTTTGACAAACTCCCGTGCACTCCGCTACACACTGAACATGCAAACGACAAATAATAGTGTTTTACATTTTTCATATCCATGTGTAGTTTGGTATGCATATGGCTAATCATTTGATCATTTGTGTGCGAGAGTTACAATGCAAAAACGTTTTTAGAAAAGTTAAATTAGTTTTGAATGAAGTGTTTGCTTTTGCAAGAGATGCGTAAAATTGTGCGTAAGCAATTTTGTATTGTTTTTATAATGCTATAATAATTACTGTTTTTACTAGATTTTGTCTTTCACAAACTTTGAAAAAGAAAAACCTTACCAACCCCAAAGCTCTGAATATGTTGAATAACAGACTGAATATTCATTTTCGTCTGAAAATGAAGTATCTTGCTAAAAGGCTCAATGGTGAGCAGGATAGTGATTTCAGTAACTTTCCAATTATTGGGTCATCTACTCTGAACCAAACCAGCAACTTTTGAAGTCATAGCCTAAGTCTTAAATATTAGCTTGCCACACCATTTTCAAATTATTTTTAGACTCTAAAAGTATCTTTTTGCCTTGAAGGACAATCAAAACTTTATGAAGCAAAATGGAGGTTGGCTTGTCTGTGAACATTTATTTGACTTTCCGTTCCAGCCACAGGAAACATTGGATTGCCATGAGTGAAAAACGCAAGATGCAGCCACTTCACAGCAGGAGTTTTCAAAGAATATTAACAGCAGGAAGATATAATGACCGCTCTGAACTGTCCTTTGTTTTATACCATCACAATTACATTAGCACTGAATAGAAAGATGGGAGCCCTTTATCTTTAATTATCCCTTTAAGTTGAGTGGATCACTCCACCGGCCAGATTGTTCAGGACTCAATTAGGATCTTAGCCAAGACATTAGCCACAAATATGGACCTGCTTCTCCCACAGACCTGTGTTCATTTTCCGATAACTGCATTCAAGTTCCTTTTTCGACACTGTTTTACAAAGCAAGGGCATGTTCTTCATCATTCAGACGCCATTAAATTCACTTTTGTCCAGTTTCTAGTGAACCTGCCTTTTAAAAGAGCGAGAGAACAGGCGTTCATTTCATAGTTCAGTGCTCAGTGAGGGGCGATGGGTCTCTGGATGCCTCTGTCTGTCTTCATTCAGTGTTATGTATTCAGAGAGCAGTCATGTAACGTGGTCTAATGTTCTATTCATACTCTTGGATACAGGATCACGCAGCCTCATCATCTCATAGCCATTGCTGACACAACCTCTATGACATGCGCTGTTGGTCAGGTGAGTTATTCTCCTATAGGAATGTCCATGAAGTCCATACATCGCATTATGAAGGTGAAGGGACACAAAATGCCATCTGTCTAACTAAGTCATTCACGTCACGCAGCACTGGCAGGAAGTTTGCCGTACAAACTTTGCCCTATATGGGCTACCTGTGATCCCATTTGAAACAATGCAACATTGGATGGTAAATGAGGTAATTTCAGATTATGCATGATTTCCAACATAAATAGCAAATTTGACAAAGAAGATAGGAGATACGAGAGCTAATCTATTCCCTCTCCTCAAAATGATTCATTCACTGAAGAACACTTGAAAAGTGTAACAATCATCTTGTTTCCACAGAGCTGGCTGCACAGTTTTCTGTAATTGACTGAATAGTTTTAGTTTCAGAAATAGGTTTCATGAAAAACACTTCTTGCAACCATAATGATTTGAGAGCAAAGGCATATTAAAATTACAGATCTCCATCTCAAGTTTTCCCCTTCTGTTTACTCTAACACTGTATTATATTGTTTAGTTTTTATTATGGCAGACATGATCCAAAAGTAGCTTGAACAACACTGGTGTAAGCACTATATATATATATATATATATATATATATAAAAGAATGCAGAGTTTGTGCTACATGTGCTTGGATTGGAAATGTACAAAGTCAAACGTTTTATTGTCAGTAATGTAAGTAGCCTAAAACTGTAAGAATTGTGAAAAAAGTACTTGCACAAATGTGTACATTTACAGTGCATCATTACTAATTCTGCACGAACTAGTGTACTACACTAAAAAAAACCTTTACTTTGAAACAATTTTCACTCAGAAAGTGAAACTTTCACAGCTAAAAAATTTCGAAGAAATGGTAACATGAAATTTTGAAGTAGAAAGACTGAAATAGTATTTTCTAGTCAAACATACTCTAATATTTATTTTATCTAAGACTTTAATTGTGTAATTACATGATTACAGAAAAAGTATCAGGATTCATTGTTTGATTTAACATTTGATTCATTGTAGATTTTGCTACTTAATTAACACAAATAATAATCTACAGATATACCAACAGTTTGTTAGTTAACCATTAAGACAATTTGGAGTCGGTGATGGTCAGATGTATTAAAATGAAGGAGAGCAGATGTACATGGAAAGCTTGTGAGTTACAATATGAAAGGGTGTTACTTTAGTAAAGCTGGCTTCACAATGTACGATTTATAATAGTCCTGTACAATTGTTGCTTGTCAGACTGAATGAACACGATCCCTATTGTGCCATGTCACACTCAGTTGTCATTAATGTCAGACTGTACGGCAGTCAAGATGGTTTAAAAATGGACGCACGCAAGAAGACTCGTCCAGTGTTCAAAATGTTCAGTGACTGTGAGCATAGATATGATGGCTAACAAACAAAAACAATCTCTCGCATTCATTTGATCATGGCTTTCCTTGGTTTCTTGTTCTCTCACTAATTGCATCATCAGGTTCTTGGATTTTGATTTGACTGTTGTCGTAGGAGAAGCCACACTGCAGGACTGTCCGTCAAAACGTCTGACTCTGCCAGAATTTCGTTGGAGGTCAAGTTTGATCGCAATGGTCATTAATCGGCTGTCGGCGAACGTCAAACTGATCAAAGGCTACAGATTTTAGCCTAGGATCAGAGGAACTTTTTATAATTCTCCAAATTTGTCTCAGACAGCCAAATCGTGGCCAAAATCGTACAGTGTGAACCTGGCAATGTAAGAGAAGTAGCGAGTGATTCCATATTGTGATATACATCCAAGTGAAATTAATTACTGAAAAAGAAAAAAATGTATAGGTGAAGACTTGGTTCTATCCATTGATTACTGATTTTTAAGAAAGGGGTGGGTTTAAGCAGCATACGTTACCAGAGAGAAGTCTGTTGCTAATGGAAGATCGAGTTAATTGGGATGGTTGTTAAAGGGTTAGTTCACCCAAAAATATAAATTCCATCATTAATTACTCGCCCTCATGTCGTTCCACACTCGTAAGACCTTCATTCATCTTTGGAAAACATTAAGATTTTTTGATGAAATCCAATGGCTCAGTGAGGCCTCTATTGCCAGCAAGACAACGAACACTTTCAATGTCCAGAAAGCTACTAAAAACGTATTTAAAACAGTTTGTGTGACTACAGTGGTTCAACTTTAATATTATAAAGCGACAAGAATACTTTTTGTGCGCCAAAAAAACAAAAATAGCGTCCTTTTTAACAATATCTAGTGATGGCCGATTTCAAAACTCTGCTTCAAAGCTTTATGAATATTTTGTTCCGAATTGGATGAATTCAAAATGTCCTGCCCTGTCTTCCTGTTTCAGTTGAATTTACGTCAGCGCATTGAATAAGGCTGCGCGTTCCAAGGCACTTCAGTGGGCCTTTGCAAGAAAGAGACAAGTCCTTCAGTCTTTTTTGAAAATGTTTGTCAGAAGAGGGTTGGAACAAAACTCTGCAGGACTGTGGCTCTCCAGTCAAATGAAAATATGCCTCAACATTAAAAAATCAGCATTTTTGATGATCATTTGAGAGAAGTAAATCTACCTACTATGTACTGTAAATGATAACTCGCTGTATTCTTCCTTCAGCAGTGTAACTTGTTGTTTCAGGACAGTGTACATGCGACTTTTTTGTTTGTCATGTTAGCCGTAAGTATGCTGATGGCTGTTTTGAGGCTTACTGGCATGTCCTGTATCAGATTCATCTGACTCAGACTCTTTTGCATAATTGAGCTTCTGTTTGAATAGATTTCAATATATTAAAATTGATTGGACACACAAGTGTTATAAACTAGAGCAAAAGTGTTTTATATTCAGCTGCAGGTTTTCATGCCGGTCTCTAAGGTGATTATCAATGCCATCCGATATTATTATGAGTTTTGTTTCAGTTGAGATGCGTGGAAGAGATGTGTGGATGCTGTTCGAGAGAAAAGGTGTGACAGTCAAACAGATGCAGATAATTGAACTGATCTCTGAGGGCAATTCAGGAGCAAAACAAAAGTCACGTTAAACATTAAGTGCACACATACGCAGAACTGTGATTCAGGAACACCCGCCATCCCCAGATTAGTAACTAATTCATCAGAGATGTGGCTTTGATATGAATCATGAAGACAGGTTTGAAAAATGCCCATGTAAACTTTACTTCAGTTACGACAGTATGCATAATTTACCATGAACTTTGGAAAGGGGGGTTTTGGTATTCCAGAGAAGAGTTGTATAACAGACCGGCCGTAATGCATTTAATAGTCTCTCTTACAGCCTGAGTTTCTTGCTCTCGAGGGGAAGTTTGAGAGAACTGCACCCTGCTGTAGGAATGGAAAGAGGCTGAGTTTGCCTCTCCTTTGGGCTCTCTACATGAAACTGCTTTGCTAATGAAGTCTCGCTGACTACATTCCAGACTATCACTATATGCTTGTGTTCTGTGGTAATGATGTCTTTGAAATACTAAGCAATTGGAGTGAGGCTGATATGAATGGATAAAGACAGTTTGTGCTCCATGACGCTGACTCACAGCTGGGAATGAGTATTCGTAAGCTCTATAATTTGGCTCAAAAGGGTTGAAAACTTGACCAGTTGCTGAAATTAAAGATGCATTTCATTTCATGCAAGCTAGTAATACACATTGACATTTTATGCTGATATGTTCTCATTAACAAAGTGGGATTTTTAATATTCACATTGCACTTGCACATGGAAATTAAATATACAAGGCAATTATTTTGCAGGTAAAGGCGGACAGACTGGAAATTCCACTTTTGTATTACAGAGATGCATGTGTAAAAGACCTTGGGAGGTGAATGTAAATGTCCCATTCAAGTTACTTTAAAAAGCCTAAGCATGCAATATATCCTGTATAGATGCTCATACAACATTCACTTATATCTCAAACAGTACACTATGCTGCAATGTCAAGGTCATGCGTTTGATTCCCATGGAATGTGTGAACTGCATATAATGAATGCTATGTACACTTAGCATGTGTATGTGTCACTTTAGATTCAAGCGTCTTTCAAATGTCGTTAATGTAATCAAGAGAAATGTAATTGCAAAAGTTCAATTCAATTTCTATTCAATTCAAATTTATTTGTATAGCGCTTTTCACGATAGATATCATTTCAAAGCAGCTTTACAGAGAATGCATGTCAACATTACAATTTTAAGGATGCAGGTGTCCCGAGGTAAAACAGAGAATAATTAGTGTAGCTCCTGTTCATAACTTTAAGCAAAGATAGTCATAATGAGCAACTGATCTGATTTGAGATGCATTATGTGAATGTTTGGCTAAAGAGATGGGTCTTTAATCTAGATTTAAACTGGGTGAGTGAGTCTGAGCCCCTAACATTATCAGGAAGGCTATCCCTCCTTTAGTGGACTTAGCTATCCTTGGTACCTAGGTATCCAGAAGTCCAGAGTTTTTTTTGAAAGTTTTGTGAAAAGTTGCATGAATGTTCAACAGAGCTGCTTTTCTTTGCAAACTGGTGGTTTTGAAACTGACTCGTGAAGCTTTGAATCTTTTGCAAATCTTTTGTTTTGAATCAGTGATTCAGAGCGCATGTCAAACTGGCCAAGTCATGTGAATTCAGCAAACTATAGGATTCTTTATGTCATACTGTTTCAAAGCTTGGTTTGAATTACTGGTTCATCACAAGGCACAGTTGTTCTGTTGAAGATATGAACCGGTGTGTGATATGGTTTGTAGGTTCAGTTTTAATAAATTTTACTAAGCATGCATGTGTAATACCAAAAGGGAGATGGTTAATTGTTTCTGATTTGTCTAATTAGCCAAGTCCTGCCTAAAAACATAAAACACGCATCATAAATTAATCAAAGAACACACAAGCCCAGAGCCGCAGGGAAAACAATCCAACCCCCTCCATTGACTTTGTATTGCGTGAAGCTGTCTCCTTGTCATTTCTTGCTTCTAACATAAGACAGAACAATGCCTAAAAGTCGCTGTGTGGTAGTGTACAGCAAACAAGCTATAAACCCAGAAATGAAAGCTCTAGCGCAAGTTCTGTCAGGAAGACTCAAATGTTACGTCACTACTAATTTAGATCTAACCAATCATTATCCAACACATGTAGTATATAAGATCGGTACTCATCACACTTGTCTGAGTTCGCAGATGCTGACGCGAAACCTAATTGTTAGCATTCAGTTGCAAACTCAACCTCGTCCCTGAATAATCTCGCCGCTTGCGATTATTCAGATTCTGACGAAAAAATTGTCCTGTATCTCCTCTTCCGTGTGTTTGCAGTACACGCATTCAGTGCCGCTGCTGCATGGATATCTGAACCGGAGGATGTAAATTCACAGCTCGTCAAAGTTGTTCAATGCCTTTCAGAGCCAGTTAACCCTTTCGCACGTAAGTTTAAAATATTCCGGCTGAACGCTCTGCGCGAGCTTTTTCAAAGCGACCGTCTTTCAGAATGTGTTACTTTATTGCTTTACGGTGCTCGTTATGTGACACACGGCAGCACAACAGCGCTGTATGACTACTGATCTGATTATTCATTTTCCGTTAAATATTAACAAATTGAGGTCTATAGCTGGACATATCTGTCATTCTGATCGTCAAATACGCGCAAGTGGACGTGTTTCGCTGTGTAATCACTCATAATGATCGCGTTAGATAAGCTCCACGCGCCGCCATGCTAGTTCGCGCACAGCTCAGAGAATCGCACCGTTGGATTTATAGTATTCATTCTTCCAAATTGCATTAAACCAAAAGATTTTCCCTACTCCTCTCGGATCAAGCAATCAACAGCGTGTGGCTTCGACCTCATCTACCCTTCTAAATTCTCATCACACAATCCAGACGCCATTTCTAGGCGTCCTGCTACAACTGCAACGTCAAATCTTAGTCACTCCACTGCCGCATTAGTTCAAGAGTTCGGTAGGTGTTTTGTCCCACCTGCTGCAGTTATGATGTCACCCCAACTCAGATCTCTCATCCTAGGTAAGGTCATTAACCCCTTAAAACCTTAGGGTATCTTCAGAGTTCTTTTTCTGAGTGACACACAAAAGTAAAGACTCACAACTCTCAAACGATACCCTTTTGACTCTCCTTGCTATAATTTTGAAGGAAACTAAAAAAAAAAAAAAACCTTCTCATTTCATACCTGCATCTGGATTCTAATTTGCGGTGATCCCATGAAGTATCAAAAGTTGGAGCATTTGGAATTAAGGTGGCCTCTTTGTTTAGCCCTCGTCACCCCCTAGCGGGTATTTTTTAAAAATTGTACTTTCACGTGGAGTAGCATGTGATCCACACGTGGGAATCCGTTGATCTTGGCGTCATTTCAATCGGGAGCATCAACTGTAAGTAATGATGTGCTATTTCCACAATCTATGCCTGTTTCACGAAGTTTTATGCTGACATGCCACTTGATAGCCACATTTAGTTTAGCTATAGCAGCTGTGCGCCGTGGGGGTTTGTGTCGTAATCGCGCGATCGATATCGTGATCGCTTCATTGGATTATGACTATGTTGGACTAATTTTAATCATGAGAATCAGCCATAAATAATGATGCCATTTTACCACAATCGGTGCATGTTTCATGACGTTAAGAGCCAAAACGTGACATAAATGCTGCATTAGTTTAATTTTTACATTTGGGTCTCGTGGAGTTTCAAAAAAAAAAAAAAAAAAAAAAAAAAATACTGGGCTTTTCAGTAAATAACTTTGCAGTACTCGGATTTATTCAAAGCGCTTCCATTCAATGTAAAATTCAGACTCTAGCTTTCAATGACACATATTTTGTGATGAAGAAGGCTGGAGTTTTGAAAATTTTGATAATTAATATTTTTATAGGCATGATTTGCCTGTGGGCGGTACACTCCGTCTTAGAGGTTAACTCAGCACTCATTAAGAGTTGAAAGCAATGACTGGTTGCTTTAAAAAGTCGAGTTCTAAGCTTTAAAACGATACCTCTTTCGTGTCATCCCTCCTAGTGGTTGCTTAGTAATATGATTATGAATTTTTGCCCGTTGGCGGAACAGTCGGGCTAAAGGGGCTAACCGGGCTACTTTACTGCTTCCATCGCTTACAGTTTTAATTTAGATTATCTCTTCATGCCGGTTCATTGTGGCATCAAGTGAACATCCGAGGGAATGTCGTTCAAACACGGAAAGACATGAGTACATACAATTTATTTATATATATATATATATATATATATATATATATATATATATATATATATATATATATATATATATATATATATATATATATATATAAAAAGAAGAAAAAAAAAAAAAAAAAAAAACTTTCACCCTGATCAGATCTCGTGTTGAATTACATAAAATGCCTAGCCGATTTAAGCAAAAGGTTTGCTCCCTTCACACTCAACGCTTACACCACAGATTATTCCGGTATTATCACTCCGGTATTCCCACCTCCATCACGACCACTGTTCCTTGTCGTTCTAATCATGATAACTGTAATCTCTATATTTCACCCATCCATAGATTGCTAGCAGGAAATATTTTATGCATTGTATTTTAATCCTAAATGCCAAAGTCTTTCATTTCATCTATTCGGCGGCCACCCAAAGGCATAGCCAAATCCTCCTGTAAACCTTCTGTTAACGCCTGCCAATCATTCATCTTCTGCAAAGTATCACTACAATGCTAGAGGCCTTTCTTACGGCTTCATGTGTCCCTGGGAATTTACCACAGATTTTAAACATCAGTCTTGCTCGTGGGCGTTCACCTAATTTCTTAACTCTTTTCCTTAAACACTCAGTGTGACTCCAAAGGTCTGGTGTCACTTTAACTTTTCTAAGTTAATAACAAATTCCGTCCCTCCTTCCATGATTAAATATCTAAGTTCACTTAGAACTACTGTCAACTTCTCTCTAATGGAGAACAGTTTGGTAAAGCTTTGTTCAGGACTCAATTAGCTTCTGTTCCAGGATGCCTCAATCTTTTCCCCTTCTACTGGGGAATGGCATTCATTCAGAATCGTGGTAGCAACCACCGCAGCCGAGGATTTTTCAACATCAGCCATCAAGCCCCTGGGAAGACTGTCTTCCTCCGCTACTGAATCATACATAAGACCAGATTCCAAAAGCTCGGCAAGCTCTCTCAAGTTACAATCAAGGTAATTCATGCAAATACTGGTGGTGGTGTTACTATCTCACTCACTTATAATCAAATTGTCACTTGTCGCCGTTCAAGGCGTTGTGTCTATGTGGCCTAACGTGGCCTGTGTCGCCGTTCAAGGCGTTGTGTCTATGTGGCCTAACGTGGCCTGTGTCGCTGTGCAAGGAGTCGTCTATGTGGCCTAACGTGGCCTGTGTCGCCGTTCAAGGCGTTGTGTCTATGTGGCCTAACGTGGCCTGTGTCGCCGTTCAAGGCTTTGTATCTACGTGGCCTAACGTGGCCTGTGTCGCCGTTCAAGGCGTTGTCTATGTGGCCTAACGTGGCCTGTGTCGCTGTGCAAGGAGTTATCTATGTGGCCTAACGTGGCCTGTGTCGCCGTTCAAGGGTGTTGTGTCTATGCGGCCTAACGTGGCCTGTGTCGCCGTTCAAGGCGTTATCTATGTGGCCTAACGTGGCCTGTGTCGCCGTTCAAGGGTGTTGTGTCTATGCGGCCTAACGTGGCCTGTGTCGCCGTTCAAGGGTGTTGTGTCTATGCGGCCTAACGTGGCCTGTGTCGCCGTTCAAGGGTGTTGTGTCTATGCGGCCTAACGTGGCCTGTGTCGCCGTTCAAGGGTGTTGTGTCTATGCGGCCTAACGTGGCCTGTGTCGCCGTTCAAGGGTGTTGTGTCTATGCGGCCTAACGTGGCCTGTGTCGCCGCTCAAGGCGTTATCTATGTGGCCTAACGTGGCCTGTGTCGCCGCTCAAGGCGTTATCTATGTGGCCTAACGTGGCCTGTGTTAACTCTTCGCTTTCTCCTTCCTTTTCTTTGCTTTCTCACCACTCAGTGGTATTTATCCTTCCCTGCCTCTTGCACCACTTTTAGCGGCTTCTCCACTGGTAAGTACAAGTCTCTAAGTCAATTTATGTTTTTCTGCCTAGGAACTACAAGAATCAGTACTGGCATATTTCCGTTCCTTTCACAGTTCTTTGGGGGGTAGGCTCCGTCACAGGATAAATTATCCTTCACCATTTTTGGGGGTCGGCTACGCCCCTGCCTTCATCTTCAGGCAGGAAATGCAGAGTCCGCAACCCTCAGGATCTAAGCTACGGACGGGGCCTACGCCAAAGAACTTTATCTTACAATGTTTGCTTGCTGATTGTTAATAAATTTCATTGCAAGTTAATTTACCTCCCGAGTCTTTCTGGTAGAAATGAAAGCTCTAGCGCAAGTTCTGTCAGGAAGACTCAAATGTTACGTCACTACTAATTTAGATCTAACCAATCATTATCCAACACATGTAGTATATAAGATCGGTACTCATCACACTTGTCTGAGTTCGCAGATGCTGACGCGAAACCTAACCTCCATCCTCCCCACCACCACCAGGATGGTCCCTGTCCATACCTCCCGGGGGTCGGCTACGCCCCTGCCTTCATCTTCAGGCAGGAAATGCAGAGTCCGCAACCCTCAGGATCTAAGCTACGGACGGGGCCTACGCCAAAGAACTTTATCTTACAATGTTTGCTTGCTGATTGTTAATAAATTTCATTGCAAGTTAATTTACCTCCCGAGTCTTTCTGGTAGAACTATGTTTTTATAAGCTACCGAACTGTAAAAGCCTTTAAGGAGACAAAAGTGGATACAGGCGTGAAGAATCAGAAGGAAGAATGGCTAAATTGTGGGAACTTGACACTCAGTATGCCTACTTGTGCAGTAAACATTTTGTCACTGGTTAGTCAATATTCAGATGTATATTCTTTATATTTCCTGTCGCCTATTACGTTCCCCTCCAGTGGGTGTAGTTCTCCTTTATCCACATTTGTGTCCTTAAACACTCATTTTTTGGGGGTCGACTGCTTATAAAAACCTCTGGGTTTTTTAGCTTGTTTGCTTTACACCCTGTCGCATAGCAACTTTTAGACACAAAATGACAAGGAGGCAGTGTCACGCAATACAAAGTCAATGGAGAGGGTTGGATTGCCACCCTGTGGGCGTGGTTTTCAGATTATGACACGTGTCACTGTCTCTATTTAAACAAAGCAATATTTTGATATCCACAGTGTCCTGTAGAGTCAGCTGAGATGTAAGAAATTTTCGTGCTTCACTTTGAATTTTTTTTTTTGTTTAATTTATATGCCATGACTGATGCTTCCGAGTTGATGCTTCTATCTCTCGCCTTATAGAGCAGACAGACGTGCCTCACTTGTATCTAATCATTGTTTCTGTTTTATCTCGATGTCAGTTTTTTCCTAATATCTCTCTCTTTTCCTCATTTTCTCTCCAACCCTCCAGTGAATTTGGGATGGAGCTGGCTTCTGTCTCCGAGTGGACCTGTCAATGGTGTGGTTGCCTGTCCACTGTCTTAAAGTTGGCGTGAAACAGAAATTACAATCGCTATTCTGCCCTATTTTGACGTAAATCCACTTGAAACAGTTTCCTGAACAAGGAAACATGTAGAGCAGGTCTTGATTGTTTATTGGAAGTGATTGGATGGTTAGACTGTTGTTATTGGCAAATTATTGTGATCTTGTGAGTGACAGGATGCAGGAAGAGAGAGATTATTGTTCAGCCATTGCATCAGTGCACATCATCAGAGAAGAGATGTTGTTGTGAGGAGGAGGGGAAGTTAATGTTATTGATTAAACATTGCGAAGGCATGTAAATTAAAAATATATACATATGATATACTCGGATAAGGCATTTAAAATAAACACTGCAATATCTAATAAAAAATATAAATGTGGATAAATAATTTATAACAAACACTGCAATATTCCATTTAAAAAATGATGTACACACATATATCATACATAATAAAGCCTGCAATCTCCATAAAACATAATGATGTACACAGATGAATCATAAATAATAAACACTGCAGTATTTCATAAAAATAATGTACACAGATTTATCATATATAATTAACACTGCAATATTCCATAAAAATAATAATGTACACAGATAAATCATATATAATAAACACTGCAGTATTCCATAAAAATAATGCACACAGATTTATCATATATAATTAACACTGCAATATTCCATAAAAATAATGATATACTTGGATAAATAAGTTATAATAAACACTACAATTGTCCTTTAAAAATTTCCTTGATTTCATGGTGGCTTTAATAGCAATCTGAGCCTCATGCGGATCAGATAACATCCTCTAAATGAGAAAATAAGAAGTGAAATGAAAAGAATTAAAAAAGTACATTTTCTCCCAGTTTGAAATGCCTTTTTAATCGTGCTGACCTGATAACACTCTTTCTATGATTTCCTGCGCATTGCCGTGTCTGAAAGTCGGTTGTAAAGAAATTACTCCCACCGCGGCACTGTTGTGATGTCGTACCGCTCAGAGATCATTCTGCCATGTTGGGAGACACATACTTCAGATGCAAAGCTTTTCTAGCAGCAGTATTGTGAGGATGTCAGTGTCTGACCCCCATGAGAGGCTGTTACTGTGTTCTGATTAAATCGGATAACCTCTATCAGCTTTATGGTCATGCTACAATGAAGTGGTGGATGAGGTCAGAAGTCAGTGTGTGTTGCTAAAGGAGAGCTGGATCTTCATCACGCTCTCAAAGCTATGATTACAGGCTGTTTCAAAGGCCATCCTGAAAACGATATACTCTCTAGCCTCTCGGGGACACCACTGGCTCTTTATGGTGTGCTGAACACCCTGTAAATATAAAATGAATCCCATTGCTGCCTACATATAACGGTGTGGTGTTAAAGTCACCGGAGGTGATTCTTTATGTGGCCTGTGTATGTTTGTTATCCTGCAAGCTACAAGCATTCAAATCAACATCCAAGTTTACAAAGGGCCATATAGAACATGTGTGTGTCATTTCAGACATGAATAATAGCTCTATTTGAGCATACGCTTGTAAAGACTGAATGTCGTGGGAATATTTGTTGGCTAGTTGGAGGCCTGCTGTGTTGATTTGTTTTCTCTAGCTTCGGCAGCATTAGTGGATTCCCTCTTCTGTCTCAAAGCCTCAAGTGGGCACAAATACACACACAGATACAGGATTACCGTCCCTCAGCACAAAGACTGCTACTGTAGCCTGCACTCAACAGATAAAACCAGCACAATGCCTCTAATAGGTCCCAGAAAGACTCCATATCCAATGTTTCAGACAAACGTATTTGTTTTCATGAAGGATAAAACGTAAATGAGCAGTGTCAGGCTGGGTTACGGTATTGTCGGATGTGAAAGGTATTGTAAATGTGGGATTGAGTGATAATGCTCATATTCAAAGCATCCAATGGTCCTAGACATCTGAGATCATTGGGACTCTTTAGATTTAATGACTGGGAATCATCCTTTCAATGTTTCTTCAGTGGGCGCGATCGTCCCTTGAAGATTTCTGGGGTGTTTTTCTAGAGTTTCCCAAACTTTATTTGTTTTATTTGCTTTTGGAGGAAGGATGCTGTTGTCCTAAGCATTCTCACTGCAGCTCCCTCTGGAGATTAAGGATTGAACGTCTCAGTGGGACGTCGCTGTGCTGTTTAATTACAAACACAGTTCAGAAAGCTGTTCCTGTTCATGTGCTTTCTATGTTTTTCAATGACTCGCCAAATATAATTCTTCTATGTCACTTTTTTATCCTAAAAATAAGCTTCATTTTCTTCTTGCAGTATATATACACACTAGCGTTCAAAAGATTAGGGTCAGGGATTTTTGAAGATTTTTTATAGATTTGGTTATGTGAGACTATAGTTTGACTTATTAGTTTGACATGTTTATGATTTGCACGTGGTTTGTCTATTTAGTTTACATGTTCAATAGATTTTAAACCATTCTAGCGCTAGAAGAAGCAGAAGAGAATTTGATTTGGTGGCCTACTTGCACCCTGTTATCTGTGCGCACCAGTGTTGCCAAGTCCGCGGTTTTCTCGTGGAATTGGGCTACTTTAAGGGTGCTTTCACACCTTTGTTTTTGTGATTCGTTTAGGCATATGTGAAAACAGCAGTCGCGCTCTGATCCGCACCAAAACAATCGCTCCAAGACCGCCTGAACGAGGTGGTCTCAGCCCGATTGCAAATGAACTCGAGCGGTTTGCTTGAGATATGAAAGCTGTCCGACCCAACGGACCAACGATCCAACGATATAAATATTCATAAGGGGAAATGTGTTATATAAAAAGCAATAGTGTCTGATTCTGTGAGTGAGCACATTAGTTACCGTATTTGAAAACCAAAGAGCACCTCTTGATCTAAAATGTTGCGTAATTGACCCTTCGCAAAGACCCGCCCCCTTTACTTACTGTTGCTATGTCCGACAAGTCATGTGCTCTCACACCACACATCATGTTCTCACGAAGTGAAAAAAACAACCCGGAGCAAAGAGGACACTGACAATGTGTCGAAAGACAAGACAGAGCAGGTTACTTTTGATATGAAACGAAACCGTTTCATTTTTAAAATATTGTAATTTTTTAAAGAAGTTCAAACAATAAATAGCGTATAGTGTCTCTTTAATGTGTCGTGACAGATCGCTGTAGCTTCTTCAATGGGCTCGTGAACCAACATCTCTTCATACTAGTTCATTTATAGCATCAAATAAACATGAATGAACATCAGAAGGAATGTTGTTTCAAGCACAGAAAAACGTGAGTACACACAATTTTTCATATTCGAGTTTTCCAACGTTGATCTACTAACTCCCCCAACAAATTTGTCGGACAAAATGGCAGATTCGGTCAGATTGCCTGTCAATCAAACTGCTGGCGAAGGGTCCTGCTCCGACTAAACATTGATTCAGGCTCTACTTGCAGTATAGCATTCATATAGGTTAGTTTTGGGCTAGTTTGTAAGGGTATATTGTATTTGTCTATGCTTGTAATTAGTGTATTTGTTCTTATTTTTTACTGACTGTTCACTTTAATAATGTTTCAACATTATTAGATAGGCTAGTAGTTTTTGCTGTGGTATCGGAGTACTTAAAGTGTACTTTAATTAATAAATGGAAAGCAAAGTTATCCCCACCCCCACAATATTTTTTTTTGTTGCAGATTCAAAAAATTATCCAATCCGTGACTCAAAAACCATTCGATCTGAACTGCAGGTTTCGTGATCCGTTAAACCACTAACAGAATATCTCTTTCGGCATTATCCTGAACATTGTATAAGCATTCATTTCACGTGTTATTGAACGGAAGAGAGGCTCTCAGGAGCTAGCTTAAATGTCACATTTGATTCTGCCAGCCAAAATAACCACAGTCCTTCACATAAAGAAATCCCGTCTACAGGCTTTCATAGACCACCAAGGAAGTTGGGGAAGGCCTTGTTTTTAAGTTTCGTAATAAACTGTTTACACCCTTGACGATATAAAATCGATTAATACAGGAAAAAGTCTTACATTTTAGCGTCTTTAAAAAAATCTCACCAATCTAAAGTGTTCATAAATTGCATGAAAAAGGAATCTTATTTTTAGGATCATTATGATTTCTGAGCTCATTTCCCTCCAAATTCTCATTACCATAATGCAAAAAACTGTCATTCTCAGAACTGTAATGTGAACGAACAATGAATTATTATTTAGTTTTTGTTCTGAAAGTATTATGGCAATAAAAGATAAAATAATTGGGATGTGTTGTGACTACGCACACACACACAAAAAAATGCTGATGGCCCTTAAATACACTTTTCTTTGATTCACCTAGTAACACTAATAAAAGCTACCGATATCTCACTGGTATGTCAGTGCAACAAGTTTATGTTTTAGCATATTTATGTTTTAGTAAAGAAAAGAGGTCGGTCTGACTGACCCAGATAAATGACAACCAGCTCACATTCTCTCCTCCTATTTTCTGCATCTGTCCCCATCTCCAAAGGACTCACAGCCTTATATCCCTTGTATTTTTTTTAGTTTTTGGAGCACTTCAAGGAGCACACAGCAGGCTAGATGTGGCTTCATGGGGATCTACTCTGATAAAATCAACATGAAGCAATGTCTTTTCTATATCTTGGGGGATTTTAAGAGACAGCTTGTTAACCAAATGATGCATGTACATGCTGTCAATGCATGTCTCTAAACAGTGATCAGGTCGTGGCGTGTTTGTGCAGTGTGCCCCCTAGAGGCTCAAAATAAAGTGCTCTGATTACACCCTAGCCCTCATATTCACTCTCTCCGGAGGGATTAAATTGTCCCGAGCACATTAATAATGCATATTGAGGAATCAGTCTGCTTAGTGTGCTCTTGAAACCTCTAGGTGATTCCAGGCAAAAACCTTTTAGTTACTTTGGGAACAAGCACCAGGGCAGCTCTGTCTTTAACCTTGTCTTCACACAGTCTCCGATGTTTGTCCTCTGCGGAAGGCAGCGCTCTGTTGTTAATAGTGAAAGTAATTTTCCTGACAGTGCAAAGATTTATGGGATGACAGCAAGTGTCCATCAAAGCTGTCCTAACTCACAGCCCCCTGATGGATGCATGACATGATGGAGCAGACGCTGGGCAACACATCAGAGTGGAGTGATACAACACAGTGGCACTCAATAACCATCACCCATGATTCAAAGCACTCGCCACGTATGGCGTCCTTCAATCTGATGTTTGATCTAACATCTGTTTCACCACACACTTGAGCAAGTCAAGTGAAATGTTTGCTTGACCCATATCATGTTCATATGGTTTGGTACAGCTCATCAGAGGAGATACCTGTGCTTCTTGCATAGTTGCATGTATAATGCAAGATTTGTTTACAGTTATAGGCATAGGCGGAGTTTGGGGGGGTCTGGGGGGGGGGGGGGGGGGGGGCAGTGCCCCCCCAGTCCAGAGCCAATTAATGCCTGTCTTGTGCTTTGAATATTTTTTTTTATTACAGAATTCAAATTTTCTCGTTTTATTTGTCTTATCTTATTAGTTCTGTGTATAGAATGAGTAAGATATGGCTAATTAATTTTTAATTACTGTAGCTTTATTACATTCTCCCGCGATTTGTGAATCTCAAAGTATCGCGGTACGTGAGTGGACGCTCTTCTCGTTCTGTTTTACGCGCTGAATAAACAAAATGGACATTCGTCGTTTTTTTAATAAATCCACTACTAAAAGTGTGGAGTTTTCTAATTCTACTTCAACTATCAATTCCATTGCTGCTAATAATACCACAGCATTCGAGGCCGCATCAGAGAACAACGCTGGTTCTGCATTAGGTAAGATATTGTAATGTCTGAAGTAGTTCTATGACAGGTCAAGGGAGGCTCTGTTTATGAACTTTAATCGGAACGAAGAAGAACACACTGTAACTCAGTCCCTCCAGAAAAACGCGATTATGCGATCGCTTGATTTCATGCATAATCAGCTAAAGTCCGCATATTTATGCGGGGGTCACATTTTTTCAAATATGCCGCACTTTCGCCGCATAAATTGCCGATTTCAGCAAGAAAAATATGCTATGATTTCATTTTCGCTGCAAAAAAAAGTCTCATATATCTTAGCAGAAAGTTGAAAATGTTGCGTTTACTTCACACAAGTAAAGCGCCATTATTTTCCCCCTGTTGCCATGGGAACCCTATGAAGTGACGTAATTACGCGACGTGAACGTCATCTGTAAAGCCCGCGGTGAAACCGTGATGAAGCACGATGATCATTCTCATTTGCCAACAAAAATAAGCTCAAAAGACCGCGCGAAGCAGTTTCCCAGTGTGTTACATGAAGCTGTATATTAGTAGTGTGTAAAATAATTTACGTTGCAGTAAGAGATTACACTTTGTGCACTGGAAGCACTTCATTTAACAGAAGATGTCTGTTTTGTATAGCTACCTCTGTCAAACAGGAAGCACACATTTTATTTTTTTATATTTTATTTATTCATTTTTACAGAAGTTGAATATTCCCTTTGTAAAGCGACAGAACTTGTTTGACTCAATGTTTTGAAATTTTGAGCCGTGTGTTCATGAAGGTCTGAAATAAAACAGAATGAGAGCTTCAATATTCTGTGATTTAGTAATTCTGCCTCTTTACATTAAGGCTGTATCTAGTGAGAACAGGGTGTTGAGGGGGAATCACCTTTTTTTCCTCTTTTGCATCAAAAACCGCAGTTTTTGCAAGTTCCCGCAATTTCGTCGCATAAAATTGCAAAAATATCCCGCATATTCCATCGCGTTTTTTAAGAAAACGTGCCGCATAATCAAGGATTTTTGCCCGCAACAATCACAAAAAAATCCCGCGTTTTTCTGGAGGGACTGAGTAACAACCGTCTAACACAACTCGCTTTTTTTCGCCGCACTTCTGAACTCCCCGCGTTAACCCTATCACTGCCGATGCAAAACAAAACAGCAACTATAAAGAGTCTGTTCTATTCGCTATTCTTTGTATAAAGTCATTGTTCATTGCAAATGTATTTTATATGTAGAATGTATGATATATAAATATGATATAAAAAAAAAATCTGAGCTCGTGGTCTGCTGGCCTGGTAGGTGCCCCCCCAAGCACAAAAGTGAAACTCCGCCTATGGTTATAGGCCTAAACAACTTGCAGTGAAATGTCAACCTGGTGGGGTATTTATGTAAAAACAGCCTAGTAGATAAAATGGACGAACATAAGAAATAATGGTTACAATAAGGTTTACTATGTTAAAGTCTGCACGATAGCCTTTTCTTCCAAATTATCCAAGTGAAACTGCTTCTCGAACAAGAAAAAATGTAGGGCGGGACTTGATTATGTCCATGGGTAGTTGATTGGATGGTTGTGGTTTGCTGTTGCTGTGATGTCATGTCCCGCCCTCACGCCAGTAAACACATCATCAGAGAATGAAGAGATATCGCTGCAGGAGAGGAAATTATTTTGATTAAAGATTAAAAGGGTAGATGATTTTATTTTAAATGACATGCACAGATAAATAATGTATAATAAATTCTGCAATATTCCTCAAAAAAACTGTCCATTTTGATTTCATATTGTATTGCATTTGATTGTAACTAATGAACAACATGAACTAACAATACTTCTACAGCATTTATTATTATTAGCCAATGTTAACATTAATTAACATGTTAACATTCGTTTCGTGAACTATAACATGAAAAAACGATGAATAATTATATTTTTCCTAACATTAACAAAGATTAATAAATTGTTTAAAATATATATTGCTAATTGTTAGATCATGTTATGCATTTGCTAATGTTGACAAATGACCTAATAAATAACCAAACATAATAGTTAGTAGTATGGAGCATGATTTAAAAAGCCAGAAAACAGGATTCATCCTTTAATACTCCAGAGCCAAATGTGAACTGTGGGAACAGTTAACCTCTCTAAAGTGTAATCATTAACATGTGTCTTGTAGGATGGTTGAAATAAATGAATCAGAGATTACAGTGGAACTGCCACCCTGTGGTCAGAAATCAATCAGCTCTGTGTGTGTGTGTGCGTGTGTGTACGGGCGTGTGTTCTTGTATATATGGTTTATGAAGACATAAATGAGTATAACGACATGAGTATCTCAACGTAAACATGATTTATGAGGACACTTGCCACATCCTGGTAAACCAAATGGTTTTAAAAATATACTAAACAGCGTTTTTGAAATTCAAAAAATGCTAAAAGTTTTCTGTGATGGGTAGGTTTCGGGGTTTGGTTAGAGCAGGGCGATAGAATATACAGTTTGTATAGTATAAAAACCAGTATGACTATGGAGAGTTCCTGTAAACCGTGTGTGTGTGTGTGTGTAAAGCAGATTTACAAACACCAATCTGGGCTTACTTTAATTGTGCTCAATCTGTTCACTAAAGGATTTAAAGGGACTTTTTGTGCACAGCTGCCAATATTTTCCAGTTTTACTTTCTTTTTTTATTTTTGGATGGTGATGTTGTTTAAGTAGACGTATATTTAAACCACTAATAAATGTTCAAAGAAATCCACAATAATCTAAAATCTTAAAAATATAATCTATCTAAAGTTGTGTACATTATATTTAGAATATATTTTCCAAGCAAAAATAGCATTACAATTCTTTTAATAATGTTATTGAGTTAAAGACCTTTGACCCTGTCTCAACAGAAGATCATATGCTGAAGTCATGATCCTCCAGCCCTGATTATGTCAAAACAAGCTCAATTCTGCCCTCTATTGGTCCAGCTATTCACTGTACAGTGATGTCTGACAAGAGTCTTTTAATTTATTATTCTTTTTAAAATTCAGTCTATAAATAGAAAATAAATTATTCTCCATTCAGAAAGGGTTTATTTTACTGCAAAGAAAATACAATTGTTGTATCATATTATAGAGCAGTGAATCGCAACCTTTTTGATTCAAAGGCCCCTCATAAGGTAAAATATTTCTTTCAGTATTTCTGCCATAATTATGTGAAATATGCTTTTTTTAATGAAAAGAAATTGGAAAACAGGGGACCAAGTTAAATATATTTCTTGAGTTTAGTTTTAAGTTATATGTATTTACATTTATTAATCATATTAATATGAATTGCATGAATAATAGTTCATTCATTTGGATCATTTTAAGTCATCCTGGTTGAGAACCTCTGATAACAACTCAGTATGGTGGCAAATACTGTCTTAGTCTTACTGACTATTTTCCCTGGAGCTTTATTTTTTTGGTTCCTACAGTTGATCCATGAGTTTTTCTACAACATCAAATATGTATTTATTAAAACCCATCTTGTTGTGTTTTACATATTTATTTTACACAAAAGGATATGTGAACACACAGACATTCAGTTTGCATGACTACAACCTTATGGATGGTATGAATACATTAGTCATGAGTCACAGACCACAGTCCCTCAGTGGCACAAAAGTGCAGTCAGTATATAAATACCAGACAGACTCAAGAGTGTACAAATCTACAAGATTTCCAGTGATTGCAAAGAAACACTCATGTCAGTAGTAGCTCTTCCACTCTGGTAATGAGTATCCTGACTTTACGCTGGATCAGTTTCTTCAGCCACAGAGCAGTTTTGGGTATTTGAACTGGAGTCTGTCCACTCTGCTCTCTTTTTTCCTTCAAGGTTGCATGCGAATGGCTCCGTCCAAGCGAATCACCTCGCCGTTTAACATGGGGTTTTCTGCTATCGAAGTGACAAGGTGCGCAAACTCAGCTGGATCTCCCAGACGTGACGGGAAGGGCACCTGCCTGGCTAGGAAGCTCTGCACTTTCTCAGGTAATCCTGCTAGAAGTGGCGTGGCGAACAGGCCTGTTGAGATAGAAGAGACAAACAGGGTTAAAACAACGAATTATGATGGAACATGATGAAGGCATCATTCTGTTTAGAGACAAAATGAGTGTTTCAGGATACTAACCTGGAGCGATGGTGACCACGCGGATCCCCATCGGTGCAAGGTCTCGAGCAATAGGAAGTGTCATTCCCACAATCCCACCCTTGGAGGCGGAGTATGCAGCCTGACCCACCTTAAAAAAAA
This sequence comes from Opsariichthys bidens, assembly GCA_037194245.1. Lineage (NCBI taxonomy): Eukaryota > Metazoa > Chordata > Actinopteri > Cypriniformes > Xenocyprididae > Opsariichthys > Opsariichthys bidens. The sequence goes on along the minus strand of CM074285.1, from coordinate 13,932,488 downwards.
CAACAACACGCCAAATAAAACCTGTAGCACTGCAGTTAGAAATCTGTAAGGTTGGCCAGAATACAAAAGTAGGGGTCAGTGAGAAGTCTCATACTGACCAAAGCTACATTTATTTGATCCAAAATACTGTAAAAACAGTAATAGTGTGGAAATATTATGACAATTTAAAATAACGGTGTCCTGTTTGAATGTATTTTAAAATTTCATTTATTCCTGTGATGTCAACACTGAATTTTCAGCATCATTACTCCAGTCTTGAGTTTCACAGGATTCTTCAGATATCATTCTAATATGCTGATTATTCTGATATGCATATTATCAATGTTAAAAACAGTGGTGCTGCTTAATTTTTGTGGAAATTTATACTTTTTTTCAGGATTCTTCGATGAATAGAAAGTTGATCAGAACAGTATTTAATAGAAGTCTTCAGTAACAAAATAAATGTCTTCACGGTCACTTTTACTGTTTTTGCTGAATAAAAGTACATTTTCTTTTTTTTGTTTATGGCTGTTATACCTGCCCATCATAAGCAGCAACACTGGCTGTGTTGATGATGCAGCCTCTGTGTCCATCTGCATCAGGCTCGTTTTTTCCCATCTCCCCTACAGCCAGTCTGATCACATTAAAAGTCCCAGCGATGTTCACCTTTAATAGATCAAATTCAAAAGAATATTTATAATTCATGCAATAACATGGAAAAAAACAGTGACAAAACTGACAATTGCTTTAGGATATTTAGAATAGTCACAAGCTGTGGAAATGGGGTTCAGGCAGCACTGCAAATACAGTGAGGCTTACAGTGATAACACGAGTGAAATCCTCCAGACTGTGGGGAAGGTCCTTTTTAAAGTTGTATGTTTTCACAGCCACAGCTATCCCAGCACAGTTCACCGCCAAGTCCACTTTGCCATACTTCTCCTTGGCCAAATCCACAGCCGATCTCACATCCGATTCTGATGTGACCTGAATTAAAAACAAAAGCCAAATAAGAAGGAAACAACATTTTCGAAATCTGCATTGTTGTCTAAAAGAGTGTACAATATAAAAGGGTGGTTAATAATAACTGTCACTCACATCAGTCGGTGCAAATGCACATCGCTCGCCGAGAGCAGCGGCCAGCTTGTGTCCATCTGAGCTGGGCAGGTCGAGGATCACAGCGCTGGCCCCCTGACCGATGAGCCGCTCCACAGTCGCTCTCCCCAAACCAGAGGCCCCTCCTGTCACCAGACCCACCATACCCTGTCAAAGTGTCAAAACGCCTGTTTTTGGGGTGCATCCTCACAAGTATAATCTTAAATTAGTTAAGACGACTTAAATGGATTTAAAGAGTTGTGAGAAAACCGGATGTCAGATCAGTGTCATGTGCGTCAAGTCTTAAAGTGACCTGCTGCAGCCTGTGTCATTAATGATTATCAAAGAACAGAAGAAAAAGAGAAAATGACTTGCTGCTCTTGAAGCAACTTTGTTGCTTATATATAGAGAAATCCTTATTAAATCGAGCTAAAAATCTTATAGCACTGTTTCTTTTCATTTCTTTCATACTCATTTGTGCTACTCTAATATGCTGATTATTCTTATTTTATTACTTACGGTTTGTCTTAAAAATATATTTGAACTTTATATTATTATTAGTAGTTAGGGTGGCATTTTTGTTGTATAAAAATCGAAATTGAGAATTATGACTAGTAAGTAAGGCCCTCATTCAGAGTGTTTCCTAAAACAATATGCCTTTGAACAAATATGTAAAATATACCATCTTTATGTTGTTTCTACTTTAATTTGGAGATTCAATATGAGAAAGAGAGAAAGGGGAGAGAGAGAGAGAGAGAGAGAGAGAGACTCAAGGGTAAGAAAGATACACAACCTGCATAGAGCTTGGTGATGTTTCAGTGTACTACAAAAACAATGTAGTCATGGTTCAACAGTAATATGCTGCAAAACGATGAGGTTTTGAGCACACAACACCGGAGTTTGAGGACTGATACAATGGAACAAATAAGAACAAGGCTGGATAATCGCCCTTGTTCAAATATTTACCAGCCTATCAAACTCAACTGCCCACAAGTTCCATTCAACTAGTTAGCAGTGAGGCTAGAACTTCAAAATATCTACTGAAAAGATGCGAAATAAAACAATACAACGCCGTAAAAATGAACAAGGGTAGCAAAGCATACTTGAAAATTTGAACGACAGGACAGACGAGCTTTTTTGAGACTGTACTTTTCTATTAATACATTCAATTTCTCTCTCACCTTGACACTTCTGATGTTCGCCATGTTTACACGCTGCAACTGCTTGGGTACCAGTGGGGGGGGGGGGGGGGGGGCGTTACGCATGACGTAAGCTCGCTTCAGACCAATCAGAAATACGAACAAAATAACGCCCTATACAGCGATTGGCTACAGCTCATTTGATTGACAACTTCATAGGAAGTTTCGCGCCAGTCATTAATATTTTAAGGCGCTAGACGCATTTAATGAACTACATTTAATATGTTGATAGGCTAATTGTAGTCTGAAGACTCATATTTCGCAAAAAAAAAAGGACTCATTTAATTAATAAATATTAGAAACGAAATCCAGTTCTAATCATAATGGTACGAGATGAGACACAAATTAGTCTATTCAGTTTACTTTTGTAAATTACAGCAGTTGTAGGCTACAAATAATAATAATAGCATTAAGAACAATCCAACTAGATACACAAATGTATAAAATGACAAACATAAAATCATATAACAATCCATAATGGATAGTGAGTGCAATCCGATTTCTGACCACCAATTTATTCCTCTGAAACCATAACATAAAGACCGCAAGAAATAAATTAAGACCTTCAATTATGACCATCAATATTTTTATTTTGGGTTAAAGTCACCATGGAATCAAAATCCACAATTCGTATTTTTTTACATAATATTGCACTATTTATTATACATCATTTTTTAATTCATGTATCCTCTAAATGAATTCTTTAATCAAAAAAATCTTTAATCAAAATAACTTCCCCTCCCTCTTGCAGCGACATCTCTTCTCTGATGATGCCTTTACTGGCGTGAGGGCGGGACAACCTGTCACTCACATATAATCGCAGCAACAGCAAACCACAATCATCCAATCAGCTACCCAAGTCCCGCCCTTCATTTTTTCTCATTCGAGAAGCTGTTTCACTTGGATATACGTCACAGACTATCACAACTTCCATTTCATGCCGATTTTAAGCTATTGTGGAGTTTACCGTGAGACAATCCCCAATTCTCCACAATTTACACTCTCAGAAGAAAGCGCACACAGTAAAAAGATGCATAAATTCAGCTATCCCCAAATCCCATGTTTGGTGCATCTGATGTGAGGGAGCAGCTGTGAGAAAGACAGTAGGCTGTATAGTTATCTCCCAGATCTGGTGTGATCCCAAACTATACAAACTACTACCTCATTCCACAGCCCCCATGCAGCAGCCCCTCTGTCTGGCATCCTGCGGGAGGAGACAAGAGGCAGAAAGACATGTCAGCGCTAGAAATAAATTGCTTCGTTGTGCTATTTTTATTCTAAATTTAATGAACCACCTTTGCATTTGCTAATTTGATTTTCATAAATCCCACAGTGAAGGTTGTCATCATCATCATCATCATCCTTCAACCCACTATTAACCATGAAGTGTGGGCAGACCTCTGGCATGTTTCTTTTGAAGTATGAGTCACGATATATACCATGAACAACAAAGAGATTACACAAAACGGATCAGGATCTGGTGCTCTGCAGCTTTTGATGTGATAAACGTATCGACACTTATGTGAGCTCATTAATGCAGCTTGGCAAAAAAATAGGAATGCTTCTTATTAGATAATGAGTTCTGATGAAGTTATGAGGAAATATGTATTTTTATAATTGTATATTTAACAAAATAACATTTCACTGTATGACTGCAGCCCTGGTTATACATGCATAATGCACTGAATTAGTAAAGATAATGCATGGTAATAGTAATGTATTGTCTACAGTAGTCTCTTGGGTTAATGTAAAAATTATGAATATGTATCCCATTTGGAAAATCCATCTTTCTAATATAGCTGCGAACTACATTTTGGAACAGGTTTTCTCGCCTCTTTTGCAGGTCCATAATGGTCTACAGGTTTGCACCAGCTACCATATTCCAAAACACACCATCTTAAACTGGATTTTCCAGCAGGTATGTGATTCCCAGATTCAGAAGAGCATCAAGATCACATTATGAAAATAATGACTGTCCACATGGTCTACTGTCATTATTATTGCAAACCATCCATACTAGCTTCATACTTCTGTCTTGGCAATCAACAGCTGGCAGAGGCTGGATAACGCATGTCATTCTGATGTGTTTGGATCAGAGCTGTAGACTGTCTGATTAACTTCATCATGACAAGCACAGACACGCGCGCGATTATAAAGTGTCTTATCTAGAAATATTTCAGCTTTACAAATCAGATCGACACCCTAACTAAATTGACTTACCGCTTGAAACGGAGTATTTTGTCGGCTAATATTTCAGCTAAAACTGTCGACCTGCATGCATAATCTACGTGATATTAAAATCATATACTCTGAATATTAGAGTTATGCTATGAAATACGAAAAATGGCGGTTGCCTCACTAGTGCACCCGGTTTTATGATCATTTCGCATGCTAAAATAACCCTAGTCATTATATTAAACTGAAATGTGTCTATGCAAATGTAAGACAGAATGCAAATTGAGCGCCCGTGCGCCCAGCAATGACATTTTAAAGAAGGAACGCGGTGTTTCGCTCACCTGAGATCGCGACTGCACACGATACCGCCATCTTACATCACCAGCAAGAACGGAGATCCACTGGCTGCAGGCGCGCAGATCTACCCCTGAGGTGACCTGCCCCTTGAGTGATCCGATCCGCCTTCCTTTCAGTTCACGGCTAGGTAGTTTAATGGAGTACAAAGTGTGCAATTAAAAACAAACGGCTGTCGAATGAAATGGTGACAATATCATTTTCAAAAGGTGGTGTAACGTTACCATTTCACGAGGAAGATTCCTTTTGCATTTTGAAATGATTTACACTGTTAAAAAATTACTGTAAATTTTACAGTATAATACTGGCAGCAGGCTTGCCAGCCAGTTACTGTAAAATTTACAGTAGTGTTACTGTAATTTAATTTACAGAATTTCCCTGTATTCTCTGATTACAGTAAATAACTGTATTTTTTTAAATTATGAAGGAAGCAATATTCTGTAAATTTGAGTCAAACCAACATGTGACCCCAGAATGCATTGCAGTTTACAGCAATATGCTGTATTTTTAAAAAAACAGCCAGCGGCTGTAAAATAATGCTGTAATTTTTACAGCAATTCATTACAGTGTAGTGTTGAGTCGAAAAGTACATTTTAAACATTTTATCAAAGTGTTAATAAATACTTTCTCAAGCTAAATTTAAAAATGTGTTTTTTTATTATTATTATTATTATAAGAGTTGATAGCTATGCCATTCATTTAGCTTTGTGCTCAAGGTCATGATATTACATTATTATTATTACCAGAAAGATAAGACTTGTGGACTCAAACTAAAATGGATCAGCAAGAATGCTATTTCTATAAATCCAATAATCAAGTTAACATATGATAAAAAGATTGCTGGGCAGAACATTGCTATACTACACTTATACTTAAGAACTAGTTTAGCTTCTTCCAAAATCATGGCACTGGAAAAAAATAGCCTTTAGTTTCCAGTTATTCTTTGATTTCATGCAGTAGTGTAATATTGCTCGGTCATGGAGCTAAATAATTTTCTTAATTTTTATACTTTTCAGAAATTATAAAAACAATAAAGTTGTGTCCTCACATTATTTAGTGCATTAGGTATAACAAACTAACAATACTCACAGCATTCAAGCTATCTATACATCGCTACTATAATACATTATCTACATATACATTTAGTTGTCAGTTGTATAAATTAACATTAATGTACTGAGAAAAAAACTAATTAAACCCTATTACAACACTACGGTTCAAGTTCAAGTTTGGGGTTGGCAAGATTATTGTTTTTTTAATTAAATCTTATTCTAACCAAGGCGCCATTTACTTGATCAAACAAGTTGTAAAAACAATATGGTGAAATATTACAATTTAAAATAATGGTGTCCTGTTTGAATAGCTTTTAAAAAGTAATTTATTCCTGTGATGGCAAAGCTGAATTTTCAGCATCATTACTCAGTCTTCAGTGTCACATGATCCTTCAGAAATCATTCTAATATGTTTTGCTGCTCAAGAAACATTTCTCAAAATCAATGTTGAAAACAGTTGAAAGCTACTTAAGAGTTTTGTGGGAATATTAATATAAAAAGGTTTCATGAGTCATTGACAAATAGATTTTTTTAAAAATAAAAAATATTTTGTAACATTGTCTTTACAGTCACTTTTGGTAAATTTAATGCATCCTCACAGAAAAGTATTAATTTCTTACTTAAAAACAGTTGAACTGTTGTGCATATTAATAAATGCTGTACAATTTTTCATTGGTAGTTCATGATAACTAATTGTTACCTTTTCATTTAGAACTCAGAAGCTGAGTTTCCTTACAACTAGGAAGTACATCCTTCGGATGAGACGTTAAACAGAGGTCCTGACTCTCTGTGGTCGTTAAAAATCCCAGTATGTCCTTCGAAAAGAGCAGTGGTATAACCCCGACATCCTGGCCAAATTTACCCACTGGCCTCCTAATCATCCCCATACACTGATTGGCTTCATCACTCTGTCTCCCCTCCACCAATCTGAGCGTTCTGGCGCAATATGGCTGTCGTCGCCTCATCCAGGTGGATGCTGCACATCGGTGGTGGATGAGGAGATTCCCCCTTCCATATGTAAAAGCTCTTTGAGTACCCAGAAAAGCGCTATATAAAATGTAACAAATTATTATTATTACTAAAACATGGCAGTCCAACAGCACTTTTCTTCGAGTCTTTCAAATAAAGAGGAAAATAAAAACCCAAACTCCTTTTTTACTAAAAGAATAAATTTTATTTCAGCACTGTAAGTCATTTCCCAACCATACAAACATGACTGCCAACTTTGACTCTCTCTCTCTCTCTCTCTCTCTCTCTCTCTCTCTCTCTGAGCCTTTTGGCTTTCTCCCCAATCCATTGTGAAATCAGACCACAACAGCAAGACAAATTAAAAAGAAAAGTTTCTTTCCAAAACAATCAGGTGCTTTCTTTATACTAAAAATAAGAAATTGTTAATAACGATCATAACCATAACAGCAATAATAATAATGAACTTTACCCTTCACTTCACAAGTTTTTTGGAGCTTTTGGAGATCTTGATGCATGCATCAATGCGTTTGTGTTGATGAGCGGATCAGTTTTCCAAGAACAGACAACAGAATGTGTTGCCTACAAATGGATGTCTCGAGTTGATGTTCTGGGGGGGAGGGGGGGCACATGCTATAAAGCAATGAGAACAAGATATAGAGAGGCTACTACATACTTCCAGAAAATGTAGGATGTCAGCGGGCCACTGTACACAACACATTGCTGTTATCAGACTGGGATTGAAACCTGACCACACCAGTGGTCCTGTGGAGTGAAGGGCTACAGAGCCAGGATACAGGGGTAACAGTTATAAAGCAAGAGTCAGATCTGAGGTCCAGACACAAATCTACAGGAATGCACAGGCAAAACTCTTTACCAAAATAGCTGTTTGTGTATGTGTGTGTGTGCGCGCATGTGTGCATGGTTACAGTATGTGTTCACACTTAACCTATCCATGACTACATTGAAGCTACATTTTTCAGAGGGACAACACATGTGCGTGGGAGCTGAAGAAGTGTTCTAGGGTTAATCGCTAAGCTCCACTTGAGAGGAAAAAAAAAAAAAATCTTCATTTTAGCAATGAAACTGGACGAAACAAGATTTAGCCACTTTTCACCAAAAAGATGTAAACATCACATTTTTTTTCATTTAGAATCTGATTACGGACCCTTTACGTATTCTAATATCTCACTTACTGAAAACACGTAGCTGTATAATCATATATACAGGATCCAGAAAGAGAATCAAGAGTGTTTACTATATACTGGAAAAGTAGTTTCCAGAAATGTACTTTGGTTGAAAATTAATGTTGCACAGATGTATATTAGTCTGCTTTGTGTGCAAGGAAGCAAAATTACATTTACTCAAAATAATTCGGCTTTTATATGGAACCATTTTAAAGAGACTGAAAAATCAATGCGTAAAACAATGGGTGACAATTACATCATAATGGTGAAGTGGTTTAAAACGATACCATACAAAATAGAGGTGAGGAAAATTGCAATCATTACATTTGAAAAATATCTAGTTATCTCCGCTAAGCAAATTTTAATACTAAATGTAGCGACGGTCAAAAGGAGTAGCTGTTGTAATATTTTTTTTTTTTTAAAAAAGTAAGAAAAACACAATTTCACAACTGAATGAAACCAAAGATGGTAAGGTTAAATTTCTCAGTTCAACTGTTGAAAATGTTACCAACTCTCGTCTAAGATTACTTACAGACAGATTATTAGACTAATTATAAAAGTTAAAATCTCACTGTTAGTATGAAGACTGCAGGGGAAACAAAGGCAAAAAAATCAACAGACAAGAATCAAGAAGAGGGAGAACATTTGAACTTATCGTGAGTGTCTACAGCCCATGAAAACTGAGGGGAGGGGGAAGAAAAGAAAGAAATAACATATGGGGATCTGGATTTGTTCGCTGAAAAATCAGTTTACCAAGACCAACATCTGGAGTAAAACAGTGCCACCAGAGCAACCTCACTGATCTCCAGAGCATCAAATAGTCTCCACTAATATTTCTTAGTCTATATTTTCCTCTCACGTGAATCTCTATAAATGTATGAATGAGAGTTTAAGCAGCAATCTAGAACAGAGCAAAGCAGAGAAGCTTTGGAGAGGGTAACTTTGGAACCAAGCATCTGAAACTGCAAATTAAAGTATCCAAATAATTATAAGAGAAATTAACACTCTGGACAATACAGTAATATCTGAATATGACAAAGTTTTACTATTTTTTTTTCTCCCTCATACTAACTGATGTCTCTCTACAGGTATAACAAAGGTATTGTTTGAGTGTGAAAGAGAGAGAGATTATATCTTTATTTGGTGTCTGTATATTTCGGTTTATGCTGTTCCTTTCTTAGATTATACTTAAAACTAACTGAAGGAGTTACTGATACTCTATGACAAACACACTGAGAAAAAACCCAACTAACTGAAACGGCTGTTAATCACAGATGAAACAGGACTGAATTTAATAAAAGGATCTACAGTTATTCTGAGGAAACCAAAATTCCATTAATGGGTGTGTGTTTGCATGTTCATATGCACTAACATGCTGGAGATCCTTTCTTGAAAACTAGCACTACTGTACTTAACTCGTAATAAAACGTGACAACCTAAGGTTGAGGTTTAAATGCTCTAGCGCGCATGACCGTGTAGCGTATTAGTTCTCAAATACTGCCTGTCATGCTACGGTCAAGATTATTCTTGGTTTAGTCTGTCCAGTATTGTCACATAATCTGACACAATATTTCACTGTCATTGTTTTTTTTGTTTTTTTTTTAAACTCATTTTGTCCATAGCAAACTGCATTCATTATGCATGCTTCAGGTCATTGCGATATTTCTGACGGGCTGATCTGTCTGGGTACCTCAAGAGAATTTGCAGAATATACATAGACACGTAACTATAATGGGTGTCTACAATAATCTGATTTAAAGAGCTTTCGATATACTTTTAGTGGCACTAAATATAATATTAACTTCTTAACAAAATAAGGTGCATCTTATAACTTCAATAGAAAGCTGTGATGTGATCTTGACACTGTCAATTGTACAGATTTTAAACTATGATAATTAAATGCAATAACCTCTCTCAAGTGTATTAGCTAATCATTACATTTAAAATGTAGATTCTCATTCATTACATCCAACAAATTCTTGGTTCAAAACAAGTTTTTTTTTTTTTTTTTTTAATGGATTCAAAACATTAAAAAGTACGAAAAATTAATTTCCTAACCATCTGATGCAAAATGGTCAATATAACGGCAAGTGCGGCTTTAATCTTTAGGGTGTTTTGTTCGGTTTTCACTTAAGCCCATTCGCCTCAATAGAAGTACTGTCTTAAACATAGAAGTGCATGAGTTCATAGGACTGTCACACAAACAAGACGAGACGGACAGATCATGAAACGGTCTGGAGAACCACAGACTCTTTTTCTTTTTTTAAAATGACTGTC